>CM060955.1:9706137-10306137 GCA_030765055.1 Mantis religiosa | reverse complement strand
CTGACGAAAGTGGTTTTAGCCACTGTTCCCCAGATCTCACAGCCGTACAGAATCATAGGCGGAATGATCGCCCGATACAGTTGGAGTTTGAGACGGATCGGCATGGTTGATCTGAAGATAGGGTATAGGCTCCGGAGTGCGACGTGCCCCAGCTGGACCTTGCCCTTGACGTGCGGAACGTAAGTTAACTTACGGTCCAGCGTCACCCCGAGATACTTCGCCGTTTGCACCCAAGGGATTCGACGGCGCCGTAAAACGAAGTTCTGCTGCAACCGGTTGGCTATGGTTTTCGCCAGGAGAATAGCAGAGCTCTTCTCCGGGTTAATTGCCATTCGCCATTTTGCGCTCCATTCGCCAATGGCCCGGAGCTGGGTTTGGATTTGCCGGAAGCTGTACCGTGTATTCCTATTGACTGCGAAGATCATGAGATCGTCCGCATACTGACAGGTTTGGGTGTTGTGATGAGTTGGGATGTCGGCCATGTAAGCTGCGAAGAGCGCCGGCGACAGCACGCTGCCTTCCGGTACTCCAGCGCCAATGGGCCGCTCGGTGGACAGCTTCCCCTCCATCTTTACTCGGAAGCTTCGGTTTCCGAGGAAACCGGCCACCAAGGAAATGTATGGACGGGGAATTTCATGCTCCAGGAGTTTGTAAATGAGTCCTTCATGCCAGGTAGTGGCGAATGCCTTCTCCACGTCGAGCAGCACTGCTACCGTTTTAGACCTTTCCTGGAAACCCAGGGAGGCCTTCTCGGCAACCCGCAGTAGCTGCTCGGTCGTGGAGTGGCCAGAACGGAAGCCAAACTGGTGTTCCGGGATTAGGCCCCTTTCCTCCAGATGAGGAAGGAGCCGGGAGAGGAGCAGTTTTTCGAATACCTTCGATAAAACTGGGAGAAGGCTGATTGATCGGTAACTGGAAGGAAAAACCGGATTTTTCCCCGGCTTTAAAACGCACACCACGCGCGCCTCCTTCCAGATAGCTGGAAAGTGGCGCATGTATAGGCACGCGTTATAAATCCGGGTTAAGTGAATCACGGCTCTTCGTGGAAGGTGCTTGAGCATTTCCGCTGTCACACGGTCCTGCCCAGGTGCTTTGTTGGTTCTTAGAGAGTTAAGCGTGGTCGCTAACTCTCTAGGGGTAACGATGGGAATGTGGAACTCCTCGTGGTCAGGGGGCGGAGCTTCTAGGAAGTCCTCCACCACCTGTTCCACGAGGTCAGCATGGTCATCGTCCATTGGCTCTACCCTGGGTTGGAACTGAGCCTCCAGATAATCTGCTAGCGCCTCTGCCTTTTCTTTCGACTCGTAGACGAGTCGACCTCTAGGGCTATGTAGGGGGTGTTGGTGTACGGTTTTGTCTTTCCGCAGGCTACGGACTATTCGCCATGGTTTTCTCTCCTGGAGATTGGTTTGCCTTAACATGTTTTCCCAGGCCTCTTTGCGGTGTGCTCTTAGGAGTCGTCTTGCCAGGGATTTGAACCTCTGGTGTACTTCTCCTATCCTGGGATGGCGAAATCTCTGCCACAGCTTTCTTACGGCGTTTTTAGCCCTTATGAGTTGTTTGATGGGTCCTGGGATATCTGTGGGATTTGGCGTGTCTATTGGGATGCGGTGTGTGTGAGCACGGACCGCGTTGAGGATGGATGTGGAGAACTCCCTGGCTGCCGCCTCGAGCGACTCCACAGAGTCGATTCGAGGGCAGGCTTCCACGGAGTTTTGGATGTGAAGAATGGCGGCATCCCAGTCGACTTCATCCACCCAGTCAGCCGTTGCCAGAGCTGCGACGGTAACGTCTGAATTGATCACAACTGGGTTGTGGTCAGAATCCAGAGCATTCACCGCCGTGAGGTCCAGATGAAATGGAATGTTCTTGGTGATTGCGAAATCTATGACGTCCGCCCTGCCACGAGGCGGGAAGTGCGTTGGACCCCGCGGGCCATGCGCATGAAGGGTTGGATCTCCGCAGATGAAGCGGTAGATGCTCCTTCCCCTATCATTCTGGGTTCGGCTGTTCCATCCTGGGTGTTTGGCATTGAAGTCACCGGCTATGCACACTCGGTGGTCTAGGTTTAGGAGTGCCCTGTAATCCGCTTCATAGAAGGGATGGTTGGGCGGGTCATACACCGCCACAAGCACTAGGTCTGAACCGCCCAAGGAGAGCCTTATGGCGGTCGCCTCCAAGTGTTGAAGCGGGGGAATGGTAATGGGAGTATGGGTGATGTGATTTTTTATGAATATAGCTGTACCGCCGCCCCGCCGGCCGACTCTATCGGCTCGGTGGACGGCGTAACTTGGCAGGTTAAATTGTACACCAGCATGCAGATGCGTTTCGCATACCATAAGGAGGTCAATCCCGTGGTCACTTACAAACTCCAAGATGCCCGGTCTCTGTTCCCGGACTCCGTTTGCGTTCCAGAACGCGGCTCTCAATGTTCGCTGAGTTCTTCTCAACGCCATTTACGAGCTGGAGTCAGGGAAGAGGAGCCGTGCAGTCTGTTGCAGAATGCTGTGCTTTTGCAGAGCAGGGATGCGGGGATCTGTCAGTTGCTCCCTGCAGCGCCTCAGAATGGGGAGGGAGCGATGAATCAGTTCGGCGAACCAGGCAGAAAGCTCATGGAACTCCGCTAAGTCCTCGTTTGAGATGCCAGTGTCCCAAATCGGCGCAGGTGTTGTAGCGAGGGGTGCCTCTCCCTCATTGGCTGTTGAAGCCACTGCAGCTGGAGCTGGTGGAGGGGGGAGAGCAGTGGTGGCAGGGCCGCTCTGTCTCCCCGCAGGTTCTTGGGCTGGTTGCCCGGCCGTTGCTGCCGCAGTTGCCGGCGGTTTCTCCCGCCGGGCTGCGGTGGCCTTCTTCTGGCGAGGAGGCCGCTGTGGCTTTGCTGCAGATGCAGCTGGTGGTTGTTTGGTGGTAGTTCCAGAGCTTACTGGCTGGGTCGCTGCCGGAATCTGGCTTGCCTCGGCCTGCTGCAGCAGCTGTTCCTGCTTGCGCAGCGCCTGGGCAAAACTGACTCCAGGCCGAACTTGTGCTGGCTCCCTGTTTGCGTTCCTGCCCTGTCTTGCCTGCACTATTCGCAGTCTAGCGGGACAGCCGCCGTAGATGCCTATGTGGGCCTCTCGGCAGTTGGCGCACTTTTTCTCCTCTCTGGGGTTCGGGCATTCGTTGACGTGGTGAGGGCCTGAACATCGTATGCAGGCGGTCTTCCTCTCGCACGCATGGCTCGAGTGGTGGAAGCCCAAGCACCTGTAGCATTGGGCTGGCCCCTCTCTGCCATGGTACGGTTCGATTCTGATCTTGGTGTTATAGAGGTGGGACACCTCATCAATTTAGGGAAGACCTTCGCCCTCCTTCTCCACTATTACGAGGAATAGTGGCATGGGAGTCCTTACGGGCTCCTTGCCTTCCTCGCGGACTTGCTTGGTCAGCTGGACCACGGTACGCGGCGTAATGCCGTGTTCTTCCGCCAGGCCCACCTTTATGTCCTCTGGGTCGGTGTCAGATCCGAGACCTCGGGTGACTCTGCGCACCAGGTTAGGTCGCTGCAGCGAGAACGTGTGGAATTCTATCCCCGCTTCGCGCAGCACCCCCCTGGCGGCTTCATGGTCCTCCGGGGTCGTGGTCTTTAGGATCACCCGACTTGGAAAACGGGTGGCCTGGAAGCTAGCCTGGAGCTTGGCCCTCAGTTCCCTCATAACCTTTATGTGGTTGGGGAACGGGTCCGACACAATTGGCGGGATTCTGGCCGCCTTTTGTGTGCGGGAGCTCTTGGCGTCCGCATGCACTGCAGGGGTGCCGGGAGCAGCACCCTCCGGCTTCGAACCGGAGGGCCTCTTGCGCCTTCCCTGCACGGTGACAAAGCCTTCGGCGTCTGTGTCGCTCTCCGGTAGGGGAGTTGAGGCGCCCTGGAGGGGGGTGATGGTGTTGGAGCTCCCTGGTTTGGGGACTGGAGAGATCGGGACAGCTATCCCTTGGTTAAGAAGGCGGGAGGCCTTCTTCTGTTTCTTTTGTGCCTGGGCCTTGGCCTTCACGAGGTTCACCCGTGGGCCGGAAGAGGATGAGGATGCAGAGGTTCTACTAGTCATCTCGTCAGGACTTACCTGGCGGCTGGTACTTGGCTTGTCTGAGTCTGTAGCAGGTGCCATCCGGCTCCCCACAGAGGGTCGAGCGCTGTTACACGCGCCGATTGGGGCGGACCCCGGGTCCCAACCTAAGTCGGGACCCTTGGCTTTGACCTTGTGGGCCTGCAGTTTCGTCTGTCTGTCTGTCGGTCCCAAGTACTGTGTTCCTCTGGACTCTGGAGTTGCTGCTCGACGCGTTAGCTCTAGCAAGTCTGCTAGGAGAGGGTTGGCTGGGCTGCTGCTGCTTGCCAGTGCAGGAGAAGGTTCTGCTGGCTGGAAGAGGGCAGGCGCTGCTGTGCCTGCAGAAGAAGGCTGTTGCGCAGGCTACGCTGCGTAGAGAGAATGCGCTGCCTCGCCGGGCTGCTGCTTCCTTTATGGGCACACTCCAGAGCACGCGTTTTACAGTCCACGTGCTCGTGCCCTGAAGAACTGGCGCAACCGGTCTAAAATGCTGCTTCTCTCGACGAATGGACTGCACTGAAAGAACTCGAGACGGACGATGCCGAGCATTCGAGTGACGGTAAGAAAAGTAGTTGAAAGACTCAAACTTATACTAGGTTTAGGATAGTTCTCCTCTCAAGGACTAATGTTTCTTTCTTTGTTATTGTCTAACTAGAAACACCAGATACTTTTCACTCTCTTTGAAGAAAAAGCATCAAAACAAAACCTTTAACTGATCAACACAATTATAATCTACTGTCAAACGTAGCCAATAATTACATATCTTGTAATGCGTGATAATATATCGCATACAGAGCCATCTCTGGACAACAAGGAGAAGTCGGTAAAAAGAACGATTTCTATTCAATTCTTTGTCAACAGAAAGATTAGTTGTACTGCTCAACTGATACATCTAAAATGACCAGACCTATATAACATATATTTACGAGGTTATGTTAATGTAACACGCTCACACAACTTTCCTAACACAGTCTTCTACAAAGTCTTACTTTTGTACTTGCTACAAGTTTATGTAAACGTTTATACAAACAGTTTAATTACATATTTCGTTGTATGTACAAAAGTAATACAGGAGCGAAGTGTTAGTTAACAAGCGACTCGCTATATCTCGACTTTCAAGTTTGTTTTTATACCCATAAATTACGAGTAACAGGAGAACGAAGCTTAGGTTTCTAAAGAATAGAAAAAAATCTGAGAATTCGATAATGAAGTCAAAGAACTGATATAAATTAATGATTTTACACATTCTGCATTTATTTAATATGAAAGGTTGTGTATAAGTCTTGACTTACAAGTAACAAATGTTATAGAAGTCGTTCAGAATAATGAGGACTTTGTAGACATACTTTATCTTGAACTCTTTGGGGGAATTAAACTCTTGAAACATGTCAACGTAAACCTTTAATGTTAAACATTAGAAGAGAGATTTTTCAGCGTTATAATTTGAATAAAATATATGAAATACTTGTAAATTAAACTCTCACAGTTTCTACTACAGAATTCAATAACATAATTTGTTGATATGCCAAGAGAAATATCGTAATGTGATCGAGCTATTAAGAGAGATTTGACAAAAGATAATATATAATAAAGATAATATGTAATATGCTGAAGACCTGGGTGAGATGGCTTTTGTCAACTCTAGTATCTACTCGCATAACAAATGACATATACGTTTAAATCGTATGACTCATCTGACATTTGTGAGAACGAAAGTTATTTATAAATGTTTGTATTTATAACTGGATAAAAGTACCAAAACTCTGATTATAACCTAATGTAAAGTGGCAGTTGACATTGGACCCATAAAAAACCATGCCATGCCATGCCATGTGGTGCTGGCTGGCTGTATATAGCCAGAAGGTTTTTACAGCAGACCACCAGAAGAGACGAGTCGTCCAGGTTTTCCTGGGCGGAGTGTTTGTTTCTCAGCACCTCGTCGCTTTGTGCGGCTTTATCTGAGCAGTATAAAGAAAGTCATGTGTCACAGGCGTTTGTCTTGGGCAGTGTTATATCTAGCCTTGATGAGTGCTATAGCCTCGTGAGAAGTGTGCGCCCAGTGCTGACTGCGCTCTTCCGCCTGCCTGGGAGGCATCTGAGCTCAGTCCGCTTGACAGGCTAAAGGGAAAGGAACTAATGTCTAGGTATGGGACTTACCAAACCCATTTGGGGGTTTGGAGTCAGGGGAAAGTAGCCCTGTTCAATTCTGGTTACCCAAAGCATCTTTGGGCAACCGGTAGCTTGCTCGGCGGCGAGGAACCCTGTGGTCGTAGCGGCCAAGGGTGTTCACCAGGTTATTTGGATGGGACTCTAGCTTATTTTGTAGATGGTGCGGGATCTCTCCCCCACCACGTCCACAATGTACGGTACTCCGGAGTAGATATGAAGGATGTGGGACGAGAATCTACGTCCAGTATCGTAGATCATTTGCAGTGCCCTGTTCTGGACGTACTGTAGTCTGCGGATAGTGGTCGGAGCCGCTGATCCCCAGACTTCGCAGCGGTACAGAATCAGGGGCGGTATAAACGCCCGATACGGAAGTAGGTTGACATGCGTTGGCATGGTGGATTTTAGTATAGGATACAACTGCGTGAGTGCTGCATGCCCTTGTCCGGCTTTGACCCGGAGGTGAGAGGCGTAGGTGAGGCCGCGATCGAGGAGGACGCCAAGGTATTTGGCAGTCGGAACCCTGGGGATCGGGCTCCGCCTCAACCTCAGCGACCAATCCGGTCGACCCTCTCGGACCTTAGCCAGGAGAAGAGCGGAGCTTCTTATTCCAACGCCCAATGTCTCGGAGCTGGCTCTGCAGCGGAAGATGTCAATATCTTAGGTTTTTGTTACGTGCCATTATGAGGACGTCGTCGGCATATTGGCACGTGACAGTCTGTGGTTCTAGGGGGAAATCAGACATGTAGGCCGCAAAGAACAACGGAGACAGGACACTGCCTTCCGGGACTCCCGCGGCTATGGGTCTGTAATATTCAAAAGTAAAGTATATCTAACAAATTAATTACAAACTATTATGAAACATCATACCTGAGGATAAACATCTTCCCCTACGATAACATATTACACGTGGTGCCATCTGTGGGCAGCAAAATGCGGTGGATGAAAAATTGATTTTGACCAAAAGACACACCGTGTGTGAAATTAAGATTATCAACAGAACGTCTCCGATATAATAAATGCTTACAATAGTAGGTTACTGTATTACTCACACTGATTTCTCCTCCCACTCTTCTACAGAGACTTGTTCTATTTGCTTAAAGTTTCAGTTAAAGTGTTACAATAATATTTTTATAAAATTCTATTGCATATGCATGCGATATATAGGCGACTGAAGTGATAGTTAAATAGTTAAAAGCGGGTAGCTGTGTCTTGCTTTACATGTTTAATGTTATTACCATTAGATTACGAGTAACACAAGAATGGAGCATAGAATTGTTAAGATGTATAATCAGCAGAAGATTGAAAAATATCTCGGAAATGTAACAATTGCAAAAAATTGTGTGTTTTAGCAATATCGGATTCTTTCTGTAATAATATGTTTATTCTATTATTTTACATTTATAGGAAATTATACATAAGTCATTAAGTGACACCGTAGCTACAGATTTCGAGAATATAATTTGTTTGTTATGCAAATGTAGTAAACATATGGTATTTTGTTGACACTGTTAGATATTTTACATAATATAAAAGACTGCCATTTCCTGTAGATGGTGTACTTACATATTTGGAAGGTACTCGAATTTATAGCTATCATTTTGCACGTATTCGTAATTTCGATTGTGGCAACACTAACACATCTTCTGTCTCTATAATGTTAGTGGTAAAAAACAAACGAGATATTACTACAGAGTAATGTACGTTATGAGCTTAGCGATCTAGGACACGCAGTATATAAACAACGAGCCTAAAATACGGCAAGTCAAATATCCAAGTCATTCTTAAAATATACAAGACAAAAACGATGTTCGGAAATATGTTTACTTTGAATTATTTTTGTCATATTTGTTATCAAAATTGTTCAATAATTTTCATGGATATGATATCGCAGTAATCAAATTTAAGCTATATGTAAGCAGCATAATTATATTTTGTTATACAACCAGGTAAATGTTTATAAGTGTTCTTCTCAGGATAACATAATAGATGCAGAGCCATCTGTCGGGAGCAAAATGCGCTCAGTAAAAAGCTCCCATTTTGCATTATTTGTGGACCAAAACAAATACATTGGATGAGTAATTGAGGCATCTAAAAGATGTATGTAGTATAATGTCTCAAATGTATCTTAGTTTATTACAATTTTGTTGAATTCTCAATCTATTGTTTCGCAAAGAGCTACTCTCTATTTACTTCAAGTTTAAGTTTGGACTTTAAGGATGTAAAGTGATTATTAAATAGAAATCAAAGTCAAAGGGTATCTCGTAAATTTTTATTATAATGGTCATAAATTACATATTTTAAACGTATCTGTATTTTTTGCGCTGTAAGACCTTTTCTATATCTTAGTTCTGTTAGTTATGTTAAATAATTCAAAAGTCAACTATAAAGAACTGAAATTGACAGTCAGTTTTGAGATAATCCTAGAATATATTTCTCTAGTCGTGCAAATATATTTAACCTAAGATATTGTTGTCAAGTTTTTAGACCCATTTTACACAAAAATGTCAACTTTGTTAAGTAAGGATAATTTCTGGAGGTGGAATAAGAACATCCTTGTAATGTATCGGTCGTTTAAAACTGCTATCTTTTATATACTGCGGGTGTCGTTTGCGACCTCACGCACACGACTTCTTTCTTTATAATTTTGTTATGATCAAAATTGAAAATTTATTACAGGACGTTGTTGATCTTGTAAGAATAACTCTAAATGTTTTCATGACCTTTGCAAGTAAGCTATCTGTTGGTAGAGATACCGTTACATTTCACCCAAAAATGTACTATGGGTAGTTCTCTGGAAACGTTTTGGCACACAAAGAATACAAAGTAAAGTATTGTATAAAGACTTCGTGAGTCTTAGAACAGCAAGCCTTAAAAACAAACGTATGTTCAGTTCCCAAGTGTGTGAGACGAGGTTTTCTGAACAAACCTCCAACACCAAACTAACCTTTACGCCTTAATCCAGACCTTACCAAGGGTATATCTGTACAATCTGTTGGAGATTTGTGGAGAATTTAGGTACTTTATAGCGTATTCTGACCCCGTATTTACCCTTTTAGAAAACCTCGGGACATGTCAGTAGTATTTTGATACTATTTTACCCGCTTTGTGCTATTCTGACAGATTTCACGACTGTCATTAAATACTTTCACTGCATTTTGAGTCACTAGTCAAGTTATTTAAAACTTTATTGTAATATTTTATAGGTCTATTGGCTTATTACATAGTAGAAATTTGAATATTCATAGTCACGTGCATTGGCACGCGTGCTTTCAAATAAACAGATGACAGTTTCCTTGTAGTTGGAACTGGCATATGGGAATACACCAGACGTTACTATATCATGGCTTTATCAGTCCAGCCTCTTTGCTTGGTCACGATATAAGAAAGCAATAACGCCTTTCTATGATAAAACAAAACTATTTCAAAATTCGAAAGAATAACAGGAATATCCTCACAGATGTTCTTAGACATAATCTAGTATCTACTTTAACGAGATTTACTTTTTCCGAGCAGTAAGATGTCGTCGGCGTTTAACAGTTATATAAAGGTAATGCAGGACGTAAAGAGGACATTCTCAGAAAATTCAAGGTTTGGAAATAACTTAAAAATATTGCATTCTAATGAAAATAGTCACTTTTTAGGGATAATAATTTTGGAAAATATAGATATATACTTGTAAAACAGTAGTTTGGTGTGGGTAGGTATCCCAGAATTCAAACAATTCTGTTGTGGTGCTTAGAGAGAACTTTTTATAAAGATAACTTCAGTTAGTTCAGTTAATCCCAGAGCGGTATATTTATGAAGTCCCTTTCTGAGTGCAATGCAGTAATTTCTCCGTCTCGTTTGTCCATGACAGAGAAAGCAAATGGTTTTCGCTTCTAATAATGAACGTTTTTTTAAGCAAATGTCATCCCAAAAATAGACAATTAGAGAAAAGTTACACAAATTGAGGATTTTAACTTGAGGTTTGTTCATAGTGCAATAAACCTTTGTTCATCTCTTGCCAGATTTCCAGTTCTGCAGAAGTTTGTAAGAGTAAGGAAAACTTTTGAGAACATCTACACAAAATTTAAGAGACACATACCTTTTATATGAAGCAAAATTTAAAATTCCATAGTCTAATCAAAAGGTTTTTTAGCTATATTAAAAACTTTCGAATGTAGTTTGTTTTGCAAGAATTTTTAAAATATTTTAAGATTTATGATTTTAATTTGTATTGAAAAATTTTATTTTGTTTGTGGTGTTCACTTAAACAGGGACAAATTCCCACTCTCAGTGAGTCAGTGAGTCTAACAAATATGAGAGAAATGTGGGAAACGCTTAACTACTCGTGTCACAAATGTCAATTACGTTTGAATCGTATGGCTCAGGTAACAATGGTGAGGAGAACAGAAAGCACATCCAAGATTATTTGCAACCTCAAAACATTACGCAAATTCACCAAAAAATCATCCGATAATATATCAATTTAACCACAAAGCAAACAGAGGTACGCTTGAATATATACCTAATCTAGATGACTTTCGTTCTCAGATATAATTGTTTATCAATTCGAACTTTTTTGTGTATACACTCAAGCCTCCTCTAATTCCTACTAAATGAAACATAAATAACATCTAAACTGTACATAGACAACATAATTAAAATTAGTTACTAAACTTTGTAAATAATTACAAATCCTTTATGCTCCTTTAACATATTACATGTGGTGCCATCTCTGGATAGCAATAAGCGGTTGGCAAGGGAATTGCATCTTCCAATGTTTGGTAACTTAGAACATCTCTTGTGGTGGACAATGAACATAACTAAAGCAACGTGTCTTACTGTTAAATGTCTTCAAAACCAGGTTAATATGCTACATTCACACTGCTTTCTGATACCAGAACGTATTTTTCTATTTGTCTCAAGATTAAGATAATAGCTTACAGTTAAATTACACATGTAGTTGTTATACAAGAGGTATACAGGAGACTGAAGTACTAGTTAGCAGTGTGTTGTTACATTCTGCCTTTCAATATCATTGTTATTACCATGAAGTTGGAAGTAATGTATATTAACATTTTAAAAGTTCAAAGACATTAGAGAATTGGACACAAAAGCAAATATCTCTGAAATAATTGACAAATTAATTAGCATAAATTAACCATTTTAAAGTGATCCACATGTTTCGTTAATAAGATTTGTCCATACACATGTAATAATATACCAGATACAGAAAATTACACAAAAGTAGCATGAAAAGACTTGAAGATACATTGAATAAATGTAACTTACAAATTAGACCTTTTAATACATATCTAACTTTAGATATTTCTCCGTAATTTGTAAATTTTTGGTATCGAGTTTGTACATTTTGAGTGCTTACGTCACTGGTATACAAATTAAGTGTAATGGAGTATGCTGTTACCAATTCATCACCCAGGAGCTGGAATGTAAAAAGAGTGAAAATAGCAGACAGTTTTGAACTCAGGGCTCATTTTACACGATCACTTCTACAACGACAATGATGATGCTAAGTGGTTAATATGAGGTGTTATGACCCTTCGGGGCTACACAGACCTCGCAGCGCCATGGCATTGTTATTATAAAGTGGTGTAAGACCTCTGCAGGCAGCAGTGGCCTGATAACAATAGAAAAACTCCAAGTTCGCTCTTGAAAATTATTCTAGGCATCGGGAAGCCAGCACACTCAAGACTAAGATATATATTAACCATTGAGGACATCAAAATGCTGTTTTGGCTGTCAAATACCAAGCCTTACGAGATGTTCTTCAAACCCTCATCGAGAAATGCAGAGCCATCTGGACCGATCTCTGCTCCACGGACGAGTGGAAACAAGCGAACTACGAGCTGCGACATGCGTTACGCCACACATGGGTTTTACCGTAGATTCCACCAAAACAAGATTTTGGACAAGCTAAAGGAAGATTTTCTTTGTAACATTTTGACAGACATCACGCTTAAAACTCATAAATAATGAAAACTGTGATTATAAAATTCGCTTTCATTTGTTACTTTTCTTTGCACGTTGTGCGCTTTGTAATATTATAATACTTGTGTTAGTTTTTGTAATTTGACGCAAGTACCAATTTGCGACTAGGAAATAGCAATGCACCTATGAAAAACGAAGTTCAAAGTCTCACAGATGTTCTACGTTTAGGACACTTTCCGTCTCAAAGACAAATACTTCTTCTGTTGCTATTGTCTAACTGTATGCACCAGATACTTTTGATTCCTACTCAGCGAAAGCCAATTAATTATAAGCTATAACTTATCAATACAATTATAATTTAACATAAAACATTGTGGTTAGATAGAAATCTTACACTGCGCGGTAATATAACACTTACAGAGCCATCTATGGACAGAGAGGAGAGTTAGGTCAAATGATTCAGTATTCAATACTTTGTCAACCAGAACTGCACAACCGACGTAAACTAAAATGACGTGGTGTCCTATATAAATCATACTTACAAGTTTAGGTTAATGAATTACACTCACACAGCCTTCTTAGCCCAGTCTTCTACAGAGCCATAATGTACTTGCTACAAGATTATGTAAACGTTTATACAAACAGTTTAATTACATATTTCGTTGTACATACAAGAGAATGAGACTGAAGTGTTAG
The DNA here is from genome assembly GCA_030765055.1 of Mantis religiosa. Lineage (NCBI taxonomy): Eukaryota > Metazoa > Arthropoda > Insecta > Mantodea > Mantidae > Mantis > Mantis religiosa. The sequence continues at coordinate 10,293,268 of CM060955.1, read as the reverse complement.
TTAACAACTGGCTCGCTATATCCCGTCTTTCAAGTTTGTTACTATTCCCATGAATGCCGAGTAACAAGAGAACGAAATTTAGGTCTCTAAAACTAGAAAACGTCTGCAAATTTGATAATCCGATCAAATAATTCACATACGTTAGGGTTTTATCATAAACTGGTTTATTTAATTCCAAGATTTTGTCTGTAAGCCGTGACATATCAGCTAACAAAAATTATACAGGACATTCAGAACGATTAAGACGTCCTAGTTCGACTCCAGAAAATCAAAGAGATACATTATTGAATCAAGTAGATATATCAGACATATGGTGTTTTGATAATATCGTTAGAAACTCTTTACAGAAAATAAAAATGTACTCTCACTACTTTTATGTTATTTTTTTTTTTTTTTATGTTGAATGCTTACAAGATAGTTTAGAGTACATGTACAAGAGGTATACAGGAGACTCAAATGGTAGTTGAATATTTAATAAGCGGGTGGTTGATCCATGTACCATGTTATTCCCACGTGATTACCAAGTAATACAGCTATGGAGTTTAGGATTTTAAGGATTTAAAGTTATTATTAAATAGAAGTCAAAGCTAAAGAGTATCTCGTAAATCGTTATTATAATTGTCATATACAATGTATTTTAGTATATACACATGTGAATTCTTTGTGCAGTAAGCCTTAGTCTATGTCTTAGATCTACCAGTTACGTTAAATGGTTCACAAGTCAACTATAATGAAATGAACTTGACAGTCAGTTGTCACATAATCCTACAATATATTTCTCTACTCATGCATATATATTTAACGTATGGTATATTTGTCAACTTTGTTAAGTAAAGGATAATTTTTGGACCGGGATAGCTACATCTTTGTAAAGTATCGGCCGTATATAACTGCTATCCTTTATATATTCAGGATGTGGTTTGCGACCTCACGCACACGACCTCTTTCTTTATAATTTTGTTATCCATAAAAACGAAATATTTACTATAGGGCGTTGCAGATCTTCTAAAAGTAACTCTAAACGTTGTAATGACTGCCGCAAGTAAGTCTACCTGTTGGTCTATAAATAGAATACATTAAAAGTGCAAAAAAATATTGAAGTCGGTAATGTAAGAGAAAACGCTGTCCTGGGTGAGGAGTCCTAAGTTTGAAAGGCTTTGTTAACGTTGTTATTATAATTCTTGTAATAATTTTATCAATATAATGTCAGAATGGTGAAATATTCACAGTAATACAAAGAAACTGCATTTGAGGTATTAGCTCTGAATCGTATATACAAAAAAAGTTGACTAAAGGATTTCAAAGGAAGATTTTGAGCTTCTCTAGTGTAACATAATAATTGTGGATTATTTTTAAGGTGTTTGTGACAAATATTGTCCACAAAATTACAAATCTGTAAGATTTTTCATGTATTAAAATCGTATTTAATATCCTTAATTATTATATAGCCCAATATTTGCTAAGGTAAACAGGTGAATGCTTCCGAAGCGTTTGAAACATGTGAATTAAAGGCAAACAGTACATTTAAATATATAAATAATGGAAAGTAATCTAATCAAGAGAATATATGAGCTGTTTTAACTAACCTCTATTTTTTGTTACATACTTAGAGCAAATGAGAGATTTCAGTGTAAATACACGTTTTGAGATGCCAAAAAGGGACAAAGTCGGTGTATGTTAGTGAAAAAAGTAATTCTAAAGCAAATTGGTTAAATTTTATATTTCAGTTTAGAATTGTATAAGTATATGACACGGAGTACTTTGTACACAATCGCTCCAAACTGCCGTTTAATGGTAAAGGTTCGTATAAATTTAATTGTTTTTAAATGGCTAGAATTATTTTACTAAGATAGTTGATATTTTATATAATTTAATGACAGATGGGTATAACCGGGAACGTTGCTAGAAATTCTCTTTGTTGTGAACATGTTTTCTGTTACAGGTAAACCGTAAGAGATATAAATATAGAATAACTAAACCTCACAGTCCGATAAGGACTTTGTAGAATAGTAAATTCCATTGTAAATATGTAACACAGCACTTTCTACAAATATCGTCAACTCTCCATGGTTTACGACAATACTCCTGTTCGGGCCTCGTCTTCCTACAGTTCTATAATCAGATGTTTATATTTCTATGACTTTAATGGAATACGAGAGTTATCAGTTTTTACAAATGGCTTTTCCATTTATTTGTATCTTTTCTATTAACGAATATATATTTAATTCCTTCCTTACTTCTTCATTTCTAATGCGATCTTGTCTTTAAATCGTTTTACTGCTCGGAGTTATTTCGTTTTTATCGCTTTTATTTGGCTGCAGTCTTCTGTCTCATGGTCTTACAGTAGAACTTTAACATTTGTAACGTTTACGGGTTTTTCTTTGTGAAGTTGGAGCTATTATTCAAAGCCTATGTTCTAATTTACTCCTTTTATTACTTATCTGTTCGTTATTTGTTTTAAAGGTTACACTAAAAATCAACTAATTAAATTTTCTCACCAATTCCAAGACCTTATTGTTTAAGACTGTCTTCCATATTTTACTTCGGTTTCCAATAAATGACACGATCTTTCACCTTTCTGCTGTTATATTTATACCATAATTCCGGATCAGTTTCTCTAACCTGTGGACACCTATTTGTAGATTATTCTCTCTGCCTTGTATTATTGAGTAATATGCATAGAATGGCATATTTGATGCATTATCATATTTATATTTATTTCTGCTGGTATTTGTGTTTTAATGTTCTAACAGTATGGCCGATATAAGTGTTAAACACTGAAGATAATCTAGATTCTTGTTTTAAGCCATTGTTAATTACATTTTGTGATAAACGTCCATTTCTAAAACTGTTTTTGTTTCCTGGACTATTTCTGACACACATTTGTGTCCAAAAGTTACGAGTAATTCAATGTTTTGTTCCCAAACTGTCAGAATTGTATAAAAGTTAAACATAATGAAGTATATTGTTACCAATGCGGCACACATGATCGGGATTGCAATAAGAGTGAGAAATAGCAGGCATTGTTGGCCTCAGGACACAGCTTTGTAGAAGTACAAAATCTGACGATCACTTCCACAATGACAATGATGGTTCTCAGTGGCTAAAACAATGTGTGGTGAGCTGTCATGGCTACACAGGCCTCACAGCAACATGACATGGTCCCTATAACGTGGTTTAAGAGCTCTGAAGCCATCAGTGACCTGATAACAATATACAAAGCCGAAGCTCGTTACCTAAACAGTATTCTAGGCATTAGGAAGCCTGCACACTCAAGACTATGATATGTATTAACTATTGATGACATCAAAATGCATGTTTGACTGCCAAATACCAAGCCGTACGAGATGTACTTCAAACTCTCATCGAGATGTGCCGAGCCATCTGGCCCGATCTCTGCTCCACGGACGGGTGGAAAGAAGCAAACTACGAGCTACGTCACACAGTAACGCGTTACGCCACGTATGGGTTTTACTACCAAAACAAAAATGTTCACTAACCACGAAGATGGTTCTGTAGCACTGTACACCACGCTCAAAACTGCAAAATAAGGAAAACCTCGATTATAAGACTATCTTTGGAATAGTTAATGGTTATTCATTATTTCTCTTTGCACATTGTGCTCTTTTCAATATTATAATACTTCTTTTTCTTTTGTTATGCGACGCAAGTATAACAAACCAATTAGAAAGAACAACAAAGCATCTATGAAATACGAAGAACTTGGCTCGTAGATATTCTAGGTTCAGGATACTTCCGCTCTCAAATACAAATCCACGTAGTCTGTCTCTTTGTCCGATTGCAATTAACTCGTCTCAAAAACAAGAACTCAAAGATGTTACGTACAGAATTTCCGGATCATAAGGGATGCTTATCCGGAATGCTGTAATTGACTAACATTTATTAATATGTCACTGTAACATAATTGAAAAATGACAACGCCTAAGGTTTTTAAATGTTCACTGTTTGAAGTGTTAGTATTACATAAATGAAATACTTATTAATGACCAAACAAAGATTGTGTTTGTAACATTGCGAGACATATCATGCTTAAAACCGCAGAATAAGGAGAACCTATTATAAATGTGGCTTTAGAATAGTGATTAATTTGTGAATTCTCCTTGCACATAATGCGATTTTTCATTTTATAATATAAATGTTTTTTTTTTATTTTGGAATTGGACGCAAATATCCAAATATATATAACTGGTAAATTCGCAATGCACCTATGGAAAACGAAGTATAAAGGCTAAAGTTTATGCTAGGTTTAGGATACCTCCCTTCTCAAAAACATATATTTGTTCGGTTGCTATTGTCTAAGTATATATATTAGATGCTTCCTTCTCCTACTCATCAAAAATATACTAATTATAAGTTTTACCTGATCAACGTAGTTATAATTTGGTATAAAACATTGTGGTTAACTATAAATCCTATACTGCGCGACAATATATCGCTTACAGAGCCATCTATCAACAGCAAGGAGAGGTCGGTAAAAGGATTCAGTATTCAATTATGTGTCAACCTAAAAATTTGATAACTAAACTGACGTGGTGTCCTATATAATATATATTAACGAGGTTAGGTTAATGTATTACACTCACACAACTTTCTTAACTCAGTCTTCTACACAGCCTTAGTTTTGTACTTGCGACAAGCTTATGTAAACGTTTATACAAACAGTTTAATTACATATTTCGTTTTATATACAAGAGTGATATAGGAGACTGAAGAAAGAGTTATATTTATAACAAGCTGCTCCCTAAGTCCAACGTTTCACATATTTTGAGCTGGCATGTAACACAAGAATGGAGCTTAGCACTTTGAAGACGTTAATTCATTATAAAATTTAAACAAAATTATCTGGCAAATCGTTGATATGATATAATTGATGTAACTTGGTATTTTAATATAATCTGTACTTATTTAAATAAGCTATTGTGTATAACTCTTGACTTAACAGCTAACAAATATTATAGAGCTCATTCGGAATGATGAGGACTTTCTAGTTCGTTACCAGGAAATCCCAGAAATATATTTTAGGACCAAGCAGATATATCAGACATAAGGTACTTAGATAGTATCGTTAGAAACTTTTTACACTAAATAAAAAGTTACTCTCACTAATTTATTGGTGTAGAGGATAGTTTCCGCAGGTTGGTATGATTGCATTCTTGGAAGATATTTGGTTATGTAACGACTGTTTTTTATTTCTTCGAAATATTGTTTGTGAGTCATGCACTCACATACAATTTGTGTGTTTATAGTTCCGGTATAGTCCACTAGACAGCGCTGTAGATCACAGGAAAATAAAACTTAAGTAAATAAATGTTATGACCTTAGTGATTTAAGACACGTAGTCCGTCTCTCTGTCCGATTATAATTAACTCGCCTCAAAAACAAGAACTCATATACTCAAATTGGGGGATAGATAAAGAATTTCCAAATCAGTAGATATATTTTACCAAGTATGGTTTATGAGAATATTAGATTTAAAAGTCTTTAAATTTTTGTTATATCACAGTAACGTGATTGCTAATTGAGCTTTGTAGGGATAGCCCTTCAGGATTTAAATTAAGGGTATTAAGTCCCATACATGTGAAGTAGTGACTTGTACCCAGCGTATTTCTACATTTGAATTAACAGTCGTTAATTTATAATTAGTTAAAGGTTAGTGTGTTATTCTGAGGATGTGTGACTCTGAGCAACGTGATAAAAGACAAGTTACTTCATATAAAGTTTTTATACGTGATTAGAAGTTTTTTTTCATGAACATAAGGTTTAGTATTTAAGTACAGCACTTACAAGAATGCGACACGGAGTTTCCAAAGACGACCACCCTACAACAAACTACCCTATACATGGCCCGGGTTCGATTAGCGTGGCCGACCTAACTTACCCATGGGTTTTTTCGGGTGATTTCCCGGGCCGGTAGGCGAATGCTGGGTAGGTTAATTACATCCCCCAAATTTTCTGTCCCTCCATTTCATCTCCATTATCATTTGATATCATCTATCTACTGCTAGTCTCTTTCAGGGTAGAAGTGTCGGCGGGTGTCTCGGCGGTGCATGTCAGGTTGATATGCTCTGAGGTAAACTACTTCATACTACTTCGTAATCTTATATTATCTAAAACTGATTGCCCCAGTATAATGTAGACAGAAGAATACGCTTTTATATCGAAAGTGTGTACAAAATTGAGTAGACGACATGCAGTTACATAATATGAGAATTTTATCGTCATTATGAATTAAATATAACCAAAATACAATATCGTACAGTACTTGAAACAGCATAGATATATTTATAGGTCTTAACTATATTTGACATTCATGATGTAATATTTAGCGGTTATCAAAAACAAAAGACACTAAAACAACGCTTGTACATCAGTACAGTCTCTTACAAGAAAGTTCTGCTTTCAGACTCAAAGTATTTTTACTATATATGGTTTTTATTTCGAGGATCATACACGTTATGTTTTCACTGAAATATGGGTAGGTATTTAATTTTTGGATGAAATGCAAGTAATGGAGTATGCAATTTACATAAAAGAATCATAACATGTTTTTTACAGGAAATTATCTCTGTAACAAATGTCATATGTTTAAATATGATTTGTGTGACAGTCCTGAGAAATGAAGGTTATTACATATGTTTGGTTATAGAGTTAGGTACGACTTGCAAAATTCAATATGATCTTTTAGCATTGACAGTGCACCCATGGAAAATTAGAGGTCCAGAGGTAGTCCTAGTCGGGCGGGGCTTTCCCCGTCCGGGTGTCATATGCCGCAGTACCTAGCCGCTTTGCGGCTTAACCTGCGAAATGAACTAGTAGATCCATGTTCTCTGGGGTGTTTGAATTTGTTTACTGTTTGAAATTTTGGATAGGTGTGGTATGGGTTGCCCCTCTTTATCGTGGGCAGCTGTACTTAATCGTTCTCCCTTTTTGGGAGACACGAATTAGTTTTTTTTTGCCCCGTTTTGGATACGGGTTGTGTAGCGCTTGGTCCTTTGGCGTAGAAGTTGATCCCAGAGTCATCTGGGGTTTTCCTTGGGTTACCCAAGGGGTCCCAGGACGTCTCTCGGCAGTCTGAAGGACGGCAAGCGCCTTTGATCTCTCGGGTCATACCTTCCCAGGGAGTTCACTAAAGGGTTGGGGTGAATTTGGATTTTCTCGTACATTGATCGTGCCCTCTCGCGAATGACGTCGACAATGTACGGGATCTGGGAGTGCTCATGTAGGATATGAGCCGGGAATCTCCAGCCTGTATCGTAGATGATGCGTAGTGCCTTGTTCTGCAGCGTCTGGAGTCTGACGAAAGTGGTATTAGCCACTGTTCCCCAGATCTCACAGCCGTACAGAATCATAGGCGGAATGATCGCCCGATACAGTTGGAGTTTGAGACGGATCGGCATGGTTGATCTGAAGATAGGGTATAGGCTCCGGAGTGCGACGTGCCCCAGCTGGACCTTGCCCTTGACGTGTGGAACGTAAGTTAACTTACGGTCCAGCGTCACCCCGAGATACTTCGCCGTTTGCACCCAAGGGATTCGACGGCGCCGTAAAACGAAGTTCTGCTGCAACCGGTTGGCTATGGTTTTCGCCAGGAGAATAGCAGAGCTCTTCTCCGGGTTAATTGCCATTCGCCATTTTGCGCTCCATTCGCCAATGGCCCGGAGCTGGGTTTGGATTTGCCGGTAGCTGTACCGTGTGTTCCTATTGACTGCGAAGATCATGAGATCGTCCGCATACTGACAGGTCTGGGTGTTGTGGTGAGTTGGGATGTCGGCCATGTAAGCTGCGAAGAGCGCCGGCGACAGCACGCTGCCTTCCGGTACTCCAGCGCCAATGGGCCGCTCGGTGGACAGCTTCCCCTCCATCTTTACTCGGAAGCTTCGGTTTCCGAGGAAACCGGCCACCAAGGAAATGTATGGACGGGGAATTTCATGCTCCAGGAGTTTGTAAATGAGTCCTTCATGCCAGGTAGTGGCGAATGCCTTCTCCACGTCGAGCAGCACTGCTACCGTTTTAGACCTTTCCTGGAAACCCAGGGAGGCCTTCTCGGCAACCCGCAGTAGCTGCTCGGTCGTGGAGTGGCCAGAACGGAAGCCAAACTGGTGTTCCGGGATTAGGCCCCTTTCCTCCAGATGAGGAAGGAGCCGGGAGAGGAGCAGTTTTTCGAATACCTTCGATAAAACTGGGAGAAGGCTGATTGATCGGTAACTGGAAGGAAAAACCGGATTTTTCCCCGGCTTTAAAACGCACACCACGCGCGCCTCCTTCCAGATAGCTGGAAAGTGGCGCATGTATAGGCACGCGTTATAAATCCGGGTTAAGTGAATCACGGCTCTTCGTGGAAGGTGCTTGAGCATTTCCGCTGTCACACGGTCCTGCCCAGGTGCTTTGTTGGTTCTTAGAGAGTTAAGCGTGGTCGCTAACTCTCTAGGGGTAACGATGGGAATGTGGAACTCCTCGTGGTCAGGGGGCGGAGCTTCTAGGAAGTCCTCCACCACCTGTTCCACGAGGTCAGCATGGTCATCGTCCATTGGCTCTACCCTGGGTTGGAATTGAGCCTCCAGATAATCTGCTAGCGCCTCTGCCTTTTCTTTCGACTCGTAGACGAGTCGACCTCTAGGGCTATGTAGGGGATGCTGGTATACGGTTTTGTCTTTCCGCAGGCTACGGACTATTCGCCATGGTTTTCTCTCCTGGAGATTGGTTTGCCTTAACATGTTTTCCCAGGCCTCTTTGCGGTGTGCTCTTAGGAGTCGTCTTGCCAGGGATTTGAACCTCTGGTGTACTTCTCCTATCCTGGGATGGCGAAATCTCTGCCACAGCTTTCTTACGGCGTTTTTAGCCCTTATGAGTTGTTTGATGGGTCCTGGGATATCTGTGGGGTTTGGCGTGTCTATTGGGATGCGGTGTGTGTGAGCACGTACCGCGTTGAGGATGGTTGTGGAGAACTCCCTGGCTGCCGCCTCGAGTGACTCCACAGAGTCGATTCGAGGGCAGGCTTCCACGGAGTTTTGGATGTGAAGAATGGCGGCATCCCAGTCGACTTCATCCACCCAGTCAGCCGTTGCCAGAGCTGCGACGGTAACGTCTGAATTGATCACAACTGGGTTGTGGTCAGAATCCAGAGCATTCACCGCCGTGAGGTCCAGATGAAATGGAATGTTCTTGGTGATTGCGAAATCTATGACGTCCGCCCTGCCACGAGGCGGGAAGTGCGTTGTACCCCGCGGGCCATGCGCATGAAGGGTTGGATCTCCGCAGATGAAGCGGTAGATGCTCCTTCCCCTATCATTCTGGGTTCGGCTGTTCCATCCTGGGGGTTTGGCATTGAAGTCACCGGCTATGCACACTCGGTGGTCTAGGTTTAGGAGTGCCCTGTAATCCGCTTCATAGAAGGGATGGTTGGGCGGGTCATACACCGCCACAAGCACTAGGTCTGAACCGCCCAAGGAGAGCCTTATGGCGGTCGCCTCCAAGTGTTGAAGCGGGGGGATGGTAATGGGAGTATGGGTGATGTGATTTTTGATGAATATAGCTGTACCGCCGCCCCGCCGGCCGACTCTATCGGCTCGGTGGACGGCGTAACTTGGCAGGCTAAATTGTATACCAGCATGCAGATGCGTTTCGCATACCATAAGGAGGTCAAACCCGTGGTCACTTACAAACTCCAAGATGCCCGGTCTCTGTTCCCGGACTCCGTTTGCGTTCCAGAACGCGGCTCTCAATGTTCGCTGAGTTCTTCTCAACGCCATTTACGAGCTGGAGTCAGGGAAGAGGAGCCGTGCAGTCTGTTGCAGAATGCTGTGCTCTTGCAGAGCAGGGATGCGGGGATCTGTCAGTTGCTCCCTGCAGCGCCTCAGAATGGGGAGGGAGCGATGAATCAGTTCGGCGAACCAGGCAGAAAGCTCATGGAACTCCGCTAAGTCCTCGTTTGAGACGCCAGTGTCCCAAATCGGCGCAGGTGTTGTAGCGAGGGGTGCCTCTCCCTCATTGGCTGTTGAAGCCACTGTAGCTGGAGCTGGTGGAGGGGGGAGAGCAGTGGCGGCAGGGCCGCTCTGTCTCCCCGCAGGTTCTTGGGCTGGTTGCCCGGCCGTTGCTGCCGCAGTTGCCGGCGGTTTCTCCCGCCGGGCTGCGGTGGCCTTCTTCTGGCGAGGAGGCCGCTGTGGCTTTGCTGCAGATGCAGCTGGTGGTTGTTTGGCGGTAGTTCCAGAGCTTACTGGCTGGGTCGCTGCCGGAATCTGGCTTGCCTCGGCCTGCTGCAGCAGCTGTTCCTGCTTGCGCAGCGCCTGGGCAAAACTGACTCCAGGCCGAACTTGTGCTGGCTCCCTGTTTGCGTTCCTGCCCTGTCTTGCCTGCACTATTCGCAGTCTAGCGGGACAGCCGCCGTAGATGCCTATGTGGGCCTCTCGGCAGTTGGCGCACTTTTTCTCCTCTCTGGGGTTCGGGCATTCGTTGACGTGGTGAGGGCCTGAACATCGTATGCAGGCGGTCTTCCTCTCGCACGCATGGCTCGAGTGGTGGAAGCCCAAGCACCTGTAGCATTGGGCTGGCCCCTCTCTGCCATGGTACGGTTCGATTCTGATCTTGGTGTTGTAGAGGTGGGACACCTCATCAATTTTGGGAAGACCTTCGCCCTCCTTCTCCACTATTACGAGGAATAGTGGCATGGGAGTCCTTACGGGCTCCTTGCCTTCCTCGCGGACTTGCTTGGTCAGCTGGACCACGGTACGCGGCGTAATGCCGTGTTCTTCCGCCAGGCCCACCTTTATGTCCTCCGGGTCGGTGTCAGAGCCAAGACCTCGGATGACTCTGCGCACCAGGTTAGGTCGCTGCAGCGAGAACGTGTGGAATTCTATCCCCGCTTCGCGCAGCACCCCCCTGGCGGCTTCATGGTCCTCCGGGGTCGTGGTCTTTAGGATCACCCGACTTGGAAAACGGGTGGCCTGGAAGCTAGCCTGGAGCTTGGCCCTCAGTTCCCTCATTACCTTTATGTGGTTGGGGAACGGGTCCGACACAATTGGCGGGATTCTGGCCGCCTTTTGTGTGCGGGAGCTCTTGGCGTCCGCATGTACTGCAGGGGTGCCGGGAGCAGCACCCTCCGGGTTCGAACCGGAGGGCCTCTTGCGCCTTCCCTGCACGGTGATAAAGCCTTCGGCGTCTGTGTCGCTCTCCGGTAGGGGAGTTGTGACGCCCTGGATGGGAGTGATGGTGTTGGAGCTCCCTGGTTTGGGGACTGGAGAGATCGGGACAGCTATCCCTTGGTTAAGAAGGCGGGAGGCCTTCTTCTGTTTCTTTTGTGCCTGGGCCTTGGCCTTCACGAGGTTCACCCGTGGGCCGGTAGAGGATGAGGATGCAGAGGTTCTACTAGTCATCTCGTCAGGACTTACCTGGCGGCTGGTACTTGGCTTGTCTGAGTCTGTAGCAGGTGCCATCCGGCTCCCCACAGAGGGTCGAGCGCTGTTACACGCGCCGATTGGGGCGGACCCCGGGTCCCAACCTAAGTCGGGACCCTTGGCTTTGACCTTGTGGGCCTGCAGTTTCGTCTGTCTGTCAGTCGGTCCCAAGTACTGTGTTCCTCTGGACTCTGGAGTTGCTGCTCGACGCGTTAGCTCTAGCAAGTCTGCTAGGAGAGGGTTGGCTGGGCTGCTGCTGCTTGCCAGTGCAGGAGAAGGCTCTGCTGGCTGGAAGAGGGCAGGCGCTGCTGTGCCTGCAGAAGAAGGCTGTTGCGCAGGCTACGCTGCGTAGAGAGAATGCGCTGCTTCGCCGGGCTGCTGCTTCCTTTATGGGCACACTCCAGAGCACGCGTTTTACAGGCCACGTGCTCGTGCCCTGAAGAACTGGCGCAACCGGTCTAGAATGCTGCTTCTCTCGACGAATAGACTGCACTGAAAGAACTCGAGACGGGCGATGCCGAGCATTCGAGTGACAAGCGTCGAATGAGAGAGCTCGCCCCATGGAAAATTAAAGCCGAAAGTTTAAACATATATCCAGTTTTGTAGACTTGCCATCTGGTACACCGTTACCTATCCGTGCAAAATTTTCACAGTATACACTGCAGTTACTGGTTGTTCTCAGTCTATAAAGAACAAGCAAATCTTATATAAATCCAGAAACAAAAAGGATGGAATAGTTATAAATTTATCTAATGCAGTGCAAATCTTCTTTACTCAATAACATATTACACGTGGCGCCATCTGTTGTCGAAACGTGCGTAAGGAAAGCAATTGATATTTATCCAATACAATCTGTCTTGGAAAATTAGCATATCATAAAGAACGTCTCATATATAATAAATGTTTACATAAGTAGGCTACTGTATTACTCACACTGATTTCTCCTCCCACTCTTCTACAAGGAGCCATTCTTCTACTGGCTTCAACTTTAAGATAAGGTGTTACAATAATATTTTTGTTATATTCCACTGAATATACGTGACAGACCGAAGTGATAGATAAATCGTTAAAACAAGGGTAGCTGTGTCTTGCTTTACATGGTTTATGCTATTGTCATTACATTACAAGTAACACAGCATACAGCATCGAACTGTTAAGATGTAAAATTATCAGAACATTGAAAAATATCTCGGAAATGGTTAATGACATATTCAATTGTAACAAATTACGTGTTTTAAGAACTTTGGATTCTTTCTGTAATAAGATTTTGTTTTTATTATTTAGTATTGGTAGAGAATTATACATAAGTTATTTAGTGACGAGGAGCTCTGAGACCGTGGCTACAGATTTCGAGAATACAATTTGTTGGTTATGGAAATGTAGTAAACCTACGATATTTTGTTCACACTGTTACATATTTTACAAAATATAAGAAACTGCCACGTAAATAATATTTCTTATAGAGGGTGTACCTATATATTCGGAAGCTACTCGACTTTGTAAATATCATTTTGAATGAATTTGGAATTTCGATTGAGGCAGCACTAACAGAACTTCTATCTCTATACTGTTAGAGTTAAAAACAAATGCTATATTACTACAGAGGAATGTACGTGATTATCTTAGCGATCTAAGACACGCAGTATATAAACAGCGAGCCTAAAATACGACAAAACAAATATCCAAGTCAGGCATTCTTAAATGATGCAAGATTAAATATTTTCGGAAATATGTTTTACTCTGCTATGTTTTGACAATATTTCTTGTTAATATTCTTCAGTAATTTTTATTAATGTAATGCCACAGTGATCAAATTTAAACTTTTTGTAAGCAGCGTAATTACATTTTGTAATAAAGCTAGGTAAATGTCTCTCTTCTTCCCGAGGATAACATAATAGATAGAGAGCCATCTATTGGCACCAAAGTACGGTAAGTGTAAAGATTCCAGTGTCTATTGTTTGTGGACCAAAACAAATTCACTGTTGAGTAATTAAGGCAGTTAATAGATGTCGCATGTAGTATATTGTCACGAATGTATGTTAGATTATTACAATCTTGCTGACTTCTCAGTCTATTTTTCACAAAGCCATATTCTCTATTTACTTCAAGTTTAGGTTAAATGTTTTAAAAGTACTTTAAAGTAGATGTACAAGAGGTACATATAGTCTAGACTCAAGTGGTACTTAAATGTTCAATATAATTGTCATAAATTGTTTAAGTATATATCTGCATTCCTTGTGCTGTAAGACTTTGTCTATATCTTACATCTACCAGTTATGTTACACGATTCAGAAGAAAAGCAGAATGAAGGGAACTTGACAGTCAGTTGTCAGATAATTCTACAATATATTTCTCTAGTCATTCAAATTCATTTAACGTATGGTATTTTTTTCAAATTATTAGATATATTTTACACAAAAGGGTCAACTTCGGTGAGTAAAGGATAATTTCTGGAGGTGGGATAGCTACATCCTTGTAAAGTACCGGTCGTACATAGCTGCTATCTTTTATATATACAGGAAGTCGTTTGCGACCTCACGCAGACGACCTCCTTCTTTATAATTTTGTTATCGATAAAGCAGAACATTTACTGTAGGACGTTGTAGATCTTGTAAAATGTCTCTAAAGGTTTCCAGGACTACTGCAAGTAATCTACCTGTGGGTCTATAAATATAATGCATAGAAAGTGGAAACAAATACTGAAGTCAATCATCTGAGAGAAAGTGCGCTCCTGGGTAGAGTCCTTAATTTGAAGGGCTTTGTTGACGTTATTATTATTTTTCCTGTCACAATTTTATTAATATAATGTCAGAATGGTGAAACATTTACAATTATGCAGTGAAACTGCATTTGAGGTTTTAGCTCTGAATCGTATATACAAAACACTTGACTAGCGAATTTCAAAGCAAGCTTTTGAGCTTCTCTAGAGTAACATAAGACCTCAGGATTATTTTTAAAGTGATTGTGATAAATATTGTCGACAAAATGAAAAAACTGTATGATTTGTCATGTATTAAAATCATATTTAATATCCCTAATTATTCCATAGCCGAGTATTTCCGAAAGTAAACAGTTGAATGCTTCCGAAACGTTTGAAACATTTGTAAATTAAAGGCAAACAGTACATTTACATATATGAGTAATGTAATGTAATCTAATCAGAGTATATCAGCTGTCTTAATTAACTTTTACTTTGTGTTACATATTTACAGTAAATGAAGGCTATCAGCGTAAATACACGTTTTGAGATGCCTAAAAGTACAAAGTCTGTGTGTGTTTGTGAAGAGCGTAATTATAAAACAAATTGTTTAAATTTTGTATGTCAGTTTAACAACTTATAAGTGTATGACTCGGAAACATTTGTACCAAATCACTCCAAACTAATGAATTCATGGTAAAGTTTCATATAAATTTAATTGTTTATAAATAATTAGAATAGTTTGACTAAAATAGTATATATTTTATATAATTTAATGACAGATGGGTACATCGGGGAGAGTTTCTAGAAGTTCTTTATTGTGAACATGATTTTTGTTACTGGTAAACCGTAAGAGATATAAATATAGAATAATTAAACCTCACATTTGGATAAGGACCTTGTAGAATAGTAAATTCCATTGTAAATGTGTAACACAACACTTCCCACAAATATCGTCAACTCTCCATGGTTTAGGACAATACTCCTGTTCCACCATGTCTTCCTATAGTTCTATAACTAGATGTTTATATTTCTATGACTTTAATGGAATACGAGAGTTTTTATCAATGGCTGTTACATTTTTGTTATTTTTATTTGTATCATCTGTATTAACGAATATATATTTAATTCCTCGCTTACTTCTTCATTTCTAACACGATCTTGTCTATAAAACGTTTACCTGCTCGGAGATATTTCATTTCTGTCGCTTTTATTTGTCCACAGTCTTTTGTCTCCTGGCCTTGCAGTAGAACTTTAACATTTGTAACGTTTTCGGGGTTTTCTTTGCGAGGTTCGAGCTATTATTAAAAATATATTCAAATTTACTCACTTTAATAGTTGTCTATTCGTTATTCGTTACAATGGTTACTTTACAGCTAAAGTAATTAAATTTCCTCACCTATTCAAGACATTATTATTTAACTTTATCTTCTATTTCTTATTTTGTTTTCCATAAATGCCACGATCTTTGAGTTATCTGCAGATATATTTAAACATAATTCAGGATCAGTTTCTCTAAACTGTGCATACCTATTTGCAGATTATCCTCTCTGCTTTGTATTATTAAGTCATCTGCATATAATGGCATATTTAATGCATTATTGTACTTATATTTATTTTAGATATAATTTAATATTTTATTATCAAACTATCACAATTGTACAAAAGTTAAGCATACTGCAGTATTTTGTTTCCAGTACGGCACACATGAACAGGAATGCAGTAGAGTGAGAAATAGCAGGAAGTTTTGACCTCAGGTCACCTTTTTATGCAAGCACAAAGTCTGACGATCACTTCCACAATGACAGTGATAGCGCTGGGTGGTTAACATGGGCTTGGTGACCTCTCACGACTACACACACCCCGCAGCGCCATGACGTGATCGCTATCAAGTGGTTTAAGTGCTCCAAATAACTAAATGCGCACGATTATCAGTTATTGACTCTGCAACTCAGTACAGTTCAAATGTCTACACACAATAAACAACTCACTGACGACTCTCCACTCCTTTCACACACTGACTGGTCTCTGTCTGCCACACCTCTTATTGTAACCTAATCATTGTTTCTCGAAAGTTGTCGAAGACACACAAGCTGTTTGGACGGTTGATGAAGGAGAGAGAACTGTCCAGACATTTCTCTGCCTCTTTCTCTCCCTCTATCCTCAAGCGTCGAACGCGCGCACTACTATCTGCCTCACTCCCCGCTTCTCTCTCTCTCTCACTCTCTCTCTCTCTCTCTCTCTCTCTCTCTCTCTCTCTCTCGATGTTCTCCCCGCAACAAAATAATGCCTGGCGACAATACTGCCAGCTGGAGCAACTTGCGATGTAGGAAACTGAACTGAGCACTTTAGAACTGTCGAATGCTGACAAGGATTCACTTACACACATTGCAGGATCAGAAGAAAAGTCCTTAATCACTGACTTCACACTTGGAAGTGGTTACTGTAGAAAATTACAGCTTCGATCCATGTTGCCCACCTTGTCCACTGGCTCTGGAGACAGAGGTACATCAGGTAGCTGTTCCTTGTGGCGTTGTACACCATAAGAACATTTTTAGAAGACCTTCTTCGTTGCTGATATCAGTGTATTTACTTCTGGAAATTCATATGTCTCTGTCACTCGTTGCAATACATGAGCCGTACATGTAACATGCACAAAGTTTGGACAAAATACTGAAAGCGATTTCCCCACTTTTAACATGTAAGGAGCTGTATCTCTGTACATCAGTAAGACCCTCTTTTCTTTTACCCCATCTAGCCATAGTACATTAAGTCCATCATCAATAAATTTAGCATTGTTGAACTAGTTTTTACCTCCAAAGGTTTACAATAAATTTAGTAGGGCTTTGATGCAGTTTCAAAGTCCATCTTGCCCACTATTAGAATAGCGATGAAACGGCCTAAAGCATCCGTCGTCTCATCAGCAGAAATCCATATAGCTGAGTTGCCTATGTCAATCCTGATTATTCTAATACGCCAACTTAACAAAAATCCAAGTAATTCTTCCTGAGAGTGGACTCGTTTGGTTGCAGTATTTGTGTAAGAAATGCTTAAATGCAGATACCTGAAGATTGTTCCACGGTATGTTCACTGCCATACAAAGTTCTTTGTAAAATTCACTATCAGATGATGTAGGCTGTCTCTGCAACTTTGTAAGTAGTACGTGTTTCTTTGAAGACACTCGTTTATTTTTAATATGCAGATTTCTTCCTAGATGGTGCTTAATTTGAGATTTCATCATACATCCAATACGTTTAGCACAAGTTTGGTAGAGAACTGTTTTTCCATCAGTTATTAAAGCACTGTCAACAGAAATCCACGTTTTTAGCATTGAAGACAACGAAGACGCAACCGGTGCCATGGTTACACGAAATACAGTCATTACTAAACTAAATCCAACTGATTATTATAAATACTGAAACGTTTCACGTTTGAGAACAAGAAAGAAAAATGTTTAAAACAAGTCACTTTTGCCGGCATCGGACAAGATCAAATTAGTTTTGAATGTACCGGAAATGCGTAGAATTGACGTCAACGCATGAGCACCATAATAATAAAGATTGAAATGGTTTCTTATTTCTCACTATGTAACGAATATTCATAAAATCGACAATATATAACAATTCAAAAAATATTAAAATACGTACAATTATGTACTATGGTGCGAAATATGTATTATAGCTCGAAATATGTAAAGATATCTAATTCATAATTTTGGAATAAGACTATATGATATGACACAGAATATGATTTTACATAAAATCCGAGCTCTAGTCATCAATTATAGACAAAATCTTTGCATTAAATAACTACAGATTATGTTAAAACGCTACCTTATATAAATTATTTGATCTCGCTATCGAATTCCGAGACATTTTGTTTTTGTTACAATTTTCTATTCCTTAAAATCCTAACCTTCGTTCTCCTATCACTCTTAATTCATGGGAATAACAACAAACTTGAAAGACGGGATATAGTGAGTCACTTGTTAACTAACACTTCAGTCTCCTATATCACTCTTGTTTATATAAAAGTTTACATAAGCTTGTAGCAAGTACAAAAGTAAGGTTTTGTAGAAGACTGAGTTATGAAAGCTGTGCGAGTGTAATACATTAACCTAACCTCGTTAATATATATTACATAGCACACGCATCATGCAGTACAACTATTGGTTTAGCTGAGAAAGTATTGAATAGTGAATCCTTTGAACCGCCTATCCTTGCTGTCAATAGATGGCTCTGTAAGCGACATATTACCGTACAGTATAAGATTTCTAATTAACCACAATGTTTTATAGAAAATCACAATTGTGGTGATCAATTATATTTTATAATTAATTGATTTTTTATGAGAAGGAGGGCAAAGTGTCTGGTATAGACACTTAAACAATTGTAAGCATACAAATATTTGTCTATGAGAGCGGAAGTATCCTGAACCTAGAATATCTGTGAGACTAGAACTTCGTTTTTCATGGTCTCAGACCAGTGAGAGGCGGAGTCCCCGAAGGTTCTGTACTATCCCCCACCCTATTCAACGTCTTTATGGCAGACTTCCCAACAGAGCCACGAGTCGTAATGGCACAATACGCTGACGACGTGCTTCTGTTCTGCAAAGACAAACACATCCTCAGAGCCTTCAACCCCCTACAAAGACATCTCCGTCTCACACAGCAGTGGTGTAGGCGTTGGCGGATGTCCGTTAATCCGGACAAAAGCCACGCCATACTCTTCACAAAGCGCCACACCCCCGCAGATTGCCCCAATTTCAGCTACCGAGGTCGAAGGATAGAGTGCACTAACTCTGTCCAGTACCTAGGTGTTAACTTGGACAAAGGTCTAACCTTTCGCCAACACATCAGGGACCGAACGGCTAAGGTACACGGAGCAATTGCTTCACTGTATCCAATGCTGGGGTCAACCTCGATGCCAGTTGGCATGAAGTTATACCTTTTCCGAGCGCTGGTAATCCCGGTTATGTTTTATGCCTGCGAGATCTGGGGCATGGCCGCAGACAGCGTGCTAGCATGGCTCCAACGTGCACAGAATAGAGGACCCAGGTCTATATATTCTGTGGGTCCTTATTTTCCTACCAGGTGCTTCACGAGGCCTCGAGTCTCCCATACGTGGAGGATGAAATCAGGCGCCGGGCATCAAAATTGTACGCAAGTTTACCATCTCATAGAAGCGCCCTTGTCAGATCCCTGGGAGATTATGACCCCACTAGACGTCGCTCTAGTCAGCACCGGTTACCCCGCATGGCTTGCGGCATCCGAGATAACCAAGGAGCTAATCCGAACAGCAGCTAAAGCTGAGCTCCACATAATCCTTCCAAGCTGCTTGGCATCAAAATTATAAATCCAAAATTTAAATAAATAAAACACCAGGGTGCAAGGTGTTGCATCCTGTCCTTCAACCCCGAGGTACATACTAGTAACCTCAGAAAAATTCATCATCCTAAAAATCAACATTCACCCTACAATATCCCGATATTCAACTTACCTGCGGTAAAACCCTTAAAAACGGGTGGGCACGCAGCAAAAACCTTCTGGCTTTATACAGCCAGCCAGCACCACATGGCATGGCATGGCATGGCATGGCATGGCATGGTTTTTCATGGATGCATTGACAATTTCAGTGGGGGCTGAAAAAAGCCTAGTTGGATGAAAACATCAGAAGCATCATAATATTAAAAGGCACACAATGTAGAAAGAATAAAATTCAAATGTAAGCCAGTTTTATAATCAACGTTTTAATTATTTTTCGGTTTTGAGCGTGATGTCCCACACGATGTTACAAACGCAATTTTCGGTGAAGAATCTTGTGGTCGAGTCTATGGTAAAAACCATACCAGGCGTAACGCGTTACCGCATGACGTAGCTCGTAGTTTGCCTCTTTCCACTCGTACGTAGAGCAGAGATCGGGCAAGATGGCTCTGCACTCTTCGATGAGAGTTTGATGTTCATCTCGTAAGGCTTGGTATGTGACAGCTAAAACTGCATTTCGAAATCGTCGATGGTTAACACATATCTTGTCCTTGAATGTTTTGCCTTCCCGATGACTAGAATCATTTTCATGTAACTAGCTATGAGTTTTTCTATTGTTATCAGATGACTGCTGCCTGCAGAGGACTTTAAGCACCTTATAGTGATCATGCCATGGCGCTGCGAGGTCTGTGTAGCCCCGAAGGGTGACCACACCCTACATTAACCACTGAGCATCATCATTGTCATTGTGGAAGTAATCGTCGGGGTTTGTACTTGTGTAAAAAGGTGACCATAGGTCAAAACTGCGTGCTATTTCTCACTCTTATTAATTTCCATATCATGTGAGTCGCATTGGTAACAACATACTGCGTTATACTTTTGTACAATGTGAAGGTTGTTTATAACGTTTTAAATTATTCATAAATTTTGTACACAAATTTGACTGTCTCAAAAACTAAAATAGTTTTAGGAAATGAACGTTTATTACAGGATGTAATTAACGATGGTTTAAAACAAGAATGTAGTTTATTTTCGCTGTTTAATATTTATATAAACCACATTGTTAGAACATTCCAAGACGAAACACTAGCAGTAATAGAAATAAATATAATAATGTATTAAATAAGTCATTCTAAGGAGATGACTTACTAATTCAAGGTAGAGAGAATAATCTAAAATAAGTATGCACAGGTTATTGAAATTGATCTACAATTATGAATAAAATATATCAGCAGAAAAGTCACAGATCATGGAATTTACTGGAAAAAAGTAAGAAATGGAAGATAGTGTTAAATAATAATATCTTGGAATAGGTGAGAAAACTTAAATACTCGGGCTGTAATGTAATCGTTAAATTAAATTACAAAGAGATGTGCAATCAAGAGAGTAAATTTGAATATATATTTTTGAATAATTACTTGCACCTCGCAAAGAAAAGCCAGAAAAAGTTACAAACGTTAAAGTTTACTATAAGACCAGGAGACACTGCAGGCAAACAAATATGGCAGAACTTAAATATCTCCGAGCAGTAAACGGATTTAAAGACAAGATAGTATTATAAATGAAGAAATAAGGAAAGAATTAAATATTTATTCGTTAATACAAAAGATACAAAAAAAATAACAAAAATGTAAAAGCCATTGATAAAAAACTCTCTTATTCCATTAAAGTCGAACAGGTGTATTGTCCTAAACCATGGAGAGTTGACGATATTTGTAGAAAGTGTTGTGTTACATGTTTACAACGGAATTTACTATTCTACAAAGTCCTTATACAACTGTGAGGTTTAATTATTCTATATTTATATCTCTTATGGTTTACGAGTAACAGAAAGCATGTTCACAACATAGGGACTTCTAGCAACACTCCGGGATTTACTCATCTGTCATTAAATTATATAAAATATACACTATATTAGTAAAACTACTCTATTTATAAACAATTAAATTTAAATGATCATTTACCATGAATACGTCAGTTTGGAGTGATTGTGTACAAATTGTTCCGAGTCATATGCTTATAAGATGCTAAACTGAAATATAAAATATAACCACTTTGTTTTAGAATCACGCTGTTCAAAAACACACATAGACTTTGTTCTTTTTATGCGTCTCAAAAGGTGTATTTACACTGTAATCCTTCATATACTGTAAATATGTAACACAAAGTAAAAGTTAATTAAGACAGCTCATATATTCTCATTAGATTACATTCCATTACTTATATATTTAAATGTACTCTTTGCCTTTAATTTACAAATGTTCCTAAAGTTTAGGAAGCATTCGCTGCTTACCTTCGGAAATACTCGTCTATGGATTAATGAAGGATATTAAATATGATTTTAATACATGAAAAATCTTACAATTTTGTCATTTTGTCGCCAATATTTATCACGATCAGCTCAAAAATAATCCAGAAGTCTTGCGTTACACTGGAGAAGCTCAAAACTTCCCTTTGAAAATCGCTAGTCAAGTGTTTTGTATATACGATTCAGAGCTGAAACCTCAAATGCAGTTTCGTTATATAATTGTAAATGTTTCACCATTCTGACATTATATTAATAAAATTGTGACAGGAATTATAATAACAACGTCAACAAAACCCTTCAAATTAAGGACTCTACCCAGCAGAGCACTTTCTCTCAGATGATCGACTTGAGTATTTGTTTCCACTTTCTATGCATTATATTTATAGACCAATAGCTAGCTTACTTGCAGTAGTCATGGAAACCTTTAGATATATTTTTACAAGATCTACAACGTCCTGTAGTAAATGTTCTGTTTTATCGATAGCAACATTATAAAGAAGGAGGTCGTCTGCGTGAGGTCGTAAACGACTTCCTGTATATATAAAAGATAGCAGTTATGTACGACTGGTTCTTTACAAGGATGTAGCTATCCCACCTCCAGAAATTATCCTTTACTCAACGAAGTTGACCCTTTTGTGTAAAATATATCTAATAATTTGAAAAAAATACCATACGTTAAATGAATTTGAATGACTAGAGAAATATATTGTAGAATTATCTGACAACTGACTGTCAAGTTCCCTTCATTCTGCTTCACTTCGGAATCGTGTAACATGACTAGTAGATCTAAGATATAGACAAAGTCTTACAGCACAAGGAATGCAGATATATACTTAAACAATTTATGGCAATTATATTAAACATTTAACTACGACTTGAGTATTCAGTATATGTACCTCTTGTACATCTACTTTACAGTACTTTTAAAACATTTAACTCAAACTTGAAGTAAATAGAGAATATGGCTTTGTGGAACAATAGACTGAGAAGTCAGCAAGATTGCAACAATCTAACCTATATTCGTGACAAAATACTACATGCGACGTCTATTAACTGCCTTAATTACTCATACAGTGAATTTGTTTTGGTCCACAAACATGGACAATGGAATCCTTAAAGTTACCGTACTTTGCTGCCAATAGATGGCTCTGTATCTATGATGTTATTCTCGGGAAGAAGAGAGATTTACCTAGCTTTATTACAGAATGCAGTTATGCTGCTTACATAAAGCTTAAATTTGATTAATGTGGCATTACATTCATGAACATTACTGAAAAATATTAATAAGAAATGTTATCAAAATGCTTCAAAGTAACACTTTTTTTCGAAAAACTTTTGTCTTGCAACTTTTAAGAATATCTGGCTTGGATATTTGATTTGCCGTATTTTAGGCTCGCTGTTTATATACTGCGTGCTTAGATCGCTAAGGTCATACCGTACTTCCTCTGTATCAATATCTCGTTTGCTTTTAACACTAACATTATAAAGATAGAAGTTCTGTTAGTGTTACCACAATCGAAATTCCGTATACATACAAAATGATAGTTACAAAGTCGAGTATCGTCCAAGTATGTAATTACATAATCTATAAGAAATATCCTTTACCTGTCAGTTTGTTATATTTTGTAGAATATGTAACAGTGTGGACAAAATATCATAGGTTTACTACATTTTAATAGCCAACAAAATGTATTCTCGAAATCTACAACAACGATCTCACAGCTCCTCGTCACTAAATAACTTATGTATAATTCTCTATCAATACAAAATAATAAACACAAAATCTTATTACAGAAAGAACCCAATGTTTTAAAAACACATACAACTGAATATGTCATTAACCATTTCCGAGATATTTTTCAATTATCTGCTGATTTTACGTGTTAACAGTTCTATGCTATATGCTGTGTTACTCGTAATCTAATGACAATAGCACAAACCATGTAAATCAAGACAAAGCTACCCTTGTTCTAACGATTTATCTATCACTTCAGTCTGTCACGTATATTCAGTGGAATATAACAAAAATATTATTGTAACACTTTATCTTAAACTTGAAGCTTACAGAAGAATAGCTCCTTGTAGCAGAGTGGGAGGAGAAATCAGTATGAGTAATACAGTAGCCTACTTTTGTAAACATGTATTATATATGAGACGTTCTCTTTGTTATGCTAATTTTCCAAGACAGATTGTATTGGATAAATATCAACTGCTTTCCTTACGCACGTTTCGACAACAGATGGCGCCACGTGTAATATGTTATTGAGTAAAGAAGATTTGCACTGCATTAGATAAATTTATAACTATTCCATCCTTTTTGTTTCTGGATTTATATAAGATTTGCTTGTTCTTTATAGACTGAGAATAACCAGTAACTGCAGTGTATACTGTGAAAATATTGCACGGATAGGTAACGGTGTACCAGATGGGAACTCTACAAAACTAGATATATCTTTAAACTTTCGGCTTTAATTTTCCATGTGTGCACTGTTAATGCCAAAAGATCATATTGAATTTTGCAAGTCGTACCTAACTCTAAAACCAAACATATGTAATAACCTTCACTTCTCAGGAGTGTCACACAAATCATATCATTTAAACATATGTGGCATTTGTTACAGAGATAACAATTTCCTGTAAAAAACATGTTATGTTCTTTTATGTAAATTGCATACTCCATTACTTGCATTTCATCCAAAAATTAAATACCTACCCATATTTCAGTGAAAACATAACATGTATGATCCTCAAAAAAAAAAAAAACATATATAGTAAAAATACCTTGCATCTGAAAGCGGAACTTTCTTGTAAGAGACTGTATTGATGTACGAGCGTTGTTTTAGTGTCTTTTGTTTTTGAGAACTGCTAAATATTACATCATGAAGCTCAAATATAGTTAAGACCTATAAATATGTCTATGCTGTTTCATGTACTGTACGATATTGTATTTTAGTTATATTTAACTCATAGTGACGATAAAGTCACATATTAGGTAACTGCATGTCGTCTATGCTGTTTCAAGTACTGTACTATATTGTATTTTGGCTATTTTTAACTCATAGTGACGATAAAAGTCTCATATTAGGTAACTGCATGTCATCTCAATTTTGTACACACTTTCGATATAAAAGAGTATTCTTCTGGATACATTATACTGAGACAATCAGTTTTACATAATCTAAAATTACGAAGTAGTAGAAAGTAGTTTACCTCAGAGCATATCAACCTGACATGCACCGCCGAGACACCTGCCGACAGTTCTACCCTGAAATCTTAGAGTGCAGCTTTAGCTGTTTGCTCCTAAATATGGGGCTGCACATCTTTAATCGCTGCCGCCCTTTGTTTGCGCTATATTTTAGGTGGGTAGTCCACTGCATCGTGCGTGTAAAGGTCACGCCGAGGTACTTGACCTGCTGACGGCAGTGTAATGCTTGACCATCGACAGTTAGGTCCATTGCCAAAGGGCACCGCTTTGTAAAATCTATAAGCTGGAATTTGTTTGCATTAATTTTAATTTTCCAGTCACGAAGACACGAAAGGAAGCGGTCAATGTACCGTTGCATCTCTAAAAGTCCATAACGAGGATTCTTATGATGGTTGTATATTGCAGTGTCGTCAGCATACATTGCAACTTTGCATCTGGCGTATACGGGAAAGTCGTTGGTGAACAGTATGTACAGGAAGGGAAACATAATCGCCCCCTGTGGTACGCCAGCGTGCATCACTCTCTCCTTTGAGGAGGAGCGAACCACTTGGACGTAGAAGCGCAGATTTTCTAAGTAATTCAGCAATGGTAGAGAATTTTGGAGGCCGGGAAACTCTCTGTGCAGTTTGTAAATCAGGCCGTTGTGCCAGCACCGATGAAATGCCTCTTCTACGTCCAAAAATAGCGCCAACGGTGAAGCCCCATTGTTAAATTGCTCGGTGACATCATCTGCTAAACTTAAGAGTTGGAGGTCCGCTGAATGTCCTTTTCTAAAGCCAAATTGCTAGTTAGAAATGTCAATCCACGAATTCTGATGTTGAAGTCGAGATAGAATTATTTTCTCGAGCAATTTACCAATAGTAGTTAGGAGACCAATGGGGCGGTAATTCTGAGACTGCCTGCTGCTTTTCCCATGCTTCGGGAGCATTATTATCTCGGCTCGCATCCAAGTGTCTGGGAAATAATTTTGCAGCAAACAGGCATTGAAAATATCTGTAAGTTACACCAGGGCTCTTTTCGGGAGAGGCTTGAGTTCCTCATTAGTCACCCTGTCCGGGGTGGCGGCTTTCCCGTTAGGTAGCTTCCTAATGAGCTTGCGGTGTTGTGAAGGGCAAGTTTTGCTCATGCCTCTGCGCCACCCAGTTATGTACCCATGTCTGGACTTCCTGTTGTAACTCGGGTTTCGTTGCAGTGTACTCTGTGAATTCTTCTGCCAGACAGTCTGCAAAAACCTCGGCTTTCTCCTCGGCGGAGAAGTGCAGGTCGAGGCATGTGTGCAGCGCCTCAGTCCCTGAGATGGTGCTCAAAGAGACTTTAAATGCCCTTAATAATTTCCACAAAGAATGGTCCAAATGTGTGTTTTTAAACATTTTCTGCTCCCACTGTTCAATTTTGTTAATTTTAATTTGTTGCCGAATGATGTTGCGTAGCCATTTCGCTAGCACTTTATACTCAGCCTGGCGGGTAAGCCGACAAAGTCTCGTCAAGCGCAGCCTCCTGTCAATGAGCTGCTCCACCTCAGGGTGCGTGCAAATCCTGGGTAGGCTTGTTGTATAGCTGGTAGAATTTCTTTTAGCCGTGTGCAGCGAGGCGGTGTAGTTTTCAATGGGAACGTATATGTCCGCCTCGCTGTAGTATGACAGCCCAGGCTGCGCGATCCTATGCATTTCGAATGTAAATTTGTTCCAGTCAGTTTCTGCGCGCTTCTTAGGGCCGGTCACACCGGCCGTGATGCCGCCACAGATATCGAAATGTACTGGAAGATGGTCGCAGTCTAGGCTGTGACACACTGTGAAGTTGTTTGGTAATGTCTCATTTTTTGTAATTACGAATTCTAAAATTTCAGGGTCGAAGTGCCCTGACTTGTGCCAAAAGATGGTTTCGTGGGGGAAATACACCTCGAGGTCGTCGTTTTCTGTTATAAGGTCTACCAGAAGGTTTCCAGTCGCGTTTGGTCGACGTGAAAAACCAAAACAACTAGTGGTGTCGGGCGTTGAAATCTCCTGCCATTATAACGTACTCCACCAAAGCGAGGATATGTTCGAGGTCGCGTCTGTGGTCGGGGGATTTGGGGGTCCGATAGAGGGCTACCAGCATCACCGTTTTGTTATTTACACGTGTTTTAAGAGCCGTACACTCTAACGCTCTCAATGGTGGCAGCGTAACAGGAGCATGAGCAACTTTGCTTTTTAGTAAAAGGTCTGTCCCCCCTCCCTGTCTGCCAATCCTATCGAACTGAAAGATTTGGTAAACCGTGAGTTTGAAAGCACACTCCTGCTTTAATTTTGTTTCGCAGATAAATGCGACGTCAATTTTGTTACGCCACAGGTAGCTTTCAAGTTCATGCTGCTGCCTGTAGATGCCGTCGGCATTCCACAAGAGCACGCGAGTTAAAAGATGTGCCTCTCCTTGGTTGAGCCATTTACTCTAAGATGTCCGAGAGGAGCCCTATGAGAGCTTCTAATTTCTCTCAAGTGTTAGTGTAGCCTTTAAACCTACCGATGAGTGGTTGCACAGTTGGTATTACTTTTTGATGTTTAGCTCCTTAAAGAGAGTCAACAATTCTTTTAAGCCACCCAGGTCGCCTGAGGGAGCCTGGGAGGGGCTGCTTTTGGAGGTAGGCCTGTTGATGGCGGCACCCGTGCGCTTTCCCCTCTCGTGGCGCCTGCAAATGAGACGCCATCTCTGATCAGGGCCTGGTTGGCAATGGATCGTGGACCTGGTTGTGCACTTGTGGGTGCCCCGGCTATGGCTGCCAGTTGGTGGCAGTGGCGTTCGTTGCGAAACGTCTCGCAACCCCTGTAATTGGCAGGATGCGTCTCCCCACAGTTCGCACAGCGGGGTACAACGCCTGCGTTGCCTTCTTTGGGCAGAGATCTTAGCTGTGGTGGCCACCGCAGAGGACACATCGGGAGGTCATGTAAAACAACTTAAATATGTGCCCCAGCTGCTGGCAGTTGAAGCATTGTATACTGTTATTTGTCTTCAGGACCTCCACAGTGACAAGTATATGGCATACCTCTCTTTCTTGCAGAAGTCGCTTGATTTGAGTGGTCCTGTCAAGGGTAACTTGGAAGTTTGGCAGAGGCCTGCCGCGTGATTTCAGTTGACGAACTAGGACGCCGGTGTAGCCCTCCGTCTCTAGGTCCTCACGGATAATGTCACTTCAAGGTCCCCGGGAAGACGCTTCAGGAAGTAGCGGAGAGGTTGGTCACTCCGCGGGGTGAAGCTGAAGTTCTCCACTCCGGCGTCCTTCAGCTTGTTCATAGTGGGGATGGCGTCTTCTTTCCGGTTGAGGAACAGCTTGAGGCAGTTGTGCGTATTCTGAAGCGTACACGCGCCAGCTGGGAGGAAGCCCCGGAGTATCTGCAGGACTTTAGCCGCCTGCCTACCGTCATGAATGACGATGCGCGGCTGTTTCTGTGAGGTTTGTTTTGTGTTGTAGCCGCGGCTGCGTCTGATGTAGAGGCCAATGTAGGGGTGGGGATGGGTGTAAGGTTGGGGGTTGTTATTGGCGGCTTTGCTGCAGAAGTGTTTGGCCATGTTGGCCGTTGGTGCTTGGGTGCCTTTGGTTTTGTGGTCAGAAGGGCAGGGTAGGCAGTGATTCTTTCCAGATCTTCATCCTCCTTGGAGGAGGACAGCGCCTCGTCCCTGTTTCTGGTAGCGAACTGGAGGGGCAGATGTTGCGATTTTTTTTCTTGCGCTCAGCATCCGAGTCGCTATTGTGGTGTTGGGGTCGCTTTCTGGGCGATACTGCCTGCCAGCCTTCTCCCAGCTGCACCAGGTGTCGCTTTTTGATTTCGTGTTCCTGGTAGCAGCGTGCCAGTTCGCTAGCTATTTTTCCGTAGTCCCGGGAATTTGGAGCCATGTTTTCCAATATTTCCTGGAGGTAAGATATTTCTTTTTGGATGCCTTTTACCTCCTTTTCCAGTTGGGCGTACTTTCGCGTAACTGTCTCGTCCTCCATGGCGCTGTGCTCCATAGGGGCTGGGGTCGTGCCTGCTGTGAGGTTGGTCAATGTTGGGCGCGAAGGTGGGTCGCTGTTGGAGTGCACCAGCGTTGGGGCTGGAAAGGCAGCCGGCGGCCGACCGCCTCGGGGGATCAATCCGCTGCCAGCTGGTGGTAGTGCTGCTGCAATGGTGACTGCAGCCGCCGCCAACTTGTGGCGGGAGTCAGTGTCTGTCACCCGCAGTGGTTGCTGAGGGCGTCGTTGTTTGGGGACGCCTCTTTTTGCGTGCAACCACGGCACGTGGCTGTGCGTCCCACGCTGTTTTGTGGCGGGCTTATGCTTAATACGCGTCACTATGTACTTTATTGCACCAAACACTGTTCACTCACAAACTAGGCTTTAATACGCGTCACTATTTACTCTAAACACGATTGCACATGGTCACTTGTAGCACACGAATAGTTGATTTTCCAAAATCCAGTGAATCACTCACCAGATGCCTTGTCACTCGACCGGAGTATCAACCACCATCCTATGCCATAAAAAGGCACTTTAAGGCCTCAAACTTATATTAGCTTTAGGGTACTTACTCTCCCAAAGACAAAACCTTGTTCCTTTGCTAATGTCTAGGAAGATGTACTAGTTAACTTTTATTCTTACTTAACTAAATAAAATCAAATATAACATTAAAGTAAACAACATACTTATAATTTGTTATAAAACATAATCAATAATTACAAATATTGTACTGCACGATAATATATTGCATACAGAGCCTTCTCTGCACAACGAGGAGACGTCGGTATAAAGATTACTATTCAATTATTTGTCAACCAAAAATTTGTTGTACTGTACAACCGAGATATTTGCGATGATGTGACCTATATAATATATATTTACGAGGTTAGGTTAATGTCTTACACTCACATAGTTTTTAACCCAGTCCCCTACAAAGGCTTACTTTTGAATTTGCTACAAGTTTATGTAAACGTTTAAACAAACAGTTTAATTACGTAATTCGTGGTATATACAAGAGTGATACAGGAGAATGAAGTGTTAGTTATCAAGTGGCTCGCTATATCCCGTCTTTCAAGTATGTTGCTCATTCCAATGAATTAAGAGTAACAGCAGAAAGAAGCCAAGGTTTTTAAAGAATAGAAATTTGAACGAAAAAACGAAGAATAGCTCGGAAATTGATAATGAATCAAGTGAACGAGCGCGTTGAATTCTTGGCTAACCGCATTAAGAAATTAGAGGGAAAGGGCAACAGCGACACCAAATCCCTGACACGTCATGGTGCAGGACATCGTGAGAAGAAGCCTGAAGTATCTGAAGTCCAAGACGCGTCAAGCCACCGATGTACAAGGACACTATAAACTTTTACCTCATCCACGCCAATACGACACAGTGGTAAAGCCCAACAAGTGGTCACCAGAAGAAGAGGCCTCACAGGAGATAGGGTTGAGGAACGTGATCCAGACAGCGGCGGTGCACAACGACATACCGGAGGCCCTGGAAAACCGGTTCGGTAATAACCGTTTAGCCGCAGCCTACCACATCGCACTGAAATGTAGGACGCAGCCGCCTGGAAAATGGCTGCAGGAGTTCGCCCTGGCAGTTCAACAGCTGGTCTACAAAGTCTCGGTCGACCCCCACACGGATTCGTATCCCGCAACGCCGCTTACGCCTCCTTCTACGTCAGCGCCTAATATTCGACAACTGTAGGGCGATCGACTAGGCGCTAAGGCCGCATTGAGGATCAAGTAGCCAAAGTATCGGCTAGCCCAAACACGGAGACAAGGAGTATCCGCACGATGGAGACCGAAGACTAGTTCAGGGACGCCGACGAAGGCCAGGTGGTGTGTGTTGCGGGTATGGCCAGCCGGGATACCTGGAGAGATAGTGCCCACTCAAGTAACAGCAGTCCGAAAAGTAAGAATTGGCGTTGAGAGGGGCATGTCTGCGCCGACATCACCATCCCCTCAAGTGGCACAGCGTGCTGTCAGCCAGCGTACAGATGACAGCCTCATCGCGTAAGATTCTGTGAAAGGGAGGGCGTGCCGCGGGCTTCAGGACAACGGGTAGCCGTGACCGTCACCAGACCTGACGTATCCATGGGTTTTCCGACAAGAAAACACCGCCTTACATACGAGCTAGTGACGGCATCGCACGACACGTTGCCCGTGTAGAGGGAGGCGCTGCTGCAGTTGCCTTTGGGGTGCCGTGCCTTGCATCTGTGGGTGTTCGTCGCCAAGATGGCTGAGGAAATGATACAGGGACTGGATGCCCTCAGGAGTCACGAAGCTCTGCGGCTCAATGGAGAACACGTGATGCTCCGGCACTCCAAAGAATGCCTTGGAATCCGAAGGGCCATCCTGAGAAAAGACGTTATTTTCCACGCGGAAAGCGAGTGGCGGTGACGGTTAGACTGGGAGGACAGCGCACGAAGAACCTGAAGATGAACTGAAGACGTCTATGCATTGACTCTGTGTAGCCAGGACATTGTTGCTATTCTGAGAGAAGGTGAAAGTGGATCTGCTCAACCCCTCAGACAACAAGCACGACATCTAGGCTGTGACGGAGTTGGGGATGTGCGAGTCCGTTATCAGCCAATCGACAAGACCCAGAAGTGGATACCGAAGCCACACCTGGTGACTCAGAAGGAGGGCTGACTGAGGAGGGCGACCGTCAACCTAGCCCCAGAACAGCTAGAGAATGTTCGACCACTGCTGAGAAGATACCAGCGCGTCTTCAGTTAAGGCAACAGCGACTACTGTCAGACGGAAAGAGTGCTTCACCTCATCAATATTGGAGATGACGGGCCTATTCGGTAACAACCTAGATGCGTCCCACTGGCAAAGCAAGTGGTGGTAGGGGACATGCTGGAAGATATGTGACCCAGGGGAGAGATCAAAGAGTAACAGCTCTTGGTGTTCCCTTGTATTTCTGTGACGAAGGAGAACTTCTAGCTACGCTAAGGCGTGAACCACAGAAACCTGAACGCTGTCACCAGGAAGGACTGCTTCACCTTACCCCGGATTGACGATAACCTGTACCCAATAGTGGTGCGCAGTGGTTCTCGACACTGGACCTAAAGTCGGGTTACTAGCAGGTGGCTCTAGATCTGAGAGACAAGGAGAAGACCGCATTCACGACAGGCCGAGAGCTTTGATAGTTCATAGTTAGGTTCTTTGCTCTCTGAACACACCAGCTAACTTCTAACTCCTCATGGCGTGAGTAATGAGAGGATTAACTTTTGACGCCGTCTTGATATATCTGTATGACATCATCGTCTTCGGCAAGACTTTTGAAGACCATCTGGAGAACTTGAACAACGCGCTAGAGTCATTGCAAGTGACCAACCTGAAACTGATTGCGAAAAAGTGCCAAGTTATCCGCAAGGAAGTCAAATCCGTGGACCACTAAGTCTCACACACCGGTGTGGCCTCAGATGCGGAGAGGACGCTGGCTGTGAGAGACTGGTCACGCTCGAGGGATAAGCAAGTATGGCGCTTTATACTGGGGCAGTGCATTTATTACCATTCTTCATAATGGACCTCTCCAAGATCGCCAAGCCCCTCACCCGCCTGACAGAAGGACACCGCCTTTACCTGTGAAAGGAGGACGCCTAAGGAGCCTTTTAGCAGCAGAGGACGGTACTTTGACGTGCTTCTATGTTTAGAATTCCCACAGCCAGGCAGCGCCTTCACTGTGGACACCGACGCCACCGACCATTGCATTTGAGGCGTCTTTTCTCAAGTTCATGATGGCCATGATAACCTACTAAAGCAAGACGCTGCCTAAAGCAGAGAGCTGCTGCATCACGCAGCGAGAGCTGCTGGGGGTAGTGCAGACCTAGGAGCACTTTCAGAAGTCCTGTACAATCAGGCGTTCCAACTAAGGACTGACAACTCCGCCCTAACTTGACTAGTTGGCTTTAGAAACCAGGAGGGCTAGAGAGCCCGTTGAGTTCAGAGGCTGCATGAGTACGACTTTACCTCTGAATATCATAGAGGGCAAAGCCGTGCCAACGAAGACTCTATGTCCCGAAGACCCTGCGCAGAAGCCTGCAGCCAATGCGCCAGAGTGCAAGAGTGAGCGTACCGCAGCTGTCTGAGTGGTCGTGGCCGTACCTGCGGAGGGATGGAATAGCGCAGGCCTAAGGAGGGAGCAGCTGGTGGACGCCGACTTGGGTCTACTCTTGAGAAAAGCGGAGGCACAGACAAGACTGGAAGCGCTGTATAAAAGTCGTGCTGAGCCAAATGGGACTCGCTGAAGGCCAAAGAGCGCATGCTCTTCAGTGTATGGGAATCATCCGATGGGAAGACGCAGAAAGAACAGGTGGTACTTTCACGGACTAAGATCAAGGAAGTATTGGAAGAAATGCACAAGGATACTTGAGAAAAACACTTGGGAGCGAACCGAAAGGTCGAAAAACTCCGAGAGCGCTATTACTGGCTGAGGCTCCCAGCAGACGCAGAGAGAATGTGCCGTCAATGTCACGTGTGTGTGTGTGTCGAGTCGTGGCCCCAAACTAGGAGCCGGGGTCTCATGGAGCAGTACACAGTCGGAGCGCCCTTCAAGCATATTATTGTCGACATATCTGGACCATTTCCAGTGTTCGACCGAGGCTACAAGCATCTAATGGTGGCTGAGGACTACTTCACCATTTGGCTAACAAGGTGTATGCCATTCCGAACCAGGAGGCGAAGACAATTACAGAATGCCTTGTGGAGCAACTGTTTTGCAGTTTTGCGATGGCGTTAGAACTTCACAGTGACCAGGTCAGCAATTTTGAGTCTCAGCTGATGAAGCTGGCACTGGAAAGTCTGGAGTGTACATGTCCCTGCAACACCTCTACACCCACAGTTTGACGGCATGTTCGAGTGGTATATCACGACCTTAGAAGATCACCTGAGGAAGATTGTGGCCAGCCATCAGCGAGATTGGGAAGTTAAAGTGCCGTTATTCTTGCTGGCTTACCGGCCGCGAGCCATGCCTCCCTTCACCTGTCCTTTGCAAGCCCCTGAAGGTGAAGCAGCCAACAACCGTGTATGTGGGTAACCTCTTAGACCATTTCCACGACATGCATGAGATTGATCGTCAGAACATAATGATGGCGAGTGGCCGCATGAAGACTGGGTGCAACAGGCAAGCCAAGAGCCAAGGGTTCCAGAAAGGTGACCTGGCCTGGTACTGCCGCCCTACTCTGTCTAAGGGACGCTGCCCAAGACTTCAATAACCGTGGCAAGAACCGTACCTGGTATTAAAGAGAATTAACGACGTGGTCTACCACATCCAGAAGGTACCCCGAGAAAAGATGTTGGTGGTACAATTGGATGGTCTGGCACGTTACAATGTTGCTGCCCCTGACGACCAAATTTGAGGAGGAGGGAATGTCAACCTGTGGCATTGTTGTGCTGCTATCACAAGCCGGAGCCGGGCGTGTGGCCAGGAAAGAAAGAGACAGAGAGGCTTGAGAGCGCTCTGTCCATTGTTGTTACCGCAAGGATTCTCAGTAGGTCTGCGGCTTCCAAGAAACAGTGACTGGGGAGGTATAAATACCGCCAAGGTGTTAGTGCAGACCTCACTGAGAAAGACTTCTGGCGGATTATCCGTTCCTTATGAAGGATAAAAATCAGTACCACCATTCTCTCTATGGCACTCGAGGGATACTCGCCTTTGAGCCCCTAGACAAAGTCACAGGCTTCGCAGACTATCTGGAGTCTCATTTCGAGCCACGGAAGACCCACTGGAGGATCAGTTCACCGAGCTCGTGGAGGAGGCGGTGGAATACCTCTATAAGGATCCCCCTCCACCACAGGACATGAACCATATTCCCATGGTCACCCCCAGACAGGTGGCAGCCCAATTCCGCAGCATCAAACCCAACAAAGCCCAAGGGCATTATGGTGTTACGGCACACATGCTCCGGAACCTACCTCATTTGACGCGGATTTACAATGCATGCCTTTACTTCTGCCACTTTCCAACCTGTTGGAAGGAGGCGACGGTGGTCTGCATTTTGAAGCCCGGCAAGGATCCGCTCTTTCCATCTAGCTACCGTTGCGTCACTCTCCTCCCAATCGTCTCAAAGGATTTTGAGCGACTGCTCCTGGCCCCCCTGACTCCTCTCTTCGAGGAAAGGCACCTCCTACCGAATCACCAGTTCGTGTTCCGTCGCGGCCACTCCACAACCCTGCAGCTGCTGCGACTGGTGGAAACGGCTACCCTAGGTTTCCAGGAGAACCGCAAAATCGTCGCGGTAGTCCTGGACGTGGACAAGGCCTTCGCGACAACGTTGCACCAGGGCTTGCTGTACAAGCTGAAGGAAGCACACCTCCCTTCCCCATACCTCACCCTGATTTGTAGTTCCCTCCGGGATCGAACCTTCAAGGTGCGGGTCGAAGGTCAACTCTCCTCCGTCAGACCCATAGCGGCTGGAGTCCCGGAAGGCAGTGTACTGTCGCCGTTACGCTTTGCTGCCTACATGTCTGACTTCTTAAGACAGCTGCGCATTGTTCTGTAACAATGTGCTGACGACGTCCTCATCTCTGCCCTTCTGCTGGAGAAGGTCCTCCGCTGGTGCCCGGAAGGAAACTTGCGGTTGACGCAGAGAAGAATCCCTTGGGTCCGATCTGCATAATACCTGGGGTCCGACTGGAGCGCGGCTTCAACTTCACCCCACATGTCCGTGGAAAGATCAGCTTCGGCCATGCAGCGCTCAGGCAGTTGTAACCCATATTCCGATGAACCATGCCCACCCGCCTGAAACTACGGAGGTATCGTGCGATCATCCCGCTACTGATCCTGTATGGATCCGTACCACCATCCGCAGACTGCAAGCCGAGCAGAACAGGGCTCTTATGATGGTCTACGATAAAGAACTTAGGTTTCCATCACACATCCTACATCCATTCTGGCATACCTTACGTTGAGCACGTTACGCGTTGGCGTTCGCGCACATTGTATGCCAGAATCACACCTCATCCAAACCACCTAGTAAATATACAAAGTCAGTATGACCACCGTGCACCAAGAAGAAGAAAGTGCTATCGCCTCGCCAAGGACGCTCTTGGGTGGTGAGTCCAGCCTCTCATCCCTTCACTGCCACATGCCGTCCCGGCCATACGCCGGCTGGATATGACTTGTCGGCTGACCCCCGCCAGTCGAGTCCTCACCCTGTGTGACCAGAACATGACCCGAAACTAAATGTTCCCCAGTCACCCCAACTCTCGCTCCCGGCCCCGCCACACTGGACGGACGCTGCAAGCAGGCCATTCCTGGCGTGGCGGCGTCGGGCACTGGCTTCCTTCCTGGATGCTCATCCCGCCGCCAGGAGCACTAGCAGATGTCGAATCAGTTCTATCACCTTACATAACACATCACAGCTTTGTGAAGAAAACAAAATCTATGGCTGCACGGGTAAATATGCTCAGCGGATAGGTACCATGGAGCTCTCTGCCCCGTCCGGGAGCACCCGGACGACTTGTTCTCGCTCGTGGCTCATGGCTCAAGCCCCTGTTGTTCGTTGGTTGTTGCGACAGTTGACTATTGAACCGTATGGCAGTGATTTCATTCATTTGTTTTCGTGCAGCAAAACGAGTCAGCCTTGAAGACACCTTATTGTCAATTTCACGTCTTTTTAGTGCCCCCTTTATTTGGCTCCAGTCTTTTGTCTTCTGGTGTTTCAGTATAACTTTAACATTTGTAACGATTTCGGCTATTTTAGTAGAAGTGTAAGAGATATATAGATTAGATAGATTAGATTAGATAGATTTAAATTCACTTCTTTTACTACTCATCTCTTAGTTATTTGTTTTAAAGGTTACATTAGACACCAAGTAATTAATTTTTATCAGCTATTCCTTATTAGTTAACGCCTGGATCCGTTCTTATTTTGATTTCCAATAAATGCCATTATCTTTGACTTATCTGCTGATATATTCAAACCAGAATTCTGGATCAGTTTGTGCAACCTGTGCATAGTTATTTGTAGATTATCCTCTCTGCTTTATGTTTAATGTCATCTACATAGAATGATATGTTTAATTCATTATTATATTTATTTTTATTCTAGTTGTTATTTCGTCTTTATATTTTCAACACTTTATGTTAGCAAAGATAAAGTACATCCCTGTTTTGAACCATCGCTAATTATATCCTATATTTCTCCGTTTCCTTAAAGTATGTTTTGTTGAGACACAGATAAAAGTGTCCAAAAAGTTAATATAATTTAATATGTTATTCCACAAACTGTGACTATTGTACAAAAGTTAAGTACAATGCAGTATTATTACTAATGCATTGCATATGATCTGAAATGCAACAAGAGTGAGAAATAGCTCTTCACCTCAGAACACCTTTTTACGCCAGCACAAAATCTGACGATCACTTATATAAGGACAGTTGTTATTATGAGTTGAGGTGACTCCTCATAGCTAAACAGGCCTCGCAGCACCATGGCACACTCTGGTTCAAAGACTGCACAAAGCAGTTCCCATTCCTCAGGGAGAGCATGTCGGAAGTGCGGAAGTGTCCCTGGTGGGGGCTGCTGGGCTGTAACTTGTCTTCGTAATGCATGCCAGGCATGCTCTATACCGCTCGCATACAAGGACATCACTTGGTAAATTCTGTTTAGTTAACTGGTGTGCACGTCGGCCGCTGCCTTTGACGAAACCTTCTAATCGTTTTATAACACAGACCCTCCTTCTCCCAGATCTTTCTTCAAGGTTGCCACCTTTCTCGGTATCGAACAAGGTTTCGTCTAAATAAATTATGTTATGTCCATTACTTTCTTAGTATTGACAAATATATATAGTATTGCGAAACTTCCTTAGTTTTGAGACCGCGCAAAATGCAATGCCGCCGATAAGGAAAATCACAAACTTCTTGCAAATGTGCAACCAATTCTTCTAAGTTGGGCGCTCTCCCTTTTACAAAGAATGTATAAATTTCTCGACGAATTAAATCGCATGTGAAATTATCTACGTTAGAAAAACGTTTCCTTTTTATTTTCACACTTGATCGGCGTCTTTGGTATTCCTTTCGTCACAATATTTCTTACTGTATTTCTGTGAATACCCAGAATTTATCTGGTTCATTGCACGACCACTTACCAAGATTATTTGTCAGCACATATTTGTATGTGTTCAAAACAAGCGCTTGAATTTGCCTAGAAACAGTTCTCGTTATAACTTTGTTTTGTGAGACTTCTATAGTAACATAACTCGACCCAGTTATTCACTCTATTGTCATAACTTTGACTATGTTCACTTGACTGAAAGTAATCTACTACTTGATTTGCATTTATTACTGCATTTCCCTCCCACGGCCTCCACATCGTGACACATAACGAATTTCTGCACGTAATGAAACAGATGAACTGGAAGTTGGAATTTTGGCAACTGAGACTCCATGTGGATTAGACATGCGACTGTCACTTCGAGAAAATCAGGGTTGCTATTGGTTCTCAACGACAGTGTTCCATTTCTGAAGTGTGGAGTTGGATTTATGACGGTCATTAGTGGGCGGGAGAGTAGTTTCCTTTGAGCAGCCAAATGCACTCCCGTACACTAGACAGACTTTAGTCTATTCGCTGGATACCTTCCCTTTCAAGATAGTCGTCATCTTGAGGGCTCCATGCACACGTGCATTATCGTTCATTAAGGTAAAGTGTGGACCAACTGCACCGCTGATAATTCGCATATGTGATTCCAGTACCTCGTCTCTGTACATCTGGAGATTCACAGTAACATCGCCTAAGCTGTACACATCTGAATACCCATTGAAAATTATGCCTGCCCAAACAAGTACGCAACCACTAACAAATGGGTGTACTTCCAGATGTTAGGGGGATGAAACTGCGTATCACATTATTTCCAGACCTATTGCGCGATGAGAGTTTTCGTTAAAACTAATCATGCACAGCACATTCCTCCATTCGTTCAAGGTCCTATGTTGACTTTGCTCACTGCATTTAGGCGGGACTATATGTATATTCCAATGAGTGGGGCATATGCTGCTGGACGTCTGGAATAGAGGTCAACTGATTTGAGTCTGCAGTATACAGCTTTACCTCGAAACTCGAACGTCTCATGCGGCTGCAATCTGGGAAGACAATTGTCTAGCGGGCATCCTCCATTGTGCTGATATGGTCAAACATCGATCTTGTTGCGGCGACCACCTATAGGGATCCCACGAACATCTCCTGTTCCTTGAAACCGTCACCAAAGCCTGGAAGCGACACTTTGTGGCACATTCAGGGCCCGAGAGACTGTGGTCTGCCTATGACTTACCTCTGGACGTCCTACGATTCTGTCCTTCAAAATAGGTCCAAATTACGTCTAGAAGCATGTTGGTGCTATCTTATAAACAATATGTGAAGCAGCTACTCTCTGTTTACAAAGGGAGAACAATAAGAAATGAGTCACGCAGTAAGTCTCATGCTGTGGTATTGGTTTTGTTGACCTTTGAAGCATTAACTTGCTTGGTTATCATAGACCACCAACAAAAGAGGTACACAGTGATAATCTCGAATGCCACACACTCACAGTTTTCCTTCTATTAATTCTTTAATATTTTTTTCTTGCCAAAATCTGTTCCTATTTGATCAAAGTTTTCTAGATCTAGAAAAACTATATGCACTTCTAAACTATATTCTCTTTTCTATAATTTTCCTAATGGAAAGTGTAGTATTTTCCTGTTTGAAAGCCCCATTTGATTTTATAATAATAACAGATCTGGAAATTATACTCAGACGTCGCACGGTGTTTTAGGAAACGACCCAGTGGCCGTGGACAAGGCACTGCGGTTTGTTTTTAAAATCGGTTTTAATAAACAAGTGTGACTTGAATTTTATACTTATGAATTTTAGAGCTTTTAAATTATTAGTTTTTAGATCGCTTTTAATGTCCTTTTAACATTTGAGTGTTTTTATTGTTTTTTTTTTTACCTTTTTAACTGAATTTTTACAGTTTTTAGGTTTTTAGTGTTGACTTGGGGCCCAAATGACCTTGTCGACGGGCCCTTAAACTCCACACTCACTCACTACTCAGACGTCTGTTGCTGAACTCAAGGTGGTTTCTCGGGCATTTACTCTAGATGTGTGTCTTTACGACGACTTTGGAGTGACATCTACCTTTTATGCCGGTTTTGTTCCACCCGAGTATTTAATTTGCTTGGCACCACCTGTATCTGGGAAAGTCTGGGACATGGTCGCAGATAGGTGGCTGGCATATCTGCGCTCAGAATAGTGGACTTGCATCCGTCTACTCAGTAGGCTAATTTTCCCCAGTAGGGCTGCTTCATGAAGCCTCATCACTTCCATACGTGGAGGATGAAGTTAGGCGCCAGGCTGCAAAATTATAAGCCAATTTACCAACACATAGAAGTCTATGTGTCTCTTGGTGATTATCATCCAACTAGACGTCGGCTTCGACTTTTCCAGGTCTCCCGCATGGCTAGCGGGCTTCCGAGGTAAACACGGAGAAATTCCACCAGCAGGAAAAGCTGAGCTCCTATATAATCCAACCAAGAGTTGTTTGGCTTCAAAATTACTCTAAGTAAATCTAAATTTAGTCTACTTCATCACTAGAGTGCATTAGGCATGGCACCCTGTTTTCCTTCAAAGGAGTATTCTACTACCTCAAGTCTTCGTTCCATTCTAAGCCTTAAAAAATTCCATTTTTAACCCATCCTAATAAATGAAAATCCTTCCTGCGCTAAAACCCAATCCTGGGTGGGCACGCAACAAAAATATTTGGGCTGAACAGAGCGTTTCAAAACCGCGCGCGCGCGCGCGCGCGCGCGCGTGTGTGTGTGTGTCTCTGTGTGTGTCTGTGTGTGTCTGGGAGCATATCCCGATGCTTGACTGCCATGGAAATTCTCGCAGGGTGCTTTCTTGTAGGTATGGTAGATATCGGTACCATTCGAAAGATAGCCTCAAAGGTTTGATTGCCATTAGCAGCAAAGATTTCCCAACTCAAGGCAATATAACACCTTCACCTAATTTGATTCTTATGAGTAGTACAATCCATTCTGACGGGCTAATTTTTCATCTCCCACTATTATATGTGATTAATTTTCTGTTCATTCCGTTACTGGGTGTCGTGGCGTGAGGTGGTGCCGCAAAAATTCGTTCCAAGTTATTCTCTCTAGACATTGGAGTTCAGCTTTGCCAACAGGTCGTTCCGGAAACCCTAAGACTAGAAAGGCTTCTCGAGAAACTTTTGGTACATCCGTGTCTCTGTGACATCTGCCTGCGAGGTTGATCTGTGCTATCCATTTCTTCTGGGTATCTAGTGCATCAAGTGCAGACGAGATTAAAGAACAGGAGGCGCGGGCCGCGCCGTGGCTTAGTGGTTAGACCCCTTGGCTCTCACCAATGCAGCCCAGGTTTGATCCCTGGCGACCGCCAAGTGAGATGTGTGGTGGACAACACGGCGCTGGGGCGGGTTTTCTCCGAGACCTCCAGTTTTCCCCGCCATCTCATTCCATGGTGCTCCATTTTCCTCTCATGTACCATCAGTGCGGTGCCGTATGTAGTAAAAGCGTGCGTTAAGCACTACACATTTCATTTACAGGAGGCGATATATCCCAAGCAGAGGGAACATAGACCTGCAGAAGGTCCTAATACTTCCTAGTCGAGACTGCTGGAGTTCTCCAAGGGGGGCAGAGAATGACCTGTCAGCCTTATGTTGTGTCCGCCTCGGTAGCGTGGATGGTAGCATGTCTGCCGCACGTTCAAGAGGTACCGAGTTCGAACCTCGGTCAGGGTGAGTTACCTGGATAAGGCTTTTCCCGGGGTTTTCCCTTATCCTGAACGATAGTCAGGTAACTCTAATCTCTATGGACTCTGGGCACATTTGAGCATCATTTCATCCATTCCACTCATCGTCCGATATGACTTAACGTTGGAGGACGTAAATTAAAAACAGTCCTATGTTGTCCTTGTGGAATAGTCTAGAAGCAAGCTTCCTAGCAATCTATCCGGCACCCCTCGCACCATGAAATACATTAACCTAATGAAGGGAAAATGATAGCAAGGAAAGCGAGACTTACAGCCTTAGAAAAAAAAAAAAAAAAAAAGAACATCATTCTACTTGAAGCGAAGTTCTATTTGGAAATTATTGGAAGCTTTTGATGACGCTGCGTTCACAATATACGCAATTTGCCACCACCCCAACTTACTTTCAAAGCTATGTGATAGTTAGGGAGGTGCTTTGTATGGTAGCAAAGCGGCAATTCGCATACGTCTCGTAAGTAGACCAACATGAGTTCGAATCCTTGATGTGGAAGCTTCTTTTTATCGTTACATTAATAACAATGTCATATAAAATAGGACCTGAACCTTTCCTGGCGACGAATACACTCACTTTCTTCTCGGGCAGCCAGCCAGGTGTAAAGATGATTAGATATCAACGTTTCGGGGGTGTGCATCTCTTCCATTATCAGAATATTTATAAAATGTTATAACCACAAATGAAATACTGGACATAACACAACTACAAACAAAGACAAAACATTATCAAAAATCGCATTAATGAACAAAGACTGTTTTCAGTAAATTAAATGCCAGGTCAGGAGACGGCGTGAGTATAGAAAATTTTGTCAAAGAAACGTAACTACTTAACTTGATTATCAAGCTGTATATATCTTTGCTTTTTAATTGGAGGTTCGTCTCTATCTGAACATTCATAGTTTCCATCATAAGTCTCAACGACTGGGAATTCTCAATACACTGTCCCACAGAGCTTTGTTTATCTCTGATCCCAGCCACTTAAAACAAGAATTACAGCACCTGAGACTCACTTTCCATCAAAACGGCTACTCCGAATATGACGTTGAAGCCTCGGTCACCAAAGCTAGGAAAGGGAAACCTGTAATACAGCAAGCTTCAGATAAGCCTACCGCTACAGCCTGCATCCCGTTTACCGGCAATCTATCGGGCAGAATCAGCAGCCTCGATCACCAAAGCTAGGAAAGGGAAACTTGTAATACAGCATGCGTCAGATAAGCCTACCGCTACAGCCTACATCCCGTTTACCGGCAATCTATCGGGCATAATTAGCAGCCTCGATCACCAAAGCTAGGAAAGGGAAACCTGTAATACAGCAAGCGTCAGATAAGCCTACCGCTACAGCCTACATCCCGTTTACCGGCAACCTATCCGGCAGAATCACCAGCCTCGATCACCAAAGCTAGGAAAGGGAAACCTGTAATACAGCAAGCGTCAGATAAGCCTACCGCTACAGCCTGCATCCCGTTTACCGGAAATCTATCCGGCAGAATCAGCAGCCTCGATCACCAAAGCTAGGAAAGGGAAACCTGTAATACAGCAAGCGTCAGATAAGCCTACCGCTACAGCCTACATCCCGTTTACCGGCAACCTATCCGGCAGAATCACCAGCCTCGATCACCAAAGCTAGGAAAGGGAAGCAAGTAATACAGCAAGCGTCAGATAAGCCTACCGCTACAGCCTGCATCCCGTTTACCGGAAATCTATCCGGCAGAATCAGCAGCCTCGATCACCAAAGCTAGGAAAGGGAAACCTGTAATACAGCAAGCGTCAGATAAGCCTACCGCTACAGCCTGCATCCCGTTTACCGGAAATCTATCCGGCAGAATCAGCAGCCTCGATCACCAAAGCTAGGAAAGGGAAACCTGTAATACAGCAAGCGTCAGATAAGCCTACCGCTACAGCCTACATCCCGTTTACCGGCAATCTATCGGGCAGAATCAGCAGCCTCGATCACCAAAGCTAGGAAAGGGAAACCGGTAATACAGCAAGCGTCAGATAAGCCTACCGCTACAGCCTGCATCCCGTTTACCGGCAATCTATCCGGCAGAATCAGCAGCCTCGATCACCAAAGCTAGGAAAGGGAAACCTGTAATACAGCAAGCGTCAGATAAGCCTACCGCTACAGCCTACATCCCGTTTACCGGCAATCTATCCGACAGAATCAGCAAAATTCTTGCCAAATACAACATCAGAACCATCCACAAGCCACCTCCGAAGATTAAACATCTGTTGAGACCAGTGAAAGGCAAACTGGATTTCCCAAGTTCCGGGAGTGTACCGCATTCCCTGTGAATGTGGGACACCGTATATAGGACAAACCGGAAGGACCAACGCTACTAGAATAATCGAACATGAACGGAGCATTCGTTTAGTGCAACCTGAGAAGTCTGGGCTGGCAGAGCATTGTTTTGATAACGATCATAGAGCCAAATTTAGGGAGACGACCATCTTGGCAAAATGCAACAGTTACTGGGAGCGGAGAATTAAGGAGGCTTTGGCAATTTCCTCTGAAAGGAGCACGCTTAGTCGTGATGTTGGATTTCAGTTCAGTTCCTCTTGGAAACCGGCTTTAAAAATGGAAATCCGTTGATTTAAGAAGCAAAGATCTATACAGTTTGATAATCAAGTTAAATATTTACGATTTTTTGACACAATTTTCTACACTCACGCTATCTCCTGACCTGGCATTTAATTTACTGGAAACAGCCTTGTTCAGTAATGGGAATTTTGATAGTGGTTGTCTTTGTTT
This sequence comes from Mantis religiosa, assembly GCA_030765055.1. Lineage (NCBI taxonomy): Eukaryota > Metazoa > Arthropoda > Insecta > Mantodea > Mantidae > Mantis > Mantis religiosa. The sequence continues at coordinate 10,248,664 of CM060955.1, read as the reverse complement.
ATAGTTGTGTTATATACAGTATTTCATTTGAGGTTATAACATTTTATAAATACCCAGATGATGGGAGAGATGCACACTCCCGAAACGTTGATATCTAATCACCTTTTCACTTGGCTGGCTACCCGAGAAGAAAGAGAACAATGCCATATGTTTTTCTTGCTGAAGATAAATAATAGTTTATAAACATTCATTTATAAGAACGCAAATAACAATCTTACCGTTTTCAAAATAAATGCAATATTATAAGAAATTTGCCTTAATATTAGTTGTGTAAACACTAGGGCGCATTCATTTGTTATGGATGGTGCTGGCATATAAGGCGAAGTTTTATGTCGAGAAAATTTCACTAGCGTTTGTTCTCATCCATGCCCCACAGAATGATTATTAACCCAAGCAGAAGGTTTACGCACCGCTTTCATTTCTATTTCATTTACATATGGGAATAACATATTAATTTCATTTGCTTTGAAAACACTACAGTGTTACAGTATTTATGTGTGAACATAAATGCTATAAGATCAAACAAACCTTTGTAACTGGAAGTTAAACATTGTGATCCATATCAACCTGAACCACTCCAATATGCCATAATTTCTGAACTAACAATTAGGACACACATGCAACTTTGGGAGAATATAATACACAATTGGGAGATTACATTACACTATTTACATCTCAGAGAAAATGTTGGAAGTGTCCTCCACCAGCATCTTTACATGTTTGTACTCGTCTCACCATATTCTCTCAAGTTTTACAGAGAGTATCCGTGCCAAAGTTACTTATTTCGGTTCGAATGGATTCCTTGACAACATCAATTGTCCGTGGCATATTCTTGTACACACTATTTTTTAGATACCACAACAGGAAAACATTTGATGTGGTTAGGTCAGGGGATCTGGGGGGCCATTGACCTTTTGAGATTATGCGATTTCACTGGGCAACAAAAAAGTAATTTTTGAATGTTTCGAGCACTTCATGAAGCAATTCCTACTAATTTTGGGTTGAGAAAAAACAAATATTACAATGAAAAGTATTTACTAGCTCTAGTTTTTATGATATACACAAGGTGGAAGTATTACATATTAACGGTTTGAGAGAAAACGATACATTTTAATTATATACATGCTAGCAATAATGAAAGTGCATTTGATTTTTTTAACTGGTAGTTACATGCTAAGAGTTCTAAATTATTGTAAAAATACATCGCAGATAGTCGTGTCTGAAGATAATCATGTGGTGGCCTATTGACTTCGTCGTCTTTTAACTTGCCTCTTGTGATGGAGTTCTGCGGAATCCCTATACAAAGACCAACAGTAATTCGCAAGCATTAATTCATTCCAACGGCCCTGATATCTTTGTTCCATAACAGAAATGTCCTGATGGAATCTCTCCCCATGTTCATCACTAACAGCTCCACAACTAGGAGGGAAAAAGTCTAGATGGAAGTGGAGAAAATGGATCTTAAGGGACATGTTGCATCCAAGGTTACGGTATTTTTGTAGGAGCACTGTCACCAGATGCTTGTAGTTGTACTTTCTTTTGTTGCCTAAAAATCCAAAAACAACACACTTTAAGGCTTCCCAAGCTTCCTTTTCTTTCCTCTTCAAAATTTGGTCAAATGCAGGATCCTCTAAAAGTTCTCTTATTTGTGGTCCGACAAAAATACCTCCCTTAACTTTTGCATCACTTAATTTCCAAAATTTCTCTATGAATGTGTTTTGTTATTTAAACGCTGTGCCAACTCCCAAAAAAAATTCCCCCAGATTCAAAATCTTCACTCTTAAAAATGAAATGTCACTTTATCTTCAAAACAAGGGCTAATCTATCATTTTTATGGTGATTTTTGAATTCAGCAAATGGAAATACATATCAATTCACTATTTTTAAGCGCGAAACATTTTAGTTGTTGCCCAGTGTTATCAAAGAAACTGCTTACAATTTTCATGGTGTCATTAGATGTCTGGCACGTTACTCCATCTTGCTGGAAATAACCTTCTCTCAATTCGATGTCATCTCCGGAAAACTTCAGAAAATATGGTGAGACGAGTGCAAACATGTATAGATATCGATGGAGGACACTTCCAACATTTTCTCTAAGATGTAACTTGTGTATTATATTCTCCCAAGGTTGTACGTGTTTCATGTTATTGGTTCAAACATTATGGCCTATTGAAATGGTTCAGATTTATATGGATCACACTGTATTAAAATGTGCGTAGTACACATTTCGTATTTGTTTACTAAAAAGAAGTCAAAATGACGTGTGGGGTTTGAACTGTTTGTTATTGTAATTTTACGTTCTCTAACGTTAAGTTATATCGGACGATGAATGCAATGAATGAAACGATGCATAAGTGAGCCCAGGGTCCTTAGATCTTAGAGTTACTCGACATTCGTCCTTCATGATAAGGGAAAACCCCAGGAAAATCTTATCCAGGTAACTCACCCTGACCGAGATTGGAACTCGGGACCTCTTGAACGTGAGGCAGACACGCTACCTCTACGCCACTGAGGCGGGCGATTCTCACCTTTGTAGGTGTAACCTTCTACATACTTGTCTATATCCGCTCGGACATCAGTGCACGTTCAGTAACTGAGACTAATTTATGAGAGGATTCACTAGGACGAAGCTAAGGAGACGCGTCCCGTGACACCATTGTAAACCGAGCGTGCACACGATGTGCGTTTAGAAAATGTACGCGCGCGCGCGCGTGTGTGTGTGTCACTAGAGACAAAGGTTGCATGAGAAATCACCCGGCATCATCCTATCGACCAGGAATAACCACAGAATGCAAGGTTGAAGAAGTTAAATCCAATATCTACGGAAGATTAGCCAACTGTCTAATGGATATTATAGCATAACCCCAATATTGTAGGATTTAATCATGCATTTTTGTTTGCAATGTTTAGGAAATGAAATTTGAAGGCATCTTCCTCCACAAGTGAAGAGGACCTCTGTCGGAATTGTTTTGATTTGGCCTGAGAATCGGTCGGTCAATGGCAAAGCAATGAGGCGTAGACTTTCCTTAATAAATAACACGTGGCTGCTCAATAAAAGTCTAGGAGGGGGCCTGCTTCGGCATTTTATTAGAGTTGGCCATGATTTAGAACCACTAGGTTTGTCCGCTTCAATGGAGAAAATCCAACCGGCGGAAAATTCAATTAGGAAAACTATCCCGGAAGTTTTCTCTTTTCCGGGAGAACAAAAGAACTGCCTTGCTCCTCTGTTAAAATGAAGACAGTCTTTTGTTAGCGGACTGATTCCTTTTTGTTTCGAATTGGAGCGTAAGTGTAGTCCTTTACTGTTAAATCGTGGATCTGCAATTGCTGTGTTTTTGTTATTCAGGATGTAGGATGTTCTGAAATATCCAAATTTTAACAGAATGTGGGGAACAATAAGCCAGCGGGAGTACGTTTCCACTAGTCTCTCTTACCGGACGTTGCACTCGTATAACCAGCTTTGCAAATCCATTTTCTTACTTTCATATGGTGTCTCAAATTCTTTATGAAATTGTTCTATAATGAATGTGTGGTAACTGTAGGCTCTATGTAACCTATGCTCATTTGAACATGATTTCGTGCTTCGTCGAATATGACATAACGTGGGAGGTTTTCTCTTATACTTAAAGATGAATGTCTGGTAACTCTAACCTCTATGTACCATGTACACATTTGAAAATCATTTTATCCATTGTATGTTATGACTTAACGTTGAAGGTTTTCCCTTATCCTGAAAGATGAATGTCTGGTAACTCTAACCTCTATACATCCAGTACTTATTAGAATATCATTTCACGCATCGTCCGATGTGACTTAACTTGAAGGTTAATGACATAGCCGGGATTTGAACCACGGAACTTTTGGTCTCCATCCCGCTCCTCAAACCATTGAGCTGCTATGGCCAACGTGCCGATATGACATTAAATTCTCCAACTGACTCGTGTTTTTCCTGGTAAACCACTTAGGAGTTCTCATAAACACATAAGACAACTATCTTAATGGCGAGTTAAAATATGTAAGTACTTTAAGGTCCGGGATTTATAGTTAAACACCATTAGATATATTAATTGAAATTAACTGTTATTTCACACTGGCCGTGTGGGCTAAAGTATGGAGAGACAGTCAGACTGAAAAATTCAATGTCGTTATTCAAATATAAAGCCCGGGCCTTAAAGTACTTAGAGGTTGTACGTCGCCATTAAGGTAATTGTCTCATGTGTTTATGAGAACTCCTTGTGGCTTACCGGGAAAAACACGAGTCAGTTGGAGAATTTAATGTCATATCGGCACGTTGGCCATAGTAGATCAAGGGTTAGAGCAGCTGGATGGAGACCAGAAAATCCGTGGTTCAAATCCCGGCTATGGCGTTGAATTTTTCAGTCTGGCTATCTTTCCATTGAACGTTTTCCCTTATCCTAAAAGATGAATGTCTGGTAACTCTACGCTTTATGTAACAGGTATTCATATGAGCGTTTCATTTCATTCATCGTCCGATATAACTTCTATGATTTCTCCATTCTTTATGAAATTTTTCTATAACGATCTACTGGATCTTTTTGGCCCATTCTACTGTAGTCTTCTACAGCCCGCAGTTCGTAAAAAACAGATTAACAATTCTCTGATATTTACACAAAATAATATTGAAAATAAAGATACTGCATACGTAAGGCTTACAGCACAAGCCTTCTGAAAATGTTTGATATTATCCAAATATTGATAAATTGAAAATTTGAACGGCTATAGATATGGGACGGAGTGCCATCTTGCATAAATATAATGTTTTCTATATCATGACTCTTCAGTCTTGACATCACGAAATTTTGTAGCATGCCATACTAGATCTCACTATCTTAGTTCATAGTTGTGTTCGTCCAAGAAATAAGTTACAACCTTTGTCAATAATGAATGCCAAAGGCCAAACATGGAAGCTTGTGTGAGCACAAAAGCTATTATATCACTATTCACTGCTCCGTTCGGCTCCTACAACCCTAGCACTCGTGGTACATCTGACGTTAACAGAGGAACCTCGGGCTGAACATTCTAGCCCCTCCCGAATGGGAGTTGTTCGGATTGGGTTGGACTCGAGGGGCAGCGTGTTCGTGACACCCGCGGGAGATGGGGTACCCTTGGCCAATCTACGGCCGCGTGGAGGCCGTAGAGGGTTACCTCAGAAGACCCGGGTAGTAGCACGCAGAGCTATGGTGCTCGCAAAGCAGGTGACTACTGAAATCCGGAAACTTGAACGTAATAAATGTCCTGAACATGATGGCGTTAGCGCCCTTATACCCCAGCACCTTCCTAAGGGGGCCGTCATCCACTTGACGTGGATTTTCAATGCGTGCCTCCACCTCCGCCACTTTCCGGCTTGCTGAAAGGAGGCGAGAATGGTGTGTATCCTGAAGCCTGGCAAGGATCAGGTCTTTCCTTCCAGCTACCTACCCATAAGAATTCTCCCAGCCGTCTCAAAGCTGTTTGAGCAGTTGCTGCTCTTCCACCTGACCTCTCTTTTCGAGGAAAGGCAGCTCCTTCCCGATCATCAGTTTGGTTTTCGTCATGGACACTCTACGACCCTGCAGATATTGCGACTGGCCGAGAGGACGGCCCTGGTATTCCAGGAAAACCTCAAGACAGTAGCGGTACTGCTGGACGTAGAAAAAGCCTTTGCCACCACCTGGCAACAAGGCCTACTATACAAGCTCAGGGAGGCCAATATACCTCCTTTATATCTCGCCCTGATTAGCAGTTTCACTGGAGGCCGCAGTTTCAGGGTGAGAGTGGAAGGACGGCTGTCATCAGTCAGACCCATAGCCGCAGGAGCCCCAGAAGACTGTTTTCTGTCCCCGCGACTCTTTCCGGCGTACATGTCTGATTTCCCCCTGGAACCACAGACTGTCGCGTGCCAGTACGCATATGATATCCTAATAATGGCTCGTAATAAAAACATGCGTATTGCTATTCTCTGCTGCAGCACCAGCTCTGCTCTTCTCCTGGCTAACGTCCGAACTAGGCGACCGGATTGGTCACTGAGGTTGAGACAGAGGCAAATCCCCTGGGTTCCCTCTGCCAAATACTTTGGCGGCGTCCTCAATCTTGGCCTCATCTACGCCCCTCACGTCCGAGTCAAAGCCGGCAAGGGCATGCAACACTTAGGCGGTTGTACCCTTTTTTGAAATCCCCTATGCCAACACACCTAAAACTGCGCCTGTATTGGGCGATCATCCCGCCCCTGTACGGCTGCGAAGTCTGGGAATCAGGGGCTCCGACCACTATTTGCAGACCGCAGCGCGTCCAGAACAGGGCCCTGCGAATTATCTACGATACTTTGTGCAGATTCTCGTCCCATATCCTCCACATCTACTCCGGAGTCCCATATCTTGTATACGTGGTGCGGAAAATATTCCGCACCATCTACAATAAGCTGCACTCCCATCCCAATAACCTGGTGAATACCCTTGTCCATTACAACCATTGGGTTCCTCGCCGCAGACCACGTTATCGTTTGCTCAAAGACGCTTTGGGCACCCTAATTTGAGCAGGACCACTTTCCCCTGACACCTGCACCCCAAGCCGAGAAATGGGCTTCGAATAAACTATACCTTTCCATTGTTCCTTTCCCTCTAGCCTGTCAAGCGGGCTGTGCTGAGATGCCTAACAGGCAGGAGGAAGGCGCACATACCCTCTGGGGACTCTTGCGCCCACATATGGCTAGACATACTACTGTCCAAAACAACCACCTGCGACACAATACAATTCTTCTATACTGCCCAGATAAAGTTGCACTAAGCGGCTAATTGCTGGGCAGCAAACACCTCGGCAAGGTAAACCTGGGCGACTCGCATCTTCTGCTGGTCTGCTGCTGGTTTGCTGCGCTCGCTAAAGATGAAGACATATGAACGCAGGTCAATGCTGATGCGGAGGGCTGTTGCCAAGGGCAGTACGTGTACCGAGGGAGGCTCCGTGTACATAGCAGCAGCTTTACCCGACAGCAAATGTTTTGGCTATTCCTCCCGTAACTGAACAATACATTAAATATTCCTAAAACACTAAGATGTTACCTTGACACACGATACAGCAGTGGAACAGCAAGCACGGTTTCCAATCCAGTAACTCGCTTTCCAACTTTATGTATTTTTCCCGGAGTTTGATATGGCTATGGTACAGTTATGTTATGTGCAGAGGTTCTACCCAGGCAGTCTAGGACCCGTAGGACCTAAGCCCCTGGCTTCCTTCAACCCGCGTGTTATGGATGATGGTGATGATGATGTGTATAAGGGCGTTCAACTACGGTGGTCATCAGCGCCCTTTAAAGAACTTGTCATGGCAAAAGCCAGATATAAAATTTCTAAAAACTATACAGCTGTAAATAAACCTATTAAAACTAAACGAACATAAAAAAAATGAAAACCTACTAAATACTTCATTCACTAAATCCTAAAGCCAAACCTCGAAAATAATCTATAATTCTTCTGCACTACTGTGCCATCGCCCTCTAGCATTTCTGCAAAGCTGGCCGGCAGCTGCAGAGACGTCCTAAGGTGTGCTAGGTGAAAACACTCTAGCAGCACGTGTCGTACAGATAACGCTTCATTGCAAAACGGACACAGCGGAGCAGGCTCCTTTTTAAAAAGAAAACTATGAGTAAAAAAGCAGTGCCCAATGCGCAACCGAGCCAAACTCACCTCCTCGCGACGAGATGACTGACAGGAGGTAACCCAGGGAATCGGAAGCTCTTTCACAGATCTAAGTTTATTATTGCGGAGAGCGGACCATTCTTCCTGCCAGCAGGTTTGCACAGCTCTCCGCAACACGGCCCCAAAATCTTCCGAAGTCACAGATGGCACTCGAACCCTGGGCTTCATGGTAGCCGTCTTGGCTGCCGAATCCGCCATTTCATTCCCCTGCAAGCCTACGTGACCAGGGATCCATGCACACACCACGTTAACGCCAGAAGCGTGTAAAACGTGGAGGTTATCCTGTATACGCTGCACAATAGGGTGGTAGTTGTACAGCTGCCGTAGGCTTTGAAGTGCACTGAGGGAATCACTTAGGATGAAGCAGTCCCCCAACTTTCGTCGACGTACGTGTAAAATGGCCCGGTATATTGCATAAAGCTCTGCAGTAAAAATGGAAGTACTAGTGTGGAATCCGAATGTATACGGTTTGGTTCCACACACGTAAGCACAACCAACACCATTTGAGTTATTGGACCCATCAGTATAAATTACAAAATAGTTCTCATATCGCGATAAAAATTCTAAAAAACATGTGCGGATACTAGAAATAGATATGGTAGATTTATCATATTTAGTCATGCCCAGATCAACGTGGGACGCTCTGCACAACAAAGGAGGGTATGTCCTCTCCCCCCTAGGATACATCTTGGGCATTTCAGTATCAAGATACTCCAGGGCTCTCTCCATAGGGCACTACCTGATTTCTTAAAAAGCCCCCTGCTGAGCACAACGTCAAGACGGGGGGGAAGTGTATACGCCACTTATGCGCATCATCTCCGCAAGGAAGACCACCGGAAATCTCGGTGAGCTCGCCTGGTGATCTAGCAGACCTTCTACTAGCTCTACAGGCTAGTACCTGGGACTTATGAGGCAACCCTCAACGCCACCGGGCGGCCGTAGCATGGCCGGAGGTATCCAATTCTCCGTGGGTGTCGGGAACATACTGCCCCCTTGAGTCCAACCTAATCCGAACAACTCCCATTCAGGGAGGGACTCGGCAGTTCGGTCCGAGGTTCCTCTAGTAACATCAGAGGTACCACGAGTGCTGGGGGTACGCAGCGCCCGTGTCACGGCTGCTGAAGGGGACGGATCCCCTTCTCTACGAGGATGACCATGGTCCACATGGTTAGGGTGGAAGGAAAATTAGTTTCTAGCTGTCAGACTAGTATTTGTTAAACTATGAATCCTAGGACACCATAGTACGTCGCCACAAAAAGGAATGTATATCATATATGTATGTCAGCCTCTAGTGGTTTACTGGAAAAAATTAGTTATTTGGGGAATTTAGTGTCATGCCGGCATGTTGGCTATATTAGTTCAGTGGTTAAGAACAACGAACCGGAGACCGAGAAATCAGTGCAACAAATCCTGGTTATGGCATTGAAATTTTCAGTCTGACTACTTATCCAAATAACGTATATTATCAAATTTCCTTTTTTAGGCGCGTTTAGCACTTTTTGTGGGTGGTGAATTAAACTGAGCCGTCACGCTGGAATATGTGACGCTCATTCGTGCGAACACGTTTCGAGTCGGCTCAATCCGAACTCCCCCCCCCCTACACTCATTCGTTATTTCAGTTTTATGTTGTCCGTACCGCTATACACCGGTGATTTTCCGTCGCACTCAACAGCGTATCAACCACACTTATCCAGGCATGTTTTAACATTGTGACTTTGGTGGGTTCGTAAAATTAAAAAAAGTTCAATTACACCACTCAAAATGTGCTTTATTTCCACCTTATTCTAATTACAGTTTAATGTACACAATTACAATTTAATTTACACAATTAAATCTTGCCAGTTCGTCTTTACACGTAAGCTCAACTCAACTACACGTCCGCCCGCCGCGACTTAATTCCTTCGACTAACTGTCGCCTCGCTTGTATCGATCGCCTCGAAGCCTCTCGAACTTTCCATTATGGAGGGGAAAATCATTCTGGAACCTTCGTGCACCTTCGCGCGGCAGGAGGAGGGGTCACCCCTGCGTCTCCCCACCACCGCCAGTCCGCATTATCGATAGGCAACGCGAGTTCGCCGTCTGCGTGACACTGCTCCCTCCTCAAGGCTGGTCGTCCCGAACAGCGCCATCGTAGCGGTCCAGGCGGTCCAGGTGCACCACCAGCATCTTTCCTCGCTGCGATGTCCGCCCACGTAGGTATCGTCCCTGCCTCCACTTCCCTCAAAAGTGGCCCCAGGTCTGCGTCCGCCAGCTGCTACCTCCTCAGGCCTGCGCCACCCCAGCCATCCGCAGGCACTGCCGTGACTACTCGAACTGCTGCGGCACGCTCCTGCCCCTCCACTCTTGTGCATTGGCCGCACTCTTCTGGACAGGGTCTTCGGGACATAGCGTCCGCGTTACCGTGATTGCTCCCTCTGCTATGTTCCGAAGTGAAGTCGAAATCCTGCAGCCTCTGAACCATACCTGCTGTCTGGTCCTCCGGTCGCACCGTCACCATCACCTCGCTCCTCGCGGAGACAACCACGTCTTCGTTCAAAATGACCCTACCGTTTCCAAGGCGCTCTTCGGAGTGACGGAGTATGACCTCTTCTCCGTCGAGCCGCAGGACCTCCATGCCGACGTCGACCATCGCCTCGTGGCTCCTAAGGGTATCTAGTCCCAGAATCACCTCCTCCGCCACCTTCGCGACGAACACCCACAGACGCACGGCACTCCGTCCCAAGGTCAGCTCCAGCAGGGCCTCCTTCTCCACAGGCATGGTGTCGCCCGATGCCGTCACGAGCTCGTATTGTCGGCTCGGCTTCCTCTTCGGCAAACCCTTCACCAAGTCAGGTCTGATGATGGTCACGGCTGCCCCAATGCCCACCAGAACGCGGCATGGCTTTCCTCTTACCCAGCCGTCCGCGATGAGGTTGTCATCCATTCGCCGGCTGACGGCGCGGATTGTCACTCAAGGGGATGATGGTAATGGCGCCGACGTGCCCCTCTCCACGCCGGGCCTTACTCGTTCTTCCAGCCGCTCTTCCTGGTGTGGGCAGTCTTTCTGCAGGTGCCCGGGCTGTCCACACCCCCAACACAGGCCACTGGGTGTTCGCCGGCGTCCCTCAGCTGGTCTTCTGTCTCCGGCGTAGCGGACACTCCTCGTTCTCGACGTCGGGATAGATGTTACCTTGGCCGCCTCCATCCTTAATGCCGCTGTCAGCGCCTCGTGGATGGTTTTAGAATCGCCCAGCATTAGGCGCCAAAGAATCTCCGTGTCCCGTATCCCGTCGACAAAGTTGTAGGCAGCTTCCCGGGATACGAACTCCAGTGGCAGGTCAACCAAGGCCTTGCTAGCCAGCTGCTCAATCGCTATGGCGAACTCCTGCAGCGTCTCCCCCGGCTGCTGTGACCTTGCCTTTAGTTGGCTGCGGTACGCTGCGGCTAAGCGGTGGTTCCCGAAACGATTCTCCAGGGCCTCCAAAATGTCCTTCTGCGCCGCCGTTGTCGTCACCGCGTTTAGGACTTCCGCGGCCCGTCCCTGGAGGCTGGCTATTAGCTGTGTGGCCTCCTCCTCCGGTGACCATCTGTTGTTCCTGGCCACTGTGTCGAACTGGCGGCGGAAGACCTCAACTGTTGACGCGCCCTCACATTTCGGTGGTTTGACGTGCACAGATGTTGTGCCGCGTCCCGGCGCGTCGGCCTTCAAATCCTTCAGTTTCCTGCCGACGACGTCCTCTACTATGGCGTTCAGGGACTTGACGCTGCTGTCGGCCTTTCTCTCCAGGTCGTCAACGCGGCTCTTTAGGTCCTCGACGCACTCGTCCACTTGGCCCATCTGCATGCCCAGCTCCGTCACGTTATCCCTTACGCCGGCCAACTGTTCTTCAAATTTGGCTGCGAGGGCCTCGTTCGCAACCTTCATTTCATCCAGCTTTGCGGCCTGGTTGTTATTTGCCGCTTCCATCCTCTCGGCGATGTTGTCGTTGGCCGTCTTCATTTGTTTCAACTCGGCGGTGAGGTTGTAATTTGCCGCTTCTGTTTTTGTTGTTAATTCGTTCATCTTCGCCAAAAGCATTTCCAAAGCCGATTCCATTGCCGTACTGTTCAGTGTAGTTATCATCCCACTCCTGACACCAATTGTTACTTTGGTGGGTTCGTAAAATTAAAAAGAAATCAATTACACCACTCAGAATGTGCTTTATTTCCACCTTATTCTAATTACAGTTTAATGTACACAATTACAATTTAATTTACACAATTAAATCTTGCCAGTTCGTCTTTATACGTCCGCTCAACTCAACTACACGTCCGCCGGCCGCGACTTACTTAACTCGACTGCTCTGCTCACAATCACACACTCAACTAACTGTCGCCTCGCTTGTATCGATCGCCCCGAAGCCTCTCGAACCTTCCATTATGGAGGGGGAAATCATTCTGGAACCTTCGTGCACCTTCGCGCGGCAGGAGGAGGGGTCACCCCTGCGTCTCCCCGCCACCGCCAGTCCGCATTATCGATGGGCAACGCGAGTTCGCCGTCTGCGTGACACTATATTTCAAATGCTGTGAAAAATTCAGAAAACCTACAGCAGTTTCATTAATACAATAATTGTCTTAGGGCCGTTCTTACAAACGTCTGTCAAGTGTCGGTAACCCATCCGGTCAGATAACCTTCTGTCATTTAACAAATCGACAAGATGTCACATTCCACTTTAAACAATAATAATAGTCAAAAGGAACAGATAATATCAGTGAAGTTCGCTATATGAATAATTAAAACCATAATAACGAAAAATCAATCAAGTGTGCTAATTGGAAAATAAAGTGTTAGGAATTCGTGAAAGATGTTTGTTTAAGAACTGGTTACTTTTATTGACAATTTCTCTCTATTATGAGTAGAAAAACGTAAAATTTCAATACACAATGTAATAACACGCAGTAGCGGCTGGTGAGTTAAATTATTGGTGGTGCACAAATGAATAATAAAATACAGAGTAGTAATGACTCACATATTTATACAGATTCTCTGCTGTACTCTCCTTATACCTGGCAAATCTGTCGATAACTTTTGCGTTGAAGTCGCTGATCTTCAAAACAAACTCCCTCTCAATTGAAAGCATTGCTAGTGCTGTCAATCTGTCCTGTGACATTGTGTTCCTAAGGAAAGTTTTTATTCTTTTTAAAGTTGAGAAACAGCATTCTGCTTCAGCGGTAGACATTGGAATAGTTAAGAGTACTCGGAGGAGTTTCACATATTCGCTGAATGTTGAAGTCCATCAAGCACAAAGCGCCGGACATTCTACGAAATTCCTCTCGACTGTAAATTACAGTCAGTTCTCTACGAATTTTTGTGCCAATGATAAAAGGGTAGAACCTTATTGTTTCTCTAAGGGAATCCTCTGGAAATTTCTTAAAAATTTTCTTGATGAAACAAAGTTGAGGCTACCAGATGTCCCGTGAGGCTAAATCTGTCCTTTGCTTCTCTAAGAATGTCACATACTTCAAGAGCTTCTCTTCTTTTCACATCAAGATCTTCTATTCTTCTCTTAATTGCAGTTTCTTCGTGTTCCTCGATATACACGCTATTTCTTACCTTTTGCACTTCCCTTTTAAATGCGTTTAGCTGGGCTATGACAAACGTTGCATTGCAGTCTCGTTTCTGCAGCTGATTGTACAAAATGTCCACATGTGGCATGATCTTGTAGAAGAAAGACAGCCAGAATAAAAAATTATAATCTTTCAAAGTGGCCATAAACCCAGAAGCCTGAACAAGTGTGGCGTTGTTGTTTAACAGAGCTCTCTTCTGAATAACCTCCATGCATTTAATTAAATTCTCCCTGTGTTCGAAAAGCAGAGCACACAGAAGCTCAGCCTGAAGGTCACGCTATAGCCGTTGCTAAGAGTAGGAGGAGCTAGGTTTATAAACCTCCATTTAAGCAATGTATAAGAAGCCCCTCCCATCTCTTCACCTTCCCGCAATCCCCTCAGAGAGCCAACATTTGTGCGAAATCTTAGGTTAACTCTTCACTGCAAACCTGCGGCTCCTACAGCTAATCACCCTTTATTTCGACTTCTGCGCTCATGGGCAGCTACAGACGATAAGCGTAATTGAAACATGTTTGCATATAAAACAATGCAAGCAAGTACAGCTTTAATGTACAAAATGCACCTGTTGTATATTCAGAATCAGTGGGTGTATCGCAAACCTGCAACTTTATGGAGGAACCGCCCCTGATAACATGTAAATAATAAAATTATCACGTATTAACATGACGTTTTGTGTTTATTTTCATTTACAAACTGAAAAACCGACCGAGGGTCAAAAGATTTGATATATAAATTTGGTATTTTAAATAAAACAGTTTAAATATATAGGTATATATATTATTTAGTTTGGAAAATAACATTTGAAGTGTATATGATATGTAATAAAATATATATGAAAATATGTATGAACGTTCGATAAAATATGGAGTAATGAGTATATGTACGGATATGTAATAACATGTGTAAAATGTATACGTAACCAAACATTTCCGGATATTAAAAGTTATGCAAATAAGGAAATGAATATCAAAATTATGTTATTAGATATGTATGAACTTGTATTTTATTCAAAATAAAAATGCAATGAAACACGTGTATCAGCAAGAAACAAAATATGTAAAATGATTGTGAAATGTTATGTATTTTAATATAAAATAAAATACATGTAAACAGTATATTATGTGATTTGATTTTACTTCCTTTATACATCCTTTATGTATAACCCTCTTCGCACGGTCACAAGTCCGTCGTCATTCAGTTGTTTCAGAGTATTTTCATTTGCGAGCACACTTAGCGTAAGGCATTAAATGTTTAGCTCGCAACTTCCCTCTTTGCGCAAGGAGTGACAACATTAAAATTTTGAAAATAATTTTTAAGATTAATTTATAATGAATAATTTTTAATTTTTCACTTCTGTCGTGTGGCCTTAAGTACAAACTTTTTTTTAATTTACGTCCTCCAATTGGGATTCACAAAACTTAGTTGCCCAACATTCATCTTCCATGATATGGGAAAACCCAAGGAAAAGCATTATCTGGATAACTGTCCCTGACCGAGATTAGAACTCGGGATCTCTTCAGCCAGACATTCAGGCTACCACTATGCTACAGAGGTGGCCTTATGTATTGCTATACTTATTATGGTTAACAATAGTATATATTAATAATAACTTTTTAATAATTATAGGCAGTGACATCATAGAAATATCCTCTGACCTGGACTTCCGGACTGCAGAGCGAGATTAACAGAATGTCTGGTGTTACAACAGTTAAGTGTGACAATTAGTGCGTGGATCAATAGAGTACCTTCAGCCTTGGCACACGATATTGCTTAGCAACCCACATTCATTTGTTTCTTGGGACCCATCACACACTATATATCTTCATTTGAATGGAAAAGTGGAGCGAGAGAAGAGAATACAACAATCGAAGTAGGAAACCCACAGAAAGAGTAAACAAACTGTGCAAGAGAAATGAGTACAACACGAAGAAAGGCAAAAATATGCAAAAGAAAAACGTTATTTTTAAAAAGAAACGAACTGTTGCGAGATGGAAAGCTTTTTTATTATGCTTTCTTTTCTAAGGACGTTCGATATAACAAAGACTATTGCACTGAGATATCTTACTCTATCCAAACCCAATTACCTTAATATACCTGCAACAGGTAAAAGAAGTATTGTATCACACCAAAACCGTATTCTAAAGTTTACTCACAAATATAGGTTTGAAATTTCCTAAAGCTATTCCATTTGTTAGAAACGAAAATTCCATTAAATGACAAAGGCAATATTTAAGGTCATCATCGTTACTTTGAAGATCTTGGCGCTATGTGATGAATTTGATCTTCCGTGTACTTTCCAGAACTACGAGAAATAAAAAGGGTAGATTCTTCCCATGTGAGAAACGTATAGATATTTGAAAATTTAGGTCAATAAGGAGGAATACTTGTAAAACTGTTAAGTCAAGAGAGAACAGAAACCAAAATTCGTGAGCATTTTAACGTTTTAACGAGTTTTCCACATTTTGTTTCTGACTCTCACAGTTTAGTAGTTATGCATAAGATATGCAGGGTTCAGAGTGCTTCAGGGATTAATGCCAGAAGGTTCAATATATTCTAATTTAAATAAAAATCCTTTAGGGTCGCTTTTGAAAAAAAAAAACACTTCGGTAATTGTTGCTTGTAAAGAATACTTTGGACTGATCTTATTTTAAACCCTTTGTGTAGGATTCATGGAATATTCAACCCATTCTTACTATTATATTAATATATTACTTTGATTATCTTATTAGTTTATTATTTCATTATTAGGTTATTATTATTTTATTATCATTATAGTCTATCATTATTTTATAACAAGTTTACTTTATTATAATGTTATTTTATTATAATTATATCTCTTCTTTATTTTAAGTGTCACTATTTTTTCATTTTACTTTTTCATCACATATTTCACCATTTTAGTGTTTCAGCCTTTTAGTGTTTCGCCACTCAAGTTTTTCACCATCTTAGTTTTTCGTCATTTTAATTTTTCGCCATTTTAGTTTATCGCCAACTTAGTATTTCGCCATTTTAGTTTTTTGCCATTTTAGTTTTCGTCATTTAATATTTCGCCATTTTCCATTTTGGCCGTTTTATTTTTTTCACCATTTTAATTGTTCACCATTTATATTGTTCATCATTTCTGATTGTTCACCATTTTAATTGTTCACCATTTTAATTGTTCACCATTGTAATTTTTCACCATTTTAACTGTTTACCATTTTAAATGTTTACCATTTTAGTTGTTCACCATTTAAGTTGTTCACCATTTTAATAGTTCACCATTTTAATTGTTCACCATTTTAGTTGTTCACCATTTTAATTGTTCACCATTTTAATTGTTCACCATTTTAGTTGTTCACCATTTTAGTTGTTCACCATTTTAGTTGTTCACCATTTTAGTTGTTCACCATTTTAGTTGTTCAGCATTTTAGTTGTTCACCATTTTAGTTGTTCAACATTTTAATTGTTCGCCATTTCATTTTATCAGTGTAATTTTATTCTTATTGTTATTATTGCTTGCATTCATACATACATGCATATACATATGCCAGTACATATACACACATTCATTCATACATCAATGTTAAGGAACTGTTTATTTTATTCAGAAAGTTAAGAAATGCGTATTTACGGTTAAATGTGCTACCCAATTTCTTGAACGAATGCAATATTTATCTTGTAAGTATATATAGTACAGAAAGAAAGGAAAAATAAAGAAACAAGGCAAAGATAACAAATGAAACGCACACTATTATCCGAAGGAAAAGTTAATAAAGAAGCAGAAAGGGACAGATAGAGAACGGCAGCAAAATAGAGAAAATAAAAGAAATATAAGAAGGAAAGCAGATTTTTAATACTTGCAAGGAAGGCATCGTAAGCAAAAGACAAGAAAGAGGAGCAATGGAGGAAGAGGAAGAGGACAGGTGAAGAATGAGCAGAATCTTTTACACGCGGTGCTCGTTTCTTACCAACGTGCTGCTTCTTTCCACATTTGTTCCCTTTTTGTTAATTAAATTTCCTTCCCCCGCATCTGAGAGGGAGAGCAGATTGCAGCAGCATTGTGGAGCAAAATTAGCAAGAGAAGGATGGTGGTTGACGCTTGGCGCAAAAGATTGTTTGAAATGGAATTTTTATTATATATGTCCGTGCGCGGTAGTACACGCATTGTTACACAGCTGCCTATGATCACCGACAAGATGAAATTTTATAGCGCGAGGTACCTAGCTCCTTCCTATCCATTAGTAAACATGGAATACATTTCCAATGCAATTATACACGACGTGGTTACAGCCCCAATGTTCCTAATATACAGGAAACATCTGCACTATATTAAGATTAACTAAATAGAGGATTACTTTGCACATTCCGATCTGGTTACTATAGAAACACTACATGTTGTTATATTGCTAATGTACAGGAAAGTACTGTACTATATTAACTGTTTGCATGGTAACCAAGTTGAGAATTACTACACATTTTTGGACCTGGTTACTATAGAAACAGTACATGTTGTTATATTGCTAATGTACAGGAAAGTACTGTACTATATTAACTGTTTCCATGGTAACCAAGTTGAGAATTACTACTCACTTTTGGACCTGGTTACTATAGAAACAGTACATGTTGTTATATTGCTAATGTACAGGAAAGTACTGTACTATATTAACTGTTTCCATGGTAACCAAGTTGAGAATTACTACTCACTTTTGGACCTGGTTACAACAGAAACAGTACATGTTGTTATATTGCTAATGTACAGGAAAGTACTGTACTATATTAACTGTTTCCATGGTAACCAATTTGAGAATTACTACACACCTTTGGACCTGGTTACTATAGAAACAGTACATGTTGTTATATTGCTAATGTACAGGAAAGTACTGTACTATATTAACTGTTTCCATGGTAACCAAGTTCAGAATTACTACACACTTTTGGACCTGGTTACTATAGAAACAGTACATGTTGTTATATTGCTAATGTACAGGAAAGTACTGTACTATATTAACTGTTTCCATGGTAACCAAGCTGAGAATTACAACACACTTTTGGACCTGGCTACTATAGAAACAGTACATGTTGTTATATTGCTAATGTACAGGAAAGTACTGTACTATATTAACTGTTTCCATGGTAACCAAGTTCAGAATTACTACACACTTTTGGACCTGGTTACTATAGAAACAGTACATGTTGTTATATTGCTAATGTACAGGAAAGTACTGTACTATATTAACTGTTTCCATGGTAACCAAGCTGAGAATTACAACACACTTTTGGACCTGGCTACTATAGAAACAGTACATGTTGTTATATTGCTAATGTACAGGAAAGTACTGTACTATATTAACTGTTTCCATGATAACCAAGCTGAGAATTACAACACACTTTTGGACCTGGCTACTATAGAAACAGTACATGTTGTTATATTGCTAATGTACAGGAAAGTACTGTACTATATTAACTGTTTCCATGATAACCAAGCTGAGAATTACAACACACTTTTGGGCCTGGTTACAACAGAAACAGTACATGTTGTTATATTGCTAATGTACACGAAAGTACTGTACTATATTAACTGTTTCCATGGTAACCACGTTGAGAATTACTACTCACTTTTGGACCTGGTTACAACAGAAACAGTACATGTTGTTATATTGCTAATGTACAGGAAAGTACTTTACTATATTAACTGTTTCCATGGTAACCACGTTCAGAATTACTACTCACGTTTGGACCTGGTTACTATAGAAACAGTACATGTTGTTATATTGCTAATGTACAGAAAAGTACTGTACTATATTTACTGTTTCCATGGTAACCAAGTTGAGAATTTCTACTCACTTTTGGACCTGGTTACTATAGAAGCAGGACATGTTGTTATATTGGTAATGTACAGGGAAGTGCTGTACTATATTAACTTTTTCCATGGTAACCAAGTTGAGAATTTCTACTCACTTTTGGACCTGGTTACTATAGAAACAGTACATGTTGTTATATTGCTAATGTACAGGAAAGTACTGTACTATATTAACTGTTTCCATGGTAACCAAGTTGAGAATTACTATACAATTTTGGACCTGCTTACTATAGAAACAGGACATGTTGTTATATTGCTAATGTACAGGAAAGTACTGTACTATATTAACTGTTTCCATGGTAACCAAGTTGAGAATTACTACACAATTTTGGACCTAGTTACTATAGAAACAGTACATGTTGTTTTATTGTTATTGTACAGGAAAGTACTGTACTATATTAACTGTTTCCATGGTAACCAAGTTGAGAATTACTACACAATTTTGGACCTAGTTACTATAGAAACAGTACATGTTGTTTTATTGTTATTGTACAGGAAAGTACTGTACTATATTAACTGTTTCCACGGTAACCAAGTTGAGAATTACTACACAATTTTGGACCTAGTTACTATAGAAACAGTACATGTTGTTTTATTGTTATTGTACAGGAAAGTACTGTACTATATTAACTGTTTCCATGGTAACCAAGTTGAGAATTGCTACACATTTCTTTCTTTTGTTAGTATTGAAATAATACAATTGTGGTTTCTCTCTCTAACACTTTAACAAACGATTTTAATCTAGCCACAGGACTGTTTTCAAATGAGAGAGCTTTTTGCCAATATTTCACATCAGTATATATGCTCCAGGTATATGTAAACAATAATTATTAATAATCAGGCACAGAGCATGCTATATGTATTATTCATTTTGATGTCCAATATTCTATCGAATGTATAAATCGCCATAATCAGTTGCAGGAATTGTGTTATGGTATATTTATTCATAGATACAATGGAAGTGGGAGAATAGACTGATCTTTTAATAATAGTCGTATCATAGGATATTGTCGTTGTTTGGTGCTTTTGAAATTTCGTTCTGTTTTATGACGAGTGGATGAGATAGTCACTTCCGATATAAAATTATTTTTGTTTAAAACCTACAGTAGTGATACTTTTAATGGGGCAAGTCTAACTTTTTTGCTGATGCTATATAGCTTAACGGCATTCTGAATAGATAGTCAGATTGGAAATTTCAATGACACGGCCAAGATTTGAACCACGGATCTTCCGGTCCCCATCCGGTCGCTCTTAACGTTTGAACTGCCATGGCCAACATGCTGGGTCCAACTGTCTATTATTGCATTATTTATATTATTTTATTATTTAAAACTGAATCCTAATTCCTTTAATGTTTGGCAGAATGTTTTCTGTCCACCTCCAAAATTAACTTTCTCCTTTATTTCGTATAATAACTTCTTCACTTGTGGAATCTTCACTCTATCATTATTCTGGAAAAGACGCTTTCAACGAACATGTGAAACTTATTTTCTCGATTACGATGTCTCTCTTGTATCGGTAACTGAAGCCTTCTCAATTTAAGGGACGTCGGTACGGCACTCTGGGGTGAAATTTCACAAAATGATTTACTGCAAAAATAATCTTCCCTAATGTTTGTGGAAGTGAATGACGATACCTCTTGTTCTGTCCCATAGTTTTAAAACTCTTAAATAGATTCATTTTGAGAGGTCTGTACAGTGTACCACGCCCCCTATTAGGCATTTATAACTGTGTTCTGTCTTTGCTTGTAACCTTGGTCAGACTACGAGGCTGTTCAATAATGAATGATAAAAAATAGTCATAATTTTTCGCACTTACATTCACTCTTATTATATTCTGTTAACTTAATGTGAAACAAATACGCCGTAGTTATTTCATTATTGGTACTCGTGGTTCCCGCCTGTAAAAACCAGGCAAGTTCAGACATGTTCAGTATCGCCTACCGCTGCAATGTAGGTAACATTCAGTTAAAGTTGATGTTAGAGGAAGATCCGGAGTTTGTTTCAAACGTAATCACTGCTGATGAAACTTGGCTACATCATTTTGATCCTGAGAGCAAACAGCAAAGTTCAGTGTGGAAATCATCTTCATCACCAACACCGAAAAAACAAAAGTGGTTGCTTCTGCTGGGAAAGTTTTACTCATCTCATTCTTTGATATTCATGGAATGGTTTATCAGAATGTTGTACCTGCACACACATCAGTAACTGTACAATACTACAGGGATGTCCTGAAAACATTGCAAATCCATATCAGGCGCAAAATACCACATTTGCTTAAAGCAGGCTGAATGCTACACAACGATAATGTACGGCCGCATATTGCCAATGTTGTTGCTGAAATTATTACAAAAAACGAAGTGATGTGCATTCCTGACGCTCCCTATAGTCCGGATCTAGCCCCATGTGACATTTTTACATTCGTTAACTTGAAGAAACGCCTTCGTGGGGGGCATTATCCATCGTCAGATGCAGTGGTGAAGACTGCGGAGGCGATTTTGAAGGATGTCACAAAAATGGCTTCCAGCATGTCTTTTAAGACTGACAGAAACGCTGGGACAAGTACATCGCATTCAGGGGAGTATATTTTGAGAAAGACCATCAAAATTATAAGGATGAGTAAGGGTACGCTGTCAAAAAACAAAAACAAAAAAAAAATGTGATCAGTCTATATTGAACAACCCTCCTATATTCCATAGCACACTCTTATTAGGAAAGGAAGTCCTTGTTTTTTCAATTAACATTAATTTGTGCATCTAATATTAATTCTTCCATGTTTTTTTAGAATAGTTTGAATTACTAGTGATGTTTTCAAGATGGGAAGAAGCAAAAAATTTGATGTAAGAAATCGGCATGCAGGGACGTATTTAAGGTGGGTTCTTGGGGTCCGGACCCCCAAATGAATTATTATTTCAAACTTTTAATAAATGTTTGAAAAACCACTTAGTTTAAAATAAATGGAACAAGGTTTATTCAAGCTTCTCATCTTAACATCTCTATTCACTGTCAGGCAAACATTAATTTATTTAAAAGATAAACGAAAAGTTACTGCACAGCAATTGTAGAACTCGTTAAAATACACAAATAATATCACTTAAAATATTGTATTGCAAAGTTAACCAATTCCTGTATTGTATTATTTGTTGATTAGAATTCTCAGATACTTACTTAAAGGTATGTAATTTTAAATTCCAAGTTCTTATTCCCTTTTTCATTCAAGAAGAACTGAAGAACTAATACTTAAAATTCATCAGTCAGTGGCTCGCTTTTTAAATATCTGATTACTGCTTATATCACTTTATCCCAGGTATAAGAACAAAAAATGTGCAATGACTTCGTACAGACTTTATTAAAAAAAAAAAAAAAAAAAAAAAAAAAAAAAAAAAAAAAAAAAAAAAAAACTTTACTAAGAACAATTTGTAGAAGCCTGGATGGAGAAATTCATGTGAATATAATATATTACGTGTGTTTTTATTTTTTACTACTATGATAAAAAATAAGTCGCTGATTAATTATTTATAAAAAGCAAATAATTCAACTAGAATCTTGGATCCCTCCCCCGGAAACTGACTTCTGAATACGTGCCTGTCGACATGGGAAGCAGTATAAACAGTTTAAGTAATCCCCGTTACAAATAATTAAAGAGTTATAACACCTAAAATTGAAAAAGTGTAGTAACACATGACAACATTGGCCATACTGACTTCGTCACACCCAACCTCAAACATTGACAATGAATGTGAAGTGAAATTGGTTTCTTCATTGTGTAATGGCAGTGACAATTTAACTAAAGTAAATAATTATATTAGTTTAACAAGTTTTCAGTTAGTAGATATAGAAAATTTGTACAAGTAAATTTTGTGATAATTAAAAATGCTTTCATATCAGAAGACACCAACATTATCACTCAGTTGCCAAAAGTGTAGCAAAGAATATTTGAACATTTGAAACATCCAGAACAATTGAAAGTGGTACAGAAGTAAATGTAATGTTTGCTTACGGCTTGAGAAGTATTGGCAAGGGAACTGAGGCAGGTAAGACATTGACTGCTCTTCTCAATTTACCATTCCCACTCCCACGCCAAATTTAACAAAATAATTAATAATAACATATAGAAAATTACCATGGAGTCTAGGAAGAAGTGAAAGTGTGAAAAACGAAAGTAGAAGAATGTTGATGATGGAAAGATACAACATAGATCTGGGGAAATTCTAATGTGTAGTTCCAACATAGGAAAACTTTAATGCTGATTTTTTTCTTCATTTTTTTTTTTTAAACTTTGGGTGCACTCATCTATAAAACTACTGCACAAGTCTGCATTCTTTATATCATTAAAGAAATACATAAACTCTTTTTAAAAGTACTTGTGGAAAGATATATGAATATTTGAATTTTAAAAAAACTCTTTAATATTTTTAGAAGTAATTGAAGATATTTATTTAAAAATCACATATCCTTTATTAAAACTCCAAAAAAGATGTATCATCTTTAATGAACTTTGAAAGTGTTATACAATAAGAAGTAAAGGTCTCAAATTGATGCGTTCGGTAGTCCTTGAGCTAACTGCACAAGAAAACTCTCATTTTAATATTGGTGAGATAGACTGTTTCGACCACCCTTCAGAATTATGTTCATTGTGACTTCACTTTTTCCTATTGCTGTAGCCGTTCTAGCCATTGTCCTTTGCAAACAAAGAACTAGACAGATTTGATTTTTCTCCATGTAGAACTGGAAATCATTCCGTATAGTCCCCCTATTTTGAGACTATAACACTTCAAGATGATGATTTTGAGTTTATATGTTTGAAGATTATTAAGAGACATCCATTTTCTGATAGGACACTACACTGTACTGCGGTACTTGTACGTTACAACAATTAACTACGAGAGCTGTTCAATAAATAATGATCACAATTGCATTTTGACAACGCACCTTTACTCATCCTCATAGCCCGCCTCTGTAGCGTGGTGGTAGCATGTTTACCTCGCGTTCAAGTGGTCTCGAGTTCGAATCTCGGTCAGGGTGAGTTACCTGGATAGGCTTTTTGCGGGGGTTTCCCTTATCCTTACAGATGAATGTCGGGTAACTCTAAGCTCTATGGACCCTGGACACATTTGATCATCATTTCAGCCGTTTCATTCACTGACCGATATGACTTAACGTTGAAGGACGCAAAATTACTACAAAAAATACTTATCCTCATAATTTTGAAGGTCCTTCTCAAAATAGTCTAGCTTGAATGCGATGCTCTTGTCCTAGTGTTTCCGCCAGTCTTCAAAAATATGCTGGAAACCATTTTTAAGAGATCCTTAAAAATCGCGTCCGCAGCCTTCACCACTACATCTGATGTTGGATAATGCCCCCACGAAGGCGTTTCTTCAAGTTAGGGAGTAGAAAAAAGTCACATGGGGCTAAATCCGGACTATAGGGAGGATGAGGGATGCACTTCACTTTGACTTCTGCAAGATATTCAGCAACAATATTGGCAATATGCGGCCGCACATTATCGTCCATTGTCGCGCATCCAGCCCGCTTCACGGAAATGTGGACTTTTGCGCCTGGTATGGACTTGCAATGTTTTCAGGACATCCCTGTAGTATTGTCTACTTACTGATGTGTGTGCAGGTACAACATGCTGATAAACCATTCCATGGATATCAAAGAATAAGATGACTATAACTTTCCCAGCAGAAGCAACCACTTTTACTTTTTGGGGGGGTTGGTGAGGAAGGTGATTTCCATACTGATCTTTGCTATTTGCTCACAGGATCAAAATGATTTAGGCAAGTTTCATCAGCAGTGATTACGTTTGAAAGGAACTCCGGATCTTCCTCTAACATCAACTTTAACTGCATGCAAACGTGCATGCGAATGTCCTTTTGTTCGGAAATCAACAGTCTTGGAACCCAATGCGTACAAACACGTCTCGTGTGTAATGTTTCTGTCACCAACGTGTGGTTGGCACCCAATAGAAGTGATCCTAAGGTAATTCGTCGATTCTCTCTCACAATGGTAGCAGCAGTGCTGATGTTTTCATCTGTAAGAGCAGTAACAGTAGCACGGGCTCCACGTCCGTTTACAATTGATTGTCTGCCCTCTTTAAACCACCTTCGAACTGTACTGTAGGGAACAACAGGCTCTCCATAGGCCTGTAAAATTGTGTAGGCCTCAGCTGAAGATTTGTTGAGACGAAAGCAGAATCTCAAAGCCACATATTGTTCCTCGCGTGTTACCTCAATTACAGTGGTAGACGATACAGAACATATCTGTACTTGCCTGGTTCTCATAGGGGGAACCAGGAGTTCCAACAATGAAGCTACTACGGCTGTTTGTTTCACATTAAGATAACAGAATATAAGATTGAATTTTAGTGCGTAAACTTATGACCGTAAAAAAATTATGATCATTCTTTATTGAGCAGCCCTCGTTAAGCCCATGTTAAGAAACAGTTTTTATATTACTCCACGGCGAAGTGCACATAGTGACATTTTCGCCCATGTGTTACGTCATATTACATTCAAACAAGATGTATGCACAAGAGTAGCTTCCCAGTAGTTTTTGTTTTGTAGGTTTGTTCGCGGAAGCGCTGGCAGGAATGTGTGCTTATTAAGACAACAGGAGTTACTACCGGCACACACGAGCAAAGCTCAACGGTTGTTATGGTTTGGGGATCTTCTTAATTCTTCCTGTAGCATTCTGGGGACCTGAAGGTAAATATAAAGTGCTGTTTAAGTATGATTTATGAGTCACTATGTTTACACTCAAACTTTACTTACTTGCTGTTGTATAATTGAAACGTTTTCAAGGTCATTCGATCTCATCCTCAGCTGTTTGGTGACTAAATGTACCTCTTCCTCTTCTTCCACTACTACGGAGCTCCGATCACTCTGCCATCTGGTGTTAGGGGCACTAAGTTTTAATACTTCATTTAATGCCGGGATTTCAAAATTTATAACTTTATCACGGTTTTTGTTTATGAATATTTTTTCCCAAATATCCAATTCTATGGGTGTACTTAAAGATTTTAACAGTTTAATGTGTGGCCAATGTTGTGGTTTTCTGTCCAAAAATGGTGCGAAACTGCAGATTTTTCTGTTTGTTTCAACTTAATGTTCCTCTGGTGTTCTTTTTGCCTGGTTAACAAGTTTCTCTTAGTTTTTCCTATGTAGCTTTTTTCACAGGTTATCTGATAAATTCCTGATTTCAAATTGTTGGGGATTGTATTTTTCAGTGGTTTATTTAGCAGGTTCCTCAGACTGAATTTGTTTTGGAGTGCTAGTTTTAAGTTTAGTCTTTTGAAGATTCGTTCAAATTTTCTAAAAGCCCATGGATGGTAGGTGAATTTTCTATATTGCCAATTTGTATTTTTAAGTGGTGTGAGAGTGGTATTTATTGATATTATCTTCAGTTTTTCTTTTCTCTTCATCATGTTCCTTATGATGGCTGGGTTGAATCCATTTAATACCGCTTTGTCTTTTATGTGTTGTTGTTCTTTCAAAAATTCATCCTTACTCAGTGGGATGTTGTATAGCCGGTGAATTAGACTTCTAAAGGCAGCTTGTTGATGTGAAACTGGGTTGTATTCATTTTTCTTTATGTAATTATCTATGTGTGTGGGCTTCCTGTATATTCCAAAATCTACACCATGACGATTTCTAGTTATCTTAAGGTCCAAAAAGGGTAGGGTGTTGTCTCTTTCTACTTCCATAGTAAATTGGATGTGATTATCTTGCAGGTTTAGTAATTAATTTTAATATTTATAAATTGCTGTGTTTTAATGAATTTTAATTTTTTAGTTACACTTTTCGCATATAGGCCCACAGCCAGTGTTTCCAAAATGCTTTATGGTGGTTTATTTAAGGGTCTCCAGTATTTTTATTTACAATGAAGCCTGGTTAACGATTGTTTGGGTGTATCGCCGTAGTTTCCTTATTTAGTATGTTAGAGGGATGGTAAACATGAACTGCATTCTGCAATGTAGTATATGGGTAAAGTTTGACCCATTTCGCAGGGAATGTTTTGCTTTAAAACTGGTACTCCCGTTCAATTAATGCTACTTTCGTTCGTTTACTGAACGTGGTTGCTATGCGAGTTTGTTTTGTCTAGTTTTGTGTTGAGCAAATGGCTTTTCTGGTTTATACGAACAGATTTATGAACAACTTGATCAATTAATCTTCTAGATGTGTTGTCATTTTACTCTTGATACATTCTTAACAAATGATGGAATGATTAATGAAAGAGTATTTTGTATTAAAACATATTTTAGATAAACTATGCTGGTAGACTTAGAAGGAAAGTAATCAAGGTAGTTGGTTCTGGAGTAAGACGGGAGGCCTCGTTTCCTTTCCATAGTTTACATATGCAGAGATCGGGACCTCGGGTGAGGTTTCCCGATTATTTTGAAACCTAACCTCATCTACTCCCCGGGGACTGGTGTGGCGAGAGTTCGTACTACGCTTTAACACCACCGCAACGTGAGGGCAGCACTACACGCAACTAATATAAACGATCACTGCCATAGCAACAGATACTAACAAATTTAATATGTATATCTTAAGTGCTGGTACCAATAAATATAATTGGAACCGGTTATTTTATTTGGCGGGTATCACATTAGGGAATACTCAAAATTGTAATTAATTGCACTGCGAAATTACTCAGTAAAATGCTTACATTAAAGCAGAGTGAGGTAATGGTTAACGCTTAAACTTCCATTGGGCACGTCAACTTTCGTGAGGCCTTAGTCGCGATGTATCTGCTGGATACATATGACGTCAACTGTGTTTTAGTATCTCTTTTCAATTGGTTTAAAACAAATGTACCTTATTATGAACCGGAAGCGTTTCTCGGACGTAGTCATCCTGAAAAGATTGACACCAAGGTCCTCTGTTGTCCAGAAGTTGTGTATATTTTGTCGTCCTCCACGAAACACACGAACAAGGCAATAAAGGCTTTCATTTCTATTATGTCCGTGTCTCTTCAATCACTCTCACATTCATATTTCACTTTGAGATTATCTATGTGTCTTTTAGTGTGTTACACAATTAGATACAGAATATCATCACTGACCAAAAGTTTCCAGCAGTCAAATTCAGTTTTCATAGCTTTGGCATTCCTCACAACTCCAGGCAGTTTATCATCATCACCATCATCATCATCATCACCATCACCATCATCATCACCATCACCATCACCATCACCATCACCATCACCATCACCATCACCATCACCATCACCATCACCATCACCATCACCATCACCACCACCACCACCACCACCACCCCCACCCCACCCCCACCCCACCCCCACCCCCACCCCCACCACCATCATCACCACCATCATCACCACCATCATCACCATCATCATCACCACCATCACCATCACCGCCACCGCCACCGCCATCACCACCCCCGTCCCCATCCCCTTCCCCATCACCTTTTTTGTCATTTACGTCCTCCAACGTTAAGTCATATCGGACGATGAATGGAATGAGTGAAATGATGTTCAAATGGGCCCAGGGTCCGTAAAGCTTAGAGTTACCTGACATTCGTTTTTCAGGATAAGGGAAAACCCCGGAAAAACCTTCATCAGGTAACTCACCCTAACCGAGATTTGAGTTTGGGTCCTGTTGAATGTGAGGCAGACGTGCTACCTTCTTCGTTACCGAGGCGGACATTATCATTATCATCATTATCGTCATTATTATTATCACTATTACGAGGTACGTCCAGAGAGTAAGTTCCCTTTGGTAATAAGATTAAATTGTGAACAGATACAGAAACATTATTTATTGCACAAAATTCTACAACTCTTAAACTACTTTTCCACATAACTGCCGAAATTTTGCAGACATTTGTCATAGTGAGGCACAAGTTTTTGTATACCTTCTTCATAGAAGTTTGGCGCCTGTGTCTTCAACCAGTTGGAAACAAGTTCTTTCAGCGCTTCGTCATTGTTGAAGTGTTGACTACCAAGGAAAGATTTAAGACGCAAAAACAGATGAAAGTCGCTAGGAGCGAGGTCAGGGCTGTATGGGGTGTGGTCAAGCACCTCCCAGCCAAATCCCTGAAGGACGTTTCTCGTTGCATTTGCAGTGTGTGGTCGTGCGTTATCGTGAAGAAACACAACACCATTTGACAGTTGATAAATTTCAATTGGTTTCACTTCCCTAGCATTCAGAAAGCGAATCACAGATTTGATTTCACAAGCGGCGGGATTTTCAATCAACACCGACATTGTAAACAAGCAGAAGAAAGCATACGTGGCTGACAGAGGTCTCACAATGGCGCACGTTTCTTCTCCATGATACAGAGCGTCTATCGCGCATGTGCGGAACTGCGATCGCAGCGCTGCAGCGGAGATAAATTGAAAGGGGACTTACTTTCTGGACGCCCCTTGTATTATTGTTGTTATTATTTGTTGTTATTATTTATTTTAATTATTTGTACTGCTAGTGGTACTGGTATTATTCTTATTATCATCATCATTATTACTATTATTATTACTATTATTACTATTACCATTATTATTTTTATTTTTATTATTTTTACTATTATTTTTATTTTTATTAATGCTGTTATTATTGTTATCATCGTCATCATTATTACCATCAATAGCTTCATCGTTTTCATCCTGTCTTTTGTACTCAGCATAATAGTAATTTTCATCATTTTGTAGCAATCTATTACTTTCATCTTCATCAACATCATGATCTGTATCGGTGTCCACAGATCGCGTTTCAGTGGTGTCTTCATATTCGGAGTGAGTTTCTACAAAATTATCCTTAATCGGCAGAGCACCATCGTCGAAAATAAGGCGATGCACCTCCTTCAAATCCTCAGGATTTTTCCAAATTATACACTTGGCTCATTTTCAAACCTACGATACACAGTGATAAAGAAGGGTACTCACATTTACCTTGTAGCAACGCAATCACTTATGTCATCATTCTCTAACAATGACGTGGTTAGATCCGATAGCGACGACAATCGTAACGTGAGTTGGCGCGATGTATCTGACAGATACAACAGCACAAACGAGATGACGTTTGCCTCATTTGCAAACTTAGCGTTAGGTAGAAATGGTTCAAACTTACAGGAAACAATAACAAAGGTATGATGGAAGTGTCCTGGCTCGGCAAGATCTTACCTCTATAGTAATGAAACAAACTTAGGCAGATAGATGCGCGACTAACGAAGGGTTACGCTTTAGCTCTCTGTTATGTGAAAATAACGAGCCTAACATAAAATCTAATTTACTTAAAATGTAGTCTGTTTGTTTATCTTGCAAACTAGGATTTTATTTTTATTTACTATCAACTCAAAAGATAGACAAAAATTATTTTGAAAGCTAAGCAACGTTCCCCAGTGCCTACTCTCGGAGGGCAATAGGTATACTACTCAGAATTTATAATGCAAAAACAACTATTTTTTCTTAAATGGTACAATAGTGTGACTTTGTGCGTTCGTGAAATTAAAAGTCCAATTGCACAACTCAAAAATTTTCTTTATTTCCACAGAATTACAGTCGGAACACTTGACGATTACACAGAATTACGTAATGCACACAATTACAATTCACCAGTTCGTCTGTCACAGGTCCTCAGCACGCTCACAGCTACGTACAACTCCTCTGATGCACGTTCACAGTCTTCCGGTCCGTTAACTCACTCGGCGCTCCTCATTCTGCGTCCATTATATAAGACCAACTGACCAATCTAGAAGGTTACAGGTTAGATGAAATATCCTGGATGTTCGAAAACTCAGGGGAGGGGAAAGAGACGGCACAGGGGCCTGCGATTCCTTCAGTTGGCGCTACAAGATAAATGGGTAGGCGTGGTCGAATGCTTCTCGGCCGTCAGTTGGCCGTGCCTGAGTGACAATAGGAAGTAGATCATATGTGTGAGATTTAATAAATAATGTGCTGTGGACCGAATGATGCAACACCCATGAATATTACGTCAGAGCTAGTAGGAGCTTGAGGAAGAATCACTGTGTATTCAAAGATGAAATTTGGCGAGAGGTACAAATTGCAGCAGGGTTTTTTTTTTATTTTTTTGGTGGATGAAAATGGTGATCATTGAATTCTCACCTTTGGTGAAGTTTTTGCAGAATTATTGTTCACCACGGCTGCTCTCGAGCGATTATCTCTGCCCCCAGTGTCATAGTCTCGGAAAGGAGAAATAATATAATCTATTGGGATAGTGAAATAACTACTCTTCATTCGATGCATTTCATTTGCAAACTAATGTTTTAATCTTAACAAGATATTTTGAAATTATTGTGGACCCTATACGAAATAATTCTTCTTTTAATCGATACAATTCCGTTTTAAATTAAAATTACTTAATCAACTTTCTGGTATACTTTACAAATAATCGTAAATTTGTCCGTTCTTAAAGAATTCCTGATGCATTAGCTATTTAATATACACGCGGACACACGCAAACCATGAATGCTAAATGCATTAATGAAAAATCAGCAAGATTTGGCACAGACACTCACAGACGTCCGTATTGAGTGATGGTTACATGCAGAAGAACTTTATATTACACTGGCGCTCATTTGTTTAACATTGCAATAATGTAGTCTCTACTAGTCATTTGTTTAAAGGAAAGTTAATGCAAGCAGTAGTATTTTATAAGGTCAAATGATTCTTGTTTACTCTATGGATGTCTTGAATGTCGCATACAAACCATCACACCGAAACACACGCTAGCAGATGACAAAAGAACATCATAAATATTCGCTACAAAATGCAACGCGCAATTGTTTCAGTTATTACTTTTGAAGGTAGGTATGATACATTAAAATCGAAATATTACGCAGCAAAGGAATCCGACAGCATTTCACAGGGCGTCATGTGAAATTTGTGCCAATTTTACAGAGCACCATGGTGCAGTTTTCGTTAAGATCCCAAGAAAATTATGGTTCTTGCATATGGTTACCGACGAACCATCATGACAGGTGTAGTCTAATGTAGGACAACTGTCACAGCTGTGTATTGTCGTAACTTCATGTAAATCCCGAGCAGAAAAATGCATAGAAGTTGACCTCAGCTGCTTCAAGAAGATCATGGAAATGCTTGCCCGCATATCGGCCTTGTCGTACACCAAGAACTTTGCAAATATGGATGTAAGGTCCATTTTCCATCCTGACGTCCACTTTCTTCTTGTTTTGTGGTACTTTCTATAGCTAATTTATACGAAAATGGAACACCTAGAAGACGAAATACTTGCTACAGCTCCACTTAAACCTTCTCATTTCTATAGATACGTGGACGACACTTTTGTAATTTGGCCGCATGGATCAGACACTTTGCCTAGCTTTCTTGCGCATCTCAACAGCCTTCGACTTCATATACAGTTTACCATGGAAGTGGAGAAGGATGGAACTCTTCCATTCCTGGACATTCTTGTTTGAAACAACAGCAACGGTACACTGGGGCATGCTGTATATTGCAAGCCTACACACACCGATGTCTATCTGAACGCTCATAGTTTCCATCATAAGTCTGAAACACTGGGAGTTCTCAATACACTGGCTCACAGAGCTTTGTCTACCTCAGATCCCAGCCAAATAAAACAAGAATTACAGCCCCTGAGACTCACTTTCCGTCAAAACGGCTACTCCGAATATGACGCTGAAGCCTGGATCACCAAAGCTAGGAAAGGGAAACCTGTAATACAGCAAGCGTCAGATAAGCCTACCGCTACAGCCTACTTCCCTTTTACCGGCAATCTATCCGACAGAATCAGTAGCCTCGATCACCAAAGCTAGGAAAGGGAAACCTGTAATACAGCAAACGTCAGATAAGCCTACCGCTATAGCCTACATCCCGTTTACCGGCAATCTATCCGACAGAATCAGCAGCCTCGATCACCAAAGCTAGGAAAGGGAAACCTGTAATACAGCAAACGTCAGATAAGCCTACCGCTACAGCCTACATCCCGTTTACCGGCAATCTATCCGACAGAATCAGTAGCCTCGATCACCAAAGCTAGGAAAGGGAAACCTGTAATACAGCAAAAGTCAGATAAGCCTACCGCTATAGCCTACATCCCGTTTACCGGCAATCTATCCGACAGAATCAGTAGCCTCGATCACCAAAGCTAGGAAAGGGAAACCTGTAATACAGCAAACGTCAGATAAGCCTACTGCTACAGCATACATCCCGTTTACCGGCAATCTATCCGACAGAATCAGCAGCCACGATCACCAAAGCTAGGAAAGGGAAACCTGCAATACAGCAAGCGTCAGATAAGCCTACCGCTACAGCCTGCATCCCGTTTACCGGCAACCTATCCGGCAGAATCAGCAGCCTCGATCACCAAAGCTAGGAAAGGGAAACTTGTAATACAGCAAGCGTCAGATAAGCCACCGCTACAGCCTGCATCCCGTTTACCGACAACATATCCAGCAGAATTAGCAGCCTCGATCACCAAAGCTAGGAAAGGGAAACCTGTAATACAGCAAGCGTCAGATAAGCTACCGCTATAGCCTGCATCCCGTTTACCGGCAACCTATCCGGCAGAATCAGCAGCCTCGATCACCAAAGCTAGGAAAGGGAAACTTGTAATACAGCAAGCGTCAGATAAGCTACCACTACAGCCTGCATCCCGTTTACCGACAACATATCCGGCAGAATTAGCAGTCTCGATCACCAAAGCTAGGAAAGGGAAACCTGTAATTCAGCAAGCTTCAGATAAGCCTACCGCTACAGCCTGCATCCCGTTTACCGGCAACCTATCCGGCAGAATCAGCAGCCTCGATCACCAAAGCTAGGAAAGGGAAACTTGTAATACAGCAAGCGTCAGATAAGCTACCGCTACAGCCTGCATCCCGTTTACCGACAACCTATCCGGCAGAATCAGCAGCCT
The DNA here is from genome assembly GCA_030765055.1 of Mantis religiosa. NCBI lineage: Eukaryota > Metazoa > Arthropoda > Insecta > Mantodea > Mantidae > Mantis > Mantis religiosa. Next base: position 10,214,668 of record CM060955.1, on the reverse strand, counting down.
CGATCACCAAAGCTAGGAAAGGGAAACCTGTAATACAGTGAGCGTCAAATAAGCCTACCGCTACAGCCTGCATCCCGTTTACCGGCAATCTATCCGACAGAATCAGTAGCCTCGATCACCAAAGCTAGGAAAGGGAAACCTGTAATACAGCAAGCTTCAGATATGCCTACCGCTACAGCCTGCATCCCGTTTACCGGCAACCTATCCGGCAGAATCAGTAGCCTCGATCACCAAAGCTAGGAAAGGGAAACTTGTAATACAGCAAGCTTCAGATAAGCTACCGCTACAGCCTGCATCCCGTTTACCGACAACCTATCCGGCAGAATCAGTAGCCTCGATCACCAAAGCTAGAAAAGGGAAACTTGTAATACAGCAGGCTTCAGATAAGCTACCGCTACAGCCTGCATCCCGTTTACCGACAACCTATCCGGCAGAATCAGTAGCCTCGATCACCAAAGCTAGAAAAGGGAAACCTGTAATACAGCAAGCTTCAGATAAGCTACCGCTACAGCCTGCATCCCGTTTACCGACAACCTATCCGGCAGAATCAGCAGCCTCGATCACCAAAGCTAGAAAAGGGAAACTTGTAATACAGCAAGCTTCAGATAGGCTACCGGTATAGCCTGCATCCCGTTTACCGACAACCTATCCGGCAGAATCAGTAGCCTCGATCACCAAAGCTAGAAAAGGGAAACTTGTAATACAGCAAGCTTCAGATAGGCTACCGCTATAGCCTGCATCCCGTTTACCGACAACCTATCCGGCATAATCAGTAGCCTCGATCACCAAAGCTAGAAAAGGGAAACCTGTAATACAGCAAGCTTCAGATAAGCTACCGCTACAGCCTGCATCCCGTTTACCGGCATTCTATCCGGCAGAATCAGCAGCCTCGATCATTAAAGCTAGGAAAGGGAAACTTTTAATATAGCAAGCGTCAGATAAGCTACCGCTACAGCCTGCATCCCGTTTACCGGCAACCTATCCAGCTGAATTCTCGCCAAATACATCAGGACCAGCCACAAGCCATCTCCGAATATTAAATATCTGTTGAGACTAGTGAAAGGCAAACAGGGCATCCAAGTTCCGAGAGTGTACCGCATTCCCTGGGAATGTGGGACACCGTATATAAGACAAACCGTAAGGACCATCGCTACCAGAATAAACGAACTTGCGCGGAGCATTCGTTTAATGCAAACTGAGAAGTCTGGCCTCGCAGAGAATTGTTTTGATAACTACCATAGACCCAAATTTCGGGAGACGAGCATCTTGGCAAAATGCAACAGTTACTAGGAGCGGAGAATTAAGGAGGCTTTGGCGATTTCCTCTGAAAGGGGAACGCTTAATGCTGGTTTTCGGTTCAGCTCCTCTTGGAAATCGGCCTTAAAAATGGAAATCCGTCGAATTAAGAAACAAAGATCAATACAGCTTGATAATCATGTTAAGTAGTTACGTTTCCTTGACACAATTTTGTACACTCACGCCATCTACTGAGCTGGCATTTAATTTACTGAAAAGAGTCCTTTGTTCAGTAATGCGAATTTTGATAGTGTTTTGTCTTTGTTTATGGTTGTGTTTTATCCAGTATTTCATTTGAGGTTATAACATTTTATAAATATCCTGATGATGGGAGAGATGCACACTCCCGAAACGTTGATATCTGAGCATCTTTTCACCTGACTGCACGAGAAGAAAGTGTTCGTCGCCAGGAAAGCTTCAGGTCTTATTATGGATGGAAAGTGTTACGCATCTTCGTTACGTGAGTCCACCAGATTTCAACTTGTTCTCGCAGTTGAAAGAACCAATGCGTGGACGTCGTTATCTTTCTTTGGAAGAGTTTTCAAGCAATATTACCCCAGCCATGCGACAAATGAACGAAAGTGGTGTTTTGGATGGAATAACAGAGCTTCTGAGGCGTGAGGGTACAGTCATGGATAAGCAGAAATACTGTAAAGAGACATTGAAAAAAAGAACATAAACGTCAAAGTAAAATATAGAAAATAATTAGTATCTATTATTTATGGAAAGTCCCTTGTATAAATGTATTGTCAAGGCAAATCATTCCAGCCTTCAATATCATTAGGTTTCCAGTCCCTAGTTTTCAGTGAGGGTTTACTATATCGCAGTGATGCCAGTTACAACGCTTCTTCCACGTAGAAAATGGAGTAGGGATCTGAAGAGATGATAATATGATGGCGTAGGTTCACGTAGGAAGCACTTCGACTACTTCCAACTTCTCTATTATGTTGTATTGCCTTTTGAGTTATGAGATCCCCAATTGCCTTGCTGCAACAGAACTGAGCTTCTCTTAAACGTCCCAGGTATAATGTATTACTTTATCTTGACAGGAATCCTGCGCGGTAGGGATGTGTAGTAACTGTGCCGGGGATAGTGCACCTATCGCCACAATGCGTCCCACGCGTAAGATAACGAGAGGGGAGGGCAGTGCATAAGGTGCCTAAAAACAAATTTCATTCTCGAAGCCAGTTTTGCAGCTCCTATAAACTATGTTATAAATCTTACTATGGTAGTAATCTCCACACTTTTTTGGATCTTAAATGGTACATAGGCATTTGGAACAAAACCCTGTTCTCCTTCAGCAGGCATGATAAACAACTGTAGGCCTGTCAATATCGCTGCAGAGTCCCCGTAACGTATTTTACTCCAGGCATATGGCCCAGTATGTGCTGTATTTATGTAAGTTTCATCCATATAAACTATATAAACTTCACTTCGATATCTCCGAATATTTCGTATGGTGCGATGTTCGATTAAAATTTGTCTGTCACGCTTAGTGCTTTTTTTTCAAATAATCCTAGCTTCAAAAGAACTCTTCTTAATGTTCAGACAGTGCCTTGGAAGTCAGTAGAATTTTTAGCTTCATAAGCACTTTCTTCAAAGTTGGTCTTTGTTTTTCTGTGCTTTAAAAATTATTCATATTTCGCCTAACTACTTCTGAATTAAAACATCAAAATTAGATTTTGTGCATGTTGTTAATCTTTGTATACTGGGCATAGAGAAGGACGTTGTTGCACTAGCACCAATGGCTTTTCTTTCCGTAATAACTCTCCTAAACTGCTTTCAGACACAACTTTTGCCTTAGATACCCTTCCCCAGATTTTCATAGCTGACCGAGATCATTGTTACCTCAGATACCCTTCCCCAGATTTTTATAGCTGACCCACACCATTGTTGCCTCAGATACCCTTCCCCAGATTTTTATAGCTGACCCACACCATTGTTGCCTCAGATACCCTTCCCCAGATTTTTATAGCTGACTCACACCATTGTTGCCTCAGATACCCTTCCCCAGATTTTTATAGCTGACCCAGACCTTTGTTCCTTTTTTTTTATAAATCTATGGACATTGGTTATTACTTCTCGTGGTTTTAAATGTAGCACTTAATTTCCTAATGTGCTGCTAGGAGGCGTCATTTATAAATGCTCTCTTGGAACCAGGAGACAAGCACATTATGAAACAAGCTGTAGTGTTACCAAGTAACTCTGCACGTGTTTAGTTGCTCGCAACTGGTACGCAACTGACCTGGCCTCCACTCCATTTGCCACCGTTCTGAGGTGAACTCGTCCAGATACCACTGCGCATCGCTCTGCACTTTTCAAGATAAAACAACATATGTACTTCTGCTTTCCGGCTTTGAATCGCTGTTACCTTCGTCGTACTCGTCGCAGTTGGCACTAAAGAAGCATTATTAGCTCAGGGTCTACCTCGAGTATCTGTATCACTGCTAAATACAGGGTGTATATAAATGAATATCGCGGATTTAACTGTTTATAATATTTATTACATTAAACTTACAGTATACATGGTATGTCAAATGAAAAAGCAACTCAAACTGCGCATGTGCGTGCAATGTTTCTGCTGCAATCCGCTAGACAGAGGTAGTAGCAAAGATGGCGACTAATAAACAGAAAACGTTTTGTGTTTTGTTACTTGCAAACACCGAATATGTAGTTGCTGTGCAACCTGCGTTCCGCATTATGTTCGGTTGTGTTACTCCTGTGATAATAACATTCGTAGATGGTATCATCAGTTTGAAGATATCGGCTGTCTTTGTAAAGGGAAGACTATGGGACGACCAAGAGTAAGTGAAGAGACTGTTGAGCGAGTGAGGGAGTCGTGAATAACAAGTTCCTTTGTCGACTGTTTGGAAAGTTGTAAGGACCTCCTTACGGCTAAGTCCTTAACGTTTACAGTTGTTACAGGCTCTAAAGCCGACAGACCACGGATTACGTGCCAACTTCGCAAAGGACATGTTGTTTCATGACGATGATGACTTTATGGACCGTGTTGTCTTCAGTGATGAATCGACCTTTCACCTTAGTGGGCATGTTAACACTCATGTGTACATCTGGGGCTCAGAAATTCCTCACGAGATGGTACGAACGCAACGAGATTCTCCTAAAGTGAATGCTTTTTGTGCCGTATCCCGACGAAAAGTCTATAGGCCTTCCATTTTTGGTGAAACTACTGTAACTGACACTTCTTACAGATGTATTATTTTATCTTGACAGGAATCCTGCGCGGTAGGGATGAGTAACAAATATGGTGGGGACAGGCACCTCTCGCTACAATGCGTCATACGCGTAACATTACAAGAGGGGAGTACGCTGCACAGGTTGACTAAAAACTAGAAACTACGCTTACCTTTTACAAGTCAAGACTCACTCCCGAAGATCTGCGTAGCCAGTATTGCAGATCTTCTAAATTAAGGCAGCAACTCCGCTGATACCAAATGGCGATACGTCGTCTTCATCCTCTTCATACTGATCTTCAGCTTCACCATCATTTTCTTCCTGTTCACTGTCACTATCACCACTGTCACCATTTAAGTGAATAACTAACTCCTCTCCTGCATCTAGACGTTGTAGCCTTTTACCTCCCCCGCTGCGTCTGCTGCTACTCTGCCTTTGGTATCAGCCACTCTGGATGTGACCTTAGCAGCCTGGATCCCGGTGATCTGGTCGCCTAGTAGATTGCTCTATGAGTTGACTATTTTTTGCCCTGGCTAGTCATTAGAGCTGAGACCACGCTATCTACAGGGTATGCGTGAGATAGGTTGACGAAATAAAAAACAATACAGTTAATCGTATCCGCTTTACTATTCAGTTCGTTTCGTGCTCACAGTTCACCAGGAGTTGCCGCCGCGTTCAGATCGAATTACTCTAGATTTCCACTATCACGTTAAAACTATACTGAATTGCTGAAATCTATCACGATGGAATAAATTACTAACACTGTTTTGAAAGTATACTTCGCCGCTTAATTCACTGCTGGGAGATCTTGTTCCCTTAATAAGATTCTCATTACTGATTGTACTTCTCGGCGCAATCCGACGTTTGTGTCCCTGGCAGGCAAAACACGTCTACACGGTATCACGTCTCAGACTAGAAGACCGACGCTAAAACCTAATATTCCTTACCAAAACAGATATAGCCTCGCCTCCAGCTGGATTTCTCTGAAAAACTCTAGTTAGCGAGCTACAACCACGCGGAGATTTCCCCGAAATACTGGTTTGGGCCAAGTTTGGACCGGTCTACTAATGACCCAGGTAGCGACCCATTTCGTGACCACAGCCTTTCGACGGAACATTTTCATCCATATAGACCAGCAACTTTATTACATAGCTCTGGGTTAAAATACTTATTCGCATTATAGTAATTGAATTTAAATGCTGTTGCTTCGTTTCATGAACTTATCCATCTGTAATATTCATTATCTTAAATTCTTTCACCTTACTTCCTCATTATAATTTAATTATCATTTTATTCATTATTAAAATCGTATTCAATCATACGGCTGATAAATACGGCATCAAAGTCCCTCGGTTCTCATATAGTCCACTTCGACTTTCCTTATATGTTTGTATGCTATTTGCTATTCTTCTACTGTTATTGATTTCAGTTTTTCATCTGTAAGTTTAATTATATCATCCATTTTAAAAGAAACATTATGTTTGGAAACCCAGATTTTTAGTGTGGCCCATATTAGTTCTATGAGGTTCAATTCCAGATGGTAGGGAGGTAGTCTTAGGATAGTATGATTGTGCCCCTTAAGTATCTTATCCGATTTATAAGAAGGTGATGGTTTTAGGGGTAGAATAAGCTGATAAATTTCAGGGTTTCTTAGTTTCGAAAAATTATTGCTTTTGAACTCATCTTCAGTCATGTGCCTCTGTAGCCAGGATATCATTTTATCTCTTCTAGAGCGTGAATTTGGAGGTTTTTGAATTTGCACGTTGTGATATGGGGCGTTATCTATAACTAGCGCAGATCTAGGAGCCCGACTAGGAATAAGCTTTCTTGAATCCATTTTTGGAAATTGTTATAATTCATATTGTCGTGGTAATCTATTGGGTTGGTCTCGAGGGGGCAGTTGGTTCCCGTCACCCACGGGCAATTGGGTACCTCTGGCCAGGCTAACATCGGCCGCCCGGAGGGGGTAGAGGGTTGCCTCATAAGTCCCGGGGACTAGCCTGCAGAGCTAGTAACTGGTGAGCTAGACACTGGCGGCCCTACCAAGGTTATTTGGTAGCTGGTTCATTAAGGACTGGCGCGTAAGTGGCGTATCCACTTCCGTCCCGGTTGCCGTGTGCAGGCGGGGGTGGCAGCTTATAGTTCTTATGTGCTGTCCTATGGTAAATAACAGATGAGGCCCGGGTTCAGGTCCTACGGGGCCGGGACTAATGGGAGGTAGACCTCGGTAAGTAATGTCGTGTTAATCTCCGCGCTTTTGTTAGTCCTTAAATCGTACATAGGCATTTGGAACAAAACCGAGTTCTCCTCCAGCATGCACGATTACCAACTGCTGGCCTTTCGACATTAGTGAAAGAGTCCTTGTAGCGAGTTATCACTTCAGGCATATGGTGTTGTATGTTCTGTATTGATGTAAGTCTCATCCATATTGTCACCCAATTAGCGGTAGGCATGAGGGCAACAGCTGTGAGGAAACCAGAGGCGGCCGAGCCACGCCTCTCATCAGTCTCTGTCACTAACTGAGGGGGAAGATTAGAGGGAATGTTACTCGTCCCTGGACGTTTCTCTCCCCTTCTACTATCATCTGGAATCTTCGACTGGAAACTAGAGAAGCCAAGAAGACGGCGAGATGCCTATAAAAAGGGCTGCAGCAAGTCAGACAGTCAGTCAGTGTTTGACGTGCTAGCGAAGGAGCGCCGTGTTAAGGAACGAGAAAACTCTGTACGTGCATCGGAGTATTGTCCGTAATTACTAGTGCAAGTGAAATTGTAACGGACGAACTGGTGGATTGTAATTGTGTGCAGCACGTAATTCTGTGTAATTGGCAAGTGCTAAACTGTAAGTCGGTAGAAATAAAGAACATTGTTGAGTTTGTGTAATTGGACTTTTCATTTCACGAACCCACAAAGTCACAATATAAATTATTTTGCGACCTTCATTGCAGTATCTTTGAATATCTCGCAGATATTTAAGTATTTTTGTCGGTATGTTATGATGTTCCATTGAAATTAGTCTGTTGTGTTTGGTTTTATTCCATCTAAATCCTAGCTTCAAAAGAACTTTTCCTAATGTTGAGACATTGCCTTGGAAGTCAATGGAATTTTGAAGCTTAATAAGTACTTTATTCAGAGTAGGTCGTTCTTTTTCTGTGATGTAAAAGTTATTGACAGTTCGCCTAACTACTTCTTCATTAAAGCCATCCAAATTAGATTTTCTGCATGTTATAGATTTTTGTTTACCTGGGGTAGAAAATGACGTCGTTGCACTAAAATCAATGGTTTTTGTTTCCCTAATAATTCTTCTAACACTGCTTACAGACACACCTGTTGCCTCTGATACCCTTTTCCATATTTTCAGAGCAGACCCAGACCCTTGTTCCTTTTTCATAAATGCATACACATTGCTTACTACTTCTCTTGTTTGAGAATGTAGCACCTTATTTCCTAATTTGCTGTTAGGAGGCGCCATTTCTAAATGCTCTCTTGGAACCAGGAAACACGCACTTTTTGAAACAAGGTGTAGTTTCACTCAGTAGCTCTGCACGTGTTAACTTTCTCGCAACTGATACGGAACTGATTTGCCCTCCCCTCCAGTTGCAACCGTTCTGAAGTGGACTCGTCCAGATACCACTGCGCATTGCTCTGCACTTTTCAAGATAAAAAAATACATCTGTACCTTGGTACACTGGAGCAATAGTTCTTTCCTAAGTTGGAAGAAACTGAGCCAGAGAACTTCATTTTCAAGCAATATGGTGCGCCACCTCAGTGGCATAACGAAGTACGCGATTGGTTGAACGTCACTGTACCCGAGCGCTGGATAGGCCGCAAGGGCCCCAATGACAGAGCTTGCTATGCGTGGCCTTGACGTTCTCCTGACCTAACGCCATGCGAGTTTTACCTTTGGTGCTTCGTCTAGGATCCTGTGTACTAGCCTCCGCTACCAGCTGACCTCCCTGAATTAAGAAACCGGACTGAAGCAGCTGTTGCTACAATTACTGAATAAACACTTATCAACGTTTGGGAAGAACTCGGCTATAGATTTGATGTGTGCCCTATGACAAAGGATAGTCACATTGAACATTATAAGGTTATTGGTAAAACAGTTTGAGATGCTTTTTCAATTGACATATCATTTATAACTAAGTTGAATGTAATTAATAGTATAGAGTTAAAACACCAATATTCATTTATACACACCCTGTATTTTATTTCGAGATCAATCGCCTCCTGCGAACAATTTTCACCACAGCGACATCTTTACGCCAAGAAAAGCAATTTCACCGAGCCAACTCCAACACGTAACAGCACCACACTCATCCCTTCACCGACACTTGTAATTAATTAGACAGTAAAATCAATGGAAGGGACAGGAAGTAAAAAAAGAAATAATAAAGTAACCAACCCAGCATTAACATAGTAACCCAGAAAACGAACTACTGGTCAGATTGAACGGTTTCGAGGACCGCCTGTGCTAACCTGCTCAGTATAAGTAATGATCCTGTTAGAACAGCTGGATCATGAGGATGTCCCGTCGTGTCCAGAGGGCATCTCCTAAGTCTGCGGATGGATCAATGCGCACTGCCCCGCGGCCCCACGCAAAATTAGTGCTTTAGGTAGACTCTGCTTTGTCGTTATTCATTTCTTTCAAGTTGGAAAACAGGCGGCTTTAAAGAGCGATATATCGGCCGTATCAATGGTTACTACTGTTTGCTCGAACCCAGATTAAAATGAATTGCAAATTGTTTTTGCTATACAATCTATGAGCAGTCTATCATGTGCAAGTACGTTATTAAATAAAACCCTTTGATGTTCAGGAGTTATAGCATTTTCTCTACCCTTCATTGCACTTCTAATGAAACTTTCAAATGAAACAGCTCATATAGTACTTTCAAAGTTTCATGTTCTAAATAAATGGAGCAATTTGGATCAATTGAAACAAACGAGGCCAATTTAAAGAATGAGATTGGTTTTAAACGCAAAATTAATTAAACTTTATGTTCCAACTAGACTGGCACCGTAGCTCAGTTAGTAGAGCATCTACCTGCCCTACTAGGGGTCCCCGGTTAGATTCCCGGCGGTGGGGGTGGAGATTTATCTCCAACCAAGATAATTTCTCAGCTTCTCCAGAGTATGGAAGTATGAATGAGAGTGTGAATGTGTGCTTGATGTAATGACTAATAACCCAAAGAATACGAGTTAACACCTTCGATATGTTCCAAAGGAGAACGGCCACCGACATGACCATTGTAGTTAAAGACGGGGTATAAATGTGTACGTGATCTAATGATTAAAACCCAACGAATACGAGTTAACACGTTCGATATGTTTCAAAGGAGAACCCCCGCCGATATGACCATTGGAGTTAAAGGCGGGGTATAAATGTGTACGTGATCTAATGATTAAAACCCAACGAATACGAGTTAACACCTTCGATATGTTCCAAAGGAGAACGGCCGCCGACACGACCATTGGAGTTAAAGGCGGGGTATAAATGTGTACGTGATCTAATTATTAAAACCCAACAAATACGAGTTTACACCTTCCATATGTTCCAAAGGAGAACGGCTGCCGATATGACCATTGCAGTTAAAGGCGAGTTATAAATGTGTATGTCATCTAATGATTAAAACCCAACGAATACGAGTTAACACCTTCAATATGTTCCAAAGGAGAACGACCGCCGATATCACCATTGTATTTAAAGGCGGGGTATAAATGTGTACGTGATCTAATGATTCAAACCCATCGAATACGAGTTAACACCTTCGATATGTTCCAAAGGATAACGGCCGCCGATATGACCATTGGAGTTAAACGCGGGGTAAAAATGTTTGCGTGATCTAATGATTAAAACCCAACGAATAGGAGTTAACACCTTCGATATGTTCCAAAGGAGAACGGCCGCCGATATGACCATTGTAATTAAAGGCGGGGTGTAAATGTGTACGTGATCTAAGGATTAAAACCCAACGAATACCAGTTAACACCTTCGATATGTTCCAAAGGAGAACGGCCGCCGATATGACCATTGTAGTTAAAGACGGGGTGTAAATTTGTGCGTGATCTAATGATTAAAACCCAACGAATACGAGTTAACACCTTCGATATGTTCCAAAGGAGAACGGCCGCAAATATGACCATTGTAGTTAAAGAGGGGATATAAATGTGTACGTGATCTAATGATTAAAACCCAACGAATACGAGTTAACACCTTCAATATGTTCCAAAAGAGATCGGCCGCCGATATGACCATTGGAGTAAAGGCGGGGTATAAATGTGTACGTGATCTAATGATTAAAACCCAACGAATACAAGTTAACACCTTCGATATGTTCCAAAAGGGATCGGCCGGCGATATGACCATTGCAGTTAAAGGCGGGGTATAAATGTGTACGTGATCTAATGATTAAAACCCAACGAATACGAGTTAGCACCTGCGATATGTTGCAAAGCAGAACGGCCGCCGACATGACCATTGGAGTAAAGGCGGGGTATAAATGTGTACGTGATCTAATGATTAAAACCCAACGAATACGAGTTAACACCTTCGATATGTTCCAAAGGAGAACGGCCGCCGATATGACCATTGGAGTTAAAGGCGGGGTATAAATGTGTACCTGATCTAATGATTATAACCCAACGAATACGAGTTAACACTTCGATATGTTCCAAAGGAGAACGGCCGCAAATATGACCATTGTAGTTAAAGAGGGGATATAAATGTGTACGTGATCTAATGATTAAAACCCAACGAATACGAGTTAACACCTTCAATATGTTCCAAAAGAGATCGGCCGCCGATATGACCATTGCACTTAAAGGCGGGGTATAAATGTGTACGTGATCTAATGATTAAAACCCAACGAATACGAGTTAACACCTTCGATATGTTCCAAAGGAGAACGGCCGCAAATATGACCATTGTAGTTAAAGAGGGGATATAAATGTGTACGTGATCTAATGATTAAAACCCAACGAACACGAGTTAACACCTTCAATATGTTCCAAAAGAGATCGGCCGCCGATATGACCATTGCACTTAAAGGCGGGGTATAAATGTGTACGTGATCTAATGATTAAAACCCAACGAATACAAGTTAACACCTTCGATATGTTCCAAAAGAGATCGGCCGGCGATATGACCATTGCAGTTAAAGGCGGGGTATAAATGTGTACGTGATCTAATGATTAAAACCCAAGGAATACGAGTTAGCACCTGCGATATGTTGCAAAGCAGAACGGCCGCCGACATGACCATTGGAGTAAAGGCGGGGTATAAATGTGTACGTGATCTAATGATTAAAACCCAACGAATACGAGTTAACACCTTCGATATGTTCCAAAGGAGAACGGCCGCCGATATGACCATTGGAGTTAAAGGCGGGGTATAAATGTGTACCTGATCTAATGATTATAACCCAACGAATACGAGTTAACACTTCGATATGTTCCAAAGGAGAACGGCCGCCGATATGACCATTGGAGTAAAGGCGGGGTATAAATGTGTACGTGATCTAATGATTAAAACCCAACGAATACGAGTTAACACCTTCGATATGTTCCAAAGGAGAACGGCCGCCGATATGACCATTGGAGTTAAAGGCGGGGTATAAATGTGTACGTGATCTAATGATTAAAACCCAAGGAATACGAGTTAACACCTGCGATATGTTGCAAAGCAGAACGGCCGCCGACATGACCATTGGAGTTAAAGGCGGGGTATAAATGGAACAAATAAAAGAAAAGTTTCAACTCCACATGCCTAACAGTATTATGCCTTTTACTTGCTTTGCCATATACGAACACCAGTTAGAGGAAATACTGCAATCAGTTGAAAAATTCAGTTCTAAGTACTCGACTGGAAAATGTACATTTCGAAACTTACTATATATACGTTTTTGATAAATGCTTTTGTCATGTTTGGTTTAGGACATAGTTACACTTGATTTCAATAATGTTATCATCACAGATACGGGAGGCATTCACAGGTGGACGGACCGGGATGGCTCAGGCGGTTTCGTTTGTGGAACGGGGTCGATACCTGTAGTCGACCTACCTGATCCATGGGTATTTTTGCGGTTTTCCCGGGTCGCTAGGTGAATGCTACGTAGGTTAATTACATCACTAGAATTTCCTCTCCCTCCATTTAATCTCCATTATCAGTTCATATCATCTCTTATCTGGTGGTCCCTTTCAGGGCAGAAGTGTCGGCGGGTGTCTCGGCGGTGCATGGCAGGATGATATGCTCTGAGGTAAACTACTTCCTTCTCCGGTAGTTTGGTTGCTGGTCTCCGCTCTTCTGTTGGGGTCATTTCGGGACTGCCAGCCAGGGTCCTCTGGGACCCAGATCGCCTGCCTGGTACCTTGGCTGTTGGGCTGTTGGCGTCTCGCTGTAGGGGAGCAAGTTCGTTGTCCTGGCCTGTCGGGGGAAATCTCTATCCAAGTAAACTGTACAGACCCTGCCCTCTGTACTGTCGTGGCTCCTTGGGTCGGCCACCCTCTCCCTCCTTCGCCTCATACTTCCTCCCGGGGGTGCCCCCACTTAGGGACAGAGGAACAATGGGCCCAGCATGGTGGCCTACGTACTATATGCGCAAGATTTCTTGAGCGCTGGATTTACGGTGTAGTGCGGGTAAGGGGAAGAAAAGACAGCTAACACGCTTTTGTTTATGCAGTGTGGTCAACCTAGAGAAACACAGTTCAACCAAATTGCGGTAAGATAAGCGAAGATACGTGCCGAAGGTATGAGATGTGGCAAGAAACAATTGAACTGCATCCGATATGCCGTATGCTTATATATTTATTGTTATAAAACACATAAAAGTAGAAAATAAAAATTATGATAGCTATAAACACTCACTCGGTTTCTGCTTCTTCGATTTCCAAGTCTACTGGTCACTTTCATCACGTTATCCTCTAATGTGTTAATAATTTCATTAATTGCATTTTCTATTTCACCATCTTTTCTCCATTATTGCATTTTGAGCTCTTGGAACTTCTTATCGTATCATTCCCGATCTGTCGCTTCTATAGCAAGTTTCCGTAGATTTGTGGCTCTCGTTGACATTGTGTACATTGTAAACATTCCTTAATTTAGCCCACGCCAGCTCAATTGCATTCAGATCACAGTTATACGGAGGTAGACAAACAATAGTGTGTCGAGAGCCGAAACATCGACAACATAGTCTTGGTTTTAGATTTGCTGTAAACTGGTTATCTAATATTTAACCTCAAAATTGCTCAAAATGAAATGGCGTACATGTGAAAGCTTAGCATATTAGCCACTAGATGTCGCAGTGTGTAGCGCATTTCCTGTTCCAAAGTTGTCATCTGTGTTTACGGAAATAGCCGAAACCTACCGAATTAGGACTTGGGACCCGAACGCTCAAGAAATCTTGTGCATATGGTACCGAATCCCCTTTGTAATGAAATCCCTGTCCCAATCCCATTCACAGGTGGAGGAGAATGTACAGCAAGGTGGAGGTCTATACCTTGTTTACATTCTTTTGAATGCAGTAGCGTCGTCTTTTATATGCGCTGTTCTAGATTATTCGCGTAAAAGCAACGTCTTCAGATGACAGTTGGGCCTCCCAAACACCCACAGTTTTGCTCTTCTCTGATGCATTTAATAGGACACAAGCACTGAATTTTTGATACTCTTTTGGTTTTTAAATTATTTTCCTGAAAATAATGAGATTAATGAGTAAACAAGTAGTAAATCTATAAATAGGTTCTGAGATAATACAATTATTTCTTAAATTAGCAAGAACATTCATTTTGAACTTACATGGTGCCATCGCAGCCCTTAGAGATGTATTATAATGACATATTCTGATACTTTAGCAAAATGAAAGTAAATATTGGATCTAAGTTGACGTTGACGTTGCAATGAAATAATATTTAGATATGAAGAGATGCCCGGAAAAACAGGCTAACCCTCAAAATAAAAAAAAAATTGCGATAAGTGCTGCCCTCTTTTGCTACAACAGAGAGCTACCTTTTCTTGTATTGGTCTATCCCCCAGCAATCATATAACGCTAAATAGAGAGAGGTGAAGTTCTTGCGTTTCGTGATATCCTTTTCATATAATGTCAAAAACGGGTTCATGCTCTGTGCCTGTCATCTAGTGGCACTCATGGTAACTAGCATATAAACAGGATAACTAAAAGAGCTACAAACCTTTTAAATGATTTTATTCTTTCAGTTTAACTATCATTATATTTTATGAAACCAGCATAGTTTTAGTTATAAGAATAAAAGCGATACATGGAAAATAGACAAGTATTTAGTCCACTTCATAAGTAATAACTACCACAAACCGTAGTGCTTCAACAGTGCGTTATGTTGGTAAACTCTACTGTGAATGTAAACAAACAATGGCGGAACTATTAACCGATCATAAATTTGTGCCTTGTGATCGTGACTTCGACATTATAGAGGAAAAGCAGTGGCAAGCGGCTTACATTTATGTTCCAGATCAGTGGATGGAGCTGATGAGGAAAACCATTGTAAAGAATCCTTTTCATGTTTTCAAAATGACAATTGACATATTCATCTCTGCAAAGCCTCTTCTCGACAAACTACAGAAAAGAACAGGTTCAGAATCTGGGCAAAAGGTACTCTTGAGCAAGGTGACAGGCATGAAAGTATTTAAACACCACCCCTTTGAGCTATATTTTAAATACACTTACGGTGGTATAAGACACTTTGAACATTCGAAGGAAAATAATATCTGGCAAACCATCGCTTACTTGTGTGACATTTCCTCCAAAATACAATGGTCCAAGACCTATAAATCCTGAAAAGTTAAATGACTTACAGGATCTCATGAATTATATCCAACCAATTTATCTGAGTACTATAAAACTCTTAAATCCGAGAATATTACTGATGATGTCTCTTTTTATCAGCCTGACTACAGCTAAAAAGCTTGTACCTAGTTTCCAAAATGATATACTTATTGAAAAGTGGAATAATCCAAAGTGTACGATGTATAAATATGTCAAAAGATACACCTAAAATGGTAAAATGTATATAGAATAAAACTTAAGTAAAAGCTGACAAAGGTTTTCACTTTATTTTCATTATTTTATTTTTATTGTTATTAGATCAGTCATGTTTTGGGTTCTATTAAGGATAACCCTGATAATATATATTGTATTCTTGAGACTCATATTCTCAGAAATGAAATAAAATAATGTGGGAAATTTCTTTCAGCCTCATTCACAAAACACTTGTTTTCTCCATTTTTAAAAAATGTGGGTTAATCCGTTTTTCCGGGCATGTCTTCATATTAGGAATTCATTTGTGTTAAAATTTCGTTCTTTCAGCTTTGTGAGTCAGTCAATGAAGGAACAACAAAATTCATATTTGATACCTTATATAATAAATTTCAGGTTGTGTATTTATATTTACGTATAAACCGGAGTAAAATTGAAATGTAAGGAACGAATTTCACGTGATGTAAAACCGAGGCAGAGTATCCTTCATGAGTGGATTTAGTGGGGATGAAATGGGGTTCAGCTGGTCAATGAGCTTTTAAAAATAACAGATTAAAAGCCATTTTTGACAAGTATCTATAGAAATGTTTATATGATAAAATTAAGAAAACAAACAGAAGATAAACTTTCCACCTAAAGTCTCACTTCTGTATCATACTCCTCTTTGCTGGAGAAACAAAAGCGGGACGGTGTTCTGCCTGCTCAGAAAGTTCGTAAAGTGTACCTCAAACTGTAGAGACAGCATTTAAGATGTTTGTGTTTATATCTTCACCTGTTTTAGATCGGCTTCGATCCCAGGCGACCGCAGTGAGTGGACAGTATCCTAAGTTAAGGATATTTTCAGCAAGATGGCGCTACATGCATTACATCAAATTGAATCCAAGGAACTGATTGCAAGTTTCTTTGACGACCGCATAATTTCCAGAGACGTGTGGCCACTGAGATCGCCGGATTCAACATCGCAGGACTTCCTTCTATGGAGCTACTTAAAGGACAGGGTTTGCGTCACACGTCCCCTGACATTGGACGATCTGAAGCAAAGCATCATGCGGGAGATTCAAGCTATTGACAAGAGTCCTCCAACGAGTGATAAGTAACATGCAACGACGTGTTGAGTTGTGCCTTATGTAGGATGAAGGACATTTTCAACATTTGCTATAGTTAAACTGCTTACTGCAGTTTACATCAGTTACACCACTACCAGCTCTGAGAAGAGGGATCAGCTGTTGTTTCCATTGCTGCGTAAGCGAAGTGTTCGGTTTAAGGCTGTACACATCAGATTATGCTGGTAAGCGATAAAAAAACAGTTGTATACGATATGTTGTCACACACATGCAGTGAAGAAAGAAATCTTTGTCAGCATCTGTATGTAGCTATGTACCTCTTAGAGTATTTCACAACAGAAGGGTTACGAGGGCTGTTTAATAAAGAATGATCACAGCTATTTTTGACAACGTACCTCTACTCATCCCCATGATTTTGGTGGTCCTTATCAAAATAGTCCCCCTGAATGCGATGCACTTGTCCCTGAGTTTCTGCCAGTCTTCATAGACATGCTGAAAGTAATTTTTTGAGAGATCCTTCAAAATCCCCTCCGCAGCCTTCACCACTGCTTTTGATGATAGATAATGCCTCCCACGAAGGTGCTTCTTCAAGTTAGGGAATAGAAGAAAGTCACATGGGGCTAAATACGGACTATAGGGAGGGTGAGGGATGCATTTCATGTTGATTTTTGAAAGACATTCAGCAACAACATTGGCAATATGCGGCCGCGCATTACCGTGGTGAAGCATCCAGCCTACTTCACGCAAATGTGGTCTTTTGCGTCTGATATGAACTTGCAATGTTTTCAGCACATCCCTGTAGTATTGTCCAGTTACTGATGTGTGTGCAGGTACAACATGCTGATAAACTATTCCATGAATATTAAAGAATGAAATGACCATGACTTTCCCAGCAGAAGCAACCACTTTTGCTTTTTGGGGGGTTGATGATGAAGGAGATTTCCACACTGAGCTTTGCTGTTTGTTCTCAGGATCAAAATTATGTAGCCAAGTTTCATCAGCAATGATTACTTTTGAAAGAAACTCTGGATCTTCCTCTAGCATCAACTTTAACTGCATGTTACCTCCATTGCAGCGGTAGGCGATACTGAACATGTCTGAACTTGTCTGGTTCTCACAGGCGGGAACCAGGAGTACCAACATTGAAACTACTACGGCGTGTTTGTTTCACATTAGGCTAACAGAATATAATAAAATAGAATTTTAATGCGAAAAATTATGTTCGTAAAATTATTATCATTTTGTATTGAACAGCCCTTATATTTATATTTTCTCGGGGTTCACAGTGATTTTTTTACCTATCAGAACTTATATTACCTCAAAGCTGAAAGAAACATTACGTGTCTAGTGAAAGCTTGATGCGTTGGTAAGGCTGTTTAAGTTGGGAGCAATACACTAAAACAAAGGACCAAATTTGGCTAACCGAAATTTCATTAATATATATTGTAATCGATTAATATTAATTGACCCGATTAATCTATTAAATTATTTTAATCTTTAATCTAAAATAAAGAATTAATCGATTAATCGTTTCGGTTAATTGATTAAATCACGCAACACTAATTATTATACAATTAGTTACTTACTTCACTATAATTTTAATAACGCTATGAAAGGGTAAAACCAGACTGAAACATTCAATAACATAGCCTGGATTTGAACCACGGATATTTTGGTCTCCGTCCAGCCGCTCTAAACCATTGAGCTACTATGACCAATGTGCCAACATGACATAAAATTCTCCAACTGACTCCTGTTTTTCCCGGTAAACCTCCAGGAGATAACTACCTTAATGGCAACTTACAGCGTGTAAGTATTCTAACACGATTCAGTTGGAGAATTTAATGTCATGTTGACACGTTGACCATAGTAGCTCAACGGTTTAAAGTCGCTGGACAGAGACCAGAAGATCCGTAGTTCAAATCCCAGCTATGGCATTGAATTTTTCAGTCTGGTTCTACCCTTTCATAGTGCGTCCTACACACGGCTAGTGTGAATCCATTTATTGTACCTAATAGTGGTCCGAACTATAAAGCCCGGGCCTTAAAGTACTTACAGCATAGTAAGTCGTCATTAAGGTAGTTGTCTCATGTGTTTATGAGAACTCCTTGTGGTTTACCGGGAAAAACACGAGGCAATTGGAGAATTTAATGTCATGTTAGCACGGTTGTCGTAGTAGCTCAATGGTTTAGAGCGGCTGGACGGAGACCAGAAGTTCCGTGGTTCAAATCTCGGCTATGGCATTGAATTTCCAGTCTGGCTATAGCCTTTCATAGTGCGTTCTAGATACGGCTGGTATGAAAGTTAATGCCAAAGGTTCCACTCCTATTAATCCTGGACCGGTAGGATCAAGGACCCGGACCTCCTTCGACCAGGGAGTTATCGAGCTGTCCCAAAAGGGCTTTCCATAGGGCAAGACCTGGAGACTAACAAGCTTTCCCCATCTGGTCCTGTGGACTCAAGACCTGATGGAAGTGGATACGCCACTTACGCGCGCCAACACCAAGATGGGAAGGCTACCGGCATGACCTCTTTAGGGCCACCAGGTGATCTAGCACACCTACTAGCTATGCTGGCTAGTACGCGGGAATATTCATGGCTTCCCTCAACTCGATCCGGAGACCTACCCGATCTCCCACGGGTATCATGAACTACTGCCCCACGAGTCCAACCCAATCCGAACAATTCCCTATCAGGGAAGTACTCGAATGTTCGGCCCGAGGTTCCTCTAGCAACGTCAGAGGTAGGACGAGTGCTAGGGGTTCGCAGCGCCCGCACTACGGCAGCTGAAGGGGACGGATCCCCTCCGCTACGGGACAGCTGGTATAAAAGAAAAATTTATTTCCCTTAATTGACCTAATAGTGGTCCAAACTATAAAGCCCGGGCCTTAAAGAACTTACAGCATAGTAAGTCGCCATTAAGGTAGTTGTTTCATGTGTTTATGAGAACTCCTAGTGGTTTACCGGCAAAAACACGAGTCAGTTGGAGAATTTAATGTCATGTTGGCACGTTGGCCATAATAACTCAATGGTTTAGAGTGGCTGGACGGAAACCAGAATATCTGTGGTTCAAATCCCGGCTAAGGCATTAAATTTTTCAGTCTGGCTCTACCCATTCATAGTGCGTCCTACACACGGCTAGAGTGAAAGAACAATTAATTTCTTTTAATAACATTATTAAACCTAACAGTCATTAGCACCGACGTGACCGTTATACAGAAAAGGACGCGATTCGTTGAATGAAATGTATTGCTTTTCACGGTAATAGTTTCATTTATAGAATACATTAACAATTAACATGAGTTAAATGACAGCGTGAAATATAATAGTTCAAAGAACGGATTTGCATATAAAATCAGTTCGCCGAACAACACTGCAGTCAATTAACGAGCTGCACTTTTTAATCTGTACTCACGTGAGCTGATAAACTATCCTGACATAAATATGCCAGCTTTACTTTCAATGAACCATTCAAATCTAATTACTCTTCACAAATCTATAAAGGGAAAACATTTGTAGCGGAATACCAAATACCACTCGACCAATTCGAATAATTCTTTCACCATTCGACAGTCCAAATTGTTCTGACAGACTCATGTCTTTGTGCTATTAATAACTGAAATATTGAAAAGGATTTAGATAGCCTTTGTACTTAAATACTTTTATATTAATATTATATAGGAACATTCTTATGAAGGCCTTGATTTTTAATAGATAATGCCATGAAGTGAAAAGCAGTTGGTCCATTCCACAGAAAATATACACGAGGGCTGTTCAATAAAGAATCATCATAATTTTTTACGGTCCTAATTTTTAGCACTAAAATTTAATCTTATTTTAATCTATTAGCTCAGTGTAAAACAAAAACAAAACAATCCTGGTTCCTGCCTGGGAGAATCAGGCAAGTTCAGACATGTTCAGTATCGCCTACCGCTGCAATGGAGTTAACACGCGAGGAGCAATATGCGGCTTTGAAATTTTTTCTTTCGTCTCAACAAATCTTAAATTGAGGCCTATACAATGTTACAGGAGCCACATGGAGAGTTTGTTATTCCCTACAACACAGCTCGAAGGTGGTTTTAAAGGATAAAAAGGTGAGACAGTTAATTTCAAAGGAAGGTGTACCCGGTGCTCCAGTTACTGCTCTTACGGAAGAAAACATCAACACTGCTGCTGCCATTGTGAGAGAGGATCGACGAATTACCTTAGGATCACTTTCTGAAATACTGAACATTTCACTGGGTGCCACCCACACGTTGGTGACAGAAACATTACACATGAGACGTGTTTGTGCGCGATGGATTCCAAGACTGTTGCTTTCCAAACAAAAGGACATTCACATGCAGATCTGCATACAGTTATAGTTGATGTTAGAGGAAGATCCGGAGTTTCTTTCATACTCAGTCACTGCTGATGAAACTTGGCTACATCATTTTGATCCTGAGAGCAAATAGCAAAGCTCAGTGTGGAAATAGCCTTCATCACCAACTCTCAAAATAGCAAAAGTGGTTACTTCTGCTGGAAAAATTATGGTCTTCTCATTCTTTGATATTCATGGAATGGTTTATCAGCATGTTGTACCTGCACACACATCAGTAACTGGACAATACTAAAGGGATGTCCCGAAAACATTACAAGTCCATATCAGACGCAAAAGACCACATTTCCGTGAAGCAGGCTGGATGCTGCACCACGATAACGTGCGGCCGCATATTGCCAATGTTGTTGCTGAATATCTTGCAAAAATCAACGCGAAGTGCATCTCTCACCCTCCCTATAGTCCAGATTTAGACCCATGTGGCTTTTTTGTATTCCCAAACTTGAAGAAACGCCTTCGCGGGAGGCATGATCCATCATCAGAAGCAGTGGTGAAGGCTGCGGAGGGGATTTTGAAGGAATTCTAAAAAATGGTTTCCAGCATGTCTTTGAAAACTGGCAGAAACACTGAAACAAATGCATCGCATTCAAGGCTGCCTATTTTGAGAAGGACCATCAAAATTATGAGGATAATAAAGGTACGTTGTCAAGGGAAAAAAAAAGCTTATCATTCTTTATTAAACTGCCCTCATACTTTTAAATGTGAAATTTATATTTTCATGCGTCTCTATTTATCGAATACCTATGTACGTACAGTGTGAAGAAATGATTCATTTCCATCAATTAACGCAAGCACAGAACAGGCTTAGTAAAAAAAAATGTTTACAAATCATCTCAGGCTTATTTATTGACAGAAAATGAACTTTTGTATAAAAATATGTTACAGCATTTAGGCCTTTTTAACAACCTGTTACATATGTGTAACAGTGGACAATAGTGGATACAAAACTGAATCTTTACAGGAAGCACACTTTTCTTCTAAATTGGCATACAAAGTGTAGAAAATATATTTCAAACTACACAGTTTATGTGTAGAATTTTCTAAAACAATTTCTATCCTTGTTCAAGAATAAGAACGTTTCACATTTGTCACACCAAACAATTGAATTATATCTTTGCTCGTCTGGCTCAGCTTACGTGATTCCTTCCATATGGCCCAGTGATCTATTTTGTCTTTTTGATAGTCCGCAACAGGAACAACGGTAGTTGCCGCTCTTCTTTTCTGTTTGGGTACGTCATCAGCACTTGGTCGGCCTCTTATATAGGTCCAGCAAGTGTTAGCGCAGCTGCAAGGTCGGGTGATTCATTTCCAGTAGCAACGTACACTTGGCATTTGACAAAGTCACAATATGAGATAAATGCCTAAAACATTCTCTTCTTCTGATCTATTGGTATTTACACTATGTTCAGTCTTTTGGATACTATATAAATTTGCCTCTTCCACTTGCTTATCCAGCATTTCATTAGTATTTGTATTTATTTCTTATCTTTCTTCTACGTAAATTTTCATTGATACATTGACATTTATAACATTTCTTTCACACAATAACAAAATTACTTATTCACATCTAATATACCCTTCCTACCTGTTTGCCTCAAGTCTCGGTCTCAATACACATACCCCTGGTTTTGCTTACGTGTGTGGAACCGAACCGTATACATTCGGATTCCACACTAGCACTTCAATTTTTACTGCAGAGCTTTATGCAATATACCGGGCCATTTTACTCGTACGTCGACGTAAGTTGGGGGACTGCTTAATCCTGAGTGATTCCCTCAGTGCACTTCAAAGCCTATGGCAGCTGTACAACTACCACCCTATTGTGCAGCGTATACAGGATGCCCTTCACGTTTTACACGCTTCTGGTGTTAATGTGGTGTGGTCATGGATCCCTGGTCACGTAGGCTTGCGGGGGAATGAAATGGCGCATTCGGCAGCCAAGATGGCTACCATGAAGCCCAGGGTTCGAGTATCATCTGTGACATCGGAAGAATTTAGGGTCGTATAGCGGTGAGCTGTGCAAACCTGCTGGCAGGAAGAGTGGTCCGCTCTCCGCAATAATAAAGTTAGATCTGTCAAGGAACTTCAGATTCCCTGGGTTACCTCCTGTTGGTCATCTCGTCGCGAGGAGGTGAGTTTGGCTCGGTTACGTATTGGGCACTGCTTTTTTACTCATAGTTTCCTATTTAAAAAGGAGCCTGCTCCGCTGTGTCCGTTTTGCAAAGAAGCGTTATCTGTACGACACGTGCTGCTAGAGTGTTTTCACCTAGCACACCTTAGGACGTCTCTGCAGCTGCTGGCCAGCTTTGCAGAAATGCTAGCGGACGATAACGCAGTAGTGAAGAAGGTTTTTAGATTCTTTTCTAGATTAGATTTTAGGATTTAGCGAACAGAATTTATGGCTTTATAGATTATATTTCTTTTGTTTTCATAGTTGTTTTTTTACGTGTATGTATTTTTTGTAAATCTATTGACATATTTATAGTGTTTTAGAGGAATTTATATCTGGCTTTTGCCATGACCAGTTCGTTTTAAAAAGGGCGCTGGTGACCTCTGCAGTTGAGCGCCCTTTACTCATCATCATCATCATCATCATCATCATCATCATCATCATCATCATCATCATCATCATCATCATCATCATCATCATCCATACCCTGGTTTTCCGTGTATTGATGACCGTCCTCTCCCTTGTATCCCTCGTTCTAGTTTTCCAGCCCTTAATTGTTATTTATTCTTCTTCAATCTTAAACAATTCTCTCTAACTTTCCCCACATATTCACCTATATTTCTCACATTCTTTTCTCATTTTACCATTTTACCAATAACATTTTCTTTATTATTAATACCTCCCCCCATCCCTAAAACTGTCCCACGTTTGTTGCCAAATTTGTTCCCTCCATAACTTTGTTAACAATAAAGCATACTATGCCAATCTGTATCCTCTTCTTCACACATTGGGCATTTCCCTGTACCCTTTTCATAACTAATACCTTTCAGATTTATAACTCCAATCCTTGCCTGAGCAAAACCTTCTCGCTCTGACTTGTTACACACATCTATATACTTCTCCCTCCCCCACACTGTCTTTATTTCCCTATATGTCCTCAATGATCTTTCTCCCTTACGCTGGTAAATATAACTTGGCTATCTAAATCTTCCAGCCTTAATTATAGGTCTTTCCAAAAGCCCCCTATAATATTGCTCCTCGTTTCTCCAAATATGTCCCATACCTCTCAGTTCCATCAGTTCCCTTACTTTTTGCGCCCAAGACTCTCCCCATTTGCTTCTCATCTGCAAAAGAAAACATTCCTTGATAATATTGTTTTCCTCCAAATTAGCAACTCTGTATGGATATTTCAATGCCCATGAGACAATTTTAACCCTTGTTGAATCTCTTCCCAACTCTACTTGTGCTGCCCTATTGGGTGAAGCTACCCGTAAGCCCAAAATATATTTACATAAGGGTCTGTTAATAACATCCACCTCTTCCCATGCTTCATCCACTCCTCATATCTCTGCCCCATGCAGCATCTTATTTTCTACTATGGCAGTATAGATCCTTTCCAGCCATTTGACATTAATATCAGGTAATTTCCTTAAACGTGTCCTTACCATACTCATACCATTTTACCTTTGGCTAGAGCAAATTTTTTCTGTTCAGTCTATTTACCATCACAGCTCAATCTTTTCCCCAAATAATCATATCTATTTACGACTTATATTTCTCTCCCATTTATCTCCCATTTCTCATCTTTACGCAATCTAAAACCTTTTTTAAAAACCACGATCTTCGTTTCCTTTTCGTTAACCCTCAACGCCCATTTTTGGCAATAACTACTTTGAAGCAGTATCTTTATGTCGATTAAAGAGTTCTACGTTGCGGCGCCAGTTTAATACTTAAATGATTGGTGTACACAGAAGTCGGCGAGCAATGAGGTTTCTCTCAGGGTATGCGTGGATGGGTGTGAGAAGGAGCTCTTCACAACACTGGAATACCCGTCTCCAAATTATTTATTCACTGCTTCTTTTCAAACATCGAAGTGGAAGTTGTCGACCGAGGGTTACCAATCTCGGTTTAGAATTATTGAATCCTAATCGTTTATTACTCGATCAATTTTTATGACCCGACAAATATTCAAGACAGAACAAGTTGACCACTCTAATAGGCTTCACTTCTCAGACTCCTCTCTTATCGGCTGCACGCCGAAGAATGTTTATAATGGCTTCCTAGCCGCGAACTGTCTCCATCGGCCTTACGCCGAAGAGTGCGCCCTAACCACAGCTGCGCGTGTATATATCTCTAACTTTCCCTCTCAAAACTCTTTTAAACAAAGTCCCTTTGTGGCTGTTTTGTTCGCCATTGTAAACGATCCAAAGAATTCCCGATTCATAAACTTCAAGTGACAGTTCCTTTAGAAACCTTCTAAGGACACTGCTTCTTTCATGGCTTTGTTATAGACTTTCCCCAACTGAACTGGCCTTGCCCTGGTCTTGACAAAGAACTAACAATCCTTTGATATCTATCATGACTGCTTCTGGCAAACCATAATTTCGGTATCAACTTATTGCTTCATTTACCCTTCTCGGCCCTCCAACAAATATAGAACCAACTACTAAGTCATCTGCAAATAACAACCCTGGGCTGTTTTTGTTATGAATAACTGGTGAGTGAACCCTATTTTTAGCAAACTCCTCTAGCTTCATTAGTAACCAAGGTTTTGAAGTACTGCGAAGGAGAAGACTGCTGAATTGGTGTTTCCTTCGGAATTCCGACAAATGGTTGTATGTTGAGAGTAAATGTACTTTTCTTCCACTCCAGGCGTGGTAAAGCATCAACTGGTGATTCTTAAGAATCATGTAAATCAACATCTGCTGGCATATGATCAGAAGAGCCAGTTTGGTCTACAGAATGACCATGAAAATGTTGACACTAAGGCTATCCTCTTCTTCTTTGTCTTCTAACTTTGAGAATTCAGACAAATCTCTGTCTAAACTACAGAAAAGGTCGCGGATTTGGTCTTCAGATAACTAAAACAATGATAAAAACACAAATTAACATGTACATTTGTTTTTGTGGGATGACTGAACCTAACCTTAAATGCCCAATGTTAAACATTTGTAACACATAAAAAATTAATGACGTCAAAAGCAGGTTAGCCAACATTAAAGCATACAAAGTCGTTTATACCATTCTACTACCACTCTTCTGCAGATGTTTGTCATATTTAAGTACACAGAAATGGTTTTAATCCTTAAAACAATAATAATTTCCACACCTTGTGTGTGAATGTTCCTCACCACGAAAACAGTTGAACTGAACTTCACGCAATCACTACCAGGGGCAAATAATTACTACAGAATCCACCAGAGTGCATTACTAGTCTTGATACAAACATGGCACGGCGTTCATTAGAGGAACAGCATATTCTGAGTAGAAAAACAATAGGAAAACTCCCAATGTTACAATATAAACAAGGGGCATTAAAGGGTTATATAATAAGAGTTTTATGATGAAGCCTGGAATTCAAATACTTCCAATAGTAAGTCGCCACAAATGCTGTATATCCAATACGAGAGCCCCTAGTGGTTTACCGGGAATATATTTGTGTATATATATGGTGGGTTAAATTATTGGTGGTGCACAAATGAAAAATAACTCACCTATTTGTACAGATTCTCTGCTGTACTCTCCTTAGACCTGGCGAATCTATCGATAACTTTTGCGTTGAAGTCGCTGATCTTCATAACAAAATCTCTCTCAATTTAAAGCATTGCTAATGCTGTCAATCGGTCCCGTGACATTGTGTTCCTAAGGAAAGTTTTATTCTTTTTAAAGTTGAGAAACAGCATTCTGCTTCAGCGGTAGACATTGGCATAGTTAACAGTACTCGGAGGAGTTTGACATATTCGCTGAATGTAGTACATAAATTGTTTTCCTTATTGAAGTCCATCAAGCACATAGCGCCGGACATTCTACGAAATTCCTCTCGACTGTAAATTATAGTCAGTTCTATACGAATTTTTGTTCCAATGATAAAAGGATAGAACCTTATTGTTTCTCTAAGGGAATCCTCTGGAAATGTCTTAGAAATTTTCTTGATGAAACAAAGTTGAGGCTACCAGATGCCCCGTGAAGCTAAATCTGTCCTTTGCTTCTCTAAGAATGTCACATGCTTCAAGAGCTTCTCTTCTTTTCACATCAAGATCTTCTATTCTTCTCCTCTTAATTGCAGTTTCTTCGTGTTCCTCGATATCCACGCTATTTCTTACCTTTTGCACTTCCCTTTTAAATGCGTTTAGCTGGGCGATGGCAAACGTTGCATTGCAGTCTCGTTTCTGCAGCTGATTGTACAAAATGTCCACATGTGGCATGATCTTGTAGAAGAAAGACAGCCAGAATACAAAATTATAATCTTTCAAAGTGGCCATTAACCCAGAAGCCTAAACAAGTGTGGCGTTGTTGTTTAACAGAGCTCTCTTCTGAATAACCTCAATGCATTTAATTAAATTCTCCCTGTGTTCGAAAAGCAGAACACACAAAAGCGAAGCCTGAAGGTCACGCTATAACCGTTCCTAAGAGTAGGAGGAGCTAGATTTATAAACCTCCATTTAAGCAATGTATAAGAAGCCCCTCCCATCTCTTCACCTTCCCGCAACCCCCTCAGAGAGCCGACATTTGGGCGAAATCTTAGGTTAACTCTTCATTGCAAACCTGCGGCTCCTACAGCTAACCTCTGTTTATTACGACTTCTGCGGTCATGGGCAGCTACAGACGATAAGCGTAATTGAAACATGTTTGTGTATAAAACAATGCAAACAAGTACAGCTTTAATCTGCAAAATGCACCTGCTGTATATTCAGAATCAGTGGGTGTAGCGCAAACCTGCAACCCTATGGAGGAACCGCCCCTGGTTTATATATATATATATATATATATATATATATATATATATATATATATATATATATATATATATATATATATACATAAATTGGAGAATTTAATGTCAGGACAGCTCGCTGACCATGCTTTTTGTAATTTACGTCATCCAACGTTAAGTCATATCGAACGATGAGTGAAATGATGGTCAAATGAGTTCGGGGTCCATACAGGTTAGTGTTACCCACATTCGTCTTTTAGGATAATGGAAAACCCCGGGAAAAGCCGTATCTAGGTAACTCACCCTAACGGAGATTCAAACTCGGGACCTCTTGAACGCGAAGCAGACACGCTATCATCTACACTACCGAGGAGGACCTGGCCATGGTAGCTCAATGGGTAAGACGAACTGGACGGAAACCAGAAGATCCGTGGTTCAAATCCCGGCCATGGCATGTCAACTATCTATCACCTCTACAAACTTAAAATACTTCGGAACCAATATCTTTGAGTAGCAACAATTGCCGAATGATATATTGCTAATGACATCCATTTATACTTACTTCCCAAATTAAAAAACTATATCCTCAGCCTCGATCACAAATTCTATTCCCATCTTCCTTACAGCTTCAATCAACTTATCCGAGGCATCGGGGAATATGACATTGACCCCGGGGAAATCTAAAAGCATCCCAGACTCATCTTAGGTCCATCATAACCTCAGTGGTCTCCTATAATTAACAATATGTCCCCTCTTTCATCCTATAACTTGTGATGCTTTATATAAAAGAAGCCATCTTCTACCTAACCACTGTTACTATAAATCCATGGAACGCAAGTAAGGGACAACGTCCTGAATGGCAAATATTCGAAGGCTTTTTGACTCCGGAGAAGGATGACACTTCAACGACACCTCTATGCTGATGTACTTCCTGAAAGTAATTATTGGTAATGGCAGAACTTACAGAAAGACAATGAAATGAAATGGTAGCAAGATCTTCTGACCTGAGCCCCTTAGACTTTTTTCTTGTGGGAATATTTGATCTGGAAGGGCAACAAGAACCGACAAAGAGATCTTGAAGTGTTAAAGCAAAGAATTGGACAAGAAATGCAGCGGATTAGGCGAACAGTATTGTTGGAAAAATTATCCACTTTCAGAGACAGACATTCGCATTGTTGGGAAGTAATTGAAAGCAAACTTTGAATTGCATAGCAGCACTAATTTTGTTATGGATGCATTTTATTAGCTTAAATTTCATAGGAGGTAATGCTTCCAAATAAAACTAAATTACAGTTCAAGAAAGCATTCCAAGATATGAGGACAAAAGAAAAATGCCATAAAATAGTCAGGCCCTATTACAATAATAGTAATATGAAAATATGTTGTTGTTGTTGTTGTTGTTGTTGGTGTTGTTGACTAATGACATTGGGTATTAGTTGATTTGCATCATTTCCCCCCTATCTTCCCAATATAAAGCCTGTAGGTTCCCACTTTTGAGACCATTACATTTGTCCAAATGGTGTTTATTCATGATGACATCCTCTTTACAGATATTACATTTGGGTTTAGGTATGCAGTGTATTTTATAAAGGTGTTCCGCAAGACAATCATGGCCAGTTTCCATTCTAAATAGGGCCACTGCAGTTTTTGTATGTCAGTTTTGTCTCCAATGTTCTTATAATCCTTGTCTTTTAGTTTATCTTCTTCATCAAGTCTCTGCTGTCTTTTAAAATGTAGCTTAATATTGTTTAATTGTTTATTAATTTCAGTTTGTCTTACGGGTTTTATTGTTTGAATTGCACCTTTTTTTGCTAGTTGGTCAGCATGTTCACTACCTAAAAGTCCAACATGGGCTTGAATCCATTGCAGGGTGACATGGTTTCTTGATTCGACAGCTTTAATTAAAGTTCTTATTTCTTTGATGTTTCTTGTTGTTTTGTTTTTATAATTTACAATCCCATCTATGGCTGATTTTGAATTAGTTAAGATAACTATGTATGGTCTGTACAGGACTTTGCTGCTTTTATGGCTGTTTGTTCTCCATCATAATGGTTTGAAGTTTTGTCTAGTGTTAGATACTGTGCAAAATGTTTGCAGTATACTCCTGCACCAGCATCTTGTTTGTTTATAAAGGATCCATCCGTATATATTTGGAGCCATTCTTTTTCTGGATATCTTTCATTTTCTGTGGCTATTGCTATTGCTCTCATTTCATCTGGTAAATTGTTTTGCTTATGTATTGTATATAACAGGTCATTCTTATAATGTGTGTCAATATATTCTGTAGGGCTTGTTTCCTCTATTGTTGTTATATTTGCTGTTATTATGTTCTTGTGTTTTGATTTATTGATGTATGTTCTGAAGCTTGTTTGGGTTTTTAGATTGCTTATATTATCTGCTGTGTGATACCACTTGTGTCTATTTTTGTTAACTAGCAGTTTTTGTGCTAGGGTAATTGCCTTTAGTTCATGTTCTAGTTCTATGGCCAATTTTTTGTGAAGCTCTGTAGTATGGCAATTGGTGTTGTTTTCACAGCTCCTGTTATTATTCTTAGTGAATTGTTTTGTGAGGTTTCTATTTTCCTTTTGAGTTTCTTGCTTACTGTTGCCAGTACTTCTCCTCCAAATAGTAAGTTGGGTTTTATGTATGTTTTATATGTGTTATTAAGGAGGTCCATGTTGTGACTTTGTGGGTTCGTGAAAATCAAAAGTCGAGGCTTCAAATACAAATACTGCACTTTATTTTCCTAGCAAATACATTCGTCACATCACAATTTGCTAGCTCACCTAAAACTGTTTATTTTTCCAACTCTACATTCAACTGTCTCTCACTTCCGGTAACGATCGGCCATCATTTTTCATCGGCTTCGCGAGCCTACCACCAGGGTGACACTGCTCCCTCTTCAAGGCTGGTCGTCCCGAACAGCGCCTTCGTAGCGGGCCAGGCGATCCAGGTGTACCACCAACATCTTTCCTCGGGGCACCTTCTGGATGCGGTAGACCACGTCGTTAATTCTTTTCACCACCCTGTACGGTCCTTGCCATGGCTGCTGAAGCTTCGGGCAGCGTCCCTTGGTCCGGGTCGGGCGGTACAACCAGACCAGGTCACCTTGCTGGAACCCTTGGCTGTTGGCTTGCCTGTCGTATCGCCTCAGTAGTTGTCGAATTTTCTCCAGCTGTTCTGCGGTCAGGTGGTCGGCCGCCCTCTCCAGTAAGCCTTCTAGCCGAGGCCCCAGGTGTTGCGTCGGCACCGGTTCCTGCGTCTTGTCGATTGCTGTTACGCTTACCACGGAATCGCACGTTCCCAACGCTGTCCCGGCCTGGACGTCGTGATCGGCGTCCGTTGGATTTAGCAGTCTCACCGGCACCTCCTCTCGGCACGGCAGCAATGCCCTGGCTACACACAGTCCGTGTACAGGCGACTTCTGGTCCAGCATCATGTTGCTGGTTCTCTGGCCTTCCAGTCGCGCCGTCACCACCACCCCGCTCCTCGCGGGGACAACCACGTCTTCGTCCAAGACGACCCTGCAGATAACAAGGCGCTCTTCTGCTTGACGGAGTATAACCCCTTTTCCATTGAGCCGCAGGAACTTCCTGCCGACGTCGACCGTCGCCTCTTGGCTCCTGAGGGCATCCAGTCCCAGAATCACCTCCTCAGCCACCTTCGCGACGAACACCCACAGACGCACGGCACTCCGTCCCAAGGTCAGCTCCAGCAGGGCCTCCTTCTCCACAGGCAAGGTGTCGCCCGATGCCGTCACAAGCTCGTATGATCGGCGCGGCTTCCTCGTCGGCAAACCCTTCGCCACGTCAGGTCTGATGATGTCACGGCCGCCCCGGTGTCCACCAGCACGCGGCATGGCTTTCCTCTTACCCAACCGTCCGCGATGAGGTTGTCATTCATCCGCCGGTTGACGGCGCGGATTGTCACTCGAGCGGATGGTGGTAATGGCGACGACGTGCCCCTCTCCACGCCGGGCCTTACTCGATTTCCGGCTGCTCTTCCTGGTGTGGGCAGTCTCTCCGCAGGTGTCCGGGCTGTCCACACCCTCAACACAGGCCACTAGGTGTTCGCCGGCGTCCCACAGCTGGTCTTCTGTCTCTGGCGTAGCGGACACTCCTCGTTCTCGACGTCGGGATAGATGCTACCTTGGCCGCCTCCATCCTTAATGCCGCTGTCAGCGCCTCGTGGATGGTTTTATAATCGCCGAGCATTAGGCGCTGACGAATCTCCGTGTCCCGTACCCCGTCGACAAAATTGTAGGCGGCTTCCCGGGATACGAACTCCAGTGGCAGGTCAACCAAGGCCTTGCTAGCCAGCTGCTCGATCGCTATGGTGAACTCCTGCAGCGTCTCCCCCGGCCGCTGCGACCTTGCCTTTAGCTGGCCGCGGTACGCTGCGGCTAAGCGGTGGTTCCCGAAACGATTCTCCAGGGCCTCCCAGATGTCCTTGGGCGCCGCCGTCGTCTTCACCGCGTTTAACATTTCCGCGGCCCGTCCCTGGAGGCTGGCTATTAACTGTGTGGCCTCCTCCTCCGGTGACCATCTGTTGTGCTTGGCCACTGTGTCGAACTGGCGGCGGAAGACATCGAATGTTGACATGCCGTCATATTTCGGAGGTTTGACGCGCGCCGATGTTGTGTCGCGTCCTGGTGCGTCAACCCTCAAATCCTTCTGTCTCCTGCCGACGACGTCCTCCACCATGGCGTTCAGGGACTTGACGCTGCTGTTGGCCTTTCCCTTCAGGTTGTTTACGCGGTTCGCGAGGTCTTCGACGTCTTCAACCATGGCGTTCAGGGACTTGGCGTTATTGCCAGCCTTTTCCTCTAGGTCATTGAAGCGGTTCGTCAGGTCCTCGACGTGCTCGTCCACTTGGCCCATCCGCTTGCCCAGCTCCGTCACGTCATTCCTCACGCCGGCCAACTGTTCCTCAAATTTGGCGGCGAGGACCTCGTTCGCCTCCTTCATTTCCGTGGCCAGACTGTCGTTCGCTGCCTTCATTTCTGTGGTCAATTCTGTCTTTATTTCTTTCAACTGTGCGGCCAGGTTGTTATTTGCCGCTTCTGTTTTTGTTGTTAACTCGTTCATCTTCTGCAAAAGCATTTCCAATACCGATTCCATGGCCATAATCTTCGGTGATGTTGTTGTCCCGCTTCCTGACAGCAATTGTGACTTCGTGAAAATCAAAAGTCGAGGCTTCAAATACAAAAACTGCACTTTATTTTCCTAGCAAATACATTCGTCACATCACAGTTTGCTAGCTCACCTAAAACTGTTTATTTTTCCAACTCTACATTCATCTGTCTCTCACTTCCGGTAACGATCGGCCATCATTTTTCATCGGCTTCGCGAGCCTACCACCAGGGTGACAATATTTTCACCCCAGTTTTTTTCCTTCTAGGCGTTCTAAGATGTTAATCTTTTTGTTGATCTTATTTGTTACATTGTTTACATGCTCTTTGATTGATATGTTTATCTTACATTGTTTCTAAAACGTACCGCTTCACAAATCTATAACAGAGTAAGAATTGTTGTTTATACTTTCACTCAACAGTATATTTCATGTTAGGTAGCAATTTAAGACAGAATAAGATAGGGAAAACTGTATCGATCGAAGGAGTATGTTAATTTTGTGGAGATGATGAAGTGATGAAGAGAGCACATTACCTGATAGAATGTAATGAGTTAACAAATTGCAATCGAAAAATATGGGATAAGAAGTGAGACAGTGTGACCAAAGATGTAGAGAGGTTAGGCTGTTAATGGGGATGGGTGAAAAAACCATAGATGTACAGGAGAATTTTGAAATAAGTTAAGAGAAAAGTGGAGTAGGGTAAAACAAGCGAAGGTCAAGAAGAAGTGACACCAAGGTGTTCAGGAAAACCAAAGGCTTATGTCCAGGGGATCTGAGTCAGCGAGTAAATCTTAGGGTCAGCAACTTCATGTATTTGTACAATGGTGCATGTTAGATATCAAAGTCACTGTAGGTAAAATATAATGGAAACTGTACAAATAAATATCAAATCATATATTAGGATACCTATGACTGAACATATGAAATCCTGAACTAATAACGCTAGCTTTTCAAGATTTATACCACAGATGTAACATAGTGCAAATATGCTACAGTCCAAATTTAGTCCATTTCACTTTAATAGTTTGGAAAATATGATCAAATTTATTTTTGGTTACGTAACCTAAAAAGTCCCTTGTGACAAAATAACATAAATTTCGGTCTAATATTTTAACAACAATAATTAAACTAGTTCAAAATATTACTCTCCCTTCATATTTCTAGTAGCGTAATCAAATACGCCCCAAATAGCCTCTACTTCCGGCAGTTCACTCGTTAAGAAGTGGTACACACCGCGTCACAACTTCGCTGGTTTTGTCGTACTACAGACGCATTTTCTCGCTGACTTGCTTACTCCATACTCAGTGACTCAACTAGCGAGGATGCTGGCTTGTGTTAAAAGTTAAAACGTCCGCACAGTTTCATAAAGTTTGAGATGGCCAAACTTCCAGAACTTTTTGGTTATCTAAAAAAATGCCTCCGGTTTACCTGGATCAATTTTCTGCTTCTCTGTTTAGTTCCGACTGAGGGGATCCGTCCCCTTCAGCTGCCGGGGTGCGGGTGCTGCGGACCCTTAGCACTCCTGGTACTCTGACGTTACTAGAGGAACCTCGGGCGGAACATTCGAGCCCCTCCCTGAATGGTATTTGTTCAAATTGGGTTGGACTCGAGGCGGCAGTGTTTCCCGATACCCGTGGGAGATAGGATACGTCTTCGGACGGGTTTGAAGGAAACAATATATTCCCGCGTACTAGCCTGCATAGCTAGTGGAAGGCGTGCTAGATCATCAGGCGGCCCCAGCGAGGTAGTCTTCCCCTTTTGTGGTTCACGCGCGTAAGCGGTGTATCCACTTCCACTCGTCTTGTGTTTTCGGACCAGACGGGGGGGGGGGGGGTCTTGTTAATCTTTAGGTCTTGCCCTACTGGAAATCCCCATGGAGGCGGCGGGCACTCTTCGGGGAAAGCTCGGTAACTCTCTGTTACAAGAGGAATTTCAGCGACGGCTGCCTGTGTAGACCGGTACTTGTAATGTCCAGCGCTGAACTACCGGCATAGCCGCAGCATCAGAATACAATGTGAGCACCTCAATACTATTACTGTTAAATAAACCTGTTTCGCGTAGTAATTACTTGACAATTGCTTAAAAGATCACAATGATTAAATTGGAAATCATGTTAGTAGGTTAATGTTTGCCAACCACAGGAGGGCAAAGCGGGACCTTAAGAGGGAATAGAGGCTTGAACTGTTTATCTGCTCTGATAGTGGGTCTGTTTACTAAGAAATGAGTGTATGAGAGTACGAGTCACCCATGCTGGCAGATATGCTTGTTTCAGTAACTGCAGTGATAGGTATTATGTACTGTCTACCCACTACAAGAGGACAAGCGGGATTGAAGAGGGAGAGAGGCTTGAACTTATATCTGCTCTGATAGTGGATCTGTTTACTAAGAAATGAATATATGAGAGTACATATGAGTCACGTATGCTGGCAGATATAATACTTGTTTCAGTAAATGCAGTGACAGGTATTATGTACTGTCTACCCACTACAAGAGGACAAGCGGGAATGAAGAGGGAGAGAGGCTTGAACTTTTATCTGCTCTGATAGTGGATCTGTTTACTAAGAAATGAATATATGAGAGTACATATGAGTCACGTATGCTGGCAGATATAATGCTTGTTTCAGTAACTACAGTGATAGATATTATGTACTGTCTGCCCACCACAAGAAGACAAGCGGGGAATGAAGAGGGAGAGAGGCTTGAACTTTTATCTGCTCTGATAGTGGCTCTGTTTACTAGGAAATGAGTGTATGAGATTATATATGAGTCACCCATGCTGCCAGACGTAATGCTTGTTTCAGTAACTACAGTGATATGTATTATGTACTGTCTACCCACCACAAGAAGACACGCGGGAATGAAGAGGGAGAGAGGCTTGAACTGTTTTTCTGCTCTAGTAGTGGATCTGTTTACTAAGAAATGAGTATGTGTGAGTACATATGAGTCACGTATGCTACCAGATATAATGCTTGTTTCAGTAACTACAGTGATAGGTATTATGTACTGTCTACCCGCCACAAGAAGACACGCGGGAATGAAGAGGGAGAGAGGCTTGAACTGTTTTTCTGCTCTAGTAGTGGATCTGTTTACTAAGAAATGAGTATGTGTGAGTACATACGAGTCACGTATGCTGGCAGATATAATGCTTGTTTCAGTAACTGCAGTGATAGGTATTATGCACTGTCTACCCACCACAAGAAGACACGCGGGAAAGAAGAGGGAGAGAGGCTTGAACTGTTTATCTGCTCTAGTAGTGGATCTGTTTACTAAGAAATGAGTATGTGTGAGTACATACGAGTCACGTATGCTACCAGATATAATGATTGTTTCATTAACTGCAGTGACAGGTATTATGTACTGTCTGCCCACTACAAGAAGACACGCGGGAATGAAGAGGGAGAGAGGCTTGAACTGTTTTTCTGCTCTAGTAGTGGATCTGTTTACTAAGAAATGAGTATGTGTGAGTACATACGAGTCACGTATGCTACCAGATATAATGCTTGTTTCAGTAACTACAGTGATAGGTATTATGTACTGTCTACCCACCACAAGAAGACACGCGGGAATGAAGAGGGAGAGAGGCTTGAACTGTTTTTCTGCTCTAGTAGTGGATCTGTTTACTAAGAAATGAGTATGTGTGAGTACATATGAGTCACGTATGCTACCAGATATAATGCTTGTTTCAGTAACTACAGTGATAGGTATTATGTACTGTCTACCCACCACAAGAAGACACGCGGGAATGAAGAGGGAGAGAGGCTTGAACTGTTTTTCTGCTCTAGTAGTGGATCTGTTTACTAAGAAATGAGTATGTGTGAGTACATACGAGTCACGTATGCTGGCAGATATAATGCTTGTTTCAGTAACTGCAGTGATAGGTATTATGCACTGTCTACCCACCACAAGAAGACACGCGGGAAAGAAGAGGGAGAGAGGCTTGAACTGTTTATCTGCTCTAGTAGTGGATCTGTTTACTAAGAAATGAGTATGTGTGAGTACATACGAGTCACGTATGCTACCAGATATAATGATTGTTTCATTAACTGCAGTGACAGGTATTATGTACTGTCTGCCCACTACAAGAAGACACGCGGGAATGAAGAGGGAGAGAGGCTTGAACTGTTTTTCTGCTCTAGTAGTGGATCTGTTTACTAAGAAATGAGTATGTGTGAGTACATACGAGTCACGTATGCTACCAGATATAATGCTTGTTTCAGTAACTACAGTGATAGGTATTATGTACTGTCTACCCACCACAAGAAGACACGCGGGAATGAAGAGGGAGAGAGGCTTGAACTGTTTTTCTGCTCTAGTAGTGGATCTGTTTACTAAGAAATGAGTATGTGTGAGTACATACGAGTCACGTATGCTACCAGATATAATGCTTGATTCAGTAACTACAGTGATAGGTATTATGTACTGTCTACCCACCACAAGAAGACACGCGGGGAATGAAGAGGGAGAGAGGCTTGAACTGTTTATCTGCTCTGAAAGTGGATCTGTTTACTAAGAAATGAGTATGTGTGAGTACATACGAGTCACGTATGCTGCCAGATATAATGCTTGTTTCAGTTACTGCAGTGATAGGTGTTAAGTACTGTCTACCCACCACAAGAAGACAAGCGGGGAATGAAGAGGGAGAGAGGCTTGAACTGTTTATCTGCTCTGATAGTGGGCCTGTTTACTAGGAAATGAGTGTATGAGAGTGCATATGAGTCACCTATGCTGGCAGATATAATGCTTGTTTCAGTAACTGCAGTGATAGGTGTTAAGTACTGTCTACCCACCACAAGAAGACACGCGGGAATGAAGAGGGAGAGAGGCTTGAACTGTTTTTCTGCTCTAGTAGTGGATCTGTTTACTAAGAAATGAGTATGTGTGAGTACATACGAGTCACGTATGCTGCCAGATATAATGCTTGTTTCAGTAACTGCAGTGATAGGTGTTAAGTACTGTCTACCCACCACAAGAAGACACGCGGGAATGAAGAGGGAGAGAGGCTTGAACTGTTTTTCTGCTCTAGTAGTGGATCTGTTTACTAAGAAATGAGTATGTGTGAGTACATACGAGTCACGTATGCTGCCAGATATAATGCTTGTTTCAGTAACTGCAGTGATAGGTGTTAAGTACTGTCTACCCACCACAAGAAGACACGCGGGAATGAAGAGGGAGAGAGGCTTGAACTGTTTTTCTGCTCTAGTAGTGGATCTGTTTACTAAGAAATGAGTATGTGTGAGTACATACGAGTCACGTATGCTGGCAGATATAATGCTTGTTTCAGTAACTGCAGTGATAGGTATTATGCACTGTCTACCCACCACAAGAAGACACGCGGGAAAGAAGAGGGAGAGAGGCTTGAACTGTTTATCTGCTCTAGTAGTGGATCTGTTTACTAAGAAATGAGTATGTGTGAGTACATACGAGTCACGTATGCTACCAGATATAATGATTGTTTCATTAACTGCAGTGACAGGTATTATGTACTGTCTGCCCACTACAAGAAGACACGCGGGAATGAAGAGGGAGAGAGGCTTGAACTGTTTTTCTGCTCTAGTAGTGGATCTGTTTACTAAGAAATGAGTATGTGTGAGTACATACGAGTCACGTATGCTACCAGATATAATGCTTGTTTCAGTAACTACAGTGATAGGTATTATGTACTGTCTACCCACCACAAGAAGACACGCGGGAATGAAGAGGGAGAGAGGCTTGAACTGTTTTTCTGCTCTAGTAGTGGATCTGTTTACTAAGAAATGAGTATGTGTGAGTACATACGAGTCACGTATGCTACCAGATATAATGCTTGTTTCAGTAACTACAGTGATAGGTATTATGTACTGTCTACCCACCACAAGAAGACACGCGGGGAATGAAGAGGGAGAGAGGCTTGAACTGTTTATCTGCTCTGAAAGTGGATCTGTTTACTAAGAAATGAGTATGTGTGAGTACATACGAGTCACGTATGCTGCCAGATATAATGCTTGTTTCAGTTACTGCAGTGATAGGTGTTAAGTACTGTCTACCCACCACAAGAAGACAAGCGGGGAATGAAGAGGGAGAGAGGCTTGAACTGTTTATCTGCTCTGATAGTGGGCCTGTTTACTAGGAAATGAGTGTATGAGAGTGCATATGAGTCACCTATGCTGGCAGATATAATGCTTGTTTCAGTAACTGCAGTGATAGGTGTTAAGTACTGTCTACCCACCACAAGAAGACACGCGGGAATGAAGAGGGAGAGAGGCTTGAACTGTTTTTCTGCTCTAGTAGTGGATCTGTTTACTAAGAAATGAGTATGTGTGAGTACATACGAGTCACGTATGCTGCCAGATATAATGCTTGTTTCAGTAACTGCAGTGATAGGTGTTAAGTACTGTCTACCCACCACAAGAAGACACGCGGGAATGAAGAGGGAGAGAGGCTTGAACTGTTTTTCTGCTCTAGTAGTGGATCTGTTTACTAAGAAATGAGTATGTGTGAGTACATACGAGTCACGTATGCTGCCAGATATAATGCCTGTTTCAGTAACTGCAGTGATAGGTGTTAAGTACTGTCTACCCACCACAAGAAGACACGCGGGAATGAAGAGGGAGAGAGGCTTGAACTGTTTTTCTGCTCTAGTAGTGGATCTGTTTACTAAGAAATGAGTATGTGTGAGTACATATGAGTCACGTATGCTGCCAGATATAATGCTTGTTTCAGTAACTGCAGTGATAGGTGTTAAGTACTGTCTACCCACCACAAGAAGACACGCGGGAATGGATAGGGAGAGAGGCTTGAACTGTTTTTCTGCTCTAGTAGTGGATCTGTTTACTAAGAAATGAGTATGTGTGAGTACATACGAGTCACGTATGCTGCCAGATATAATGCTTGTTTCAGTTACTGCAGTGATAGGTGTTAAGTACTGTCTACCCACCACAAGAAGACAAGCGGGGAATGAAGAGGGAGAGAGGCTTGAACTGTTTTTCTGCTCTAGTAGTGGATCTGTTTACTAAGAAATGAGTATGTGTGAGTACATACGAGTCACGTATGCTGCCAGATATAATGCTTGTTTCAGTTACTGCAGTGATAAGTGTTAAGTACTGTCTACCCACCACAAGAAGACAAGCGGGGAATGAAGAGGGAGAGAGGCTTGAACTGTTTTTCTGCTCTAGTACTGGATCTGTTTACTAAGAAATGAGTATGTGTGAGTACATACGAGTCACGTATGCTGCCAGATATAATGCTTGTTTCAGTTACTGCAGTGATAGGTGTTAAGTACTGTCTACCCACCACAAGAAGACAAGCGGGGAATGAAGAAGGAGAGAGGCTTGAACTGTTTATCTGCTCTGATAGTGGGCCTGTTTACTAGGAAATGAGTGTATGAGAGTGCATATGAGTCACCTATGCTGGCAGATCTAATGCTTGTTTCAGTAACTACAGTGATAGGTATTATGTACTGTCTACCCACCACAAGAAGACAAGCGGGGAATGAAGAGGGAGAAAGACTTGAACTGTTTATCTGCTCTGATAGTGGGTCTGTTTACTACGAGATGAAGTGTGTGAGAGTACATATGAGTCACCCATGCTGCCAGATTTAATGCTTGTTTCAGTAACTGCAGTGATAATTACTGTCTGCTTACCACAAGAAGGCAAGCGAAGCCTGAAAGGGAGAGGGGTTTGAACTGTTTACTGTTTGCAGTGGATATGTTTACTATGAAATGAGTGTATATGAATCACCAACGCTGCAGTCTAATGCTCGTTTCCGTAACTGCAGTGATAGCTACTGTCTGCGTACCACAAGAAGGCAAGCGGGGTCTGAAGAGGGAGAGAGTCTTGGACTGTTTAGCTGCTCTGGTAGTCGATTTTTTACGACCATAACGACGACCGATATGATTCTATATATGAAAATCAAAGTATAATAGAGGAAGCATGGTTTTCACTTCTGTTAATACGAGGGGGTCTGAGGAGTTTCCGACCTCAACATGAAGATGGCAGCACTTTTAAATAAAAGCTTGTAAATTTCGTTGCTCATCTGTTGAGTTACTCACCAAAGTTTCAGCCTTTTTGAACGCTCAGTTGTTATGTAACAGTTGTTTGAGTGATTTGATGTGAGTGTTTTTGTGAAAATGGACAAAACTAAGTACCGAGCTGTCATTAAATATATGTTTTTGAAAGCCAATACGCCTACGCAAATCAAAGATGAGCTGGTTTCTGTGTATGGAAACTCTGTACCATCATTTACCACAGTGAAATTTTAGGCAGCTGAATTTATTCGTGGCCGTAAGAGCTTGGGAGATAATTAACTATCGGGACGTCCAAAACCTGCAACTACCGACGAAAACATCACCAAAGTTCACCAACTGGTGCTAGATGACCACCAAATTAAAGTGAAAGAGATAGCGGAGGCTATGAACATATCAAAAGAATGTATTTGTGATATATTAATTCAACATTTAGACAAGGGACAGCTGTCCGCGCGTTGGATGCCGTGTTTGTTCACGTTATACCAAAAACGTGTTCGAATGAACATTTCCAACGCTCTGTTGGTGCAGTTTAGGCGTAATAAATCCGAGCTTTGGCATCGATAAATTACTGAAACTTGGACACACAATTACACGTCCTAAAAGGCTACAGTCCAAACAGTGACCTGCAATAGGGGAACCAGATAAAAAAGAGCAAAAAATTTTTTTGGCTAGGAAAGTGATGACTGTCTTTTGGGATAGTCATGGAGTTATTTTAATCGATTTTCTTCAAAAAGGAAAAACAATTACAATGGCACACTACACATCATTACTAGACAAGCTGAAGGCAGAACTTGCGGAAAAACGGCCCCATTTGCAGAAGAACGAAATCCTGTTTCACCAAGGCAACGCACCGTCTCTCACTCAGCGGTTGAAATGGCAAAATCCACGAATTACGGCTTGAACTGCTTGACTCACCAGATCTAGACCGAGATGTTCCGTCATCTGAAAATTGCGTTCGGGGGACAGATTTTCGTCAAATGAAGAGGCAATCACCTTCGTGAACACTTATTTTACAGAGAAAAATTCCGAGTACTATTTGGACGTGTTACAGAGATGGGAGCATCGCTGGGAGAAGTGTGTAGCGTTACAAGGAGACTATGTTGAAAAACGCCGAGTACTATTTGGACGGGTTACAGAGATGGGACCATTGCTGGCAGAAGTGTATAGAGTTACAAGGAGACTGTGTTGATAAACGCCGAGTACTATTTGGATGGGTTACAGAGATGGGACCATTACTGGCAGAAGTGTGTAGAGTTACAAGGAGACTATGTTGAAAAAAGCCGAGTACTAATTTGACGTGTTACAGAGATGGGACCATTGCAGGGAGAAGTGTGTAGAGTCATAAGGAGACTATGCTGAAAAACGCCGAGTACTATTTGGACGGGCTACAGAGATGAGAGCATCGCTGGGGGAAGTGTGTAGAGTTACAAGGAGACTAAGTTGAAAAACGACGGGTACTATTTGGACGGGTTACAGAGATGGGAACAACGCTGGGAGAAGTGTGTAGAGTTTCAAGGAGACTATGTTAAAAACGTCGAGTACTATTTTGACGGGTTACAGAGATGGCAGCATCGCTGGGAGAAGTGTGTCGAGTTACAAGGAGACTATGTTGAAAAACGCCGAGTACTATTTGGACGGGTTACAGGGATGGGAGCATCACTGCGAGGAGTGTGTAGAGTTACAAGGAGACTATGTTGAAAAACGCCGAGTACTATTTGGATGGGTTAAAGAGATGGGGGCATCGCTGGGAGAAGTGTGTAGCGTTACAAGGAGACTGTGTTGAAAAACTCCGAGTACTGTTTGGGCGGCTTACAGATATTGGAGCATTGCTGGGACAAGTGGGTAGCGTTACAAGGAGACTATGTTGAAAAAGTCCGATTACTATTTGAAAGGGATACAGAGATGAGAGCATCGCTGGGAGAAGTGTGTAGAGTTACAAGGAGGCTATGTTGAAAAACGCCGAGTATTATTTGGACGGGTTACAGAGATGGGAGCATCGCTGGGAGAAGTGTGTACAGTTACAAGGAGACTATGTTGAAAAACGCCGGGTACTATTTGGACGGGTTACAGAGATGGGAGCATCGCTGGTAAAAGTGTGTAGAGTTACAAGGAGACTATGTTGAAAAACGCCGGGTACTATTTGGACGGGTTACAGAGATGGGAACATTGCTGGGAGAAATGTGTCGAGTTACAAGGAGACTATGTTGAAAAACGCCGAGTACTATTTGGACGGGTTACAGAGATGGGGGCATCGCTGGAAGAAGTGTGTAGAGTTACAAGGAGACTATGTTGAAAAACGCCGAGTACTATTTGGACGTGTTACAGAGATGGGAGCATCACTATAAGAAGTGTGTAGAGTTACAACGAGACTATGTTGAAAAACGCCGAGTACTATTTGGACGGGTTACAGAGATGGGGGCATCGCTGGAAGAAGTGTGTACAGTTACAAGGAGACTATGTTGAAAAACGCCGAGTATTATTTGGACGGGTTACAGAGATGGGAGCATCGCTGGGAGAAGTGTGTACAGTTACAAGGAGACTATGTTGAAAAACGCCGGGTACTATTTGGACGGGTTACAGAGATGGGAGCATCGCTGGTAAAAGTGTGTAGAGTTACAAGGAGACTATGTTGAAAAACGCCGGGTACTATTTGGACGGGTTACAGAGATGGGAACATTGCTGGGAGAAATGTGTCGAGTTACAAGGAGACTATGTTGAAAAACGCCGAGTACTATTTGGACGGGTTACAGAGATGGGGGCATCGCTGGAAGAAGTGTGTAGAGTTACAAGGAGACTATGTTGAAAAACGCCGAGTACTATTTGGACGTGTTACAGAGATGGGAGCATCACTATAAGAAGTGTGTAGAGTTACAACGAGACTATGTTGAAAAACGCCGAGTACTATTTGGACGGGTTACAGAGATGGGGGCATCGCTGGAAGAAGTGTGTAGAGTTAAAAGGAGACTATGCTGTAAAGCGCCGAGTACTATTTGGACGGGTTACAGAGATGGGGGCATCGCTGGAAGAAGTGTGTAGAGTTACAAGTAGACTATGTTGAAAAACACCGAGTACTATTTGGACGTGTTACAGAGATGGGGGCATCGCTGGAAGAAGTGTGTAGAGTTAGAAGGAGACTATGTTGAAAAACGCCGAGTACTATTTGGACGTGTTACAGAGATGGGAGCAACACTGGAAGAAGTGTGTAGAGTTACAAGGAGACTGTGTTGAAAAACGCCGAGTACTATTTGGACGTGTTACAGAGATGGGAGCATCACTGGATGAAGTGTGTAGAGTTACAACGAGACTATGTTGAAAAACGCCGAGTACTATTTGGACGGGTTACAGAGATGGGGGCATCGCTGGAAGAAGTGTGTAGAGTTAAAAGGAGACTATGTTGAAAAGCGCCGAGTACTATTTGGACGGGTTACAGAGATGGGGGCATCGCTGGAAGAATTGTGTAGAGTTACAAGTAGACTATGTTGAAAAACACCGAGTACTATTTGGACGTGTTACAGAGATGGGAGCATCACTGGGAGAAGTGTGTAGAGTTACAAGGAGACTATGTTGAAAAACGCCGTGTACTATTTGGACGGGTTATAGAGATGGGAGCATCGCTGGGAGAAGTGTGTAGAGTTACAAGGAGACTATGTTGAAAAACGCCGAGTACTATTTTGACGGGTTACAGAGATGGGAGCACCGCTGGGAGAAGTGTGTAGAGTTACAAGGAGACTATGTTGAAAAACGCCGAGTACTATTTGGACGTGTTACAGAGATGAGAGCATCGCTGGGAGAAGTGTGTAGAGTTACAAGGAGACTATGTTGAAAAACACCGAGTACTATTTTGACGTGTTACAGAGATGGGAACATCGCTGGGAGAAGTGTGTCGAGTTACATGGAGACTGTGTTGAAATATTCCGAGTACCATTTGGACGGGTTACAGAGATGAGAGCATCGCTGGGAGAAGTGTGTGGAGTTACAAAGAGAC
The DNA here is from genome assembly GCA_030765055.1 of Mantis religiosa. Classification (NCBI taxonomy): domain Eukaryota; kingdom Metazoa; phylum Arthropoda; class Insecta; order Mantodea; family Mantidae; genus Mantis; species Mantis religiosa. Next base: position 10,169,731 of record CM060955.1, on the reverse strand, counting down.
TATGTTGAAAAATAAAAAGGTAAGAAAATCTGAAAATATGTCTTGTATCTTTATTAGTTTGGAAACTTTTCTGACCACCCTGGTAACGATGTTCATCGTGAACAATGAGAAACTACTCCAACAATGACTACCGACCAGGTAAAATCGGAAAAGATGTAAGTCATCGATTGTGTTGAGCTAGAACAGAACCTTGGATGGGGAACGATGTATTTTCTCAGACGTTAGCACAGGTTTACTTGGAAGGGTAGCAAAGGCAGTGGCCTCGTAGATTTCCTACACTATACCACCACAAACCTGTAAAGAAATTTAATTGTTCTTTCACGCGAAATATAGAACGGTGCGCTAAAACCACAGGACTTAGAGTATCACTAAAGGAAACTTCAATTTTTGCACCGGGTACCCTCGAAATGCTACCGCAAACGTTACCGCTGACCCAACGAGCATTTGCTTCACAGAAAGTAGGCTACATTATATCGTGCTGCTAAAAGAATTATTCCCGCCAGAAAAGGAACACTGCAGAGCAATAACTGCAAGAAAATGCAAATACCAACACGCAAGTTCAAGACTTAAAAATGTGTCGGATAATGGAGTTATTTGTATGATGAGACCAATTTACATGTAAACTACTCTGATTGGCTTGAAATTCAATTTATTTTACGTCACTTTTAGAGATGTTCGGTACACGACATTGTGCACTGTGGTTTACAGCCCACCTTCACTTATTTACCCAGCTGAGTAATACTTCATCTGATTTTGACAAATAAGTGTAATTTATGTAATGTTTTAAAAAGCATTGGAAGCATTTAAATACTATCACTTAATACACTTAAACGGAGAATTATTAATTGTTGCAAATGGGAAGGTGTTTGTGCTTTGAGGAGAAAAAAAATTATCCATGTGAAGGTGGAGAGTAATGTATCTAACATAACCATGAAACCCCAATATTTTTAGCTCAAATGGTTTTTCTAATACAAATAAATAAACCACTATTTCCTGTATTATAATGAATCGTGACGTAAGCACTGTAATGAATATCATTATTGGTTGTCATGTATGCGTTTACGTATATTTGTAATTATTCAGAAATAAACGTAAATATTTGACATGACGCGATAAAAGAATTACTTTGAATAAGCCAATTCGAGCAATGGGAAACAATAAACTTCCTGCTGCTCTGGCAGAACGTGTCTGGTCACATTATATCTTTGTTTATGAATGGTTCGTAATCTCTATTTACTCTAGAGAGTTCAAAGTGGTTGGTGGATGTACATATACTTTTAGTTACTCAGAACTGGAATTTAAACTCCTGCATGACGTGATAAAAGAATTACTGTGAATAAATCAAGGTGTTAAATTTGAGAAAGAGCACACACTTCATTTCCTGTTAGTCTGTGGAATGCTGTATGCTTATGTTTATGAATGAATGCTGGATAAGAAGTGCTTATTTAGTCTGTAGAGTTCAGATCAATATCATTCAGTTTTTCTCTACACAACAGTAGAGTAAGAGATAAATAGTGCAATGGCTTCTTGCGGTGAAATTAGTGGGAGTCGAAAAGGCAGGTATTGCGAAGTCAGGCTCGAAGTATTATTTTTATAGTGTATACGTTCTTCATAAATTTTCGGAAACAAACTAAAAATCAGTTACTGCAAAGAGTACTTCCGTTTAAAAACACGGAAAAGGTGCATCAGCTGAATTAACTTGCAATTGAAATGGGACACGAAGTAATACACCTCTCACCTTACCAATGTCAATATAATCCATTTGAGTTGATGTGGGCTCAAATAAAAAGGGGGATTGCAAACAGAAATAATACTTTTAAACTGACTGACATTAAACGACTTGTTTACGAAGAAATTGACAAGGTAACACAACAGGACTGGGAAAACGGTGTGAGGCATGCAGATTTTAAGAAAGAAATAGCACGTGACGAGATTTTGGGGCCTATAATCATAAATTTGCAAGACTCGGACGATCAAGACAGTGACAATCACAAATTATCTCTTAACGGAAGTGACATTGACAGCGATATGAATGAGCCACTGGCAGTTCCATTGGATTACAAAAACAGGTAATACATAAACTATAATTATAGTATTTAAAAATATAAATAATTTGCGAAAATGCTTTTTCCAATTTTTATTTTGGCAAATGCATTATTGTAAAAGTGTGTAAAATATAATTTGTTTACCCTTACGTCTGCGCCAAGTAAACCTGCATGTTGTATGAGTGTGCGAGAGAGAGAGAGGGAAATATAAAATGAATGGGTAACAGGCTGGCAACGCTGAGTGTGATGGCATCTGATTAGCTGGTCTCCAGAGCTCTTCCTATTTGAAACACACTTTTGTAAATATTCGTAGAGTACACCATAAAGAATAATCAAAATGTTTTAAAATACAGTTAAAACACTTGAACAACCACAAATAATAAAAAAATCGCGGTTTTACATTGGAAGCTGCTTAAACCTGACCCATTCTATGCTGCGTGTGACACACTGCTTAATTTTGCTCACAGGTCTCAGGCTTGAGGCTTTTCACGTGCCAGATATTTACTACATAGGCTCACTGGCTTTACTTCCCTTCCGGCGGAAGCCATGTTAAGGAAGTTTACGCCCAAAAATATCCATCATTCTAGGTTGGGTTTGAACTCGTGATCTCGAGAATGAGAGCCTGGCATGTTACCAAAAAGAACACAAACACTATACGAGGAACGTATACGTGAAGTGTGACCGATCCTGGGGTCTATTAATGGCAGGGAACCACAGCGAAACGCTCTAACCCACTACATCACTGCGCAGGACCACATAAAGTATAAGTAACTCAAATTTGGCTGCAATTCATTCTTTGTGTAACCAGGATTTATACAAAGTGTCATGTGTTATTTATTTAGCTTACTAATGATACACAAATATTAAATTCATTGTCTCTGGTACTCTTAAGACATTTATGCAAAGGTTATCATTAGTTACATCACATTGTCATAGTTTGTCAGTTTAACTTCACGACATTTAGATCGCTGGTGACCAAGTAGTTGAAGGCCTTTCAAACATACATCATCCTACAACATAAACGCGTCTGCAAAATCGTGCTTGCGTGTCTGCCTTAGTATCAGAAGTCCTGAGTTAGAATCTGAGTCAGGTAGAGTTATCTAGCTGAGGTTTAATTCCACAATTTTCCCTTATCCTGAATGGTGAATGTCTGGTAACCCTAAGCTCTATGTACACTGGCCTCCTTTCAACAGCATTTTATTCATCGTCTGATATGACTTAACCTTGGAGATTTCCCTTTATCCTGAAAGATGAATGTCTGGTAAGTCTAAGCTCCATGAACCCTGTACTCATTTTAACATTAAATTCATTGTTCAATATGACTTAACGTTGGAGGCTTTCTCTTATCCTGAAAGATGAATGTCTGGTAACTCTAAGCTCGAAGTTCTCTGTACTTATTTGAACATCATTTCATTCATCGTCCGATATGACTTAACGTTGGAGGTTTCCCCTTATCCTGGAAGATGAACAGCTGGGAACTTTAAGCTCTATGTACCCTGTACTCATTTAAGCCTCATTTCATTCATTGTCCGATATGACTTAACGTTGGAGGTTTTCCCTTATCCTGAAAGATGAATGTCAGGTAACTCTAAGCTCTATGTACCCTGTACTAATTTGAACATCATTTCATTTATCGTCCAATATGACTTAACGTTGGAGGTTTCCCCTTATCCTGAAAGATAAATGTCAGGTAACTCGAAGCTCTATGTACCCTGTACTAATTTGAACATCATTTCATTCATCGTCCAATATGACTTAACGTTGGAGGTTTTCCCTTATCTTGAAAGATAAATGTCAGGTAACTCTAAGATCTATGTACCCTGTACTAATTTGAACATCATTTCATTCATCGTCCAATATGACTTAACGTTGGAGGTTTTCCCTTATCCTGAAAGGTGAATGTCAGGTAACTCTAAGCTCTATGTACCCTGTACTAATTTGAACATCATTTCATTCATCGTCCAATATGACTTAACGTTGGAGGTTTTCCCTTATCCTGAAAGATGAATGTCTGGTAACTCTAAGCGCTATGTACCCTGTACTCATTTGAACATCATTTCATTCATCGTCCAATATGACTTAACGTTGGAGGTTTTCCCTTTTCCTGAAAGATGAATGTCTGGTAACTCTAAGCTCTATGTACCCTGTACTCATTGGACATCACTTCATTAATCGTCCGAAATGACATAACGTTGGAGGTTTTCCCTTATCCTGAAGGATTAATGTCTGGTTACTCTATGCTATTAAATGAACTTAATGCAAGTAGGTTAAAATGGTAGGTTCCAGCGCAGAACCAAATGAGCAAGACGGCGGCCATGCGCAATCAGTATGTTTAGTGGATTTAGACAGTGTTTAGGTAGGCAGTCAATCCTCTTAATTTGCTGTACCTTATAATGCTGTGTCCTGAGGTATGATCAGAGCTTGTCTTGAGCTATGATCTGAGGCTCTAGGGTTAAGGGCTGCAGGGTTTCTTAGGTAAAGTCTGTTGGTATGGGATGTTAATATCTGAAGGATTTAATGGTTAGGTCCTGAGGTATGATCTGGGACTCTATGGTTAAGAGTTGCAGGGTTTCTTAGGTAAAGATTGTTGGTCTGGGAGGTTAATAGCTATAGGACTTAGAGGTTAGGTCTCGAGGTATGATCTGGGGCTCGAGGGTTAAGGGTTGCAGGTTTCAACAGGTAGGGCTGCAGGATTTAATGGTAAGCTCTTGAGGTATGATCTAAGGCTCTAGGGTTAATAGTTTCACAGGTGAAGTCTGTTGGTCTGGATGGTTGAGAACTGTAAGATCTAGAGGTTAGGTATCTATGTATGATCAGGGGGGTTCTAGTGTTAAGAGCTTCAGGTTTTCACAGGTAAAGGTTGCTGGTCTGGGAGGTTAATAGCTGTAGGATTTGGAGGGTAGATCCTGAGGTATGATCTGGAGCTCTAGGGTTAAGAGATGTAGGGTTCATAGCTAAATGTTGTTGGTCTAGAGGATAAAGGCCGTAGGGTCTTTTAACTACGTTTTATGGGCTGAGGTATGATCTTATCATTTTGAAGTTCAGTTTGCTAGTCCAGCGATTAAAGGCGGTTAATCTCGAGGCAAGTCCTACATTTATGCTTTACTATGTCATCCTATTATAAACTAACCTAACCTAATATACTCATTCAGTTCTACCTTCTTTCATCATTCTTTATTGTAACCTAGCTGTGTTTGGCTAGTGGCTTCCTTTGTTGCACCTGTTAACCTAATTGTTCTCTCTCCTTAACTTCCTCTATTCTACCACTTTAACCTAACCTAATATATCCCATGGTTTTAACTTCTTGATCATTGTTCAAGCTAGTTGATTCTGGTATTAACATTCGTTCTCTTTTCTTAAGCTGCCCTGTTTTTACCTCCTTAACCTATCCTAAGCATGTTTCTTTTCTCATGCTAACTACTTGTATGTATGATGCAAATTTTTTAGACATATCGGTGTTAGAGCTATCTTTGTCACTGCAAGAGGTATATATGCTGATTGCAGATCTTTATACAGTAAATTTAACCCTTTGTGTATCTGCTTCTCTTTTCCTAAAATTGAGCTTCTTTTGTTGCTGAGATTTCTTGTTTTTCGTACCTTCTCTATGCTTTCAGGAACTCTATTCCACTTTGTTATGTTTTGAGGTCCTATGCTTATATCTTAGGCTTTTTGATTATGTCTTTTGATCTGAAAGGCTATGTATATTGGTTATGTTCCTCATCTCTTTTGCTCACATGGTTAGATCTTGAGCCATGATCTTAGGGCCAGGGGGTTTAAAGGATGTAGGTCTCATAGCTTAAGCTCGCAGGCCTGAAGGTTAAAGGCTGTAGGTTTAGCGGTTAGGTCGTATGGATTCAAGGTTAGATCTCTCGGTCTAGAGTTTAAGGCTGTAGGATCTGGAGGTTACGTATGGCCTGAGGGCTCTAGGGTTGAGTTGTAAACTTCATAGCCAAAGGTTGCAGCTCATGAGGTTAAAAGCTATAGGATCCGGAGGTTAGGTATTGAGGTACGATCTCGGAACTCTAGGATTAAGAGCTATAGGTTTCATAGCTACAAGTTTGGCAGCTAGAGATATCTTCGTTACTGTTAGAGGTATATTTGCAATGATCTATGCGTATAGTTTTTCATGCGTTTTTTCATGCAGATTGATGTCTTTATACTCTTGTGCCTTTTTTCAAGCTTTTACTCCCTCTGCATCGTCCTGTAATAAGTCCGTAACGCTAAACCAATGTTCTAATGCTATTTTCAAGCTTTTTTTCAGATGTTATGAGGTTTATGCGCGTTTCAAGGATTTTTTTAGACCTAGTTCAGTTACTTAAATCATTTTATAACTAATTAAAAGGTTTTTTTCAAGGATATTTCAGATAAAGAGATAGTTACTTTTTCAATTTACCTATTTTTAACACTAACTAAAGTGCGTTCAGTTAGCTTATGTGGTGAGGCAGACGTCCCTCGTCTTTTTCTCTGGACTTGGGACCAGCGTCAGAATTTGTTTTCTGAACGGTAGACTTAACGCCCTCCTCTGCTCTTATTATTCAGCTCTTTTTATGCTTAGATGTCAGCTACGTTCCAGTGTTTGTTGTTTCTCGGAATGAAAATTGTTTTTTTTCTGCTCTAGGGTTCCTTCTTTCATTCGCCGTTCAAAATATGGTAATGTCCATGGGCATATGTGGATACTCCATCATCTGCAATTACTCTCTTGTCATCATGTGGAGATAGGGATATTTTGTTCACTTCCACTGACGCAACATTATGTTGATGGGACATAATTAGGTTCATTGGTGTTCTTATGATTTCTCTGCTTTTAAGACAGTCCACATAGCTCTCAAAGGTGATGTACTGTTTAATGGCACTATGTTTTATGCCTTTTATCTTCTTGATTATGCCTCCATCGATGTCGAGTGCATACATCTTCGGTCTCAGTCCAACAAAACGACGAATGATTTTTCCATTGGCTTCATCTTTAAATTTTCCCAACATTTTCTTGTTTTTTGTAGAATGGCATATGTGGTCGCTAGGATAATCAGCAGTATCCAGGTGTTCCAGAAAACGTAACTTATCCTGGTATATGTCTCCGGTAGTCACACGATGGATGAAAGAGTCAGTATCCATGTACATGAGCTTCAGATTTTCAAGCCCGTAATACGGCATTAGCACATCATAATGATACCAATACATCAAGGTCTTCGAGATATCCAGCACACACATCCCAATGTATATAGGCTTGTTGAAGACTATCTCCCGTGACGCCATGTGTACTGCAGCCAGATTAGGTCCATATATAGTTCTATCAATAAATGTAGGCTTAGCAACCAGTTTTTCCAATGTCTTCCAATCGGTGACAAGTCGTATATTCAGTCGGTTTCTGATGTTTTCCATAGTTTTACCAAACATGGCATTGTTAAAAAGTTTGTAAAGATCCTTCTCGAAATCATTTCTCGATCCTTGTCGTAGCCGGTTATTGAATTCTACATAAGGCTTTAACCAACATGACTGTTGAAATTGTAGCACCCGATGGATTTTAGTCAGTTGTAACCCATGACTAAGGGCCTGCTTCAAGGTCATGTAATGCACCACATACCTAGTTCGTGATCCAAGGTGAGGAATTAGTTTCCTTGTAGAAGAACCAGGGGGCTTGATGCACTCAGGTAGGAACGGTAAATCATTGTGCAGCTCATGGAGTTCTGTAGGATATTGAAGGTCCACTTCTAAAATGTATCCGAGCGGGTCATCTTCTCGTAGTATATCTAGGTTGATATCTTCAGGAGAAACCCACTTAAAACCCCCGTAAGCAAGGGCCTTCCGCATCGACCACGCATATTGGTTATTTGCGTCCTCGTACGTAATATATTGAGAGGGCTTACTTGAGTCATACTCCTTCATGTAGTGATTGTTCGCTTCTGCATACCGATGAGAAACTTGGCATAATCCTCCTCTTATACCTGCTTCAACCATGAGTAGCTGGTCATAATCCTGTAGTAATTCCAGTTCAATTCCTGTGTACAACAGCATTGCATCCCACGTGAGTCCGGGTGATGTATAATAATGTGCGGGATCAACTTTATGGGTTTTCAGGGTCTGCTCTCTGAATGTTTCAAACACATCTGCTAGTAGAAGGACATCCGAAGTTAAGTAGAGGTCACTGTAGTCGCCTAGTGTTCTGATGTTGAAGTGACTCCATACGGTTTTTGCATGCTGATACTCTGTATCACTAATTTCTTCTCTGTTTAACTTGCTGTAGAATGCTTCTCTCGGAGGAAGTTCTGTCTCACTCAAAACATCCCATGATGTAACGTAATCATAGGGAAACACACCTTTACGCATCATCAATTCGATCTTCTCTGCTCCAAAGTACTTCTGGGTTTCAGGATATGATGTTAGATTTTTTTCTAGTTTATCCAAGCTGGTACTAAGGAAGCGATAGGTATCTACAAAACGAAGTTTAATGTCACCAACATACTTGGAAAATGATATATAACTTTCCTCAGAGCTAGGAATAACTTCTACTCTATCGCTAGTACAGCCTAACTCCTTAACAATGAAATGGGAGTCATATCCACTCAGGTTATGTATGAAGACAGGAATATAATTAGGCGTTTTACACGCTAGATTACACTGATTATGTAAACTTCCTCGATATTCACCACTTATATGATCATGATCTCGTACTTTCCAGTTATCGTCGGTAAATTCTTTACCACATAAGTAGCATTCTGTAGAAGATTCGAATGATTTTTGTTGCTTATCTGTCAGAGTTAATGGAACACCAGTTTTGTATACAGCATTAATTTTCTTTGCGAGAGAACTTACATACTCCATAAACTTCAGTGCAGCATCATAACCCCGATATACATAGGGTTCAGTAGGAAGATCAGTCTGTAAACCTTCAATTGTAGCTGAGGATTTGACATAAACACAGAAACTCATAGGAATATGCTTCTGATATGGAACTGTATAAGACGTTTCGGCATTAGAAGAACACCCGTGGTAAGGGGTAAGAATGCTTTCAAAGTCAGCGTATATGACATAAGGTAATTTCAACATCCTTTCATGATTCTTGAATCTAACAATAGATTTCTCCTTAGTTGGCATAACAATCTTAGCAACTCCGTGTTGGCTGCATAATTTTCTATGTTCATTTAACCTCTCAACTCCTCCATTTCGATAATCAAAGTGCGTAAAACAGCGCTTGCAGATGTAGAGTTTTCCCTCACATTTGGTTTTTTGTTGATGAATAAGTCTCTCGAAATTCTTTATATAAACGTAATGATGACGTCCAGCTGAATTGCTTAATAGAAGCAGGTCGCGATGCTCAGTCAGTTCTTCATTGACAACTTTCATAGGAAACACTTGATTCTTTTCATCCAACCCGAAACATTTATAGAGATGTTATTTTTTCGTTCAAATTTTGGGATGTCACTCAAACTCATAGGAAATGAGACGCAGCTAATGTCATATCTTTCTTGAAGATTCTTATACTTGCTAACACGTTGAGGATCCTTGTGAATGAACTTGGCAAGTACGGCGTACATAAAACATTTCTCATCATCATAGTTGTGCGGATTTATACCGGCTCCTTTAGCTCCAACAATAGCCGGTAGAGGGATGTAACTGCTCCCTTTTAGACCACTATTCTTGTTGATCCTAACACGCACATCATCAACAGCTAATAAAGCCCAGCTGCTTCCTTTAAGTTGACTTTCCTCCATTTCAGTACAAAGTTTCTTGAATTTACTTTCCAATATGGCGTCCAAGTCACTTTCTAAAAATATTGCTTGATTTGGTGTTTTAAAGGCTTTATCAGTAGTGTCACCAACGGCATTGACAAACCGACATTCAGCCATGAGGTTAATTTTCACACTTTTATGCATCCTCAGTTGCTTCTGAACGGCTTGAATTATCCGCTGTTTTGATTCCTGGAGATATGTATTCAGGTCTTGGCATGTAGAGCACTGGATGAAATATGATTTCAGTCGATCCTGGAAAGCTGTTTCATATTCTACGACATCGTCTTCATCAGGAACCATTAACAGCAATTTATGTTTGGTAGGCTCGATCTTGAGTTTCTTAGCAGCAGTTATTCTCTCGCATCGTTCTTGATGAGTATCTCTGCGATTCTCAGTATCATAAACATTACCACAATGTTTACATTCGTAAAACCGGCCACATACCAGCTCATGTCTCTTTTTATTGTAGCTTTTCAGGAAACTCTTTGCACATATGCTACACCTATTTTCAGGTATAGTGTCTAACAGAGCTTCCATCGCTATAGTTTTTTGTTGTGTGCAGGCTAATTCTCGGGAATATGTTGCCAAGTGAGTGTCTTGATACACTTTTCACTTCTCTTCTTCACCTTGATAAGTTATCAGCGCTACTGATGATGAATTTCACTGTAGAAGCTGATCCGCTATGCTATAAACACACTAGCGTAATTACAATCTAAGATCGATCAAGCTCTCTTTATACACTTAGCACAGACCTAATAGAAAACTTCATCATCCCCTCCACCAACGGGATTCGAAGGTGGCACTCCTATCGGAGAAAACCTAAAGGAAAACTTCATCACACCACCACCACCACCACCACCACCTTTGTAGTTCGAAGGTGGCGCTCCTATCGGAGAAAACCTAAAAGAAAACTATTATCTTGCTACCACAGGGGTTCGAAGATGCTTCTACTATTGGAGAAAACCTAAAAGAAAACTCTATTAATTTTCCAGTTTTCGATTATTCTTTAACTACTATACAATTCACATGAGAGAAAAAATTAGACAAATAAAAATTGAAAAAGGAAATAAATAGCTAGATTTGAAGATAAAATTTAGACAATTCAAACGAGTATAAACACGACTAAGCTCCGCCTTTTAGTTTTAAAGTTACATTAGGAGCTCCCATTGCCACCCGTAGACACCTCTCCGTCATATTCAACCACGTGTTCTTGATTCTTTTCACACATATCTTAACATAACAGTTCTATTTTTCTCAAGTTCATCTATTACACCGTTTAACTGATTCACGGGCACCCTTAGAATCCTTCACTTCATCCTCAAACACGCCTTCTTGAACCCTTTTGATATATTTTAACCTATTTATGTTTGTTGCTACGGGCATCCGTTCTCTTTTCTTAAGTTAAATTATTACGGCCATCTTGTTATGTCTGAGTCTCATGCTTATATATTAAACTTTGTGATTAAGTATTTTGATTTGAAAGTCTATGTAAATCGGTTAAGGTAAACATGAGACAAGTCATGATGTATGATCTTATGGGGTGAGCTTGTCAACACGCCTAAAATCATTTATATTTAAAGGTATTTAAATTATCCCACCGAGATTTGAACCCTGATCCTGAGGCGTAAATTACTATTTCAACAACAATCCAGACCTAAGGTATATATGTATACGCTATTTCATTGCGCTAACGTTATTAGTTCAAGAGTTATTTAAGATTCAAGTTATTGCGACAGAAGCAGTAATCGAACCACGGGTCTCTAGGATACGGAATCATAAATCATTCACAGCATATGTTGAATGAAAAAAACCTGCGCTTTCCCCAGCTGTTCTATGTGCAATAGATCAGAAATAGAACACAATTACATAATTCAATGGACGATGGGAACTGAACCAGGGACCCTTGAGCTACACGTTGTCAGCATATGATTAACTATGAGAAGCGTAACCATATAAATGTTATTTCACATCTCTAGACCCAGTGGTTACAGAGATATTTAAATAAAACAATTCAGGACTCGAACTAAGGACTACAGGTATACAGCATAAACCCCGTGGATCCCGCTAACCATATGTAAGTAATAAAGTTTATCCGAACTCTCTATCATAATTAGTTTCGGAGTTATTCCAATATAAGCAGTACTCTTTTGTGCAGAGTTTGATTAGGGACCATTGATGAAACTACAAGTCACAGACAGTCAGTAAGGGCATGGACACCCCTTACAGGCGGTAGAAAGGCAGCATACATCATCTACCCTAATCATGTTTCCCACGGTTCAGGCAACCTCTTGTGCAGCTGTCTAGTGACTTGTAGTTTCATCATTTTCATTAATTTAACTTAAGAAAAGAGAACGGATGCCCGTAGCAACAAGCATAAATAGGTTAAAATATATCAAAAGGGTTCAAGAAGGCGTGTTTGAGGATGAAGTGAAGGATTCTAAGGGTGCCCGTGAATCAGTTAAACGGTGTAATAGATGAACTTGAGAAAAATAGAACTGTTATGTTAAGATATGTGTGAAAAGAATCAAGAACACGTGGTTGAATATGACGGAGAGGTGTCTACGGGTGGCAATGGGAGCTCCTAATGTAACTTTAAAACTAAAAGGCGGAGCTTAGTCGTGTTTATACTCGTTTGAATTGTCTAAATTTTATCTTCAAATCTAGCTATTTATTTCCTTTTTCAATTTTAATTTGTCTAATTTTTTCTCTCATGTGAATTGTATAGTAGTTAAAGATTAATCGAAAACTGGAAAATTAATAGAGTTTTCTTTTAGGTTTTCTCCAATAGTAGAAGCATCTTCGAACCCCTGTGGTAGCAAGATAATAGTTTTCTTTTAGGTTTTCTCCGATAGGAGCGCCACCTTCGAAATACAAAGGTGGTGGTGGTGGTGGTGTGATGAAGCTTTCCTTTAGGTTTTCTCCGATAGGAGTGCCACCTTCGAATCCCGTTGGTGGAGGGGATGATGAAGTTTTCTATTAGGTCTGTGCTAAGTGTATAAAGAGAGCTTGATCGATCTTAGATTGTAATTACGCTAGTGTGTTTATAGCATAGCGGATCAGCTTCTACAGTGAAATTCATCACCAGTAGCGCTGATAACTTATCAAGGTGAAGAAGAGAAGTGAAAAGTGTATCAAGACACTCACTTGGCAACATATTCCCGAGAATTAGCCTGCACACAACAAAAAACTATAGCGATGGAAGCTCTGTTAGACACTATACCTGAAAATAGGTGTAGCATATGTGCAAAGAGTTTCCTGAAAAGCTACAATAAAAAGAGACATGAGCTGGTATGTGGCCGGTTTTACGAATGTAAACATTGTGGTAATGTTTATGATACTGAGAATCGCAGAGATACTCATCAAGAACATTGCGAGAAAATAACTGCTGCTAAGAAACTCAAGATCGAGCCTACCAAACATAAATTGCTGTTAATGGTTCCTGATGAAGACGATGTCGTAGAATATGAAACAGCTTTCCAGGATCGACTGAAATCATATTTCATCCAGTGCTCTACATGCCAAGACCTGAATACATATCTCCAGGAATCAAAACAGCGGATAATTCAAGCCGTTCAGAAGCAACTGAGGATGCATAAAAGTGTGAAAATTAACCTCATGGCTGAATGTCGGTTTGTCAATGCCGTTGGTGACACTACTGATAAAGCCTTTAAAACACCAAATCAAGCAATATTTTTAGAAAGTGACTTGGACGCCATATTGGAAAGTAAATTCAAGAAACTTTGTACTGAAATGGAGGAAAGTCAACTTAAAGGAAGCAGCTGGGCTTTATTAGCTGTTGATGATGTGCGTGTTAGGATCAACAAGAATAATGGTCTAAAAGGGAGCAGTTACATCCCTCTACCGGCTATTGTTGGAGCTAAAGGAGCCGGTATAAATCCGCACAACTATGATGATGAGAAATGTTTTATGTACGCCGTACTTGCCAAGTTCATTCACAAGGATCCTCAACGTGTTAGCAAGTATAAGAATCTTCAAGAAAGATATGACTTTAGCTGCGTCTCATTTCCTATGAGTTTGAGTGACATCCCAAAATTTGAACGAAAAAATAACATCTCTATAAATGTTTTCGGGTTGGATGAAAAGAATCAAGTGTTTCCTATGAAAGTTGTCAATGAAGAACTGACTGAGCATCGCGACCTGCTTCTATTAAGCAATTCAGCTGGACGTCATCATTACGTTTATATAAAGAATTTCGAGAGACTTATTCATCAACAAAAAACCAAATGTGAGGGAAAACTCTACATCTGCAAGCGCTGTTTTACGCACTTTGATTATCGAAATGGAGGAGTTGAGAGGTTAAATGAACATAGAAAATTATGCAGCCAACACGGAGTTGCTAAGATTGTTATGCCAACTAAGGAGAAATCTATTGTTAGATTCAAGAATCATGAAAGGATGTTGAAATTACCTTATGTCATATACGCTGACTTTGAAAGCATTCTTACCCCTTACCACGGGTGTTCTTCTAATGCCGAAACGTCTTATACAGTTCCATATCAGAAGCATATTCCTATGAGTTTCTGTGTTTATGTCAAATCCTCAGCTACAATTGAAGGTTTACAGACTGATCTTCCTACTGAACCCTATGTATATCGGGGTTATGATGCTGCACTGAAGTTTATGGAGTATGTAAGTTCTCTCGCAAAGAAAATTAATGCTGTATACAAAACTGGTGTTCCATTAACTCTGACAGATAAGCAACAAAAATCATTCGAATCTTCTACAGAATGCTACTTATGTGGTAAAGAATTTACCGACGATAACTGGAAAGTACGAGATCATGACCATATAAGTGGTGAATATCGAGGAAGTCTACATAATCAGTGTAATCTAGCGTGTAAAACGCCTAATTATATTCCTGTCTTCATACATAACCTGAGTGGATATGACTCCCATTTCATTGTTAAGGAGTTAGGCTGTACTAGCGATAGAGTAGAAGTTATTCCTAGCTCTGAGGAAAGTTATATATCATTTTCCAAGTATGTTGGTGACATTAAACTTCGTTTTGTGGATACCTATCGCTTCCTTAGTACCAGCTTGGATAAACTAGAAAAAAATCTAACATCATATCCTGAAACCCAGAAGTACTTTGGAGCAGAGAAGATCGAATTGATGATGCGTAAAGGTGTGTTTCCCTATGATTACGTTACATCATGGGATGTTTTGAGTGAGACAGAACTTCCTCCGAGAGAAGCATTCTACAGCAAGTTAAACAGAGAAGAAATTAGTGATACAGAGTATCAGCATGCAAAAACCGTATGGAGTCACTTCAACATCAGAACACTAGGCGACTACAGTGACCTCTACTTAACTTCGGATGTCCTTCTACTAGCAGATGTGTTTGAAACATTCAGAGAGCAGACCCTGAAAACCCATAAAGTTGATCCCGCACATTATTATACATCACCCGGACTCACGTGGGATGCAATGCTGTTGTACACAGGAATTGAACTGGAATTACTACAGGATTATGACCAGCTACTCATGGTTGAAGCAGGTATAAGAGGAGGATTATGCCAAGTTTCTCATCGGTATGCAGAAGCGAACAATCACTACATGAAGGAGTATGACTCAAGTAAGCCCTCTCAATATATTACGTACGAGGACGCAAATAACCAATATGCGTGGGCTATGCGGAAGGCCCTTGCTTACGGGGGTTTTAAGTGGGTTTCTCCTGAAGATATCAACCTAGATATACTACGAGAAGATGACCCGCTCGGATACATTTTAGAAGTGGACCTTCAATATCCTACAGAACTCCATGAGCTGCACAATGATTTACCGTTCCTACCTGAGTGCATCAAGCCCCCGGGTTCTTCTACAAGGAAACTAATTCCTCACCTTGGATCACGAACTAGGTATGTGGTGCATTACATGACCTTGAAGCAGGCCCTTAGTCATGGGTTACAACTGACTAAAATCCATCGGGTGCTACAATTTCAACAGTCATGTTGGTAAAAGCCTTATGTAGAATTCAATAACCGGCTACGACAAGGATCGAGAAATGATTTCGAGAAGGATCTTTACAAACTTTTTAACAATGCCATGTTTGGTAAAACTATGGAAAACATCAGAAACCGACTGAATATACGACTTGTCACCAATTGGAAGACATTGGAAAAACTGGTTGCTAAGCCTACATTTATTGATAGAACTATATATGGACCTAATCTGGCTGCAGTACACATGGCGTCACGGGAGATAGTCTTCAACAAGCCTATATACATTGGGATGTGTGTGCTGGATATCTCGAAGACCTTGATGTATTGGTATCATTATGATGTGCTAATGCCGTATTACGGGCTTGAAAATCTGAAGCTCATGTACATGGATACTGACTCTTTCATCCATCGTGTGACTACCGGAGACATATACCAGGATAAGTTACGTTTTCTGGAACACCTGGATACTGCTGATTATCCTAGCGACCACATATGCCATTCTACAAAAAACAAGAAAATGTTGGGAAAATTTAAAGATGAAGCCAATGGAAAAATCATTCGTCGTTTTGTTGGACTGAGACCGAAGATGTATGCACTCGACATCGATGGAGGCATAATCAAGAAGATAAAAGGCATAAAACATAGTGCCATTAAACAGTACATCACCTTTGAGAGCTATGTGGACTGTCTTAAAAGCAGAGAAATCATAAGAACACCAATGAACCTAATTATGTCCCATCAACATAATGTTGCGTCAGTGGAAGTGAACAAAATATCCCTATCTCCACATGATGACAAGAGAGTAATTGCAGATGATGGAGTATCCACATATGCCCATGGACATTACCATATTTTGAACGGCGAATGAAAGAAGGAACCCTAGAGCAGAAAAAAAACAATTTTCATTCCGAGAAACAACAAACACTGGAACGTAGCTGACATCTAAGCATAAAAAGAGCTGAATAATAAGAGCAGAGGAGGGCGTTAAGTCTACCGTTCAGAAAACAAATTCTGACGCTGGTCCCAAGTCCAGAGAAAAAGACGAGGGACGTCTGCCTCACCACATAAGCTAACTGAACGCACTTTAGTTAGTGTTAAAAATAGGTAAATTGAAAAAGTAACTATCTCTTTATCTGAAATATCCTTGAAAAAAACCTTTTAATTAGTTATAAAATGATTTAAGTAAATGAACTAGGTCTAAAAAAATCCTTGAAACGCGCATAAACCTCATAACATCTGAAAAAAAGCTTGAAAATAGCATTAGAACATTGGTTTAGCGTTACGGACTTATTACAGGACGATGCAGAGGGAGTAAAAGCTTGAAAAAAGGCACAAGAGTATAAAGACATCAATCTGCATGAAAAAACGCATGAAAAACTATACGCATAGATCATTGCAAATATACCTCTAACAGTAACGAAGATATCTCTAGCTGCCAAACTTGTAGCTATGAAACCTATAGCTCTTAATCCTAGAGTTCCGAGATCGTACCTCAATACCTAACCTCCGGATCCTATAGCTTTTAACCTCATGAGCTGCAACCTTTGGCTATGAAGTTTACAACTCAACCCTAGAGCCCTCAGGCCATACGTAACCTCCAGATCCTACAGCCTTAAACTCTAGACCGAGAGATCTAACCTTGAATCCATACGACCTAACCGCTAAACCTACAGCCTTTAACCTTCAGGCCTGCGAGCTTAAGCTATGAGACCTACATCCTTTAAACCCCCTGGCCCTAAGATCATGGCTCAAGATCTAACCATGTGAGCAAAAGAGATGAGGAACATAACCAATATACATAGCCTTTCAGATCAAAAGACATAATCAAAAAGCCTAAGATATAAGCATAGGACCTCAAAACATAACAAAGTGGAATAGAGTTCCTGAAAGCATAGAGAAGGTACGAAAAACAAGAAATCTCAGCAACAAAAGAAGCTCAATTTTAGGAAAAGAGAAGCAGATACACAAAGGGTTAAATTTACTGTATAAAGATCTGTAATCAGCATATATACCTCTTGCAGTGACAAAGATAGCTCTAACACCGATATGTCTAAAAAATTTGCATCATACATACAAGTAGTTAGCATGAGAAAAGAAACATGCTTAGGATAGGTTAAGGAGGTAAAAACAGGGCAGCTTAAGAAAAGAGAACGAATGTTAATACCAGAATCAACTAGCTTGAACAATGATCAAGAAGTTAAAACCATGGGATATATTAGGTTAGGTTAAAGTGGTAGAATAGAGGAAGTTAAGGAGAGAGAACAATTAGGTTAACAGGTGCAACAAAGGAAGCCACTAGCCAAACACAGCTAGGTTACAATAAAGAATGATGAAAGAAGGTAGAACTGAATGAGTATATTAGGTTAGGTTAGTTTATAATAGGATGACATAGTAAAGCATAAATGTAGGACTTGCCTCGAGATTAACCGCCTTTAATCGCTGGACTAGCAAACTGAACTTCAAAATGATAAGATCATACCTCAGCCCATAAAACGTAGTTAAAAGACCCTACGGCCTTTATCCTCTAGACCAACAACATTTAGCTATGAACCCTACAACTCTTAACCCTAGAGCTCCAGATCATACCTTAGGATCTACCCTCCAAATCCTACAGCTATTAACCTCCCAGACCAGCAACCTTTACCTGTGAAAACCTGAAGCTCTTAACACTAGAACCCCCCTGATCATACATAGATACCTAACCTCTAGATCTTACAGCTCTCAACCATCCTGACCAACAGACTTCGCCTGTGAAAACTCTTAACCCTAGAGCCCCCTGATCATACATAGATACCTAACCTCTAGATCTTACAGCTCTCAACCATCCAGACCAACAGACTTCACCTGTGAAACTATTAACCCTAGAGCCTTAGATCATACCTCAAGAGCTTACCATTAAATCCTGCAGCCCTACCTGTTGAAACCTGCAACCCTTAACCCTCGAGCCCCAGATCATACCTCGAGACCTAACCTCTAAGTCCTATAGCTATTAACCTCCCAGACCAACAATCTTTACCTAAGAAACCCTGCAACTCTTAACCATAGAGTCCCAGATCATACCTCAGGACCTAACCATTAAATCCTTCAGATATTAACATCCCATACCAACAGACTTTACCTAAGAAACCCTGCAGCCCTTAACCCTAGAGCCTCAGATCATAGCTCAAGACAAGCTCTGATCATACCTCAGGACACAGCATTATAAGGTACAGCAAATTAAGATGATTGACTGCCTACCTAAACACTGTCTAAATCCACTAAACATACTGATTGCGCATGGCCGCCATCTTGCTCATTTGGGTCTGCGCTGGAACCTACCATTTTAACCTACTAATGCAAACATAACAAAATGCCAGAAATGGAGCAATTACGTAAAAGAACCTCGATATCTCACTTAGACAAAACACAATCGTATTACACAGTTAATTATCTCATGTTTTTAAATTGTTCTTTCCAGCAAAACATTACACTATTCCCTAGAGAACAGGTTTTGAAAAGCTAGTTAAAGATGCCCGCCAATCCAAATCACTCGCAGTACTACTAAGCAGTAGAAAAAGTAGAACGATCTGGAACAAATAATTTGTGGAAATTTGGACAAAAAGTTTGATTTCGGTGCTGAAAAGTAGGATTACAACTGAAACTTTGAATGCAAGAACCGGAACTTGAGCTACGGATCTGCCGCTCTATTTGGACTATATGTTCCAATGAACTACCGTGGTACGTGATTAAATTTCCAAACTGATTTCAGATATTGGGTAGGCGACAAAGAAATCACAATTTGACTTACATGTGTATTAGCTTCAGGGCGTGGCGCGCTTTGGCTGAGCGTTAGACCACTCAAGTCTCCATAAAGCGTTCCGGGTTCAATCCTGGGCAACCACATGTGAGATTTGTGAGTAGTGTGTATCTAGGAATGAATGTTTACTTCTGTTTTACATGGTTTAGGACATTTTACAATATTTCTACAGCCTACCTTACCCTAAGTACAAACTGTAGTCTAGCAGTCATTCTCATTTTGGACCATAGGTTATGTGCCTCCCTGGTCTTTGGCTCATCTCGTGATGCCAACCCTCTATTTCGTTCCTGCTCTCTCCATTTACTGCTTCCTTCTCTATTTTCTTCTACTGTTTATTTCCTACTCCTATTTCTTTTTCATCTTCTTTAAAATCTCCCCCATGCTCTTATTCTTCTTTTCGCACTCACCTGTCAAACATTCTTATCGCTGCTGTAATGCTTTTCCATTTTGCATATAGTAAAATCGGGCGTTAAACAGTAGAAAATATCGGGTTAACTATATCGAAATTTGTTGCCATTTATGAGGTGCTCATTGCCATTTTACACACACACACACACACACACACACACACACACACACACACACACACACACACACGCACGCACACACGCACACACGCACACGCACACACGCACGCACACACACTGTGTTTCTACAAAGCTTCCTAAAAACAAAAAATACAAATAATATGGTGAAGTGATCAGTCCAGGCTGTTAAGGCAACGCTACACTGAAAATTCGCTGAAAATGTTAAAAATCGTGGAATTCTCTTATTTGGAACTTTTTGGTAGCTTAGGGTATGTAGTAATAGATTACGTGTGAAGCTGATTTTTCATATAATTCGAGAAATTCGTTAAAATGTCCATATGTAATGCAATGCAAACCTGGTCTTCTGAAATTGATGAAAAGGTTAAATAAAGATGGCCTTGTTTGTGACGCAACAGATTACCTAGAAATTCAAACTTTGACGTCAATCCAATCAAATTTAGGTATTGGTCCCTTGGCAACAAGACATGGTAGAATGAACCAATCCGATTTCAGTAAAAATTTTAATTTGATTTTTTTCACTTGAGAAAGCTAATTCATTAAGTGTCTTTTGATCTGGTCAGACGTGTTATGGTTATCGTCTCGGACACAGAGGCGTCGTAGAAGAGCAAACTTAAATTATGAATAGCACGCTGTTGCGTTTACTACGCCATTAAAATCGAGAAAGATGTTTACAAATGTTTCAAAACATCGGTTGTGTAAGAATACAGGAAGAAAATAAATTCTCAAAAAAGTGAAGCAGTGTTTTAAAATCAATTTTAATGCCACCATCCACCATTCCGTTTCTGGCGCAGTACCACTGTCTGAGATTACAGAATTCATCGCTCATCGACAGTTTATCCAGACTACTTCATCGCAGTAACAAGGAAGCTGAAAATATCTCCAACTCTCCATCCCGAGGAAGGTAAGTCGCCTCACCAGGAGAGTGTAATAAGGAAAACGTATTACACGTGCTATTTTTATTATTAGAACCATTTTAGGCCATTACATGACAATTTAAAGAGGCCTTTAACAATCGCTAAAAGTAACAATCATTACTTTAAACTTAATTGTCAGAGAAACCTTTTTTTCTAACCGTTTTCAGTATACAAAATGCCTCACGCGTCAAAGTTTTTCATTTAACTTGGTGAAACTTATTGGATAGTCCATAATATGTAAACGAGAAACTTCAGATTCTCCTTATCTTGTTAATGCTCATGTTTTGAAAATTATATGGTGTTAAGGAATAAAAATAGTTAATACTTTCAAAATTTTTAGAGCTAAAACATGAAAAATATTGTCACGACAACAGGCATAAAAGTTTCGGCACAAATAAGAAAACAGTCGGCGGATAAGGTTTCAGATAACGAGCTTGCATAAGCAGATAAACATAGCACTTGAGATAAAAGACTTACCGAAACAAACAAACTGAGATAAATGGACATTTCTAGTTACTTCTGGACTGATAAGGATTGTTCGCGTTCTTGTTTATTTGCGAAACATCTAGAAATTATCTGGAAGTATTTAAAGAGGCGACGATTTGGCAAGAGGGAGTTGCGAGTTGTAAAACAGTGAGTTGTGAAATGAGAGACAGCCAGCTGTGTTATTGTAACGAGAGCTAATGGCGTAATCTGCTGTCACTGTTTGTTATTGTGATCGAGCTTGATAGACTGATGGTGTTGATACCGAAATTAAGGTTTGCCATAAGTAAAGAATTATGAAGGATGTCAAAGGAATGTAGGTTCTTTGTGCAAGGGCAGTTGAGTCGAATAGCAGTTTGGGTGAATAAGTTGTTTTAACAAAAGAAACGTAAGAAACAGTGTCCTTAGGAGATTTCTAAAGGATGGCATTTGACTTGTTGAATAGGGTATTCTTTGGACCATTCATAATGGCATGACAAAACAGCCACAAAGGAAATCTTTGTGTGAAAAGAGATCTTTCAGAAAGTGAAAGTGATATATACAGCCACACACACAGCGGTGGACAACAGTCTTCAGCGTGGAGTCGATTAGAGCACTTCGTGGCTGGCAAGCCATTGAAACAGTCCGAGGCGTGAAGCATATTAGGGCGGTCAACTTGTTCTCTCTTTGGCCTGGCATACCAGAAATGTGAGAATATATTTGTCGGTTCATATATACGTGAGGAACGACTAAAGTTTATCGAGTAATAAACATTCTGCCGTCAGTAACTCTAAACAGGGATATTGGTAACCCTTGGTCGGCAACTTCAGTTTCGATGTTCTAAAAAAAAAGTAGTAAATAAATAAGTTTGAAACGGGCATTCCAGTGTCATTAAAATATCCTGCTCACACACATCTACGCATACCCTGTGAGAAACCTCATTGTTTTACCCTGAGCCACACATATTATAATAGCTTCAAAGTAGCATCAACGTGGAAACCTTGCCAAAATATACAATTTAGTTACAGTGTGTGTAACGTAATGCTGCTGTAATCTATAAGAGTATTTCTATGAAAATAAAGGAGATTTTTAATTTCAGCAACTCGGCCTTTTAATTCTACGAATCCACAAAGTCACAATATTTTAGAAAAAATGCTATAAGAATATCCCAAAAAATAAGAATCTGGGTCTTTTAAAGTTACTCTATACTACCCAAAAACAAAATTTCAACTTAAAAGCTCAAATTGTTTCATGCGTAGAACATTTTTGAATTTTTACAATATTTTTTCAATATTTACACAAAAAAATAATTAATGAACTGTGGAAACGTAGAGTCAGAATGAAAAATTCAATGCCATAGCCAGGATTTGAACCACGGATCTTCTGTTTTCCGTCCAGCCGCTCTACCACTGAGCTACTATGGCCAACGTGCCGATATGACATTAAATTCTCCAGCTGACTCGTATTTTCCCGGTAAACCACTAGGAGTTCTCATAAACACATCAGACAACTACCTTAATGGCGACTTACTATGCTGTAAGTACTTTAAGGCCCGGACTTTATAGTTCGGACCACTATCAGGTCAATTAACTATAAAGCCCGGGCCTTAAAGTACTTACATGTTGTAAGTCGCCGTTAAGGTAGTTGTCTCATGTGTTTCTGAGAACTCTTAACGAGTCAGTTAATGTCATATCGGCACGTTGGCCATAGTAACTCAGTGGTAGAGCGGCTGGACGGAAACCTGAAGACCCGTGGTACAAATCCCGACTATGACATTGAATTTTTCATTCTGACTCTACGTTTCCACAATTTAGCCTACACACGGCCAGTGTGAAAGAACAATTAATTTAAATTAATGAACTATTTGCTGTAGTAACATGAACCATAGCATACAAGTTTAAAATGATACTCTAATTATGTGGATAAATTTTCATAATGACTGGTTTATTACTATAGAAGTTGGAATATTGAGTGTAGCCTTGCCTTAACATTGTACAACTAGGTACACATTAATTTCCGTTAAAAGAATAACTTGTTTACTGCTATTATTAATGATCATTTTCATTTAGACTCTCCATTTTTCTCCTTTCAGCTCAAATTTCTAATGTTTCTATTCATTTTGAGCAACTTCTCATTTATGTATTCTCTTCTCCATAACTCTGTCCCTTCACAGTCAACTATTATGTTTTCAGTATCTTCTTTTTTCCCGAATATTGGACACAAAACCTTATATCATTCCTTTCAGGCTCCATACCCCTATATACACTTTGTTATTTATTACGTTTGTCTATATACATACTCCTCTCTCATCGGATTTTTGTAATGTACGATTCTAATGATATTTTTACAACAATATCAGCAAACAGTGTTTATATTCCTATGTCTTCAAATCGTCTCCTAACTTCTTTCCAAAAGGAAACTTGATAGAGTCAACATGAAAAATTCAATGCCAGCGCTCTTATTTGAACCACGGATCCCCTGAATTCAGTCCAATCGCTCTAACCCATAGAGCTATCATGGCCAACGTTCCATCATGATATTAAATTCTCCATTTGGCTCGTATATTTCCCCGGTAGACCACTAGGGCCTCTCGCATCCAAGATACACCGTTTGTGGCGACTTACTATTGTAAGTACTTAAGTCCCAGGCTTCATCATTAAACTCCTATTAATTTAGTTAATTGATGGAAATTAATCATTTCTTCACACTGGCCGTATGTAGACTAAGGTTTCTGACAGCGTGTAGAAATTATTAATTTTCATCAATTAACTTAAATAAGAGTTAAATGATGATGCCCGGGACTCAAGTACTTACAATAGTACGTCGCCACAAACGGTGTATCCTAGTGGTTTACCGGGGAAATATATGAGTCAAATGTAGAATTTAATGTCACGGTGGCAGGCTTGCCGTGGTAGTTCAATGGGTTAGATCTAATAGACGAAAACCAGGAGATCCGTGGTTCAAATCCGAGCCGTGGCATTAAATTTTTCATGTTGAATCTATCAAAAACCTTAGCCTATATATGGCTAGTGTGAAAAAATTATTAATTTCCATCAATTAACTTAAATAATAAGAGTTAAATGATGAAGCCTGGGACTAAAGTACTTACAATAGTAATTCGCCTCAAACGGTGTATCTTGGATGCGAGAGCCCCTAGTGGTTTACCGGGCAAATAATGAGTCAAATGGAGAATTTAATACCATGACGGCAAGTTGGCCATGATAGGTCAATGAGTTAGAGCTACTGGACGGAAACCAGGATATCCGTGGTTCAAATCCCGGCCGTCGCATTGAATTTTTCATGTGGACTCTATCAATCAAAAACCTCAGCCTAAATATGGCTAGTGTGTAGAAATGATTAATTTCCATCAATTATCTTGACATTGATTTTCCTCATTCTCGCAGATAATTGCTTATATTGCATACTGTATACCATCCTTGGCTTTTGAAGCTCTTTTCTTGATATCCTAAGCACTATATTAGCAAATTATTTTAATCTAAATTTAAAATTTAAAACCAAAACTTAAAGTGGTCCCTCATGATCACATCTCTCCCCCATGCTCTACACAAATTATTTTACTGTTTTACTTGATAACTCTAGAACTACAATATAGAACACCCTGTGCACTGCATCAATCCTCCAGACCCCAACCTTCAGGCATATTTAACATCTTTACTTGCACTACCATGTTGTGTACTTTTATAACCACCTGAATTTGAAATGCGGTATTCTGCTGCGAATGCTCCTTTCCCTTTAGTAAATGTCACCTTATTCTATATGTCCCATTTGCCGCTCCTATCGGATTTAACAATCAAATATATACAATCTCGAAGAGCTACTTTACTTTCTAACACTTTTCAAATTTACTCCTCTTCGCCCCTTTCGCCACCTCGGTAGTGTAGACGGTAACATATCTGCCTCGAGTTCAAGAGGTCCCGGGTTCCAATCTCGGTCAGGGTGAGTTACCTGGATAAGCTCTTTTCCGGGTTTTTCCCTTTTCCCCAAAGACGAATGTCGGGTAGCTCTAATATATAAGGGTTGTTCAATAAAGAATGATCACAATTTTTTTGACATTGTACCTTTACTCTTCCTCATAATTTTGATGACCCCTCTCAAAATAATCTCCCCTGAATGCGAAGCATTTGATCCAGCGTTTCTGCCAGTCTTCAAAGACATGCTGGAAACTATTTTTGAGACGTCCTTCAAAATCGCCACCGCAGCCTTCAACACTGCTTCTGATGATGCATAATGCTTCCTACGAAGGCGTTTCTTCAAGTTAGGAAATAGAAAAGTCACATGGGGCTAAATTCGGACTATAGGGAGGGTGAGGGATGCACTTCACGTTGACTTTTGCAAGATATTCAGCAATAACATTGGCAATATGTGGCTGCGTATTATCGGGGTTCAGCATTCAGCGTGCTTCACGGAAATGTGGAATTTTCCGCCTGATATGGACTTGCATTGTTTCAGGACATCCCTGTAGTATTGTCCAGTTAGTGATGTGTGTGCAGGTACAACATGCTGATAAAACATTCCATGAATATCAAAGAATGAGATGACCATAACTTTCCCAGCAGAAGCAACCACCTTTGCCTTTTTGGGATTGGTGATGAAGGAGATTTCCACACTGAACTTTGTTGTTTACACTCTGGATCAAAATGATGTAGCCAGGTTTCATCAGCAGCGATTACGGTTGAAAGAAT
The DNA here is from genome assembly GCA_030765055.1 of Mantis religiosa. Classification (NCBI taxonomy): domain Eukaryota; kingdom Metazoa; phylum Arthropoda; class Insecta; order Mantodea; family Mantidae; genus Mantis; species Mantis religiosa. The sequence continues at coordinate 10,143,573 of CM060955.1, read as the reverse complement.
CTCCGGATCTTCCTCTAACATCAACTTTAACTGCATGTTACCTCCATTGCAGCGGTAGGCGATACTGTGCATGTCTGATTTTACCTGGTTCGCACAGGCGGAAACCAGGAGTACCAACAATGAAACTACTGCGGCGTATTTGCTTCACATTAAGCTAACATAATATATTATTATTGAATTTTAGTACGAAAAATTATGGGTGTAAAAGAATTAAGACCATTATTTATTGAACAGCCCAGGTATATACCATCCATTGCCTGTTAAACCCGTTTTCTGATATTCTAATCATTGTCTTAGCAGATTCTTTACATCTAAATTTAACGTTCGAAGCCAAAACTTAGGTGCTTTCTTTCCTACTCTACCCAAATTCCTTTATAGTTGTACTTGGAAATCCTAAGACTCCTCTGCAGAATATCCTGTCTTCTGCATTAACCCTCCAGACCCCAAACTTCAAACCCATGTAACATTTTTGTTTCCTCTACCAAGTTGTATAGCTTTTGTAAGCACTTGGCAATGACATCCGGTAATCTGCTGCCAATACTCCTTTCCCTTTTGCAAAAGTCACCTTATTCTGTTACTCCCAATTGCCACTCCAATCGATTTTGACGCCCAAACATATACAATCTGTAAGTCTTGGTTTATTTTGTAACACTTTCTAAATATACTCATCTTCGCCCCTTTCTTGAACACTAATATTTGAGTTAAAGCCAGCGTCTAATACTAAATGAGAAGACGGCGATGTGGAGGGTAGGCTTGACGGGGTCTGTTCCGGCTTGACGGTAACTAATTGCACAGGGTAGTCCTAAGAGGCCGGTAACATCAAAGTGCGGGAGTAAATCTTTGTCCTTAAGCCTCCTTTCTCTACCTTGTCCGCCAGCCTGGGTACACCATGCTCCAACATTTCCTGTACAACGCTCCTTGTAACAGTTTGAGGTGTCCAAAGTTCTGAACAGGATGCCATAGGGCCTGCATTTGGAACGTCCTGGCTTAGATTTCCGTCTCCGACGTTGTGTTTTAGGAGCTTTCCTGCTTTGCTAGGTGAATGATAAAGTTAATTACGTCTTCTGTACTTGAACTCCATTTATCTCACTTCACTTTCATTCTCGTTTGTTTCAGGGTTTGGCGTTGTATGTTTGGGATTTCTTTTTGAAGTTTCAAGGAAGTCTTCGAGTCTCGGGTGATGTAAAAGATGTACGGTAGCCAACAAAAAGGTATTTGAATCCAGCACTAGGGCCCTCACCTATGCCGTCGATACTCTTCAGGTCTCCTTCCTTTAGTCTCCTTTCGCTTCATCCTTCCTTCCGACGGAGTGCCCCATCATAGCCTTGGACAATTTCTTTGATAGAAATGCAAGTTATTTTCTCAGTAACTTGTGTTAGCATTCTGGTATACTAGGCTAAGTTTTGCTGAAAGTCAAAAGCATTTATCAATAAAAGCATTTTCTCTAACTTACGTCCTCCAACGTTAAGTCCTATCGGACAATGAATGCAATGATGTTCAAATGAGTACAGAGTACATAGAGCTTAGACTTACCAGACATTTATCTTTCAGTATAAGGGAAACCCTCCAAAGATAAGTCATATCGGACAATGAATGAAATGATGTTCAAATGAGTACAGGGTACATAGGGTTTAGAGTTACCAGACATTCATCTTGAAGGATAAGGGAAACCCTCCAGAGATAAGTCATATCGGACAATGAATGAAATGATGTTCAAATGAGTACAGGGTACATAGGGTTTAGAGTTACCAGACATTCATCTTGAAGGATAAGGGAAACCCTCCAGAGATAAGTCATATCGGACAATGAATGAAATGATGTTCAAAGGAGTACAGGGTACATAGGGTTTAGAGTTACCAGACATTCATCTTGAAGGATAAGGGAAACCCTCCAGAGATAAGTCATATCGGACAATGAATGAAATAATGTTCCAATGAGTACAGGATACATAGAGCTTAGAGTTACCAGACATTCATCTTTCAGGATAAGAGAAAACCTCCAACGTTAAGTCATATCTGACAATGAATGAAATGATGTTCAAAGGAGTACAGGGTACATAGGGTTTAGAGTTACCAGACATTCATCTTGAAGGATAAGGGAAACCCTCCAGAGATAAGTCATATCGGACGATGAATGAAATGATGTTCCAATGAGTACAGAGTACATAGAGCTTAGAGCTATCAGACTTTCATCTTTCATGATAAGAGGAAACCTTCAAAGTTGTTATATCGGACGATGAAGGAGGTGATGTTCAAATGAGTACAGGGTACATAGAGCTTAGTTACCAGACATTCATCTTTTAGGATATGGAGAAACACCGGAAACATCTCATCCAAACAACTAACCGTGACTGAGATTGGAAATCGGAAATTCTTGAGCGTGAGAATACGTGATTTGTGTGAGGGATTTTCTTGAAAATCTGCGAGTCAGATTCTTAGAGATTGGTTAACGCAAGCACCAAAATTGCTATATAAATGAAACTTATGATTTGAAGTATTGTGTTAAGAACACATATGGAATTTTTCTTTGAGAAGAATAGTTGTTCTATTCAGGTGACTTTAAAACTTGGATTTGCAAAGAAATCTCCGCACAGAACTTTTGGCTGGAATGTAATAATTTGTCTGCTTACTGCTTGTGCGCAGTAAATATGTACAATAAGTGTACAAACAGGGTGTAAATGTAACTCGCTGGTGTACAGAAGGCTAGAGCTTGTAGCTCGATACGTTCATGAGGATCGCGTGACGCGAGCTAGCTTTACCTCGCTTTGATATCTACCCAACCCTCTACGGGGTTCACATTTCAAATGTTTCTCGTCTTAATTGGTTATAGAGGCGTGGCAAACTGTCGTACATACTTACTGTTAACGGTCCCGACTACCGATTATTACGTCAGCACCTTAGAGCACACGATGTTACTCCAGGGGGATAACCAAACACAAACATTGTACTCACGGTTTAGAAAGCTCAGTTTTAAGTCTCTACTGAGTACTGACAGTGGGTATTCTACCCAAATATTTGAAATCGAGATTTTAAAGAAATGTGCATTTTTGATACCACCTAAATTAAATTGTAATATTCCTACAAAATTATCCTCGTTAACATGTATCCGAGCAAATGAACAAAAGTTTAATAAACAATGGGTTAAAGGCCATTCATAAATACTAATAAAAGAACTCAGCATACAACATTTGCTCCGTCGCTGTGCTGTACATGGCAGCGTTCAGCAGGTTCAAGTCGGCAACAGTTTAAGATTTCTTCAAGGTTTTCCCTTATTCTGAGAGATGAATGTCTGGTAACTATAAACTCTATGTATCCTGTACTCAATCGAACATAACTTCATATATGTCCGATACCACTTAACGTTGGAGGTTTTCTCTTATCCTGAAAGACGAATGTCTGATTACTCTAAGCTCTATGTACCCTGTACTCATTTGAACAGCCTTTCATTCATTGGCCGATACGACTTAACTTTTGCGGTTATCCCTTATCCTAAAAGATGAATGTCTGATAACTCTAAGCTCTATGTACCTTTACTCATTTGAACATCATTTCATTTATCGTCCGATATGACTTAACGTTGGAGGTTTTCCCTTATCCTTAAAGATGAATGTCTGGTAAACATAAGCTTTATCTAACCTGTAGTCTTTTGAACATCATTTCATTCATCGCTCGATATGACTTAACGTTGGAGGCTTTCCCTTATCCTGAAAGATGAATGTCTGATTACTCTAAGCTCTATGTACCGTGTACTGATTTGATCATAGTTTCCTTCATTGTCCAATATGACTTAGCGTTGTAGGTTTTCCTTGATCCTGAAAGATAAATGTCTGGTAAGTCTAAGTTCTATTCATCCTGGACACATTTGAACATCATTTCATTTATCGCCGGATATGACTTAACGTTGGAGATTTTCTCTTATCCTGAAAGATGAATGTCTGACAACTCTAAGCTCTATGTACCCTGTACTTATATGAACATCATTTCATTCATCGTCCGATATGATTTAGCGTTGTAGGTTTTCCTTGATCCTGAAAGATAAATGTCTGGTAACTCTAAATTTTATTCATCCTGGACTCATTTGAACATCATTTCATTTATCGCCCTATATGACTTAACGTTGTAGGTTATCCCTTATTCTGAAAGATAAATGTCTGGTAACTCTAAGCTCTGTGTATTTTGTACTCATTTGAACATAATTTCATTCATCGTCTGATATGACTTAACGTTGGAGATTTTCCCTCATACTGTAAGATGAATGTCTGATAACTGTAAGCTCTATGTACCCTGTACTCATTTGAACGTCATTACATGCATCATCCAATATGACGTAACATTGGAGGTTTTCCCTTATCCCGAAAGATGAATATCTGGTAACTCTAAGCTCTATGTATCCGTTACTCATTTGAACATCATTTCATTCATCGCCCGATAAGACTTAACATTCCAGGTTTTCTCATATCCTGAAAGATGAATGTCTGATAATTCTAAGCTCTATGTATCCTGTACTCATTTAATCATCGTTTCATTCATCGGCCGATATGACTTAACGTTGTAGCGTTTCCCTTACCCTGAAAGATGAATATCTGATAACTCTAAGCTCTATGTATCCTGTACTCATTTGAACATCATTTCATGCATCATCCGATATGACCGTAAAATTGGAGGTTTTCCCTTATCCTGAAAGATGAATGTCTGGTAACTCTAAGCTATATGTACCCTGTGCTCATTTTAAAATTATTTCATTCATTCTCCGATGTGACTTAAACTTGAGGTGGCAATTATTTTTAAAAAAAATGGGTTACCCTGAAACCAAATCACTTTTAAAGGGCTCCTGTGTGCCTGTGGAGAATAGTAAAATGAAAATAAGAATAAAGGAAGTTTTAAACTTGTTTAAGTAACAAAACACTAAAGGTCATTCAGTATTTTTCAAAGCTAGGATGTGAACATTTTCCAGAAGTCGCTCTACAGCTAACATGTAAATGTAGATAATTTGAGAATAATAACATTTTGGCAAAATGAGTCTTAACAATTTTGATTATGGCATCATATATTTAAGATATTTTGATTGCAAGTGAACTATAAGTACATTATGATTTTACTGGAAACAACTTCATTTCCGATGTTCTCCTCATTCTAGATAAGATCAGCCTATGTGTTAAACTTTGGGAGACAAAGACAACCACTACGTAAAACATTATTTCTCCCTAAGGCACGAGCTTTATGTGAAATACATATCCAGGTGGTTAATCGCTTTGAAACATTTGTAGTCACTTGTTATATTTGTCAAACGCTCATGTTTTTCTCTATAAAGTCGACATTCATTTTTTTGTCTGTTAATGCAAAGAGAATAAAATGATAAATCCATCACATACCGACAAGCTTTTAAAACCTGTCTATCGCTTAAAGATCATGTAATAAATATGCAGTAAAAGGAATTCTAAAATCATTTTATCTCCATTAATTATTCAATTACAAAGGTGTTAAGAAATATTGTGTATAAGAGAAGAGAAATACGTGGGTGAAACAAACGAGGTTAAATGCGTTACAGTGATTTTACTCTTGTTGTGAGGGAAACGTGTGCCCTCACATCTGTTTGTAACGGGGGCAAATAAGGAACACTTTGGATGCTGCGGCGGCACAGGTACGGGAGACACAGTTGACCGGTAAAGTGAAAATGTTTGATGTAAATGGGCACACACAAAAAGAGACAGGTGTAGTATATTGTAAATGGTCCATAGCAAAGATCACATCGGCGGTGTCTTGCAGCATCATGTGAGCATGCGCAGTAGGCCAGTATCGACCGAGGCACAGAACGAGGCCTGCTGCTGCTAGTTCAACGTCATTCCTACGTCTTAGGAGCGTTCGTCTATACATATACAACCGAAACAACGCCATATCTTACTCATAAGACATAATATAGGGCTGCTAATATCTACTTGCACCTTTAAAGTAATTTATGTCCATGTAGGTGTAAAAGTTGTCATGGTAACAGAACCAAAACATTTGAACTCTACCACTTCCCTGTGTTAAGTAGCAGAAATTTTGCGCTGTATCCAACACAATCGAGGTAACCTAATTTAACCAGAAGTATGTTTTCAGATATCCTAAAATTGTGACGAAATCATATCACCTTCCTTTCTCTCATATACGCTACTCTTTCAATATTATATGTTTAATTATTTGATTTTAATCGAATAAACCTTCGTAGAAATGAAAGAAGTCCGGAACCTGAATATTTACTGTATAGTAGGTCACTACTAAACGTATATATCTCAATGTACAGTGCGATCCAAATAAACCTGAACCATTTCTATAGGCCATAACTTTTGAACTAATAATAGGACACACGTGCAACTTTGGGAGAATATTATACAAAATTGGGAGATTACATTACACTATTTACATCTCAGAGAAATCGTTGTGTCCTCCACCAGCATCTATATGACTGTAGACACTGAAGTTTATATGGGTATCTTCAAGACATTTGAGGAGCAGCTGGATGATATCGAAGTTGGAGCAACGTGCCTTACATCTAATGACACTATGGAAGTTGTAAACAGTTTCTTTGATAATCGAATAATATCAAAAGGTCTGTGGCTCCCCAGATCCCCTGAACCAGCCTCACCGGATTTTTTCTTGTGGAGGTATCTAAAAATAGAGTGTACAAGACAATTTATGTTCTCAAGGAATCCATTCGAACCGAAATAGGTAACATTAAGGAGGATACTCTCCTTAAAACTTCAGAGAATATGATGAGACGAGTACAAACATGTATAGATGCTAATGGAGGACACGCCCAACATTTCCTCTGAGATGTAAATAGTGTAATGTAATCTCCCAATTGTGTGTTATATTCTCATAAAGTTGCATGTGTGTCCTATTATTAGTTCAAAAGTTATGGCCTATTCAAGTGGTTCAGGTTTATATGGATCGCACTGTACATTAGCCTTTCTGGAGATTATTTGAGACCCGGGACTTATGAGCCGTCCCTCTCATATGCAATAAACTTAAAAGGTACAAAGAAACATACTCCATTATATATAACCAAAAAATTGATATAAGAGCATACACAATTGTGGGTTGGATTACTTTCAAACGTTTGTCGTTTTGTAACGCTGTCGCTCTTCAATATTTTCTCGTATTATTTGAAGGGAGTTTAAAATTTCTAGGCCAGCTGCTTTAAAACATCTGCCTATCACTTAAATCTTATATACCCATCTTATGTGGAGAATGAAGGGTTAGTGGAGGTGCTTCTATATAGAAATATGTTACTTTCAGATGGCCTTTTCTATTCATTGTTGAAGAAACTACTCTTAAAACAAAGTGGCTTTCTACGAGGTAAACAATTGTAAAAATTAATTTATTGCATATATCCTTTGATGTGAAATAGGAATAAGGGAATCGAGTACAGTTTTAAGTAAAGGCTGCATCATTTAAGAGCTCACTGGTATGTAATGACATTGAAATTTCTACTTTGCACAGTCAGGATGGTGTGAACGAAGCAAAGGAAAAAGAAAATAAACAATGATTCTCCAGTTCATAATATATAAGTATTTAGAAATTGAAAACTACAAGGATTACATTGGAAATGGCTACAACAAAGAAAAAGGACAAGAAAAATATTAATTAAGTTACGTGTTTTAACACAATATTTATTTTTGTGTTATGAGTTTTCTTGACCTTTTACTGGTTATTAGGTGTAAACGCATTTTATATAAATAAACAAGTAAATGAGTGAGTAAATAAATGAAGGGAGGAAGGGAGGAAGGGGCGGGGTGGGAGGGAGGGGAGGGGAGAGTTGGAGGGAAGGGAGGGAGGAAGGGAGGATCCCATAACATCCCTTAAGAGCAAGGGAGGAAGTGTGGAAGGGTGGGAGGGTGGATCCCATAACATTCCTTAAGAGCAAGGGCCTCCCAGTCACTGGTGGGGTCAGCTTGGCCGTTTCTTACAGGATGAGCAAATCCCTGAAAGAGACCAGTTCTTTGTCTATCCTTAATACTGTACCGTTATATCTAGAAATGACTATCCGTCCCTTTCAGCTGCCGTGCTGTGAGCGCTGCGGAACCTTAGCACTCGTGGTACCTCTGACGTTACTAGAGGAATCTCGGGCCGAACTGCCGAGCCCCTCCCTGAATGGGAGTTGTTCGGATTGGGTTGGACTCGAGGGGCAGTGTGTTCCCGACACCCACGGGGAATTGGGTATCTCCGGCCAGGCTACGGCCGTTCGGATGGGGTAGAGGGTTGCCTCATAAGCCTGTAGAGCTAGTAGAAGGTGTGCCAGATCACCAGGTGGCCCACCAAGGTTTTTCGGTAGGCTTCCCTGAGGGGTTGACGCGCGTAAGTGGCGTATCCTTTTCCATCCCTACTTGACATTGTGCTCAGCGGGGTGGCCTTTTAAGAAATCAGATATTGTCCTATGGAAAGAGCTCAGGAGTATCCATCGCTCCCGGGTAAAAGGAGGCCCGGATCCCTTTTTTTTTTTTTTTTGTAATATACGTCCTCCAACGTTAAGTCATATCGGACGGTGAATGAATTGGGTGAAATGATGCTCAAATGATTCCAGGGTCCATGGAGCTTAGTGCTACCCGACATTCATCTTGAAGGATAAGGGAAATCCCCGAAAAACCTTATCCAGGTAACTCACCCTGACCATGATTCGAACTCGGGACCTCTTGAACGTGAGGCAGTCATGCTACCACCACGTACCGAGGCGGGCCCGAGTCCTTGGTCCTAAGGGTCCAGGACTAATGGGAGTAGAACCTCTGCACTTAACTGGACTGTTCATGTTCACTGTCACTTTCACTTTATAGCGGCTACCACTTGCTTCAGATGTATGTCTTTTGACGTTCTAATTCACTTAGCATCCATCCCATTCTTGAATTCTTGGGACCATCGTAGCCTCGGACGTCCTCTGCTTCACCTCCCTTGTCGTACGTCCCATACTGTTATGGCGTATGCCTATCTGTGTGGGCGCATTCTCGTCACATATCCTGCCCATTTCCATTTGACCGTCTTCGCTCTGATGGTTACATCTTCTAGACCGCTGCGGCAGCTAAGGAGAAGGAGGCAACGATAAAGCCGATCGCGTATGTTACAGCGGAAGACTTTGCACTTGTCCGTAGGGCAGCGCTCTGCTGCTGGCGCGATTAGTGCTCTGCTCTGCGTGGCAACATGCTTCGCACAGTGATCAACTAGGCGACATCCTGTTGGCTTTCGCGACGGGAAGAAATCACCTTGCCTCGGTTATGCATTGGACATTGTTATTTTAGACATAACTTTGTATTAAATAGGCCCCCGGCTCCCGTTTGTATACTGTGCAGTGCTGACCTGACGGCCCGTCACTTGCTTTTAGATTGTTTTAGCTCGGCACGTCTCCGCGGGTCACTCCAGCTGCCTGCCAGCTTTGCGGAGATCCTCGCGGATGACGAGACTCAGGTGGGTAAAGTTTTAGCGTTTGTTTTAGGTTTGAATTTGTAGTGAATGTGTAGTGCTTAACGCCCGCTTTTACTACATACGGCACCGCAGGTGGTGACACTGATGATACATTAGATGAAGATGGAGCACCGGTGGAATGAGATGGCGGGGGAAACCGGAGGTCCCGGAGAAAACCCGCCCCAGCGCCATGTTGTCCACCACAAATCTCACTTTGCGGTCGCCTGGGATCGAACCCGGGCCGCCTTGGTGAGAGCCAAGCGGTCTAACCACTGAGCCACGGCGCGTTGCGAAAAACACTTTGGGCATTTTAGCCATTTTAACCTTTTGCTGCTTTTATGGTTTTAAGTTCTATTTTAGTCTTTGCCTCACCGTTATGCCGGTGCTTTTATCTTGGCTTGTAGTATTTTAGTGTTTTAAACTTTTATCTAGCTTTTTTAACAAACTGATGACCCAGGATTTGAGGGCACTTAAAACATAATCATCATCTTCTAGACCACTTTTTCTTCGCAACACTTCATTCAAGTTAAATTAAATGCACTGAGAATGAATAAAATTTAATTTATGTATCTTTTAGTTCCAAATTTATTATTTTAATTAAAATAGGTAGAATCATTCTTGAGTGTGTCTTTTCAGTCTGTTTTTACGGTGTTATCATAATAAGGCCTCTATATAAAAATGCTGTTGTTTACTTAAAGATGTACTCTTTCAACATATCCTCGACTTTGTATTTTTCATGTGGAATGCAAAAATCTGTCTACCTCCTGGTGTATATATTAGACAAACCTTTTACTGCAATACACTGTGGAAGCCTATTTAAAGCTCATACGAATGTAGCAAACAGATGTCAGCACTGTCTAGAAAGAAGATTTCTATGCAACTACCTGCAGGTTAAAACAAAACACTGGTACAGAACAGTTCAGTGCTGTATAAACGGAATGTTTAACGCTTTTGGCGTTGCTTTTTGCCCTTCCTTGGGGATCGTGTGCAAGTGACAACCAGGAGTTATTTCATTATCGTTTTGAATACGTTCATTTTTGGCGAAGCATAGGGTTCAAAAACATGTTTTCCATTTTCTTTGAATTGTCCGCGAGCAAGATTTAAACATGTCCTTTGCAGAATCTCTCTAACTTTGTAATCTAAACGTTTGTTCAATATTTACCTGCACAGTGAATGGCTTATAAAAGGTACAAATATTTTTGTGTAGTGCTAAGTTAAAATGCTTAAATATCTAGGTGTTCTCAAAGATATTAGAAGTAAGAATAATGACCTAGAACCCTTCCTCTTCTAAGGATCAGTTAAGTTTCAGAAAATCGATTTATTCACATGAAGCTCACTCTATCGGATTTAAATTTCGTCGGCCGCCCATATTAACCTTGGCTTCTTCCCGGTTTTCCCCTGTCGTTATGTCAACTTTGGGCATGTACTCATTTGACACTTTATATTTCAGGTGTGACCTTCCATTGTTTTTATGCGCCTTCTAAAATTTTAATTTGTTATGTTCCTCTGTTAAAACAGAGTAAGTATTAGTACATGCGTTTCAGCTAGGGAAAAAATTGCACGCTACCCGAAATTTAGGTATAGTAACTTCAGTTCAAGTACAGCTTTGAGAATCCTTCAATAACGAAATCGTTCTTTCTCACTCTCTCTCTCTCGCTGTATCTCTGTGGTACTGGTATTCAAATTTCGAATCCTTCAAGCGCAAGACGGACTTGCAAGTGCCAGCCATGTGTCGTAGATGGCAGGGTATCTGCCTTAAGTTCAAGGACTCCTGAAGTCGAATCACGGTCAGCATGAATTTCCTGGCTAAGGCTTTCTCCTTAGTTTTGCCTCATCTTAAAAGATAAATGTCTAGCAACCCTCAGTTCCATACACCCTGTACCTGTACCCATTTAAATATCATTTCATTTATCATCCGATATAACAACGTTGTAGGATTTTCCTAATCCTGAAAAATGCATGTCTGGTACCTAAGATCTATGTATCCTGTACTCATTTGCACATCATTTCATTTATCGTCCGATATGATTTATCGTTGGGGCATTTCCCTTATATTGAAACACAAATGTCTGCTTATTCAAAGGGCCGCGCCGTAGCTCAGTGGTTAGACCCCTTGTCTCTCACCAAGGCGGCCCAGGTTCGATCCCAGGCGACCGCAAAGTGAGATTTGTGGTGGACAAGACGATGCTGGGGTGGGTTTTCTCCGGAATCTCGGGTTTCCCCGCCATCTTATTCCACAGGTGCACCATCTTCATCTCGTGCATCATCAGTATCATCGCCTCCGGTGCCGTATGTAGTAAAAGTGGGCGTTAAACACTACACTATTTATTTTATTTCTATTTATTCTAAGCTCTATGTACCCTGGACTCATTTGAGACTCATTTCATTCATTGACCGACATGACGTAACGTTATCGGTTTTCCCTTGTTCTGAAAGACAAATGTCTGGTAAATCTAAGTTCTATGTACTGTAACAGGAATTTGCGTCTATTCGTCGTTATAATTTATCTTCGTCTTCATCACACGTTCGGGTGCAATTTGGGACAAGATTTCTATGTTGGATGCACAATTCTTTCTCTTCTCGTGTGAGTTTTTGCGGCTATCTATTTCCTCTCGTCACCAATTGTATCATGTTATTCTAAATGAGACTCATGAGACATCTGTTTTTCAGGCGTGGTTCGGAATAAAGAAGTCAAATTCTGTAATTGGTTATATTTATACAGATTCAAATTATAACTTAAATGTTCCTGATCTAGTACAAGTATTCATCAAACTCCACCATTACAACAAAAATCTCTCTCTTTAAAGCAAGATTATTGATTTATCGTCACTTCACAAGACTGAAGAACATATCTTCCTCCTAAAGATTATTGACTTATCGTCACTATCGTTACTTCTACTTAATTTTGTGATTGGCCGATCCAATGGCACGTCACCACATTACGTCATATTACGTCGTACCATTATTATTTCGGCCAATCACACAATTACATACATTTTTACATATTTAAATTATTAAATATATTTACATAATCAGTTTTTTAAATTTTTAAACCTTTCATACTTCAAACATAACCCAAAAGTACTGTACAGTACCCTGAACTCCTTTGAACATCATTTCATTTATTGTCTAATATGACTTATCCTGAAAGTTGAAATTCTTGTGACTGTAAGCTCTATGTACCCTGTACGCATTTCAACATCAATTCATTCATCGTCCGATAGGACTTAATGTTTGAGAGAGGTTTTCCGTTATGCTGAAAGATGAATGTCTGGTAACTCTAAGCTCTGTGTACTCTGTACTCATTTGTAAATTATTTTATACATCGTCCTATATGACTTAATTTTGGAGGTTTTCCCTTACGCTGAAAGAAGTATGTCTGATAGCTCTATGCTCTATGTGCCCTGTATTCATTTGTACATAATTTTATTCATCGTCCGATGTGACTCAAAGATGTAGTTTTTTTCCCTTACCCTGAAACATAAATATCTAGTTATTCTAAGCTCTATGTACCCTTGACTCATTTGAGACTCATTTCATGCATTGACCTATATGACGTAACGTTATTGGTTTTCCCTTATTCTGAAAGACAAATGTCAGGTAATTCCAAGCTTTGTGTACCCTGTACTTATTTTACCATAATTTTATACATTGTCCGATATGACTTCTTGTTGAAAGTTTTCCTTTATCCTGAAAGATGAATGTCAGGTAACTCTAAGCTCTATTTACCCTGAACTCATTTAAACATCATTTCATTTATAGTCTGATATGACTTACCCTGAAAGTTGAGTGTCTGGTAGCCCTAAGCTCTATGTACCCTGTACTCATTTGAACATCATTTTATTCATCGTCCGATGTGGCTTAACTTTAAAAGTTTTCCCTTATACTGAAAGATGAATATCTGATAACTTTAAGCTGTATGTACCCTGTACTCATTTGGACATCATTTTACTCACCGTGTGATATTTTTTAACGTTGGAGGTTTTCATTAATCCTGAAAGATGAATGTCTGATAACTCTAAGCTACATGTACCCTGCACTCATTTTAACATAATTTCATTCATCGTCCGATATAAGTTAATGTTGGAGGTTTTCCTTTATCGTGTAAGATCAATGTCTGGTTGTTCAAAGCTCTGTTGATCCTCGTCTCATTAGAATATAATTTCATTAATATGCCGATATGATTTAACGTTAGAAGACGTATATTAAGCTAATAGAAATAAGAATAGTATAACAAGCACATGCAGGAAAGCATACTCGAAAATAGGTAAACTCTCGCTGACAGATGAACACATACATTAATAAACACAGAAAGTCATGTATTTTTAATAAGTTTTTATTTGGAATTCAGAGTTCTGTATTTCGGGAGTGTTTGTGATGTATAGATTTAGGTGGAATGCAAGACCGTTTTAGCCAAGGAAAGCCACAGTTTCTTTCCGCATTTCGTGTTTGGTACTTGAAATCGATAACAACGTATGAGCAAATCGTCCCGTTGGGCGTTCGTTGCAGCTTGCCTAACTCCTTTCATTGCCGTGACGTCACAGTACACCTTGTAATTAGTCTTATGCGAGTTGTTCTACCTCTGATACCAGTTACTCTCACTAATTGTACGTCGAACATGTGACAGGCGCGTTCGTCTTCGTTAACATGCCTACCGCTCCCGTTCTGCACGTTGAGAACAGCAATGCAACTTCGGCTTGCCAATTCCGTACATTCTCTTTATTAAAACTCTGACCTGGTATATAGTGTCTATCTCTCGCCATTTACAGAACATTATTCTTTTGTCATGTTATTATTTATCGAGATAAACATTTGTGAATGTACTATAAAAGTATAAAGTATTTTTTTTGGTAGTTATACGTCCTCCAACGTTAAGTCATACCGGACGGTGAAAGCAGTGGGTGAAATGATGCTGAAATGTGTCCAGGGTCCATGGAGCTTAGAGTTATCTGACATTCGTCTTTAAGGACAAGGGAAAACCCAGAAAAAAGCCTTACCATATAACTCACCCTGACCGAGGTTCGAACTTGGGACATCTTGAACGTGAGGCAGACCCGCTACCAGCCACGCTACTGAGGCGGACATCAACGAGGTTGTTTGAGCTGATGGTGTGAAAGAGTATTCACGAAATAGAGATCCTCATCAATTAATAAGAAAATCTTCATTTTCTTTTAGGATAAGTGAAATTTTGTGTTACGAATTATATGTGTATATTATGTGTTGCTCTAACTAGCTACATATTTTAGGTATTTATTTGTAGAAATAGTTTGTTGCACACTTCTTTGTAACTACAACGGAAACATCTGAATACTATACACTTTTTAAACAGTTGCTAGTAAACGTGGACCTGGTAATAGTTCAAGACTATATTAACAGTAGAACATCTTTACGTCAATGCTCAAAAGCCAGTAATGCCAACTTTGTTTCCTTGTGACAATCGCCTCATTCGAGAAGGCCGTGAGTTAAATAATACTTGTATAAAATGGCGGGTATGAACCTGTTACAAGTAGCAGAGAGAGTGACATTATTATGTTTCAAACGGGAAGGGTTTACACCACTCCTTTTATATTTCTCTCTCTCTCTCTCTCTCTCTCTCTCTCTCTCTCTCTCTCTCTCTCTCTCTCTCTCTCTCTCTCTCTCTCTCTCTCTCTCTCTCTCTCTCGCACACTCATACAACATGCCCGTCTTCTTGGCGCAGACGTTAGAGTAAGCAAATTATATTCTACAACCTTTACTATGATGCAGTTGCCAAAACCAAAAGTGGTAAAAGCATTTTCGCAAATTATGTATATTTTAAAATACAATAACTAAATTATAGTTTATGAATTACCTGTTTGACTAATCCAATGGAACTGCCAATGGCTCACCCATATCGCTGTCAATGTCACTTCCGTTAAGAGACAATTCGTCATTGTCACTGGTTTATGATTATAGGTTCCAAAATCTCGTCACGTGCTATTGCTTTCTTGAAATCTTCTTCTTGAAGGTTTTCTGCATGCCTTACGCAGTTTTCCCAGTCCTGTTGTGTTACCTTGCCAATTTCTTCGTGAACAAGTGGTTTAACATCCGTCAGTTTAAAAGTATCATTTCTGTTTGCAATCCCCCTTTTTATTTGCGCCCACACCAACTCAGTTGTATTATATTGGCAGTGGTAAGGTGGGAGGTGTATTACCTCGTGTCCCATTTCAATTGCAACTTGATCCAGCTGGTACAGGTTTTCCGTGTTTTTAAACGGAAGTACTCTTTGCAATAACTCATTTTTACTTTCTGTTCCAGAATATTTTTTTAAAAACGTGTACACCTTAAACATAATGCTTCGAACCTAACTTCGCAATACCTGCCTTTTTGACTCACCACTAAATTCACCGCAAAAAGCCATTGCACAATAAAACTCCTACCCTACTGTTGTGTAAAGAACAACTGAATGATATTGATCTGAACTCTCCAGAGTAAATAAACACTTCTTATCCAGCATTCATTCATAAACATAAGCATACAACGTTCCACAGGCTAACAGTAAATGAAGTGTTTGCTTTTTCTCGAATTTAGCACCTTGATTTACTCACAGTAATTCTTTTATCACGTCATGTCAGTAGTTTAAATTTCAGTTCTGAGTAATTAAAAGTATATGTGCACACACACACACCAACCACTTTGAACCCTCTAGAGTAAATAGAGATTACGAACCATTTATAGACAAGAATATAATGTGACCAGACACGTTCTGTCAGGGCAGCAGAAAATTTATTGTTTCCTCTCGCTGGAATTGGATTATTGAAAATAATTCTTTTATCACGTCATGTTAAATATTTACGTTTCAGTTCTGAGTAATTAAAAATATACGTACACACATACATGCCAAATTTATACAGTGCTTACGTCGCGATTTATTGTTATAATACAGGTAATAATAGTTTATTTATTTGTATTAGAAAAAGTATTTGAGCTAAAAATATGGAGTTTTCATGGTTATGTTAGATACATTACTCTCTACCTGCCCGCCTCAGTAGCGTAGATGGTAGCACGTCTGCCTCACGTTCAGGAGGTCCCGAGTTCGAATCTCGGTCAGGGTGAGTTACCTGGATAAGGTTTTTCCGGGGGTTTCCTTTATCCTTCAAGACGAATGTTGGGTAACTCTAAGCTCCATAGACCCTGGACTCATTTGAGAACCATTTTACCCAATTCATTCACCGTCCGATATAACTTAAAAGTTGGGGTGGACGTAAATTAAAAAAAAATACTCTACCTTCCACGTGGATCAGTTTCGGCAAAATCTGAAATTGCGTCTTAGCACGAATTTACTTCATACAGATTGATTAGCTTGCCGCTCCTCACACACCACCAAGCGGGAATGCTATACAACACCACCGCAGGACTCCAATTGGTTGCTCGACTTGTAGCGCTCAAGGACAAACACCTTCCCATTTGAAATACATAATAGAATTGTTACCCAGTTCGACATTGTATACAAGTTCCTGGACTGAACATACAAAATAATCATAATATTAGTGTTCTTTGAAGAAAATCTAAAATATGGACAAACTAGTCAATGATAGAGCTGTATCTTAATGTAAACAAGTTATCAGTAAATACTGTGACTGCGAGGGTTACGTAATTCTGGAAATCTGATTTGCGGAAATTTATAACAACCTTTGCTGCAGTAAGAAAGACGTGAACTTGACAATCAGCTGTCTTCAAAGCTGATTTGGTGCTTTGGTGCACGATAACAAATGAAACAAATCCCTGTGGTACACCTCAATCGTCGACTGTCACAATAACCAACAAATAACCGCTGCTAGTAACACCATGCGGGGTATATATTGACCCCAGCCATTGTTTCTGGAATGCCGCATTGCTTTCGAGAACTTAAGTGTCAGCAACAATGGGTAGAACGTTCTGGAGCCTCCCCCTGTCTTTCTCTCTCTCCTGTCAATCGCCCGGCTCCGGGCTCCAGTGTCAGCACAACAATGTTAGACGGGGACAATATACAAAATAGTTTCCATCTGTTCAAGGTGTGTTTGAAGGCTACCAGCCAAAAAAGGAAGGTTCAAAATTCTAAGGAAAGGACAAATAGACAGTTTAATCAATACAAAAACTATTTCATGATAAAGGTTGTTTTAATTATGGGTGTAATGGGGGCATGCCGTAGAGAAGAACTGTCAGATAACACTGAATAATCTTCAAAACTTCAAAACTTCCGAATACAAGGACCAATGCCCTACTTTTATTTGTAAATACATATATTGATGGCAACCTTGAAATTTGAAATGCGCTATACACTGACATCTAGTAGCTAATACACTAAGCTTTATCATGTCCGCCATATTTCGTTTTGATGAATTTCGAGGTTAATTAGCTAACCAGTTTACAACAATCGTATGTTAGAATTAGAATTTTAGTTATTCCTTGGCAGCATATACTTGTTATGAGACACGTCAAAATGTATAAATACAGTATATACATAAAGTCAAATTGATTACATAAAATATACACAGTAAACAGATTTTCTATGGTTTCATGTGGTATTTGCATAGACTAATTTACTACAAGAAATGTCATAATAAGAATATTACAGGTTTGTGAATGTACTATGCTCCCAGTGCTCATTTACATGATTATACTTCTAAAAATTCATTAACCGTATAATAACAGTGTGTATGCAAAAATTTCTTAACCTTATTCTTAAAGTGTTTTAATGATGCAGCTTGTTTAAATGAATTTGGAAGTTTATTATATAACATTATCTCTTTGTAGTTAAAGCTTCCTTCATAAAGGCTCGTTTGGTGCGTTCGAATTGCCAGTTTATCCTCGTTACGAGTATGGTGATAATGTACGTCAGCATTTACTTGAAAATGATTTATATTTGTATGAACATTTGTAGATGTTATGGCTCTCGAAAGGAGACACATTATTGGAGTACCTCCGTATAACCGTGATCTGAATGTAACTGAGCTGGCGTGAGCAAAACTAAGGAATGTTTTCAGAGGATGCACCGTTACTTGTGATATCTTCCCTTATCTTACACTCTATTTTTCTGAACTGTGTTTTTCAAGGTTGACCACAGTGCAGAAACAAAAGAGCGTTAGCTCTTGCTTCTTCCGCTCTGCCCGCACCACACTGTAAATCCAGCGATCAACTTATCTTGCGCGACTGTACAATGTCGTATTGGGTAACAATTGTAATGCCACTCTCTCTGCTGCTTGTAACAGGTTTATACCCGCCATTTTATACAAGTATTATTTAACTTACTTTCATAGCCTACTCGAATGAAGCGATTGTCACAAGAAACCAAAGTTGGCATTACCGACGAGATAATGCCTTTATAGCCCCGAGGGAAAGAATTTTAACTACTAAAAGGTCCAATTTTATCACCAACTCTCTAAAAAGCATATTTTTGCCTCAATTTATTGCAGAGAAATGACTATAATTAGGGACAGCTTGTAGACAGTATGTTGTTTTAGTTACCCGAATGTGAAGATGTACTCGAAACAACAGACAGTATACTTTCTGCTAGGTTTTAGACATCTGAACATCGTGGGGATGTTTGTAATGAAGTTGTGGGAACTGACGCCAACTATCGGAATTAGTTTGTACCACTTAACTAGTCTTTACGTAAAACGAATCCATTTGTGCCCTGGGGTTTTGTTATGTCCCCAGTTCCAGTTGGTCTTTGAAGTTGAACTACAAGATGTAGGGGAGTGTGGTGTGATGGCGCTGAATTAAGAAAAGTTGCTCGGCAACCTTAAGTATAATTACAGAAATCGTTTTTAAAACAATAAATGGCGAGTTACATGAATGGGCTGTTCAAACGAATAAACATCAAGACATTTATTAAACAGGAAGGCATAGAAAAAAATATAAAAGTTTGGGTCGCGGGGTCCTGCCAGCCATGTGCGGTTAATGGCGGTCGAAGCTGGATAAACCAATTTAATATTTCATTATGCAACAATCGCATTTATAACTATCAGGTGTGTTGGATCCATTGCACTCCTGATGTACCCATTCAGAGTAGGAAACACAACGGAACCTCGATAACGTTTTTTACCCGTTTTTCCCTTATTCTGAAAGACGAAATTCGGGTAACTCTCAGCTCTATGGACCTTGGACACAAATGAGCATCAGTTCACCCATTGTACTCATGGTCGCATATGAATTAACGTTGGAGAGCATAAGTTGAAAAAAATGCGCATCACAACTCGATAAATATCATAACTGAAAGAACACTAAAATAATACCATTTTGTCAGAGAGTCAACCCTCTCAGACGAGGAATGGAGGGGTTTGGAGGTCGTATTTCTAAAAAATAAGGTATACAATTCTTATCATGAAAGCTTTCCTTCCTTCCTTCCTTCCTTCCTTCCTTCCTTCCTTCCTTCCTTCCTTCCTTCCTTCCTTCCTTCCTTCCTTGCTTCCTTCCTTCCTTCCTTCCTTCCTTCCCTTCCTTCCTTCCTTCCTTCCCTCCCTCCTTCCTTCATTCCTTCC
The DNA here is from genome assembly GCA_030765055.1 of Mantis religiosa. Classification (NCBI taxonomy): domain Eukaryota; kingdom Metazoa; phylum Arthropoda; class Insecta; order Mantodea; family Mantidae; genus Mantis; species Mantis religiosa. The sequence goes on along the minus strand of CM060955.1, from coordinate 10,123,661 downwards.
TTCGTTCTTTCCTTCCCTCCCCCCTCCATTCTTCCTTCCCTCCTTCCTTCCCTCCCTCTTTCCATCCCTCCCTCATTCCTTCTCTCCCTCCTTTCTTCCCTCCCTCCTTCATTTCCTCCCTCCTTTCCCCTCCTTTATTCCCTCCTTCTTCCCTCCTTCCTTCTCTCCCTCCTTCCTTACCTCCTTCCTTCCCTCCTTCCATCCTTCACTCCTTCCTTCACTGCTTCCCTCCGTCCCTCCTTTCTTCCCTCCCACCAGCCTTCCCTCCTTCATTCCTTCCTTCATCCCTTCATCACTTCCAACATCCCTTCCTCCCTTCCTTCCTTCCCTCCCTCCCTCCCGCATTCCTTCCCTCCCTCCCGCATTCCTTCCCTCCCACCTTCATTCCTTCCCTCCCACCTTCATTCCTTCCCTCCCACCTTCATTCCTTCCCTCCCACCTTTATTCCTTCCCTCCCTCATTCTTTCTACCTTCCTCCCTTCCTTCCATTCCTTCCTTACTCTCCTTCCTTCCCCCTCCTTCCTTCCTTCCCTCCATTTCTCCTTCATTCCCTCCCTCATTCTTTCCTCCCTTCCTGCCTTCAACCGTTTCTTCATCCCTACCTCCCTTCCTTCCTTCATCCCTTGCTTCCCTCCTTCATCCCTTGCTTCCTTGCTTCATCCCTTGCTTCCTTCCCTCTCCCTCCTTCATTCCCTCATACCTTCCTCCCTTTCTTCCTTCATCCCTTCCACCCTTCCTTCCTTCATTCCTTCATCCCTTCCACCCTTCCTTCCTTCGTTCCTTCCTTCATTCCTTCGTCCCTTCCTCCCTTCCTTCCCTCCTTCCTTCCCCCCTCCTTCCTTCCCTCCATCCCTCCTTCATTCCTTCGTCCCTTCCTCCCTTCAAACCTTTCTTCATCCCTTCCTCCTTTCCTTCCTTCCTTCATCCCTTCCTTCCTTCATCCCTTCCTTTCTTCCCTCCTTCCTTCCCTCTTTGCTTCCTTTTCTCCTTCCTTCTCTCCCTCCTTCCCTCCCTCATTCCTTCCTCCCTTGCTCCCTTTCTTCCTTCATCCCTTCCTTCCTTCGTTCCTTCCTTCGTTCCTTCGTTCCTTCCTTCCTTTATTTCTTCCTTCGTTCCTTCCTTCCTTCATTTCTTCCTCCGTTCCTTCCTGCCTTCATTCCTTTCTTCCTTGCTTCCTTCATTTCTTCCTTCGTTCCTTCCTGCCTTCCTTCCTTTCTTCCTTGCTTCCTTCATTTCTTCCTTCGTTCCTTCCTGCCTTCCTTCCTTTCTTCCTTCCTTCATTTCTTCCTTCGTTCCTTCCTGCCTTCCTTCCTTTCTTCCTTCCATTTATTTAAAAGGTCTATAAGCTTTTAGTATTTACTGATGTCTTATTTACATTAAGAACGAACTTTATCATTGAATTGTTTGTCATATTTTAGCTTCTTCAAAGAACATCAACCTTATATATAATTACATAAATCATTTTAAAACAATAAATGGCAAGTTACAGGAATAGACTCTAGAAACGAATACAAATCACAACATATATTTCAACAGGAAGCCACAAAAATAAACAAATATAAAAGGTTGGGTCGAGTGGTATTGCCCGCCATGTGCGGTTAATGGCGCACGATTGTGCACAAACGAATTTAATATTTCTTAATGCAATAATTTCATTTAAAACTATCACGTTTGTCGACTTAACTGCATTCTTCAGGTACCCATTCAGAGCAGGAGTCACAACGGAACCACGTTATTTGGCCCTAATTCCCCAAAGTAAAACATAGCTTCTGAGAGCGCTTCCAAATCAGGTTCATTATCCCATATATTTAATTAGTTGATGGAATCTTAGTCACTGGAGCTATCAGGCAAGTTGATTCTCCTTTCTGTATTTCGTTTCTTGCGATTCGTCTTTTCGGCATTTTGGTGTTATTGCTTTTGGTTCCAATGTTTCTGTGCAACATTATATTGTTCATTCACACTAGCCATGTTTAGGACGCACTATGAAAGGAATTTGAACCACGGATCTTCTGGTCTCCGTCCAGCCGCTCTAAACCATTGAGCTACTATAGCCAACGTGCCAACATGACATTAAACTCTCCAACTGACTCGTGTTAAAGTACTTAGATGTTGTAAGTTGCCATTAAGGTAGTTGTCTCATGTGTTTATGAGAACTCCTAATGGTTTACCGGGAAAAAAAACCCGAGTCAGTTGGAGAGTTTAATGTCATGTTGGCACATTGACCATAGCAGCTCAATGGTTTAGAGCGGCTGGACAGAGACCAGAAGATCCGTGGATCAAATCCTGGCTAAGGCATTGAATTTTTCAGATCCTGTTTAGGGATCGCCGGAGTTGTTCCTTCATTTTAGAGACTGTTAGAATCTGGGATGTCTTTTAGCTGGCTTTCGTCGAGTGGTCATCTCGGAAACATTTGAGGAACCTGGAATTGGAGAGATACTTGCGACGGAAACTGGTAGAGCTGTTGGGCGTCTGCAGACAGATGTGATTGGTGAGGAAGGGACAGAGCTAATTCTGCTAATTAGAACAAGGAACTGGTAGAGCACTCTGATATTGTTTGTTCAGTGGCGGTAGAACAGTTTTTTTCTTTTTCTTTCTTTCTTTCTTTCTTTCTTTCTTTCTTTCTTTCTTTCTTTCTTTCTTTCTTTCTTTCTTTCTTTCTTTCTTTCTTTCTTTCTTTCTTTCTTTCTTTCTTTCTTTCTTTCTTTCTTTCTTTCTTTCTTTCTTTCTTTCTTTCTTTCTTTCTTTCTTTCTTTCTTTCTTTCTTTCTTTCTTTCTTTCTTTCTTTCTTTCTTTCTTTCTTTCTTTCTTTCTTTCTTTCTTTCTTTCTTTCTTTCTTTCTTTCTTTCTTTCTTTCTTTCTTTCTTTCTTTCTTTCTTTCTTTCTTTCTTTCTTTCTTTCTTTTTTGGTAATTTACGTCCTCCTACGTTAAGTCATATCGGAAGAAGAATGAAATGGATGAAATAATGCTCCAATGAGCCCGGAGTCCATGGAGTTTAGAGTTACTCAACATTTGTCTTCCAGAATAAGGGAAAATCCCGGAAAAACCTTATCCAGGTAATCCACTTTGACCGAGATTCGAACTCGGGACCTCTTGAACGTGAGGCAGATATGCTACCACCACACTACTGAGGCGGGTGAACTGGTTGTTGCTGAGGTCATGTCCATTATAGGCGTTTCTTGATGAGTAGGTCCACTAGGCGATCTTTCGCGATCTTCGTCCACAACAGAAAGTGCCTCTTATTCTCTTGTTTTTGACCTACTGGCATTGGTAAGATTTCGTTGGCCATAAAATCCTCTTCACTGAACTGATCTGTGTTTAGAGGCCAAATACCAGTGCACTGAAGCCTATGAGCTGCTATTTATTTGTATATTTGTATAAGATTAGTGGAAAGTAACAACTCCCAAATCACATTAAGCGATCCTTTGGATAAAATAATTCCAATGTTCAAATATATGTTGGACAGTTGCAGTCGCCTGGCGGGTAATAGTGTTCAGGATTGAGCGCCATTACCGGCCGACAATATGTTGGAGTTATCATTAGAATTATGCTTCAAACACAGTAACACAAGATCGACTAAGGTATCAACTGGTAGCCATAAATAGCATAAAACATGTTTTGAAATCTATTCAGAGTTACCTTGTAATGATTTTGGTGTATATGCACTAAGAAATTCACGGAAAACACGCTTTTTCTCAAAAAAACCCACATACACTGCTCCACGGCCACGATACTCCTGTGCGTTACCCCCATTTTGTCGCTACGTCTACCGAAATTCCGAAGACTCCGGCCTCTATCAGCCCTGGAGCGTTGGAAAACTCAGGGGTTCTTTCTTTGGGGCAATAGCTTCCCTCTAAAAGGCCCCCCTCCTCATCTCAAGACTTGTGGAAGTGGATACGCCACTTACGCGCGCCAATCCCACAGGGAAGACTACCAAATAGCCTCGGTGGGGCCACCTGGTGAGCTAGCACACATTCTAATAGCTCTGCAGGCTAGTACCCGGGACCTTTTAGGCAATCCTCTGCCCGCTCCAGGTGGTCGAAGCCTGGCCCAAGCCTGACCGGAGGTACCGATCTCCCACGGGTGCTGGGAACACACTGCCCCCTCAAGTCCAGCCCAATCCAAACAACTGCCATTCAGGGAGGGGCTCCAATGTTCGGCCCGAGTTTCCTCTAGTAACTTCAGAGGTAAAGTCTGTTTAGTTAACGCAAGTGCATTTCGGAGTCAAAGGAACCTGGGCCTCCCGCCCATAATGGCCTCCATAAATCTATCTCTACACTTCAGAAATGGAACCCTGTCGTTGAGGACAAATAACAACCCTGATTTTCTCGAAGTGACAGCCGCATGTCTACTCCACGTGGAGTCTCAGTTGCCAAAGTTCCAACTTCCAGTTGATCTGTTTCATTTCGTGCAGAAATTCGTTGTGTGTCACGATGTGGAGACCGTGGGAGGGAAATGCAGTGATAAATGCAAATGAAGTAGTAGATAAGGTTCAGTCAAGTGAACACAATCAGTGATGACAATAGTGTGAATAACTGGACCGAGTTATATTACCAAAAAAGCCTCAAAAACAAAGTTATAACGGGAACTATTTCTATGAAGATTCAAGCGCTTGTTTTGAACACATATGAAGATGTGCTGACAAATAATCTTGTTAAGGGGTTATGCAATGATGATAAATTATGGGTATTCACAGAAATACAGTAAGAAATATTGTGACGTAAGGAATACCAAAGACGCGGATCTAGTGTGAAAACAAAAGGAAACGTTTCTCTAAAGTAGATAATTTCACATGCGTTTTAATTCGTCGAGAAATTTATAGGTTCTATGCAAAAGGGAGAGCACCCACCTTAGACACATTGGTTGCACATTTGCAAGAAATTTGTGTTTCTCCTTATGGGCACTGCACTTTGCGTGGCTTCCTAAAGTAGCTGGGTATCAAATACCGCAAAACCAAGGAAGTTTCGCAGTAATGGACATAAGATAATTTATTTACACGAAACCTTGTACGATATCCATGACGTATCGAGAAAGGTGGCAACCTTGCAGAAAGGACTGCGAGAAGTAGGGTGTGTGTTGTAAAACGATTATAAGGGTTCGTCAAAGGCAGCAGCCGAAGTGCACACGCGTTAACTAAACAGAATTTACCAGGAGTGCTAAGGGTCAGCAGCAACCGCATCCTTGGAGCTGAAACGGACGGGAGCGTTACACTGACTGTCCGCCAGATGTCAGTGGCATGCAGTATCTGCTAGAATCACTGTGTCTCGAGAATATTACATGAGCGCCATTGTCCGCTGAGCACCGTTGTACTACTTTCCCCTAAAGGATATTCCACCTTTCATTATTATGACACTTTTTTACGATTTCATGGATTAGTGTCATTCTTCACAAAAACTTCACATTAATAGTATTGTAGGACACGCATTGATGTGAGGCGGCGCGGCCGTCGAGTTCAAGGAGACGGACAGTGCACTGCGGAGATAAAAGCTTGCCGACACGGTGGGGGAACAAGACGAATTTCTGGAGATAAGTCAGAGCTTCTACTCTCATTAGTCCTGCACCCATAGGACCAGAACCCGGGCTTCTCTGTTTTTTTTTCATAGGACAGTACCTATTTTATAAACTGCCCCCCCTTGCTGCACACGACAGACAGGATGGAAGTGGATACGCCACTTACGCGCCAATCCAAAATGGACCGGCTACCAAATAACGTTGGTAGTGCCGCCGGTGATCTAGCACACCAGCTACTAGCTCTGCAGGCTAGTGCCCGCGATTTATGAGGCAACTCTCTACCCCCTCCGGGCGGCCGTAGCGTGGCCGGAAGTACCATATTTCCCGTGGCTGGCGGGAACACACTGCTCCCTCGAGACCAACCCAATCCGAACAACTCCCAAAGGGAGGGGCTCAAATGTTCGGCCCGAGGTTCCTCTAGTAACGTTAGAGGTACCACGAGTACCAAGGGTCCGCAGCGCCCGCACCACGGCAGCTGAAAGGGAACGGATCCCCTCACCTACGGAAGGATTTCTGGAGAGTTCGTCTATCTTCTAGCGTCGTCTTGATTGTTTGAGAACATTCCACAGATTTCCATAATAGTGAGTAAGCTATAAAAGGAACCTGCCACCGGCAATTGGGGAACACTTATTAATTGGACTCGTGTGCGTGAACAGCTGTGTGAACTTTGTTTAAGGTCGTTGACCTTGCAAGTTTAATTGTGTATGTGACGTAACTCTAATACTGTAACGGTTGAGCAAAGTGTGTTTCTACGGAAATAAAGAGCAATTTTTGGTGTTTGTAATATGAACTTTTAACTTCACAAACGCACAAAGTCACATTTGGTGTCAGGAGTGGAACATACGGCGATGGAATCTGCATCGGCGCAGGTTCTAGAGAAGTTGGAGAAATCAAGACGACACTAGAAGAAAGAAGGACCCTCCAGAAATCTGTCTCCTTCCCACCCCCTACCGTTTCGGCAAGCTTTTATATCCGCATTGCCCTCTCCGTCTCTTTGAACTAGTCCGCCGCGTCACCTCACAACAACAATGCGCTCGCGACAATACTTACAAGTAAAAGAAATGCAGATATAGAAAACTGGGTCTAAAATCGAGCTATTGGAAATGTTGTACACCCCTGTACACTTTATCATTAGACGCCCCACTGCTAATTAACTGAAATATGCACGTGTAAATGGTTCATTTGGCTAGCACCATTAATTAATTACTAATAGTAAACGTAAAAGTGACGACCGTGCCCTCTAGCTGTAAGTCATTAAAACAGCCAACGATAACGTAAAACTTGGCAGAGAAATGTTATGGCTCTAGCAAATCCGACTGGTGCAGTTATACAGGGAAGGTAACCTCCAAGGCGTGAAATTACCTCAACACATGTTTCAATTCGAAATTTTGTTTTTACGTTCTTTGACTGAACAGTTGATTTTGCTCGGCTCTGTAGCCTGGTGGTAGAGTATCTGCCTAAAGTTTAAGAGCTCCCGAGCTCGAATCAAGGCCAGGGTAGGTTGACTTTGTAAGGTTTACACTAGGGTACTGAAAGATAACGGACTGGTAACTCTTAAGTTCTATGTACCCTGTACTCATATGCACATCATTTCATTCATCGTCCGTTATGACCTAACGTTGGAGGTTTTTCCTTATCCTGAAAGATGAATGTCTGGTAACTCTAAGCTCTATGTATCCTGTATTCATTTGAACATCATTTCATTCATCGTCCGATATGACCAAACGTTGGAGGTTTTTCCTTATCCTGAAAGATGAATGTCTGGTAACTCTAAGCTCTATGTACCCTGTACTCATATGAACATTATTTCATTCATCGTCCGACATGTCTTATCGTTGGAGGTTTTCCCTTATCCTGAAAGATGAATGTCTGGTAACACTAAGTTCTATGTACACTGTACTCATATGAACATCATTTCTTTATTCGTCCTATATGTCTTAATGTCGGAGGTTTTTTCTTAACCTGAAAGATGAATTTCTGGTATCTCCAAGCACCAGATACTCTGTACTCATATGAACATCATTTCATTCATCGTCTGATATGACTTAACGTTGGAGGTTTTCCCTTATCCTCAAAGTTGAATGTCTGGTAACTCTAAGCTCAATGTACCGTGCTTTCATTTGAACATTATTTCATTCATCGTCCGATATGACTTAACTTTGCAAGCTTTCCCTTATCCTGAAAGATGAATGTCTGGTCACTCTAAGCCCTATGTATCCTGTACTCATTTGAACAGCATTTCATTAATCGTCCGATATGTCTTAACGTCGGAGGTTTTCCCTTATCCTGAAAGATGAATGTCTGGTAACCCTAAGATTTATTGTACCCTGTACTCATTTGAACATCATTTCATTCATTGTCTGACATGACTTAACATTGGAAGTCTTCGCTTATCCTGAAAGATATACGTCTGGTAGCTATAACCTCTGTGTACCGTGTACTCATTTGAGCATCGTTTGATACATAGTCCGATATGAGTTAACGTTGGAGGTTTTCCCTTATCTTAAATGATGAATATCTGGTAACTCTAAGCTCTATGTACCCTGCACTCATTTGAACATCATTTCATCCATCGTCCGATATGACGTAACGTAGGAGGTTTTCCCTTTTCTTAAAAGATGACTGTATGATAAATCTAAGCTCTATGTACTCTGGACTCTTTCATTCATCGTCCGATATGACTCAACGTTGGAGGTTTTCCTTTATTCTGAAAGGTGAATGTGTAGCAACCCTTATCTGTATGTACCCTGGACTCTTTTGAACGTCATTTCATTCATCGTCCGATATGAGTTAACGTTGGAAGTTTTTCCTTATCCTAAAGGATGACTGTGCGGTAAATCTAAGCATAATGTACCCCAGGCTCATTTGAACACCATTTCATTTAATTCATGGTCCGATAGACAATGTTGTAGCACGTAAATTTTAAAAATATTAGAAACATGCTTCACTGAACATCTATCGCTTTTTGTAAGGTAAAATTCGAGTATCGGTGGTTAAAACACGGTACCGCTATTGAGTAGTAAGTATCGAGGACGTCTAAATAAATGCTACATCTATCCGCTAAAGATGTGTGTTAAAGGAAGTGATATAGGAATTAGTAGTTTTATGCCAATATAGAAACGTTATACTCCCAATGGCATTACTTCATTTTATATTTTTTCTCGTGATACACTCATTAAAAACAATGGCACCCCCGTTATTGTTACATCCACGTAATAAAAAAAAAAAAACGAAAGCGGCGGAGTGTTTTTCAATTGTTTATCAGTTTCCGAAAAGCAATCGTATCGCTAAGGATTTCTGACGCTCTCTGATCTGACCACATAAAAAAGCGACTGGGGTTTCCTATACAGGATTAGGACCCGTGTAAATACCCTCCACTCTACATCGTAGCGACAAACAAAACAAGAGAGAAAACAAAACACTGCGTAAATAATAACAAGGGTGCTCCTTTATTACATGGCGGTGTAAATTTTTGCCGCGCATGCGCAATCTGAAGTTTAGCTACCAATGAACCGTGAACTGATCACCCAGCCAGGTCCAGAAATGCACCTGCTTTGATCTCAAACAGAAATATCTGCAGCTTTCTTTGGCTTTGGACTCGCCGCATTTCAATTGAATGGGCATCGAGGCCAGAGCTATGCAGTATAGCTATTCAGGCCAAACTACCAAATAATATTACCTTCAGCTTCACACTGACAAGCCTCTTTCCACTCTTAGAGTACTCTACATATAAAGCTGACTATATATTTTTTAAACATTACGAGAAACAAGTGAATGTTAAATTTGTATTTGAAAATTTAAAACGCTAATACAGAAGTGGTAAGTAATACAAAAGATATTATTGAAATTTATATTACTAGTGTTCTAGTTAATTGATGGAAATTAATCATTTCATCACACTAGCCGTATATATGCTAAAGTTTTTGATCAATAGATTCAACATGAAAAATTCAATGCCATAGCTGGGATTTGAACCATGGATCTCCTGGTTTCCGTCCAATCGCTCTAACCCATTGGGTTACCATGGCCAATTTGCCGTCTTGCCGACACAAACGGTGTATCGCAGATGCGAGAGCTCCTAGTGGTTTACAGGGGAAATATACGAGCCAAATGCAGAATTTAATGGCAGGAACGGCAAGTTCGCCATGGTAGCTCAATGGGTTAGAGCGACTGGACGGATACCAGGAGATCCGCGGTTCAAATCCCGGCCATGGCATTGAATTTTTCATGATGACTATCGATTATTTGTGTTAGTTTATCTCTTATGTCCAACTAGTTAAACTAAATTTTTTTTTATCCAAAATTCATTTAGAATGATGATAAGTTTAAGATCTTCTCATAAAAATATTTAAATAAAGGTTTAGTTACTAATAGACAGACTTCAAATACAGTCCAGAATAATTTCTACATGCCCTTCTTCAGAACAAAAAGGATAATGATGGCATTTTTGGGAATGAGTTGGGAGATATTTTCATGAAATCTTTCTTATACCATAGCGGCTAGATAGTGAACATAAAGACAGATTTATATATCTCTTTGAACTTCAGGTTTTGAGCTGAATACAGTAAATTGATACAGACAAGATTAACTTTTTCTGATCATTGTTTTGAATCAGAAAGGCGAACAAAAATATTTACTAAGTAATATAGATATTATTATATTAGGTGGCATATGTACTGTATAATCAACAGGAAAGAAACGAAGCACTTCCACTTATAGGTAACCAAGTTGAAGTACTGCACACTTTTGGACCTGGTTACTATAGAAACAGTACATGTTGTTATATTGCTAATGTACAGGAAAGTACTGTACTATATTAACTGTTTCCATGGTAACCAAGTTGAGAATTACTACACACTTTTGGACCCGGTTACTATAGAAACAGTACATGTTGTTATATTGCTAATGTACAGGGAAGTATTGTACTATATTAACTGTTTCCATGGTAACCAAGTTGAGAATTACTACACACTTTTGGATCTGGTTACTATAGAAACAGTACATGTTGTTATATTGCTAATGTACAGGGAAGTACCGTACTATATTAACTGTTTCCATGGTAACCAGGTTGAGAATTACTACACACTTTTGGACCTGGTTACTATAGAAACAGTACATGTTGTTATATTGCTAATGTACAGGGAAGTACCGTACTATATTAACTGTTTCCATGGTAACCAAGTTGAGAATTACTACACACTTTTGGACCCGGTTACTATAGAAACAGTACATGTTGTTATATTGCTAATGTACAGGGAAGTATTGTACTATATTAACTGTTTCCATGGTAACCAAGTTGAGAATTACTACACACTTTCGGACCTGGTTACTATAGAAACAGTACATGTTGTTATATTGCTAATGTACAGGAAAGTACTGTACTATATTAACTGTTTCCATGGTAACCAAGTTGAGAATTACTACACACTTTTGGACCTGGTTACTATAGAAGCAGTACATGTAGTTATATTGCTAATGTACAGGGAAGTACTGTACAATATTAACTGTTTCCATGGTAACCAGGTTGAGAATTACTACACACTTTTGGACCTGGTTACTATAGAAACAGTACATGTTGTTATATTGCTAATGTACAGGGAAGTACTGTACAATATTAACTGTTTCCATGGTAACCAGGTTGAGAATTACTACACACTTTTGGACCCGGTTACTATAGAAACTGTACATGTTGTTATATTGCTAATGTACAGGGAAGTACTGTACAATATTAACTGTTTCCATGGTAACCAGGTTGAGAATTACTACACACTTTTGGACCTGGTTACTATAGAAACTGTACATGTTGTTATATTGCTAATGTACAGGAAAGTACTGTACTATATTAACTGTTTCCATGGTAACCAGGTTGAGAATTACTACACACTTTTGGACCCGGTTACTATAGAAACTGTACATGTTGTTATATTGCTAATGTACAGGGAAGTACTGTACAATATTAACTGTTTCCATGGTAACCAAGTTGAGAATTACTACACACTTTTGGACCCGGTTACTATAGAAACTGTACATGTTGTTATATTGCTAATGTACAGGGAAGTACTGTACAATATTAACTGTTTCCATGGTAACCAGGTTGAGAATTACTACACACTTTTGGACCTGGTTACTATAGAAACTGTACATGTTGTTATATTGCTAATGTACAGGAAAGTACTGTACTATATTAACTGTTTCCATGGTAACCAAGTTGAGAATTACTACACACTTTTGGACCTGGTTACTATAGAATCTGTACATGTTGTTATATTGCTAATGTACAGGAAAGTACTGTCCTATATTAACTGTTTCCATGGTAACCAAGTTGAGAATTACTACACACTTTTGGACCTGGTTACTATAGAAGCAGTACATGTTGTTATATTGCTAATGTACAGGAAAGTACTGTACTATATTAACTGTTTCCATGGTAACCAAGTTGAGAATTACTACACACTTTTGGACCTGGTTACTATAGAAGCAGTACATGTAGTTATATTGCTAATGTACAGGAAAGTATTGTACTATATTAGCTATTTCCATGGTAACCAAGTTGAGAATTACTACACTTTTGGACCTGGTTACTATAGAAGCAGTACATGTTGTTATATTGCTAATGTACAGGAAAGTATTGTACTATATTAGCTATTTCCATGGTAACCAAGTTGAGAATTACTACACTTTTGGACCTGGTTACTATAGAAGCAGTACATGTTGTTATATTGCTAATGTACAGGAAAGTATTGTACTATATTAGCTATTTCCATGGTAACCAAGTTGAGAATTACTACACTTTTGGACCTGGTTACTATAGAAGCAGTACATGTTGTTATATTGCTAATGTACAGGAAAGTATTGTACTATATTAGCTATTTCCATGGTAACCAAGTTGAGAATTACTACACACTTTTGGACCTGGTTACTGTGGAAGCAATGCATGTTGTATTGCTAATATAAAGTAAAGAACTTCACTTGGTTAGCTGGTTACATGGTAATCAGGTTGCAATTTACTATGTGCATTTTACAGCGATACAGTTTAAAATGGTTGGAAACTGTGGAAAAATTAGATTTAAAAATTAATTTCTTGTTATTTTTATGCACTTTAGTGAAAATATATTAATATTTTTATACCTGCTATGTGGCTAGTTATACAGAAGGAATGTCCCTTTATTGAATCTAAAGTTTGTTTGTATAGAGCGTTCTTGATTTCGTAAAAGCTATCTATTTTACAAGTTTTTGTGCCATACATGGCATTTTCTATTCCCATATAATATTTGTTAGAAGGTCTGGTTATTATGCTGTCTGCTTTATGTTAATAGAAACAAGTCTTTTTTTTTTTTTTTTTTGTTAATTTTGTGTTAGGTACAGGGAAAATATAGACTGTTGGATCTAGAAAGGCTGCTTGCTATATGTCAACCAGGAATTTTCATTCTCTTTGCATGGTCAGGTGTATAGCAGGATTTCTCCGCTGTTGTGGGTTTCGATGCCCCAAAGTTGTGGCAACATATATATCAAGATTCGTGCTGGTATCTCGTTTCCCGTCGTTGGTCTTACATCGTCGATCTTACCTTCATCCCCAATATTATGACTTGATGAAGAAGATGTTCTCCGAAGTTATGCCTCGACTAGCTTTAATATTCTTCTGTTATATTCTTACTTACGAGCAATGAAAACTCTAAGTTACAAGAGTGGTAACAAGTGAAGAAATCATTAAGATTTTTAATTTGAATTTCTATAAGAAACCAATCTTTTGTTTATTTCTTTTGACACCAAATCCTTTACAATTCTTATCACAAAACTATATACTGTGATCGGAATCAGTCTAACACTTCAAACTGAACTTAAACTTAAAATATCTTCCAGCAATTTAAAAAGCGTCCGATATCTTCAGCGTTCCATAAAGAAAGACGAATTTTCTTTTGGTTTCCACACCAATATTATTTAATTCTTCGTTACCATAAATTACTTTTATATGATTGGCCGATTTACTTCTACGTAACTACATTACGTAATACAATTACTACTATGGCCAATCACAAAATTACATATATTTTTACACGATTTCTTTTTATATATTTATAACTTTTTCAAATCCTTTTAAATCTATGTCAAAACAACTGTTACAAGTGATTTATTAATAAATGTCGGATTTGTATTTCAGAAAATGTAAATACTAGAAAAATTAAGAAGTTAATATCTTGAAAATAGTTTACTCCACAAAATAGGTTTTTGCCATAAATTTCCCATCATCATATTTTGAGTAGTTGGTTTGTCTCATATGGTTAAGCACTTATACAGATACCATTCATAGTGAAGTGTATTTCAAATCCTGTTTGTAGCAAATTGGAGGAATACATTCGCCATAACATGTGCAATCTATGTGTCATTTTATGAATATGAATATTTTTGAAAAGTGTTCCCTAAACGATGGCTGTTCAATAAAGAATGATCACAATTTTTTTGACAACCTACCTTTACTCATCCTCATAATTTTGATGGCCCTTCTCAAAATAGGCTCCCCTGAATGCGATGCACTTGTCCCAGCGTTTCTGTCAGTCTTCAAAGACTTGCTGGAAACCATTTTGAGAGATCCTTCAAAATCGCTTCCGCAGCCTTCACCACTGCTTCTGATGATGGATAATGCCTCCCACGAAGGCATTTCTTCAAGTTAGGGAATAGAAAAATGTCACATGAGGCTAAATCCGGACTACAGGGAGCGTGAGGGATGCACTTTGCGTTGAGTTTTGCAACATATTGCAGCAACAACATTGGCAATATGTGGCCTCGCGTTATCATGGTGCAGCATACAGCCTGATTCACGGAAATGTGGTCTTTTGCGCCTGATATGGAATTACAATGTTTTCAGGACATCCCTGTAGTATTGTCCAGGTACTGATGTGTGTGCAGGTACAACATGCTAATAAACCATTCCATGAATATCAAAGAATAAAATGACCATAACTTTCCCAGCAGAAGCAACCACTTTTGCTTTTTGGGAGTTTGGTGATGAAGGAGATTTCCACACTGAGCTTTGCTGTTTGCTCTCAGAATCAAAATGATGTAGCCCAGTTTCATCAGCAGTGATTACGTTTGAAAGAAACTCCGTATCTTCCTCTAACATCAACTTTAACTACATGCAGGCCTGTATACGAATGTCCTTTTGTTCGGGAATCAAGAGTTTTGGAACCCATCAGCATAAAAACGTCTCATGTGTAATGTTTCTGTCACCAACGTGTTGGAGGCACCCAATGAAGTGTTCAGTATGTCAGAAAGTAATCCTAAGATAATTCGTCGATCATCTTTCACAATGGCGGCAGCGGTGTTGGCGTTTTCTTCCGTAAGAGCAGTAACTGGAGCACCGTGTCCACCTTCCTTTGAAATTCATTGTCTCCTCTCTTTAAACATTTTAAACCACCTTCGAGCAGTGCTGTGGGATAGAACAGACTCTCCATAGGCGTCCGGTAACATTGTATAGGCCTGACCTGAAGATTTGTTGAGACGAAAGCAGATTTTCAAAGCCGCATATTGTTCCTCGCGTGTTACCTCCATTGCAGCGGTAAGTGATACTGAACAAGTCTGAACCTACCTGGTTCTCACAGGCGGGAACCAGGAGTGCCAACAATGAAACTATTATGGCATATTTGTTTCAGATTAAGCTAACAGGATATAATAAGTTTGAATTTTAGTGCGAAAAATTAACCTAAAAAAAATTGTGATATCTCTTTATTGAACAGCACTCGTATATTGTGGTCTGTTTGGGTCTTTTCTTTTAAAACTTTGAAAATGCTTAATTTAAATTCAAGTTTTATGTTTAACCGAATTGCAGGATTTGAATTGTCCTCAAACACCTCGAAGTACATACAAATCTCTTTTAAAAACTATTTTAGATTTAGGGATATTTTGGGATATAGTATTTATCGACGATTGTGTTAATTCGTAGACCTTGGGTTGGTGGTAGTTTAGATTTTTAATAAGTAAATCACGCACATATTCACACTCTCATTCATACTTCCAGATTGTTGGCAAGATGGGAAATCATCTTGGTTGGAGAAAAATTCCCACCCTTAGCTGGGAATTGAACAGGACCCCTTGCACAGCAGGCAGATCCTCTACCAACTGAGCTACGGGGCTAGTCACGTAAGTTTTGAGAACATTGTAGATGCTGTTATTTGTATTATATAATATTTTACCCATAGATTCTCTTATTCATATTATTAATTAAATATATTGTAATATTCACGTCTCTGTAATTTAACGTAATTTACGTTGATGACATTGTTGGCGTGAAACCGAGGCGATAAAATTAAAAGGGATAAAAGTGGAGATATAAACAATTGCGTCTGGTGCAGATTGGTTTGGTTAAGAGAGCTGGATATCTCACGTCGATTGTCTACTGTTACTTTATTTGCTCGGCGGCGTGTTTTCTTGAGTGCTTTATGACAGGGGTGCACAACGTGTGAATGGAAAGAAGTGTCGAGAGAAGTATGAAGGAAGATTGGATGCCAGAGTCAGTGGCGTGTGTAAAATTTACATGCACATTTCACCCACCGCCGCCACCGTAGTCGTCAGTTCTTGTTATGTACGTGGCGAGAGCAGGAAAAACGCTCAGCTCTTGACAGAAAATGCAACTTTCACCATTAAATTTTGATGATGTCTTGCTTCCTTGCTTCCTTGTAGATAACTGAATAAATTGCTACCAAAAGGTCCCTACCTCTTTCCTCGATAGGTGCATTGGAACCAAATTCTAGAGCTCCTTGAAACTTTCAAAGTAATTTTACTTGCGAAGAGATAAACTTGAATTAAAGTATGTCTAAATGCACAAAATAGTTAAAGAAATTCTGTTTTGGTTATTTATAAATTGGAAGTTTCTCTTTCATTTTATATCTTTATCATTATAGATCCATTAATTATATATTTTTAATATAATTCTAAAATTATGCATCAGTCGGCTTAAGGGCCGTCTCCGTATCGTGGTGGTAGCGTATCTGCCTCACGTTCAATAGGCTCCGAGTTTGAATCTTAGTCAGGGATATGGCCCTTTTCTGTAATTTACGTCCTCCAACGTCAAGTCATATCGGGCGGTAAGTGAAATGGGTGACATGATGCTCAAATGAGCCCAGGGTCCATAGTGCTTAGAGTTACCCGACATTCATCTCTGAGGATACGCAGAAAAAGAACTTAACGAGGTAACTCACCCTGAACGAGATACGAACTCAGGACCTCTTGAAGATTAGGCAGACATACCACCATCTATGCTACCTAGGCGGGCATCTGGATATGGATTTCCTTACCTTGAAACTCTATGTATCCTCGACTCATTTGAGTATCATTTCATCCATTGTCCGATATGACTTAAAGTTGGAGGTTGTCCCTTATTCTGAAAGCTGAATTTCTGACTACTCTCAGCTCTATGTACCTTTTACTTATTTGAACAGCATTTCATTCATCGTCCGATATGCCTTAACATTGGAGGTTTTCCTTTATTCTGAAATATGAATGTCTGGTAACTCTAAGCTCTATGTACCCTGGAATTACTTGAACATCATGTCGTTCATCGTCAGATATGACCTAGCGTTGGAGGTTGTCCCTTATTCTGAAAGCTGAATTTCTGACAACATTCAGCTCTATGTGCCTTGTACTTATTTGAACATCATTTCATTCATCGTTCGATATGACTTAACGTTAGAAGCTTTACCTTATTCTGAAAGGTGAATTTCTGGTAACTCTAAGCTCTATGTACCCTGGAATTACTTGAACATCATATCTATCATCGTCAGATATGACATAGCGTTGGAGGTTATCCCTTATCCTGGAAGAGGTCGGGTAACTCTAAACTCCATTTAACTTGGACTCATTTGAGCATCACTTCATTCATCGTCCGATATGACTTAACGTTGGAGGCTTTCCCTTATTCTGAAAGATGAATTTCTGGTAACTCTAAGCTCTTTGTACCCTGGAATTACTTGAACATCATGTGGTTCATCGTCACATAAGACTTAGTGTTGGAGGTTATCCCTTATCCATAATGATGTCCATTTAACTTGGACTCATTTGAGCATCATGTCACTCATTGTCCGAGATGATTTAACGTTGGAGGTTTTCCCTCATTATGAATGATTAATGTCTGGTTACACTAAACACTATGTATCCTGTACTCATTTGAGCATCATTTCACTCATCGTCCGAGATGGCTTAACTTTGGAGGTTTTCCCATATAATGAAAGATTAATGTCTGGTTACACTAAACAGTATGTATCCTGGAGTCTTTTGAACATCACTTAGTTCCCCGTCCGATATGATATAACCCTGGTGGTTTTCCCTTATCCTGGAAGATGTCAGGTAACTTTAAACTCAATGGACCCTGAAGTCATTTGATCACTATTCCATCACCGTCCCATATGAAATAACGAGGGATGTTCTCCCTTATCTTGGAATTTGTCAGGTAACTCCAACCTCTATGTACCCTGAATTCATTTGATTGTCATTTCAAGAATTATCAGATAGCCATCTTTTAGAATTGGGGAAAGCCATGGGAAATCCTATCCAGATAAGTTATTTTGACCATGATGAGAAATCGCGACCACATGAACGAAAGGAAGACACGCTGCCACCAAGCCTCTTTAGGGGGCTATCACAGGAGTGGGCATTGAAGTTTCTTAGGGTCCTTTAATTATGTTTTAGATAATTTTTGGCCACAGATATTGGTTTCCATCACAGATGTTAGATGTTATAAGCGTTCTGCTTACAACCTAGGGAAAACATGGAAAAATCCCTCTTAGGTTAGGCACGGAAATTGAACCTACAACCTCCCGATGACACGTGCTCGCTTGCGTGTAACGAGAGGCTCCAGTAAAGTTAAGTTTCTTGTAAAATTCTCTTAAGGTTGAAATGTCGGTAAGAGCCTATTCTGAGAAAATACGTGATGTTAATTTATTGAAGTCAGTATTTCAATGTCGTGATTTTTGAACACCCCTATGGCCGGCTATATGCTGACACTGTAGTTCTCCATGCAGCGTGGTGTTTCTTTCTGCACAGTTGGCACCTGCCTCTCTTCTTTCACCTCGCTAACAAACGCTAGCTACAAGATACGTAAATCGATCGGCTTTTGTTAGAAGTCTACAGGTGGCAATGTCTTCATTACCATTTCATACAAATTGCTAGACGTAACCATACCGACTCCTTACATTCACACACCACTCCTGAACAAAGTACTCCAACAGAAGCGCATTTTTCTATGTATACGGACGTTTTAGCAATTGCCATAAACCTACAGTAACTCCAAAAAGTAGTCGTCTAATGCATGCATTGATGTTCAAGCATGCATGGATAGTGGAAAATTATCACAATAAGGTACAGCAGGGACACTGTCTTATATAGTGATCAGTAAAAAAGAGAGTACAATAAAGAAACATATAGTATCGATTCATATTAACATAGTTAAGCATTCAAAAGTAAAGATGTCCCATATAGGATGCAAAATAAGTATTTGTCTGCAAACTGAAAGTGGCGTAGAATGTTACGGTTATTACTTAATAGGCCCCCCATTCCTCTTTATAATTTCTTCCTGCCTACCGTGCTAGGGGTCCCGGGTTCGATTCCCGGCGGTGGGGGTGGGGATTTTTCTCCGACCAAGATAATTCCCCATCTTCCCCAGGGTCTGGAAGTATGAATGAGAGTGTGAATGTGTGCGTGATGTAATGATAAAAAACCCAAAGATAACGAGTTAACACCTTCAGTATATTCCAAAGGAGAACGGCCGCCGATATGACCATAGTAGTTAAAGGCGGGGTATAAATGGAACAAGCAAAAAAAAAAAAAAAAAAAAAAAAAAAAAAAAAAAAAATCTTGCATTCTCATTGACATAGATTTCACCAAATATTGTATTGTTTCCACTGTAATTTTACGTCATTCCTCCAGAAGAACGTTCTTTAGATTTTTATATTATATATCTGATTATTCTTAATATTTTTGTCCAGTATACTCCAAAAATTCTCTATTGGATTCATATATGGGGATTGTGGTGGTGTCGGCATCCCTCGTGGAACATTATACGACAGCTGTTCAATAAATAATGATTACATTTGTTTTGACAACGTACCTTTACTCATCCTTATAATTGTGATGGTCCTACTCAAAATAGTCTCCCCTGAATGTGATGCACTTGTCCCAGCGTTTCTGCCAGTCTTCAAAGACATGCTGGAAACCATTTTTTGAGAAATCCTTCAAAATTGCCTCCGCAGCCTTCAACACTGCTTCTGATGATGGATAATGCATCCCACGAAGGCGTTTCTTCAAGTTAGGGAATAGAAAAACGCCACATGTGGCTAAATCCGGACTATAGGGAGGGTGAGGGATGCACTTCATGTGGATTTTTGCACGATATTCAGCAACAACATTGGCAATATGCGGCTCCGCATTATCGTGGCGCAGCATCCAGCCTGCTTCATGGAAATGTGGTCTTTTGCACCTGACATGGACTTGCAATGTCTTCAGGACATCCCTGTAGTATTGTCCAGTTACTGATGTGTGTGCAGGTACAACATACTGAAAAACCATTCCATGACTATCAAAGAATGAGATGACCATAACTTTTCCAGCAGAGACAACCACTTCTTGCATTTTTGGTGGTTGGTGATGAAGGAGATTTCCACACTGAGGTTTGCTGTTTGCTCTCAGGTTCAAAATGAAGTAGCCAAGTTCCATCAGCAGTGATTA
The DNA here is from genome assembly GCA_030765055.1 of Mantis religiosa. Lineage (NCBI taxonomy): Eukaryota > Metazoa > Arthropoda > Insecta > Mantodea > Mantidae > Mantis > Mantis religiosa. The sequence continues at coordinate 10,103,440 of CM060955.1, read as the reverse complement.
CGTTTGAAAGAAACTCCGGATCTTCCTCTAACATCAACTTTAACTGCATGTTACCTCCATTGCAGCGATAGGCGATACTGAACATGTCTAAACTTACCTGGTTCTCACAGGCGGGAACCAGGAGTACCAACAATGAAACTGCAACGGCGTATTTGTTTCACATTAAGCTAACAGAATATAATAAGATTGAATTGTAGTGCGAAAAATTAGGTCCGTAAAAGTTATGATAATTTTTTGTTGAACATCACTCGGACAAGAATCATAGCCCTGCATCTAGTGTTGTGTGTTTTGGATCAGTATCTTGTATGAAAATATAATCCTCAGAAAGACTCATATTACTCATGCTTTTGGAAAGATGTGTTTTAGGATGTTTATATAAACCTTATGGTTCATAATTCCATCAATAAAACACAAATTCCTCACACCATTTGTACTCATGTAGCCCCAGACAAGTACTGAACCGTCTCTATGTTTAACTGAAGCTGTTATATTTTTCTCCTCAAGCTCACAATTCTTTTTTCTCCAAGCTATTTACTCGCCTTTTTGACCTAAAGAGTTTAAATTGACTCTCATGAGTAAATACAACCTTCTTATAAAAATCAAACCCATCGTATTTGTTCACTTTCTTCTCGGGCAGTCAGCAAGGTGAAAAGATGATTAGATATCAACGTTTTGGGAGTGTGCATCTCTCCCATCATCAGGATATTTATAAAATGTTATAACCACAAAGGAAATCCTGGATATAACACATCTATAAACAGAAACAAAACCCTATCAAAATTCGCATTACTGAACAAAAGACTGTTTTCAGTAAATTAAATGCCAGTTAAATGTTCAGTAATGTGATTTGACTGATGTATGGTTTTCTACGGGCTGTTCGGCCTCCATAATCAGCTTCATAAAACACGTTTCTTATAGTTGGTCCTGAAACGGACTTTCCTGTGTGTGTTTGAACTGCAATAGCAAGTTTAGCAGCACTTAGTTTAGGATTTTTCTTGACTTTTCTTAGTAACTGTCGTTTCTCCATCTCGGATAGAACTGCAGGACGACCACTTCTTGATTGATCTTCGTAAGTTTTGTTCTGATCAAACCTGTATATAATAGTTTTCACTATTATGGTAGGTCTTCCAATAGTTTCTCCAATTTCTTGAAAATATTTTCCTTTTTCAAATACCCTGATGCAAATTTCTCTATTTTCTTTTGTAGTTTCACGATGTTTTCGACCCATATTACTTAAATAACAGTCAACTGCTCTGAAAACAGTAGTTAGGATGAAACAACTGCACAAGAAATGGGAAGGGATGGTTGTCAGCTAGGCACTATACCTGGGACCTTATTGGTTCATCTCCCTTAATACCCAGAAAACTGAAGCCAAGGTCTTTACTTTACGCCGCTATAATCCTCCTCCGCCTATAAGCCTTCTGACTGATCATGTGACGTGGCTCCCTTCACCTACACCAGTCAAGTACCTTGGAGTGTTACTGGACACTCGGCTTACGTGGAAGCCTCATACTGACCGCACCATTACCCTGGCATCCGCTCGTCTTTCACAACTATCTCCAATATTTCACTTGCTTTAGAATCTTCACTGCTCCTATACAAAACTCTGGTTCGGCCTCTTATTACTTATGCCTGCCAGGTCTGGGGAGCTGCCAGTACTTGTCACCTGAGGCGTCTACAGGCCATCCAGAGTGGATTCCTGCGAATCGCCACCAATGCTTCTTGGTTTGTCCGCAACCAGCAGCTGCATCACGAGCTGGGACTTCTTCATCTCCACCATTTCATCCGACAGACTGCTCGACGCTTCTTCTACAATCTAACCACGTCCCAGGAGCCGTGACGTATAACATCGGCGTCCGAAGTCGCCGGCCAACGCGACTGAAGTGACGACTACCACAAGACCTGCTTTACAGTGATGACACTTCCACTTCTGAATAATCTACTGTTTCAATTTATCTTTTCTATTCTTCTGTTCTACTATGTAAATTCTCACTATGGAAGTATGTATATCATTTTATTAGTTCAGTGCCACATTTATACGAGGGCTATCCAGAAAGTAGATTACGTTTTGGAATAAAAAGTAAACAAAGTATGGGAAACAAATTTTATTATATACAGATGAAAGCCACACTCAAATACTACTTTTCGACATAGTCACCATTCAAATTAAGGCATTTATCGTAGCGATGTACGAGCTTGGAAATTCCTTCGTCGAAAAATTCGGCCGCCTGCGCCTTCAACCACTTCGTTACCTCTTCTTGCAGCTGTGCGTCGTCATCAAAACGCTGCATAGCCAGCCACTTCTTCATTGCTGGGAATAGGTAGAAGTCGCTCGGTGCCAGGTCGGGACTGTACGGCGGATGAGGAAACAACTCCCACTTAAAAGATTCAAGAACTTCACGAGTGACATTTGCCGTGTGGGGCCGGGCGTTGTCGTGAATCAACAAGATCTTAGACCTCAACATTCCTCTGCGCTTGTTTTGAATGGCTCTTCTGAGTTTTTGGAGAGTTTGGCAATACCTTTGAGAGTTTATTGTAGTGCCTCTTTCCAGGAAGTCCACCAAAATCACACCTTTTCTGTCCCAAAAAACAGTCGCCATCATCTTCCTTGCCGACATTGTTTGCATGCATTTCTTGGGTTTTTGGGGAGAACTTGTGTGCCCCCACTGCATTGATTGCAATTTCGTTTCACAGTTCACGTGTTTCACCCATGTTTCGTCACCAGTAACGATGCGATCGAGTAAAGAGTCACCATCCTTATGGTAAACGTCCAAAAAGTTCAACGCTGCAGCCATTCGCTGATTTTTGTGATCCTCTGTCAAGATTTTTGGAATCCATCTTGCACAAAACTTGTGGTAACCAAGCTTTTCGCTGATGATTTCGTGCAACAAACTTCGCGAAATTTGTGGAAAACTCAAAGAAAGCTCCGTTATTGTGAACCTTCGATTTTCACGGACTTTAGCATCGACTTTTTCGACAAGTTCGGCAGTCACTATGCTGGGTCTCCCACTTCGATCTTCGTCGTGAACATTGGTTCGGCCATTTTTAAATCTGATGACCCACTGACGCACTCCACCTTCAGTGATAATGTTGTCCCCATACACTTCACAAAGCTGCCGATAGATTTCTATCGGTTTACAGTTTTTTGCAGTCAGAAACCTTATTACTGCACGCACCTCGCAGCTCGCGGGATTTTCAATTAACGCAGACATTTCAAACCGTCACAGTATCTGAACGGAGCACAGCACCAACCTCTCACTAGCACGGCTAGATGCCGACTGAGCTGCGCAACGCTCTGACCCCAAGATGGCCGCGCTAGCCCCGCCCCTAGCGGAAACAGACGAAAACGTAATCTACTTTCTGGATAGCCCTCGTATTAGTGCAGTAACGCATTTGTTTTAGTTCAGAGGAGGCACATTGTGCTACCTCTACAATGTTATTACTCTATAGTTATTTTGTATCTGTTCTCTCAGATCTGCAAAGCATATATTATTGCTGACCTATCTAATAAATAAAAAATACCCAGGATCTTGTTTACTAAACGAATACTTGTTTTACATCAAATGGGACATGATTTTAAGTAACGCTGGGCTGTCCACTAATTAAGCAATATATGAACCCAAATTGTATTTTATTTTTAAATCTAGATATAAATCGATGTAAGGAAATAGTTACTGTCGATTTTTATCTATATTTTTCTGATTGTGCTTGTTATACTCTATGTGAGCTGATTAGACAAATACTTTTGGGATTACCTGTATAAGTACAACAGAATCAAATAATAGAATGATTTTACAGTGAAGTTAAACATGTAGATTATTTTCTTTACTAATTCTGTAACTGTTCTTACGAAAGCTTCTATTTACATCGAGATAAGTTTTTGTAGAGACGATTTCATTGCATTCTGTCACCTATTTATTAGATGGCTATAGATTCAGTATTCATACCAAAGGATTCGTAACAAAAGACTGATAATGTGGGGGAACTAGCATGCTTGACCGAGAGTTAAGGGATTTAGGTATTTTTCTATGAAGGATGATTACCAGGGGCGGCCGGTGAGGCGCTGCATTGACGGTGCCAAAAATAAATGAATAAATAAGTAAATAAATAAACAAATACATGAACGATAAATAAATATATAAATAAGTAGTAAATAAATAATAAATAAAAAGGGTTGTTAAATATAAATATATGTACCTATTTCGAACGATTTAGGTAATCTTATCAATAATCAATTCTATTTTAAAATATAATGTACCAAACAGAACGTACAGGGAAACGAAATTAGATATTTATTACATCCGTACTCTTGTTACGCACAGGTGGAACGAGTACAGTAAAACTTTGATAATACAGTTCATGGAGAATGTGATAAGAAGCGTTCGTGTACGATTTTGCGACAGAGAGAGACAGTTATCTTAAGTCCCGTGCTTTACTGCACTCTAGTAGATAAAGCGTAAGTTATGCGTCAGAGAAAACTCGGCACCACCTTCTCCCATAAGAAGCTGTGTATAAGCAGACATCCAAGCCCTTAACACAGGCGCTTAGGAGAGTAGATGGTGCCGTTCTGGAATCGGCGCCAAGCCACGGCAAACAACAATGACAGAGCGCTTGCGTTTAACGCACCTATTCACACGAGGGAGCAGACACTCAGTAACAATATTTTTCCCCCAATTCTTACACCCTTCTCTTTTTTTCGTTTTCATGCAGATGGTACCATGACACAGCTGCACTGCCTCAGAAGCCACCCCTTATAATTACACTAATATACTAAATCATTATGTAAAACACTGAAGCTGCTGACAGTGAAGTAAACTATGTATTAAGAATAACTAAACACTAGTAACACAACTTCACTGTTTACTTATCTTATTCCAATCCTGGGACCGGTTTGAAAGCAATTCATCTGCTTCATTCTCAACCACTCAGCATGACACTCACCAACTAATTGACTGACTGACCTTGACCACTGCCGGAGTTTGAAGAATAGCTCCTTATCAAACTGCCATCTACCGGGGACAACAACAAACTTATTGATGTCTATTGGAGTGATATCAAAATTCATTACGCGATCCTTATTTTTCAAAATAAATTACTTCTCCCAAACCATTAAATCTATCGGTTCTTTCAATTGTTTCAATAATTAACTTATGGATTTATTTCATGATTAGATAACCAAAAATGATCAGCCACTGCCGATTTCTGTCTGTCTATATTGTCACCCAAACGTTGGAACATCCTATAGAACCAGCTGACGGCAGCAGCAGGAGATGGAGGCGCTTGGACATGCCCCCTCGTTTGTCTTATAGCGGTGATGAGGGGTGGCTGGGGAAAAACATTACCGTGCCGTCTCTTTCCGCTGCCCTTGATTTCTCCAACTTACGGGATATTTCATCTAATCCAGAACATTCTCGATCGGCCAGCTGACCCTATATAAGCAACACGCCGGGCTGGAGTGAGGAGTCAGAGTTCTTGGCGAGCAGTGTAAGAGTGCAGTGCTAGTGTACGACCAGAAGACTGTGTACGTGCATCGGAGTATTGTATGTAATTACGAGTGCAAGTGAAATTGTAACGGACGAACTGGTGAATCGTAATTGTGTGCATTACGCAAATCTGTGTAATTGGCAAGTGTTTAACTGTAAGTCGGTGGAAATAAAGGACATTTTTGAGTGGTGCAATTGGACTTTTCATTTTACGAACCCACAAAGTCACAATATTTAAAACTTCTAAAATGTTCCTTCGCTCTGGTTTCTAAATTATGCTTGATCCTACCATTATAGATCTTATCGCATTCTAAACAGTTAACTTGATAAATACCAGAATTTTTGTTGTCTGAAATCGGCAGTGGTTGATCATATTTGGTCATCTAATCATGAAATAAATCCAGAAGTTAAATTATTGAAACAATTGAAAGAACCAATAGTTTTAATGGTTTGGGAGAAGATATTTATTTTGAAAAATAAGGATCGCGTAATGAATTTTGATATCCCTCCAATAGACGTCATCAATAAGTTTGTGTTGTCCCCGGTAGATGGCAGTTAGTTAAGGAGCTATTCTTCAAACTCCGGTAGTGGTCAAGATCAGTCAGTCAGTCAGTCAGTTGGTGAGTGTCAAGCTGAGTGGTTGAGAATGAAGCAGATGTTTTCCTTTGAAACCGGTCCCAGGATTTGAATAAGATAAGTAAATAGTGAAGTTGTGTTACTAGTGTTTAGTTATTCTTAATACTAAATCATGTTTAAAAGAGAGTTTAACTTATAACACATTTGGTCCAATGGGACTCATACCTGAAAAACGGGGCGAAATGACCCTTCCCATTGATGTCTGCACTCCATTGAGAAAAAAACATGGCTACAACTTCCTTTCTCGTCACTAGAAGTGACGTCAGAGCTACAAGTTACAACTATTATGTCAATTTATGAAAGTTAACTATTCTTTCACTCTAGCGCTGTCCAGGACGAAGTATGAAAAGACAGGGTCAGGCTGAAAAATTCAATGCCACAGCCAGGGTTTGAAATACTGCCCATAAACTTGACTACTTAATAAATAAATGCTTTTCCAAAGCCATAGCACCTGCTCGAACACGTTCTTCATCAAATAATATAAAACGTATTTCCAAACTATTTTTCCTGCACAAAACTTTCACATGGAAAAATGGCTAAGATTTGTACAAGTTATTGTTAGAAAAGCCTATTGTATCTAATGTCATTGAGCTATACAGATATGGATGCATTTTAATTATTATGTTTCAAGTGATCAAGTACAAGTGGAAGAAAACTGAACTGTGGTGATTTTTAAAAATACATTTTGTATGTACACAAATTCTGTAAAATGTATGACAAAATTTAGACATTGTCACTGGAGGAAAAAATTTATGTTATCCAAAAACCCGAAGAAACCAACATACAGTTAAAGAATTAACTGGTTGTTTAAAGTGAGGAAAATTCAGACTTATGAGGTTTAGGAAAAAAACAAAAAATAAAAAGCTTAAAGACGAGGGTTTAAATGGAACAACCGGACATGTGATAGAACAACCAGACATGTACAGACTACGACGAGCTAAATCGTGCTGTGATCGAGTGCTCTATTAGTGCACGCTAAAAGAATTCCTATTTCTAGGCCTTTGGTTCACACTCAAGCTTTAGAGACAAGAAAATTAGGTAAAAGCAATTTCAGATGCTCCAATGGTTGTCTTGAGGGTTTCAAACATTGCCATAACATTGTTCTGAATGTTGTGTGTGGTAAACAAATGATGTTGATATACAGACAGCTACAGATTGGAAAGGGAAAATTGAAAACAGGAGAAAAACTACAATTATTAACTGTAAGTTGAAAATATAGTATATAATACATATTGTTGTTAGTGTTATTATTTGTTGTTAGTGTTATTATTTGTTGTTAGTGTTATTATTTGTTGTTAGTGTTATTATTTGTTGTTAGTGTTATTATTTGTTGTTATTTGTTGTTAGTGTTGTTAGCGTTATTATTTGTTGTTATTTGTTGTTAGTGTTGTTAGCGTTATTATTTGTTGTTATTGTTGTTAGTGTTGTTATTTGTTGTAATTGTTGTTTATGTTGTTATTTGTTGTTATTGTTGTTAAGTGTTGTTATTTGTTGTTATTAGTTGTTATTTGTTGTTATTTGTTGTTATTTGTTGTTATTGTTGTTATTGTTGTTAATTGTTGTTATTTGTTGTTATTTGTTGCTGTTGTTATTGTTGTTAATTGTTGTTATTTGTTGTTATTTGTTGTTATTAGTTGTTATTTGTTGTTATTTGTTATTGTTGTTATTGTTGTTATTTGTTGTTATTAGTTGTTATTTGTTGTTATTGTTGTTATTGTTGTTATTGTTGTTATTTGTTGTTATTTGTTGTTATCATTAATTATACTTTAACAGTATATAATGGGTAGTTTAAATTCCAAAACATCACTACGTACTAATAGAGAGAAAAAAATGAATTGGGAAACAGAAAAATATGTTGATATTTGTGACATAATGCCAAGAGATGGCTTTGCATGAGGCAGAACAGGAGTGACAAGGTTAAGGCTTAGGGGAGAGACAAGAACAAGGAAAGTGTATACTATGTAACATGAAAATAAATATCTCTTCTCGTTTATTGATAGAAAGTGAAGAAACAAAGAATTGGAGAGGAAAAGTACTAAAACAGAATTGGACTGTATTACATAGTGACATTTTAGTTAAAAGGTTAGGGTTAAATCAAGAAGCAATGTTTTGGAAATAGAAAATATTTAGGTTTAGTGAGAAATAAGTGGTTCAGAGAAACTAGAAATAAGGATAATCAGGATAATGTAGATTGAGGCCCGAAAGTGGTAAATAGAGTCAAATAGCTCAAAACCCGTCGTGCTAGTCTATGGGCACAAGAAAATTCAGTAACTCAATAAAGAGCTGTAATTTGATATGTCACTTGAGTTACGTAGGAGTATGCATATATATGATAATTATTATCAAATTCTAAATATACGAGGACTGTTAAATAATAAATGATCATAATTTTTTACGGTCATAATTTCTCACACTAAAGTTAAAACTTATTATGTTGTTAGCTTAATGTGAAACAAACACACCGTAGCAGTTTCATTGTTGGTACTCCTGGTTCCCGCTTGTGAGAACCACATATGTTCAGTATCACCTACCACACCAATGGAGGTAACACGCGAGGAACAATATGCGGCTTTGAAACTCTGCTTTCGTCTCCACAAATCTTAGTTGTGGCTTATACAACTTTACAGGAGGCCTATGGAGAGTCTGTTCATCCCTACAGCACAGCTCGAAGGTGGTTTAAATTTTTTAAAGAGGAGGGACACTCCATTTCAAAGGAAGGTGAACCCGGTGCTCCAGTTACTGCTCTTACAGAACAAATACATCAACACTGCTGCTGCCATTTTGTGAGAGGATCGAAGAATTACCTTAAGATCACTTTGTGAAATACTGAACATTTCATTGGGTGCCACCCACACGTTGGTGACAGAAACATTACACATGAGACGTGTTTGTGCGCGATGGGTTCCAAGACTGTTAATTCCCGAACAAAAGGACATTCGCATGCATGTCTGCATGCAGTTAAAGTTGATGTTAGAGGAAGATCCGGAGTTTCTTTCAAACGTAATCACTGCTGCTGAAACTTGGTTACATCACTGTGATCCTGAGAGCAAATAACAAAGCTCAGTTGGAAATCTCCTTCATCACCAACCCCCCAAAAAGCAAAAGTGGTTGCTTCTGCTGGGTAAGTTATGGTTATCTCATTCTTTGGTATTCATGGAATGGTTTATCAGCATGTTGTACCTGCACACACATCAGTAACAGGACAATACTACAGGGACGTCCTGAAAACATTGCAAGTCCATAACAGGCGCAAAGGACCATATTTCCGTGAAGCAGGCTGGATGCTGCACCACGATAGTGCGCGGCCGCATATTGCCAATGTTATTGCTGAATATCTTGCAAAAATCAACGTGAATTGCACCTCTCACCCTACCGACAGTCCACATTTAGCCCCATGTGACTCTTCTCTATTCTCTAACTGTAAGAAACGTCTTCGTGGGAGCCATTATCCATCATCAGAAGCTGTGGTGAAGGCTGTGGAGGAGATTTTGAAGGATCTCTCAAGGCATGGTTTCCAGCATGTCTTTGAAGACTAACAGAAACGCTGGGGGAAGTGCATCGCATTCAGGGGACACTATTTTGAGAAGGATTTTGAAAAAATTGTGATCAATTCCTAATTGAACAACCCTAGTGTGTGTGTGTGTGTGTGTGTGTGTGTGTGTGTGTGTGTGTGTGTGTGTGTGTGTACATGAACTTGTATCTATAATGAACTTTAGTAAATTCATTCATTCACTCAGTCATTATTCCCTTCACTATATGTGACTGTAACTTCGATAACTTCTTTGTGTTCAAAGACAAACTTCTGTAAGACGGAAACCTGACTAAACGACAAAAAATGCCGAAACGATCGTATTTTGTTTAACAGAGGTTCTACTGTACTAGAGATCCGCTTCATTTGCTGCATATACCCAGCAGATGGCATTGGTGTATCATCTGCTGTACCTGCTTTCATTGATTTACGACAGATGGCAGAGTATCCGACATTGGAATTTAACAACTTTACTGAAGCTTTAGACTTAAATTGGAAAATTGTTTCGTGCTTTTCAAATATGGCCTTGAGATACAAATTAAGAGAGAACATCTGCCAATCGATAACACCATACGTTTAAGCCAGAATTCGCTGATAATAATTCAACCTTACTTCTGGACACAACTCCGCTGTTCCTTGCAAAAAGGCACTTTCGAAACTTTGCATTCAAAGAATGTAAAACTTCTTCTTTACTTCCACATGAATTAAAAACTGTTACAACATTTTGATCCTAGCTGTACCTGAAGGTATAAACAAATGAAGCCAGAGCTCTTCTTTCCCTGTTCATTTGCTTAGAGGGATACGGGGTCAATCACAACCCACGCATTGGAAATGTGAAGCACCAAATTGCGAAATAAATTAATAGAAGTTGACAAAAACAATAATCGAGGTAACCTCAGGCGATTTTGCTTCAAAATAATTACTTTTTCTCTATTTTTGTCGACATCGCGTCGAAGGTAAATGCAATTAAAGTGCAAAGCAGTGATGGCGTCACGCCCCGAGTCGACGTTCGCTGGGCTGTAAGTCCGGTAACTATCGTAATAGGAAAATAACTACATTAGGAATGTAACACCTACAGTTCCCATAGTAACCGAAAGTAAAAAAGTGTGTAGTAGTTATGAACAAGGTTACCATGGTAACAGTTAATATAATACAGTACTTTCCTGTACATTAGCAATATAACAACATGTACTGTTTCTATAGTAGCCAGGTCCAAAAGTGTATAGTAATTCTCAACTTGTTTACCATGGTAACAGTTAATATAGTACAGTACTTTCCTGTACATTAGCAATATAACAACATGTGCTGTTTCTATGGTAACCAGGTCCAAAAGTGTGTAGTAATTCTCTACTTGGTTACCATGGAAACAGTTAATATAGTACAGTACCTTCCTGTACATTAGCAATATAACAACATGTACTGTTTCTATAGTAACCAGGTCCAAAAGTGTGTAGTAATTCTCAACTTGGTTTCCATGGAAACAGTTAATATAGTACAGTACTTTCCTGTACATTAGCAATATAACAACATGTACTGTTTCTATGGTAACCAGGTCCAAAAGTGTGTAGTAATTCTCTACTTGGTTACCATGGAAACAGTTAATATAGTACAGTACCTTCCTGTACATTAGCAATATAACAACATGTACTGTTTCTATAGTAACCAGGTCCAAAAGTGTGTAGTAATTCTCAGCTTGGTTACCATGGAAACAGTTAATATAGTACAGTACTTTCCTGTACATTAGCAATATAACAACATGTACTGTTTCTATAGTAACCAGGTCCAAAAGTGTGTAGTAATTCTCAGCTTGGTTACCATGGAAACAGTTAATATAGTACAGTACCTTCCTGTACATTAGCAATATAACAACATGTACTGTTTCTATAGTAACCAGGTCCAAAAGTGTGTAGTAATTCTCAGCTTGGTTACCATGGAAACAGTTAATATAGTACAGTACTTTCCTGTACATTAGCAATATAATACCATGTACAGTTTCTATAGTAACCAGGTCCAAAAGTGTGTAGTAATTCTCAACTTGGTTATTATGGAAACAGTTAATATAGTACAGTACTTTCCTGTACATTAGCAATATAACAACATGTACTGTTTCTATACTTACCAGGTCCAAAAATGTGTAGTAATTCTCAACTTGGTTACCATGGAAACAGTTAATATAGTACAGTACTTTCCTGTACATTAGCAATATAACAACATGTACTGTTTATATAGTAACCAGGTCCAAAATTGTGTAGTAATTCTCAACTTTGTTATCATGGAAACAGTTAATATAGTACAGTACGTTCCTGTACATTAGCAATATAGCAACATGTACTGTTTCTATAGTACCGTGGTGTAAGTTTAAGTAGTAACTTCTATTTTGTTACCATGGAATCAGTTATATAGTACGCTCTTTGCAGTACATAAAGAATTAGGATACAAACATACAGCTATTACAAATGATTAGTCTAAAAATATGTACCAATTGTTTATTTTGTTACAACACAGCAGGTATTTCTTATCCCATCTTAATTTACGATAGAGTATATAAAATAAACATACACAAAATTTCTTTGCTGCACGCTTGCTTTATGTTACTAAGAAATTATAGATCGTCTAATAAGTGTTAATTGTACAAGACGTGGGGAACTTTGTTTTGGGATTGCCTGTTTATTATTCGAATCACTCTCTCTGCTAGAGTGTCTAGTACACTCGAACCAACGATCTGTTGCAGCGGCACTGTTACATCGATCCCATCCTTAAAGAGATACCTGCGCTAAGCCCATCTCAAAGAGGCTGCGAAATTTAGCAAATGCCTTAAGGCACATAAAATATGGAGACGCTCAGTAGAACTGAACAAACATCATTAAATGAGTCAAGACGTATGACGTCACATATTTGGGGGCTGGATAAGAGGTAATACTCAATTGTTTGCTCGCTCACGTGGTTCGTAATTTGCTGAATATTTCGGTCTTTAAGGCTGTTTGTAAGATTTCTATTTGGTTCCGAAGGACATAAACAACGGCGTGCATAAAAACTGATCGATAACCACTAGACGCTTTGCACACTATCTGCTGTGAGAAGAGTAAAAGTTTAATGTTTTTGTAGTACAGGGAATAACTGCCCTATGTCACAGATTTCCGACGTAACCAAGCTGAAATTTGGAAAGATAGTCAGACTGAAAAGTTCAACGCCATAGCCGGTATTTGAACAACGGATCTTCTGGTTTCCGTCCAGCCGCCAGGAGCCATAGTAGCTCAAAGGTTAGAGCGGTTGGACGGCTGCCAGAAGATCTGTGGTTCAAATCCCGGCTATGGCATTGAATTTTTCAGACTGATTCTATCTTTCCATACCTTAACCTACACATGGCTAGTGTGAAAAAACAATTAATTTCCATTAATTGACCTAATAGTGGTCAGAACTATAAAGCCCGTGCCTTAAAGTACTTACAGCATAGTAAGTCGCCACTAAAGTGGTGGTCTCATGTATTTATGAGAACTCCTAAGTGGTTTACCGGGAAAAACACAAATCATTTGGAGAATTTAATGTCATATCGGCCTGTTGGCCATGGTAGCTCAAAGGTTAGAGCGGCTGGAAGGCAACCAGAAGATCCGTGGTTTAAATCCCGGCTATGGCATTGAATTTTTCAGTCTGACTCTATCTTTCCATACTTTGGCCTACACACGGCTAGTGTGAAAGAACAATTCATTTCAAGCTGAAGTTTACTAGTTAACAAACTCGCTATTATTGAAAAGAAAATATATGCCTATAGTGCTGAAAAATGAAATCAGGTTGGTATAATAATTTGAAAAATATTATCTACATTTAGACCAAATTTTTATGGAAGCAGTACAGTATGCGCGATAAGAACAGCGATCGGGTTCCAGGAGCTCATTCGGTAAATTTCGTTTAACTCTGTTAACATAGATGACAACTGTGCAATTTGAAATGCGCTATACACTGACATCTAGTGGCTAATACGCTAAGCTTTATCATGTCTGGCATATTTCGTTTTAATCAATTTCGAGGTTAATTAGCTAACAAGTTTACAACAATCGTATGTTAGAATTAGAATTTTAGTTCGTCCTTGGCAACATATACATGTTATGAGACACGTCAAAATGTATAAATACAGTATATACATAAAGTCAAATTGATTACATACAATGTACATAGTAAGCTGCTATTCTATGGTTTCATGTGATATCTCCATAGACTAATTTACTAAAACAAATGTCATAATATAAATATTACAGGTTTGTGAATGTACTGTGCTCCCAGTGCTCATTTACATGGTTATAGTTCTAAAAATTCATTAAACACATAAAACAGTGTACATGCAAATATTTCATAACCTTATTCTTAAAGTGTTTTAAAGATGCAGCTTGTTTAAATGAATTTTGAAGTTTATTATATAACATTATCCCTTTGTAGTTAAGGCTTCCTTCATAAAGTCTCATTTGGTGCGTTCGAATTGCCAGTTTATCCTTGTTACGAATGTGGTGGAAATGTACATCAGCATTTATTTGAAAATGATTTAAAGTTCTATGAACATTTGTGAATGTTATGGTCCTCGAAAGGGGACAATTTTATTACTCTTCTAGCTCCGTATAACTGTGATTTGGGTGCATTTATGCTGGCGTGGCCAAAACTAAGGAATGTTTGCAGAGGATGTAACGTTACTTGTGATATCTTGGCTTATCTTACACGCTATTTTGCTTAACTGTGGTTCTCAAGGTTGACCACACTGCAGAAACAAAAGAGCTTTAGCTCTTGCTTCTTCCCCTCTGCCCGCACCACACCGTATATCCAGCGCTCAAGAAAACATGCGCATACTGTACTGTACCATATTAACAGTTTCCATGGTAACCAAGTTGAGAATTACTGCACACTTTTGGACTTGGTTACTATAGAAACAGTACATGTTGTTATATTGCTAATGTACAGCAAAGTACTGTACTATATTAACTGTTTCCATGGTAACCAAGTTGAGAATTACTACACACTTTTGGACTTGGTTACTATAGAAACAGTACATGTTGTTATATTGCTAATGTACAGCAAAGTACTGTACTATATTAACTGTTTCCATGGTAACCAAGTTGGGAATTACTACTCACTTTTGGACCTGGTTACTATAGAAACAGAACATGTTGTTATATTGCTAATGTACAGGAAAGTACTGTAATATATTAACTGGTTCCATGGTAACAAAGTTGAGAATTACTGCACACTTTTGGACCTGGTTACCATAGAAACAGTACATGTTGTTATATTGCTAATGTACAGGAAAGTACTGTACTATATTAACAGTTTCCATGGTAACCAAGTTGAGAATTACTACACACTTTTGGACCTAGTTACTATAGAAACAGTACATGTTGTTATATTGCTAATGTACAGGAAAGTACTGTAATATATTAACTGGTTCCATGGTAACCAAGTTGAGAATTACTGCACACTTTTGGACCTGGTTACCATAGAAACAGTACATGTTGTTATATTGCTAATGTACAGGAAAGTACTGTACTATATTAACTGTTTCCATGGTAATCAAGTTGAGAATTACTGCACACTTTTGGACCTGGTTACTATAGGAACAGTACGTGTTGTTATATTGCTAATGTACAGGAAAGTACTGTACAATATTAACTGTTTCCATGGTAATCAAGTTAAGAATTACTACACACTTTTGGACCTGGTTACTATAGGAACAGTACGTGTTGTTATATTGCTAATGTACAGGAAAGTACTGTACTATATTAACTGTTTCCATGGTAACCAAGTTGAGAATTATTACACACTTTTGGACCTGGTTACTATAGAAACAGTACATGTTATTATATTGCTAATGTACAGGAAAGTACTGTAATATATTAACTGGTTCCATGGTAACAAAGTTGAGAATTACTGCACACTTTTGGACCTGGTTACTATAGGAACAGTACGTGTTGTTATATTGCTAATGTACAGGAAAGTACTGTACTATATTAACTGTTTCCATGGTAACCAAGTTGAGAATTATTACACACTTTTGGACCTGGTTACTATAGGAACAGTACATGTTGTTATATTGCTAATGTACAGGAAAGTACTGTACTACATTAACTGTTGCCATGGTAATCAAGTTAAGAATTACTACACACTTTTGGACCTGGTTACTATAGAAACAGTACGTGTTGTTATATTGCTAATGTACAGGAAAGTACTGTACTACATTAACTGTTGCCATGGTAACCAAGTTGAGAATTACTACACACTTTTGGACCTGGTTACTATAGAAACAGTACATGTTGTTATATTGCTAATGTACAGGAAAGTACTGTACTATATTAACTGTTTCCATGGTAACCAAGTTGAGAATTACTACACACGTTTGGACCTGGTTACTATAGGAACAGTACATGTTGTTGTATTGCTAATGTACAGGAAAGTACTGTACTATATTAACTGTTTCCATGGTAACGAAGTCGATAGTTTCTATGCACTTGCCTACTATGGAGGCAGTCATGTTACATTCGTGAGTGAAGGAAAGAGTTGCTCCAGTTTCATGATGGCCAAGTAAAGCATCACCAATTTATGACAAGAGTCGGAGAGTTAGTACGGACCATAAAAGCGGTCGGTCTCTTGCAGCATTTTCTGATTGCATCAGCATTTGAATATCGGTAATTGCGGGGGACCTCATTTAAATACGAGAGAATGTTATAATGAACAGCTGCAATTGGCATAAATCACAACTAGGCACCCACGCATACTATCAGATGACATAACTGATTAGCGTACCTTTGTGTTTTAATTTCCACTCACGTATCACAACAATGCTGAGATTAGCATGTGTGTCGCGTCAAAACTGACATTCGCTGGCTTAGGCCATCCCGTGACTTACTCGAGAATAACACAATGATTAACGTTGTATTTAGTCTAAATACAGTACAAATGTGTAGTCTGTGACAATGGAATGTTGATTCTATAGCTTAACAATATAGAAATTAACTTCAAAACGTGCTATTATCAGCTGTGATGTTTATTGTTTGTCTCTATAATGAAAGGTTTGTGTTACAGTGACAATATGCTTTTATGATACAGTACTCGAGTTGAAATGTTTGGTGACTATGCTGCTCTCCTCCAGGAGGAAGGCTGAGGGAAGGGTATACTAAGTTGGGTCGAACTTATGAGAGACTGCAGTAGAGGCCATGTTCCATAACTTCCACAGACATGAAGTTTCCAGCGTCGACTTTTCCCTTCTGTGCTTAAGAACTTTCTGAGTGAACAGGACGTGGACACTTCTCAATTTCGGAGAACGAAATTTTAAAGGGACCAAAATTCTTTTCATAGAACGCAGAAAGCCGATATATTAGTCAATCAGGATGGAACTTGAATTGAAATGAATAATGAAGTCTACCTGGGACCAACCACATGTGTACCGTAGGCCATAGCTGAGTTGCTTATATTGAGTAGACTGCTTAAGGCATACACTTTGTTTATGGCGTAAACCTCCTGAAAACAAAATATTTTCCACAAATTCTTTTTCTACACTTTAAATAAGACCTGAAGCTTTCGTGGTAACGAAAATACTCAGGTGGTTCTCGGGAAGCAAGCTCCTCTCGTTTAGTGCAACCAGAGAAGTCTGGGCTAGCGGAGCATAGTTTCGATAACGATCATAGGGCCAGGTTTCGGGAGATGACCATCTTGGCAAAATGCAACAGTTACTGGGAGCGGAGAGTTAAGGAGGATTTGACCATTTCCTCCGAGAGAAGTCGCTTGATTGTGAAGCTGGATTTCAGTTCAGCTCCTCTTGGAAAAAGGCCTTAAAATTGAAATCCGTCGACGTAAGAAGCACATATCGATTCAGCTTGCTAATCAAGTTCAGTAATTACGTTTCTTTGTCCCAATTAATTTCCTATACTCACTTCATCGGCTGATGTGGCATTTAATTTACTGAAAACAGTCTTTTGTTTAGTAATGCGAATTTTGAGTGTTTTGTCTTTGTTTATATTGTGTTATATCCAGTATTTCATTTGGCGTTATAACATTTAATAAATATCCTGATGATGGGAGAGGTGCACACTCCCAAAACGTCGATTTGTAATCTTCTTCTCCTGACTTGCTTCCCGAGAACAGCTTGAACCCTTTAAACAGTCAGAACTTCTCCATAAAATTTTAATTTTGGAATTTTCTTGACGATGTTCTTGTGATGCAATTAGGAGATTCCAAACTTGAACACTAATATTTATATTTTCTCCTGGTTTTGGACTTACATTGTTTATTGAAGAACACAAAAATAATTCTATAAGCTCAGAATTGGTATTTCTGGTAAATGTGTGGGTAAAGTAGAACTCCTTTTTTATATGCAGCCGAGGAAGTAAAAACAATGACGATGCGGTCACTAAAAAAAGAAACATACACATTTTTCCGCTTCAAATATCCAATTATAATACAAACTGAAGTTAAATTTATGCACTCTTTCTCCAAGGATCTTTACATATGTAAAAATGAAAAACTGACATTACTAAGGAAATATATAGCCCTTCGTTCAAAGGGATCCTATTACTCCACGCTCTATAAAAAGATTGTTTCCTTTACTCCCTACTATTGGCGGTTATTCTTAACAGCGTGTGATAAAACATGGGAAATTGAAGATTCTCTCGTTGGAAAAGACTATTTGAAGTCAGGCACTAAAATGTCTAATTCTTACAGATTTTAGTCATAAAATATAGGACCACGGATTTTCTGATAGCAGTTTTTCTCGTAATACAAATTATTTAGCATTTTCTTATACCGAATTTATTTACAGCGTCAATAAAGATAAAATAAATTTTTGCATCAAATAATTCGTATTTTGTTATGTAAACTAAACTTACAATATATTCGGCAGTTGTCATTGCAACAAGATTGTCACAGGTCAGTAACACTTACGGTTCTATTTGCACCTGTACGAAGTTACGTAATACCCAACAACACAGTAACTAAATTACAGGTTATTAGGGAACTATTTAGTGATTGAAATATTAATTCCTGGTTTCACCAACAGATGTTAAAATCGACGATAAAAAATGTAACGTAACAATTGTCACGGCGTTAACAAAGCAGTTAATTTTTTTTTTTTTTTCATTTCGCCAACCTGTTTTCTGAAAATGTTAACAAACATTTGTTATCGCCAAGAGACCTGTAAGTACTACAGCTATAGAAGACTATGGATGAGTTATTTTCTGAAGGTACTGCGATGCGCTTTTGTTTTCATTTTCGTCTGCACACAGCTGAAAAAATGGTGGGTAAAAAAAATCCTAAACAAAAGCCGTGAGACAGCTTTCTCATTCATGGAGAAAGAATTGTTAATTGAATTGGTGACAAAGTATAAGGATATCGTGGAAAATAAGAGGACATATGTTGTGGATGTAAAGGAGAAAGATGTAACGAGGGAAAAATTGGAAACGAATTTAATTCAGATGCATATGTCACTACTAGAAGCCCGAAACAACTTCCTCAGTATTACGTAAATTTAAAACGAGGAGCGAAGGACAAGTGACGAGAGATTTGTACGTTTCAAGACGGGAGGTGGACAGTGTATTACCCACATAATTCAGTGAATTATAAAATCAGAAAGTTATTAATACTTGAAGCAAAGGCGAGATCGGCATATTCCTTTCGATGCATGTTCTAACTCAGTATTACGTAAATTTAAAACAAGGAGCGAAGAAGGACAAGTGACGAGTGACTTGAACGTTTCAAGACGGGAGGTGGACAGTGTATTATCCACATAATTCAGTGAATTATAAAATCGCAAAGTTATTAATACTTGAAGCAAAGGCAAGATCTGCATATTCCTTTCTATGCATGTTCTAAGTCAGTATTGCGTAAATCCAAAACAAGGAGCGAAGAAGGACAAGTGACAAGTGACTTGAACGTCTCAAGACGGGAGGTGGACAGTGAATTCAGTGAATTCACGTAATTCAGTGAATTATAAAATAGCAAAGTTATTAATACTTGAAGCAAAGGCAAGATCTGCATATTACTTTCGATGCATGTTCTAACTCAGTATTACGTAAATCTAAAACAAGGAGCGAAGAAGGACAAGTGAGAAATGACTTGAACGTCTCAAGACGGGAGGTGGACAGTGTATTATCCACATAAGTCAGTGAATTATAAAATAGCAGAGTTATTAATACTTGAAGCAAAGGCAAGATCGGCATATTCCTTGCTATGCATGTTCTAACTCAGTATTACGTAAATTTAAAACGAGGAGCGAAGGACAAGTGACGAGTGACTTGAACGTCTCAAGACGGGAGGTGGACAGTGTATTACCCACATAATTCGGTGAATTATAAAATCGGAAAGTTATTAATACTTGAAGCAAAGGCGAGATTGGCATATTCCTTTCGATGCATGTTCAAACTCAGTATTACGTAAGTCTAAAACGAGGAGCGAAGAAGGACAAGTGACTTGAACGTTTCAAGACGGGAGGTGGACAGTGTATTATCCACATAGTTCAGTGAATTATAAAATCGCAAAGTTATTAATACTTGAAGCAAAGGCGAGATCGCCATATTCCTTTCGATGCATGTTCTAGCCTCTCTTGTACTTCCGCAGTAACCTTCATAGCAACTTGTTTCGACAGTCTATACCTCCGTAGAACATTTTCTTCTGATAGCTCCTCAAAATCATTTCTCCTCATGGGCCGCGCTCTCTTACGAATGTCATTTAGACGTTCTTAAATATAGCAAATCGACTTCAAAAGCTAAGTTCACGCCCGCCATTTCGACTATTTACAATTGTTAGGGACTTAAAAACATAAATTTGACTCTTTAGTTTAGCAAGAGATTTAACACGAGTGTTAAGCTAACTCTTGTTAGTGAAATTGAATTTTTGTTATAACAATTGCTAAACTCGTGTTAAGTCACAACATCTGATGGTGAAATCGGGTATAAATGTTCAATTGAACATGTTGTTAACATTAAAAAGTGTTTCAGTTCTTTTTATTTTTTCGGTATACTCGTATCTTTAGGCGGAACCCGGATTTTGACATGAACTATAAAAATTATTAGTCCTATCTGACACAACACTAATTGATGCTTCATGACATGCTAAGGTTTTCTTGACTTTTATGCTCATTCATAAAATTTTAAATACACTATTCTCTTTTTAAAATAAATGAAATAAATAAATAATTTATTCCTATATATAAAGTCAAATAAAAATCGAAATTAGCTTACTGCAAACCCTCTTTTTTTACTGCCCTAATTCTACGGGGCATGGATGAGACCAAATGCCTAGTGATATTTTCACGAGATGATACTTCGCATTATATCCCAGCACCATTCATAGCAGTTGAATGAGCCCAACTGTTCACACCACAAAATTAAGGACATTTTATAGTAACATAGCATTTGGTAGATAGTCAACATGAAAAATTCAATGCCATGGCCGGGATTTGAACCACGGATCTCCTGGTTTCCGTCCAGACGCTCTAACCCATTGAGCTACCATGACCCACTTGCCGTCCTGATATTAAATTTTCTATTTGACTCATATTTCCCTGGTAGACCACTAGAGGCTCTCGTATTCGAGATACACCGTTTGTGGCGACTTACTATCGTAAACACTATCATGATGAAGCCTGGGATTTAAGTACTGTGGTTTACCGGGAAATATGGAGAAACATTCTCCAACTGACTCGTGTTTTTCCGGTAAACCACTTAGGAGTTCACATAAACACATGATACAACTACCTTACCGGGTTTACCGTGAAAAACACGAGTCATATGTAGAATTTAATGTCATGTCGGCATGATGGCCATAGTAGCTCAAAAGTTAGAGCGTCTGGATGGCAACCAGAAGATCCGTGGTTCAAATCCTGGCTATGGCATAGAATTTTTCAGTCTGACTCTATCTATCCATAGAGACGAATGTTATTTGCGTTCTTATAAATGAATGTGTTTAAAGTATTATTATTCATTTTCTGCAAGAAATACATAAGACATTGCTATTAAAATAACAATAATAAAAAGAAAGCGCACTCAAGGATCCCAACTCACGTTGGTCAACTTACGAGACACATGCATTTTACTGCTCGGCTACCATGCATACGGCCAAGCCGCAAAGCGTCTCCCTGTTTATCGCATGGCTGTGAAATGAAGCCCAAGTGGTATTATAGTGTATGTGTACTAGAACTATTAATTTTTCTTTCACATTAGACAGTCGTGTGTAGGCCAAAGCATGGAAATTGGTCACATTGAATACTTCAGTGCCGTTGCCAGGATTCAAATTGAATTTTTCTGCCTAACTCTAACTTTTTCAAAACGTATATTGTGAATGCAGTGTCAGCGAACATTACTGATGTTTATTTTTGGTAGGTGCTCATATTTCTGTCAAAGGGTGTACTATTTTACCAAAAGTTTTATTTTCTACGTACTTCCTTTTTGATCGGGTTTCCTTTTTCTTTAATACTCTTCGCACACAGACAAACAGTTTTACATGCGTTTTTTTGGACTTGTGGATTATCAAATCGTGTAGATACGGTGAAATCTCTAAATTGGAATTTTGGGTGGAATGCAATACTTCTATACTTACTATAGAGGCAGTAGAGAAAGCAACAAATGTATTTGAAATGGCAGATACTTTAGTAAGCAACAATGGTGACAGCGTCGCCATAGAAACTACGACAGAGTGGAGTATCTTTGCGAGCGAGGCTGTTTGCGCGCCTGCCTGGGCCGCCACTCGATAGAGCCACCGAGCACAGCCCTCTTCAGTCTTCGGGTGACCGTCGCGACGTTCATATATATTCCTAAATGTGTCGTGTCGTCGTCTTCTTCACCTTGTTCACCCGCGACATCATCTGACTCCTTGCAGCAGTATGATCACCAGGGTGTGACATGTTTCCGTGAACTGTGTTTAACCTAACTCGTGTGATAACCAGTGATTATTGTGCCAAAACATTGTTTGTGGTGTAGAACCGCTGTCGACACTAACAGTGGTAATTGTGTTAATTGTTGCGAGTGTTTGTGCCCAGAACATAACCTCCCATCTCCTTTCTCTCCCACTGGAAATGGTTTTTGTGACACCGGGAAAACTTCATCTATCGGTGAGTAAATTCAACAGTATTTTGTTTCTATTCTACAGATCTCGGCACATAGGAATAAAAGACAGTCGTTGCAGTCTCGTGTTACTTGGAAACGAAAGTTGTAGCCGCGATTCTCTCCGTGCGTAGTGCCCGAGATAGTGCAGTGCGTGTTGTATACAGTCAAGCAAGCCGGTAGTGTACGTGCCACATTCTACTGTTTGGTGTGAGGAGTGGGGCGAACACGTCATGTCTTTCCGAATCAATTCACTTAACTTCATAATCTGGAATCTTATAAACGCTGTTAAGTTTATGCAGTGGGCCTATTTGTACTGTCAAATGGGTAACTTTTACAAATGACTATATTATCTTAATATGTAAACTCTTGACTTCTCTACTACAACAAGTAATAAAAAAGTAATATATTCCATTCAAAAACTAGATATTGAGATTTCACTCAAAATTCATGTTTTGAGTTCCTTCAATTCCGAAAAAAATATAGAGAAGAATCTTTCGTGCGTGTGTACGTGTGTGTCTGAAAAGTGTAACTAAAGAGTTCGATAATACACAGTTTGGCATTTCATTTTGAAATTTCGAGTTACAGTTTACGTAAACTCCTTTAGACATTCTACCCTTCACATATGCTTTTGGATATTTTTTTATTTTGCCAAAAATGTAACGATTTTCAACAAACAGGGATATTTACACGACAAACAAAATGAGTATCATCAATTGACTTCAAATAGGCTATGAAGATTTCTCCTTTAAGAAGGAATTTTATCTGATCCTATATAAATGATAAACTTGAAAGTGTAGTTCTCCTAAAATTACACAATTTATATCCACCTATTTTCCTTTGGCATTAGCCATTTCTTCAATATCCTTTCTTATTGGTTAAAACTTGTCAAAACCTTTGCAATTTCAAACTGCACATCGTGAAGCCGTAACGAAGTGTCCCGCTTTTAAACATGACTGCAGATTGTTTCTCTTATACCTAGAAAAAAAAAAAAAAAAAAAAAAAAAAAACATTTTCTGTAAGTGGTGAGATTGGTTTATAACCTTCGGGGGGAGGGGGGATGAGCAAGGAAATCCATGCCAAAGGAACCGCCTTAGATTTTTATTTCCTTATCGGTTGACAAATATAGGTAGAGGAATTTAGTGTTCCACTTAATACAAAAAATTTAAATTATTGCAACTTTTCAATTATTAAACATTTTGAAGCGCCTTGTATGCAATAAAAGCCAAAAAGTTTAACGAAAAATGCCTATGGTTTAGTGAAGCAGCAAAATATAAAAATGAAGTTAAGGCACACGCGTTTCACGATCCTAAAGGAAAATTTTAGACAATTTCTGCATCTCAAAACTTTATGTACATGATTTTTATCTCTTTATAAAATAATTTTTCGTTCTAAATTACATTACGTTTAAGATATTTGCATAGCTTTTAACGCCCATATAGACCCTTACGAGACACCCAAAAAAACAAATAGATATTTCAGGAAAGAAACATTTTACATTCTTTTTTGTGTTCAGTCAGCGCCTCCAACGTTAAGTAATATCGGACGTGAATGAAATTATGTTCAAATGAGTACAGGTACATAGAGCTTAGTTACCAGACATTCATCTATCAGGATAAGAGAAAATCTCCAACATTAAGTAATATCGGACGATTAATGAAACGATGTTCAAATGAGTACAGACAACATAGAGCTTAGAGTTACCAGACTTTGATCGTTCAGCATAGGGGAAAACCTCCAACGTTAAGTCATATCGGACGATGAATGAAATTATGTTAAAACGAGTACAGGATACATAGAGCTTAGAGTTACCAGACATTCATCAATCAGGATAAGAGAAAACCTCCAACGTTAATTCATATCGGACAATGAATTAAACGATGTTCAAATGAGTACAGGGTACATAGAGCTTTAAATTCCCAGACGTCCATCTTTCAGGATAAGGGAAAACCTCCAGCGTCAAGTGATATCGGACGATGAATGAAATTATGTTCACATGAGTACATGGGACATAGAGCTTAGTTACCATTCATCTTTCAGGATAAGGGAAGAAATACAATGTTAAGTCATATCGGAAGATGAATTAAATAATGTTTAATGAGTACAGAGTACATAGAGCTTAGAGTTACCACACATTTATCTTTCTGGATGAGAGAAAACCCCCAACGGTAAGTCATATCGGACGATGAATTAAATTATATTCAAATGAGAACAGGGTACATAGAGCTTAGGATTACCAGAAATTCATCTTTAAGGTTAAGGGAAACCCTTC
This sequence comes from Mantis religiosa, assembly GCA_030765055.1. Lineage (NCBI taxonomy): Eukaryota > Metazoa > Arthropoda > Insecta > Mantodea > Mantidae > Mantis > Mantis religiosa. The sequence continues at coordinate 10,078,453 of CM060955.1, read as the reverse complement.
AGCGTTAAGTCATATCGGACGATGAATGAAATTATGTTCAAATGAGTACAGGACACATAAAGCTTGAAGTTACCAGCCATCCATGTTTCAGGATAAGGGAAAACCTCCAACGTTAAGTCATTTCGGACGATGAAAGAAATGATGTTTAAATAAGTACAGGGTACATAGTGGTTAGAGTTACCTGACATTCACCTTTCAGAATAAGTGAAAATCTCCAAGGTTAAGTCTTATTGGACGATTAATGAAATTATATTCAAATGAGAACAGGGTATATGGAGCTTAGAATTACCAGACACTCATCTTTCAGGATAAGGGAAAGTTCTGGAAGAAAGCCTTATGCGGATAACTGAGGGTGCTCGGGATTCGAACTCGGGAGCTCTCGTACGTAAGGCAGGCTCGCTACAGATGCGGGCAAGTGCCGTTATTTGTTTTTATTTCTTGTCCATGCTAAGAGAATGGAATTTCAAAGACACTGCATAAGTTTCTTCAACATTGACTATCCATATTCTCTCTTACCTACAAGAAAAATAACATTGTAATGTTAACCTGAAGTAGATAGGTGAAGAAGTGTTTGTAAGAAGACCTTGTAAAAGAGTAGAGAAAGTTGTTTGAGTGCATGACATCGATTTTGTTTTAAATACTGGGAAATGCCATAGTTGCTCTTCCACTGTGGCCGGTTATGATGGATGATATGTAATTATAATTGGTTATGTCGTTTTTAAATGAGATATTTCGAAGTCTGTGTTAAGGCAAGTCCGTGGTATTTGAGTCCGTGACAGTTATGAAGATTAAGGAAAACAGAAACAGAATCCGTCAGGAAGAATGAACTGCAAATCTTGCGTCACAAGTACTTTTCTTAATCACATCTATTTGCCCAATTCGGGTCTGTGGCGTCAGTATTATTCAAAGATATTTTTAATCGAGCGATGAATGAAGTGGGTGAATTGATGTTCAAATGAGGTGAATTTCATGATGAGTTACGTGTGTACCTTATTCAGATTACTCGCTCTAACCGAGAGACCCTTGAAAGAGAGGCAGACACGCCAACACCATAATAGAAGCGGGTTAGTTGGACATTGTGGATTCTACGTCATCTTAAAATATCTGGGCCCAATGTGTACCCTTTAAAGGTACAATTTATAGTTATTTTTTATTTTTATAAATGGCTCCAACAATTTTGAACAGATGTTTAAAATGTCTACGTGATAAATTAAATGTTGATGTTGAATTATTTCGAGTAACCATCGTTTTAGTTCACTGTATTACACACTACGATATGTTTAATGCATGTTCATGTCGGATATCCAAAAGCACACACTAGAACAATTAATAATAAATACTTTGAAGATTAATGAGTAGAAATAGTGACGTGTAGAAACGTCCAAATATATTTATCTATAGATACTTATTACACCAAAGGATTTTAGATATCATTTTGGTTATTTTAAACCGTCTCATTTTACACAAAGAAATCAAATGGGGCTGGCCTCGTATCTCAGTCGATAGAGCATCTGCCTACTATGCGAGGGGGACCGAGGTTCGATTCCCGGTAGGGGTTGTGGAATTTTCTCCAACTAAGTTGATTCACCAACTTCCGCAAAGTGTGGAATGTGTGCGTGATCTAATGATTAACATCTAAAGTACCTGCAACCCAACGTTTACAAGTTAACACCGGTTACAAAACGAGAACGATATGAACATCGCAGTTAAAGGCGGGGTATAAATAGAACAAAAGAAAATCAAATGCGGTTACGTTTTGTTTCCTAGTTTAGGTTCCTTAAATCACCGATGTTTACTTTCTGTAATGCTTTACCCGTTTCTTTGTATCAAAGATTACAAATATGTGTTCTAAGGCCCACTTCGATCTTCAGGGAGCTACAGTTATCACATTCACATAGTTAATGTAACCATATCTTCAATTACATTGTATTTATACGTAACTGTCTTGCAAAATGACACTTTTGTCGCTCATTTTAGATCTGAGAGGGAATATTAAGTTAATTTGTATTGCTAAATTAAATGTGCTTTTCATTTTTCTTTAACACGTAAGGTGTTCTCACAAATCGCAAAATAAATTTTGAAAATGCTACTTTTAGTTTAAAAACACGTGCATTACGCGTAAAGCAAATACTAGGCTGGACACGTAGCTCGGTTGATACCTGCCTGTCGTGCTAGGGGTCCCGGATTCGGAGTCTGGAAGTATGAATGAGAGTGCGAATGTGTGTGTGATCTAATGATTATAAAATAAATTAAAGTACCACCAATCCAACGTCTACGAGAAAACACCATCGTGATATGTTCCAAAGGAGAATGATCGCCGATAGCACCATTGCAGTCAAATGGGGGAAAAGAAATACAAATGCAAAATTTGCTATCCGAGAGCTCATATTAACTTAGATGTGCTAAATTGAATAGTGCTTTTCACTTTTTCTATCACGTAAGGTTTTCCCAGAAATAACAAAAGAATTGCAGTAACATATAAAGTATCGAATTTCATAAACATTCGCGAAAACTTATTTTCGAAATCAGCGCGTTAGCTTCCATATAAGTAGTTTACATAAAAACTGATAAAATGTCGCAGGACAGTGATAATCATATGTGGATATGCTATTTTAGTTCAATATGTTTCGTTAGGGCTCATGGCAGAGACGCCAGAATGCTGCATTCTTGACATAATGGAGAAGCTACTCGTTACTACCAGAAGATCAGTACAGAGATTTCACTATAAATGCATGTTTTAAGATCCCTTAAGATGTATGTTTGTTAAAAGGTCCGCGAGTACCTATGTTTATTAAATACCAGATTTAGTTTTTTGTTAAAAAATGCGATATTTAGATTAAAAAAAAAGTAACAAAAAATATTCGTTTATTTTTTTAAAAAAATTCCTCAAAATAGTTTTATTAAAACACATGCTTAAGATATTTTTCGTTGCCAGTTGGATGCATACCCTGGCATAAATCCTCTGAGAATAATCTACTAAGCCTTTTTTCCAAACAGATTTGATATAAGAGATAGGCAAAATATAAAATACACAAAAATTACGTTTGGTTAAAACATGTAATTTCGGTTTCAAGATTCAAATACTTACACTTTCCTCAAATAAAAAGTCCATATCGTTTTAATATCGAAAAAACACACACTACGTTATGCTTTTGTTACTGAAAAATACACCTTTCGCTGTTAGACGAGTAATCTCTGCAAAGAGTTGAATTACCTCTACCAGACTTCATATAGCAGGTAAAACAGAAGAATAACGTTATAATTTGCGAGAGAAAACCGCATCATTCTTCCTTCTCTAAGATAGTGTGAAAGACATTTGACTATCTACGACCTTGTAGATGTCTTATTCCGATGTTCAGTATTTTTAGCTATCTGAAAAACAAACAACAAACATACGACATCTACAATGCAGATGCCTTCTTTGTGTTTTACCCATTTGTTTTATTTTTTTAAAAAGGCTTTCAACTTCATATATTTTCTAATACCCACTCCCTCTTAAATCTACAAATTACATTTCAAATTCGAATACTTCGATCACAGCATAGACGACATTAGTATCTGTGATTTCTCTGAAAAATATGCTAAAATCACTTCCTCGCTAACATTGGTAACACTTTTTAAACTGCACCACTACTTGAAACATAAATGTTATTTGTCGTAAATTAAAGATGACTTACGTAACAGCAAACTATGATTAGCAATTCGAGCTGCTTCTCGAATTTCTTCAGGTATAAAGCTTTCGCCACCAGAATCGCTCATTTTGATATGCAGTTTACCATTTTTTATTTTTACATCATCATACTTACGATTCCTCAATATTCAAAGCTTCCATTATCATATTACTCGTAGTAAAATCATTCATTCTAAATATTTTCTTAAACAGTGTTTAATATTATTATAACTCATAACTCTAGTCGGCTATTTTTTAGATAACGAAAAAAAAGTACGTATGAGCTTTGATGTTTACCATGCTTTTGGCGGTAGCGCCTCGTGCGTTACATTTTTTTTTTCGGTCGCTAAATAACACCAACTTCTGTCGAAAGTCGAATAAATAATTATTGTCTCTTAGTCTTGCAAAGATTATATAATTTTAAAAACCAAAACATATAGACCAGCTCTTAAGACTCTCTTAAAAGTTACTATATTTTCTCATACCTACAATAAGATTAATATTAAGTGTACAGCATAATGAAATTTATAAGAATAAATAGCACAAGAGTAGAGAATGTCGTGTGACTAAAAGGTACCAGACGTTTATATTTTATTATATAACGAGAGTAAAATAGTTTACTAAAATTTTAAACGTACTTGTGCCTGCCATTTATCGTTATAAATTCATGTAATCCATTATCCGTGATAGCATTTACATGTATAAAAACTATTCCTATATTAGTCGTGATAAATTTGTTTAAATAACTTTAAACTAAACAATATAGATTCACTACATGTAGGTGCAATAAGGAAAACAAAACACAACCGTTTGTACGTATTAAGTTTTTGTTTTTTCACTGACGGATCTGTGTAGGATTAGAGCTTTCTCTAGCTCTGTCATTTATTATTGGGTATATGAACGCTCATTTCTTTGTCTATTTCATTTAAACCGATATACGGTTATGCTATAAAATAGTGCTTTAAAATAAATCGTGTTTTTTTTTAAAGAGATGTATATTTTTGTGCGGTATATCAGTCTATCGCTTAACGTATACCGTTAAAACAAGAGTGTAACGTAGTTCTTTCCGAATTAGAAGGGTTTCACAGCTCATTTATCACCTAAATGTCTTAAATGTTGTACTTTAGTCGAAATTGTGCAGAAATATATGAGGACCTGACACTTTCTAAAATGTTTCATATAATAACTTTCCGTGTTTAAGTTCTGGTATATTGGAAAGATGTACATACATATATATATATATATATATATATATATATATATATATATATATATAAAATTAAATAAAGATAAAACAGAGGGTGTATGTACACTGAAAGGGATTAAAATGTTTTGTGCGCATTATGTGGGAGAAAAGAAGGTATAGAGACATGTGAATATGAAAAGAGTGAGTTAAGGAAAAATGAATGTAAAGTGAGAAATCGTTAGAAATATTGCATGGGATGCGTTCTCGATGCGTGCGATATCTCGACAATGGCGTCATCGAACATACTCAAATTTCGCTCGTTACTTTTTCGATACATCAAGGATTTTGCAATTTTTGTTTCATTTTAAAATAAGAAAATTCTATAGACATAATATTTGAATGTGAAAGGAGTGAGTTGGGGAGAAATGAATGTAAAATGAGAAATTGATAGAAATATTGCATGGGATGCGTTCTCGATGATGCGATATCTCGACATGGGTGTCATCGAACATAATCAAGAAATTTCGCTCGTTACTTTTTCGATACATGAGTGATTTTACAATTTTTGTTTCATTTTAAAATCAGAAAATATTATTTTCCGCAACTATAACACTGAAAATCCCGAGGAATTGTCAGGAATATGATATCTGTACATTATACAAGAAAATAATCGTGTGTCCAATTCACTACCAGTAAAACAGTTCCAAGAAAAAATTGCTCGCCTCGGTAGCGTGGTGGTAGCGTATCTGCCACACGTTCTAGAGGTCCCATGTTCGAATCTGTCAGGGTGAGTTATCTGGATAAGGTTTTTCCGGGGATTTCCCTTATCCTAAAGGGGATTAATACTCGGGTATCTCTAATCCAGGGAGCGTGGGTCCATTTGAACACCATTTCACCCATTTCATTCATCGTCCGATATGACTTAAAAAGCATTGTAATGCATATCATTATTAGTTGGGATATGTACGATATTTGTAATTACTCAGAACTGAAATGTAAACGTTTGCGATGACGTGATAATAGAATTACTTTGAATAAGCCAAGGGGTTTGTTAAATTCGGGCGAGAACAAACAAAACACTTCCTGCTGGCCTAGCAGAACGTGTCTGGTCACATTATCTGTTTGTTTATGAATAGTACGTAATCTCTATTTACTCTAGAGAGCTCAAAGTAGTATTAGTCTTTATTTAAAAACCAGGGAAAGTGTCTCAGCTTGCAATTGAAATGAGACACGAGGTATTATAAACCACTTCCCCCCTTACCACTGCCAGAACAATACAATTAAGTTAATTTGGGCTCTACTTATGTTGAAAACAGAAATAATACTTTTAAACTTACTGCCTTGGTTAGGGTATGTTCCCTGGATAAGGATTTTTCGGGGTTTTCCCTTATCTTAAGATACGAATGTCGAGTAACTCTAATCTCTATGGATTCTGGGCTCATTTGAGCATCATTCCACCCATTAGGTCATCGTCCGTATGACTTAACGTTGGAGGACTGATATGTGACAGAAAAAGAAATAGACTTGACCTCGAAAATGCGAATATATTTGAACAAAAACTTATGTTTTGCTTTTAAATATCTTATGTAGGGTTTAAAAATAACACAGATGGTTTTAAGTTTTGTCTCATTAAATATTTGCACTTATTTAATTTTATCGGCATTACATGTCCTCTTAACATTCTAATTTATATTGAAACTAGATGTGGAAATGAGGTATTCAGTATGGCAATTTAGGATGTCGTGTAAAAATATCTTGTATCGAGAGAAAGCGGTATCGGTCTATCCCAAATATTTAGTAAAGCACTGAAGCCTTGAGGGTTGAGTGGAAGCTGCATAATGGTTATGCAAAACTTTCTAAAAACTGTACAAGTGTAACAAAACCTATTACAATTACAAGTACATAAAAACACCAATCAAAACCTACTAAAATTTCGTTCACTAAATCCTAAACTCTAAACTAGACAAGAATCTAAAAACCTTCTCCACGGGTCTCCATGCACGCCTACACGTGGGTAGGCCTGTTGACCGTCTCCCTCAACCACGAAGAGGAGCCCACACGAGGGAGACTGTTGGCTCGGGACCCCGGGTGCGCCAAACCCGTACCTATCGAAGTACGTCCCTGGAGGGATGGTAGCGTGTCTGTCTCACCTTCAAGAAGTCCCGAGCCTGAATCTCAGTCAGGATGAGTTACCTGGATAAGGTTTTCCCGGGATTTCCCTTATCCTGTAAGGCGAATGTTGGGTAGCCCTAGGCTCCATGGATCCTGTACTCATTTGAGCACCACTTCACCAATTCCATGCATCGTCCGATATGATTTAACGTTGGATAACGTAAATTACAACAAAAATCCTGGTACTTTTTATTTTTAAGAAACTTACTAGACATAAATAAATAATAGATAAATAATAGTTAGAGAAGTAGACGAGTCAATGAATAAATATAATTAATTTCGGGATTTTGGGATTTTCTTCAAAATCGTTATCACTTAGATTTGGAACTACTGAACAGAAACACGAGGGCTGTACAATAAAGAATCATAACTTTTTACGGTCATAATTTTTCGCAATATAATTTGTTCTTATTATATGCCGTTAGCCTAATGTGAAACTAACACCCTGTATTAGTTTCATTGTTGATACTCCTTGTTCCCGCCTGTGAGAACCAGGCAAGTTGTTCAGTATTGCCTACCGCTGCAATGGAGGACACATGCAGTTAAAGTTGATGTTAGAGGAACACCCGGAGATTCTTTCAAACGTAATCACTGCTGATGAAACTTGGCTACATCATTTTGATCCTGAGAGCAAACAGCAAAGCTCAGTGTGGAAATCCCCTTCATCACCAACCACCCAAAAGGTAAAAGTGGTTGCTTCTGCTGGTAAAGTTATGGTCATCTCATTCTTTGATATTCATGGAATGGTTTATCACCATATTGTACCTGCACACACATTAGTAACTGGACGATACTAAAGCGATGTTCTGAAAACATTGCAAGTCCATATCAAGCGCAGAAGTCCACATTTCCCTGAAGCAGGCTTGATGTGCGGACGTATATTGCCAATGTTGCTAAATATCTTGCAAAAATCAACGTGAATTACATCCCTCACCCTCCCTATAGTCCGGATTTAGCCCCGTGTGCCTTTTTTCTATTCCCTAACTTGAAGAAACGCCTTCGTGGGGGGCATTATCCATCATCAGAAGCAGTGGTGAAGGCTGCGGAGGCGATTTTGAAGGATTTGTCAAAAAATGGTTTCCAGCATGTCTTTAAAGAAACGCCGAGGACCAGTGCATCGTATTCAGGGGAGACTATTTTGAGAAGTACCATTAAAATTGTGAGAATGAGTAAAGGTACGTTGTCAAAAATATGTGGTCGTTCGTTATTGAACAGCCCTCTTAGAAAATTTGTCATTTGCTGATAATTGAATCAGGCCACTCTGTTTGCCAGTATGTGGTAGATAGAGAAAGCAAGGTATCACGTAGGATAAGTTCCAAGTGTCATACACTTTATCCTAAGAAAGCTTAAAAATCTAACAGTAATGCTGTTTGATGCTACAGGAAAAGTGGTTTCTCTTTACACTCTATGGTTCAATAAACCCTGTCATTTTGCGTACCTGTTTAACAACTGTTCAAAGGTAACCAGATTGAAGAGAGAAATTCAGAGGCAAGAAAATTAAATATATACGCCTATATTTCTTCTGTAACTTAAGTAATAAGGGAAGTATTAGGTTGAATCGAGAAATTAGATAGGGATATTTTACCAGAAGTATATATTTAATACTTTTGTGTTTTCCAAATAGTCCCATGCTTAATTTTATCGGTTACCTAAGAAAAATTATGCTGATATTATGAATTATAAGTATATTAACAATTCTTTTACAAAATAATTAAAATCGATGTTTTAGTATGTGCAAGATGATATTGGAGGCTTTTAATAGGGACGAATGGTGATGCAAAAATAACAAATGGTAAACTGTATGTCAAAATGAGTGATTCAGGTAATGAAAGTTGGACAAGATGCTCGAATTTCTGATCTTAGTGCTGTCGCAAAAGTCATCTGCAATTTAAGACAAAAGAATATTTTGTTTTATGAAATGATGCAGTTCAAAATGTGTTAAGAATGTTTTTTTTTTTTATTTTTGTTCCATTTATACGCCGCCTTTAACTCCAATGGTTTTATCAGCGGCAGTTCTCCTTTAGAACATATCGAAGGTGTTAACTCGTATTCGTTGGGTTTTAATCATTAGATCACACACACATTCACACTCTCATTCATACTTTCAGACTCGAGGGAAGATGGGGAGTTATCTTGGTCGGAGAAAATTCCCCACACCCACTGCCGGAAATCGAACCCGGGCCCCCTGGCACGGCAGGCAGGTGCTCTACTGACTGAGCTACGGGGCCAGCCGAATTTGTTTCTCGTTTTTCAGATAAGATAAGAAAAATTGAACATCGGATTAAACCATCTAAGAGGTAATCGATAGTAAAATGTCTTTCACACTATATTAGAGGCGTTCCTGAAGAGCGATGTGTTTTTGTCTCCCAAATTTTAACTTTATTTTTCTGCTATGTTGACTCTGGTAGAGATAATTCGCCTCTTTACAGAGATTATTCATATCTAATAATAAAATGCCCAATTTTCAGTAACAGCAGTATCGCGAAATGTCTGTTTTACTTAAGGTAGCGGATATTTTATTTTGAGAAAAATGCCTGAACAGTAGCATTTCAAAGTGAAAACTCGTTTAACTAACAAACTGGAATGCCAGATGTAACTTCAGTATTTAAAAAAATGGAATATGAAGTCCCTCAAAAAAATTCCCTCTCCCAAAAGTTTTTCTTGCATGGGTAAAAAAAAAGTTCATTACATAGTGCGATCCAAATAAACCTGAACCATTTCAATTATCTATAACTTTTGAAGCAATAATATTACACACATGCAACTTTGGGAGAATATAATACATGATTGTGAGATTACTTTACACTTTAAATTAATTGGTGGAAATTAATCATTTCTTCACAGTACCTTACGTAGGCTAAGGTTTTGTATGGATAGAGTCAACATGAAAAATTCAATGCTCTGGCAGGAATTTAAACCACGGATATCCTGTTTTCCGTCTAGTCGCTCTAACCCATTGAGCTACCACGGCCAACGTGCCGTTCTGACATTCTCCAGTTGACTCATATATTCCCGGTAAACCAATAATGTTCACTATCCACACAAAATCTTAACCTATATAGGGCTAGTGTGGAGAAATGATTAATTTCCATCAATTAACTAAAATGATAAGAGTTAAATGATGAAGCCTAGGACTCAAATAATGACGATAGTAAGTCGCCGCAAACGGTGTATCTCGGATACGAGAGCACTTAGTGGTTTACCCGGAATATATGAGTCAACTGGAGAATTGAATGTCAGGACGGCAAATTGGCCATGGTAGCTCAATGGGTTAGAGCGACTGGACGGAAACAAGGAAATCCGTGGTTCAAATCCCGGTCATGGCATTGAATTTTTCTTGTTGACTCTATATATAAAAGACCTTAGCCTGTATACAGCTAGTGTGAAGAAATGATTAATTTCCATCAATTAACTAAAATAATAAGAGTTAAATGATAAAGCCTGGGACACAAGTAACGACGTTAATGACAATGTTAACCATTGTTGAATGTCTTCCCAAATCTAATTGTGCTGCCGCATTGGGTGAACCTATCGGTAAACCCAAAATAAATTTACAGAGAGATCACTTCTTCCCATGCTTCATCCATTCCTCACATGTCTGCTCCATGCAACATCTTATTTTCTACTATAGCAGTATAGATCCTTTAAAACCATTTAACATTAATGACAGGTAATTTCCTTAAACATGCTCTTACAATACTCATGGCCATTTTACCTTTCGGCAGAGCCAATTTCTTTTTCTGTTCAGTACATTTACCATCACAGCTAAATCTTATCCCCAAATAATCACATCTCTTTACGACCTCTATTCCTCTTCCATTTATCTCCCACTTCTCATATTTACGCAATCTATAACCTTTTTTAAAAACCATGATCTTTGTTATCTTTTCGTTAACTCTCAACCCTCATTTTTGGCAATAACTACTTATTGCTTCAATTGCCCTTCTCAGCCCTCCAACAGATATAGAACCAACTACTAAGTCATCTGCAACTAACAACCCTGGGATTTCTTTGTTATGAATAACTGGCGAGTGAACCCTATTTTTAGCAATCTCATCTAAATATCATCTATAAAAAGGTTAAGTAGCACCGGACTGAGTTTAAATCCTAGTCCTACACCCACCTTGCTCTCTATACAATCAGTTACTTTGTTTCCCTGGAGCTTGATGCAGAACTCATTATTATGATGTATTTTGCGCAGTATTTGAATAAATTTACAACTTACCCATTTGTTATTTAATTCTATCCACAATGCCTCTCTATTAATTATATCGAATGCTTTCTCTAAAACAATAAATGTCATATAAACGTTCCCCTTTTGTTGCTTAAGTATTTAGATATTATAAGAAAGCTGGCTGGCCCCGTAGCTCAGTCGGTAGAGCACCTTCCTACAGTGCTAGGGGTCCCGGGTTCGATTCCCGGCGGTGGGGATTGGGATTTTTCTCCAACCAAAATGATTCCCCATCTTCCCCTGAGTCTGGAAGTATGAATGAGTATGTGAGAGTGTAATGATAAAACCCAAAGATAACGAGTTACCACCTTCAGTATGTTCCAAAGGAGAACGGCCGCCGATATGACCATAGTAGTTAAAGGCGGGGTAGAAATGGAACAAGCAAAAAAAAAAAAAAAAGGTGGCTCCAGAGTTTCAAACATCGCCATAACATTGTTTTGAATATTGTGTGTAGTGAAGAATTGATGTTGATATGTAGATAGTTGTAGATCCGCAGGGAAAATGGAAAACAGACAAAGAAGCTAGGCGATAAACTACAATTACTGTGTCTAACTTGAAAACATGGTACCTAATACATATCATCCTATTATTATTTATACTTCATTTTATATTTTTCTTTCACTGTCAACCTATGCGACTATTCTCCAATTTCTTTTTATTTGAACATATCCCTCTGTGAGGTAGAAACCTGCGCAAACGCGAAATAAATACCGGAATGATTGTGTTCTGTTTTAGAGAAGTTTTTCTGTATTTTGTACACGAGCACAGAGTATGTAGACGATAGAGTTCGTATCGTTTGGAAGCTGACTCGCCGTTATATGTAAATTGTACTTTGCGACGTAAAGGAAATATTGCAACTGCCGCGAATTTTCATATCGCTCGCCCAAACTCTGTCAATATTGATTGATATCTACTTATCTGTGCCATCGGTTTCCATGGTAACATCAAACAGATCCAACATTTTTATGCAGCCCGTTATAATACGTAAGCTTTCACTTATTTAATGTAATGCGTTTGTTAATTTTGATAGACAATTTTGACAGTATCTACTTTCTGTATTTAGTAGAGAAAATATTTTATTTTAACTGAAATTCCAGACAAAATTTTTACTATAAACACACATTTTTGAGACTGTCTAAATACTAAAATGTGTGCAAGTATGTTACAAATGCCAAACTTGGTATCTCTTGCAAGGAACGCCATCCAACCCAAACTACAAAGCATTACATGGAACATTTTTCGAAAACTTTTCTTTACTCAAGAAGAACAAAATATTTTGATTAAAATATGCTATTAGATTAATAGAGTGGATTTTTTTTATTTTTATTCTACATTCTTATGTTTCGATTACTTGAATCTATATCGGAACCTAAATTAACATTCTAACATTTTGTCTTTATCTTTACATTTAATTTAACGTTGATTATAATTTTGTAGACATATTATATCTAATTAACTGCTTAACTTTGCAGTTGCCTAACCTATCAGTCATCATTGCTTCCTGATGACTGAACCTAACCTAAGTGTAGATTGAACATTTATGCGTTTGTTTATGTTTTAATATATTTTGCTGTCAAGTCTCGAATTTATACTATTCTATAAGGAGTTCCTTCTATTTATGTTTCCAATCCTGTGATATTTTGTAGCCCGATGCTTTCCTCAAGTTCCTCATCTATGTCATCTAAATCTGCTAATGTTTGCTCAAATACAGGACTTAGGTCTCTTTGCTGCTCCTGTCTTTCGATAAGCCTTATGGATCTTCTTATTGGTATCAATGTGGCAGTTCTCTCAGGTTCCCTATGTCTGCGATCCCTAGATAGGGTGTACTCTTTCCATGCCTTTGATGATATATAGTTCGTTAGTTCATCAAGTTTCTTAAAATCCACCTCGTTTCTTACAATTGTCCAAGTGTTTTGGCCTTGAAGCTCCTGTCTTAACTCGCCGACTTGATTTTCATGTATTCCACACTCAAAAGTTTGATGTTCTGGTGTATCATCTATTTCACATATAGTGCATAGCCTTGTTTCTCTTCTTCCTATTCTATGTAAATAGGTGGCATATGGTCCATGACCGGTTATAAATTGTATAATTCCTTTGGACGGGTTGAAATGCTTCATTTTCAATCTTTCATTTATATCTGGTAGTATTTCAAGTACTCTACGGCCCTTTTCTATATTATCCCATTCGTGCTGCCAGTCCTTAAAAAGTTTCCTTCTTATCTGCCATCTAGTTTCACACTCCTCTCCTATTATTTCAGCTACTTTCCCTCTGTCCTTCTTCTTACGCCAATAGTCCGCTCCTCTAAATCTTATTAATAGATTCATTGGCCATATTCCGAGTATTACAAGTAGCGCCATGGTGGGGGTAGTATCTGTAGTTCCTGCATATCTTAATAATATTTGTCGTTGAGTTCTCCTAATTAATATTACATTCATTTTATTTGTTAATCTCTGCGCCCATGTACTGCTGCCATATGACATTATTCCTACTGCTATACTGGTGTGGTATATTTTAATCACATCATGTGAGATATTAATGGTTCTTTGTACTATTGAAGTTAGCTTGCCCATAACACCTAATGTTTTTTGTCTTATATACTCTATGTGTTTCTGAAAGGAATGGAGTGGATGTGAAAAACTCAAAGCCACGGCCGGAATTTGAACCACGGATCTACTGGTGTCCGTCCAGTCGCTCTAACCCATTGAGATCATGGCCATCTTGCCGTCATGACATTAAATTCTCCAATTGACTCGTATATTTCCCTGGTAAACCACTAGGGAGTCTCGAATTCGAGATACACCGATTGTGGCGACTTACTATCGTAAGTACTTGAGTCCCAGGCTTCATCATTTAACTCTTATTATTTTAGTTAACTGATGGAAATGAATCATTTCTTCATACTAACCATATATAGGCTAAGGTATTGGATTAATAAAGTCCACATGAAAAATTAAATGCCACGGCCGGGATTTGAACCATGGATCTACTTGGCCTGTGTACGGCTAGCCTATTATGGAGTATCTGGTAGAAAGAGAACGGAGCATCCCGAGAAAAACCCACCAAGAAGCAACTTTATCCAACATGAATCTATATCCACTCGGTCACCGCACCGCCTGTCAGAAAATATGTTTAATTAGAGAGAAAAGCTAAGAGTTGTTTTGTTTAACCGCTGTACTCCACACAGAAGCAACGTAAGACATTATGGAGCATATAAGAAACTTGTAAATCAAAATTGAGCCCTCCAGACCAAATTTTGACTTCTTCTGTAGCAAAGGAGGCAGATTACTTATTATAGAAGTGGCTATTGTGAAAATATAAGATATCTGAGAACTCCAGGTTAATTTAGTGCGTAGCATTACTCCTAAATATTTGATTGGTGGTTTCTGGAAGCTGCCATGTTAATTGTTTTCGCTACAGTACCAATGGGGGTGTATTTTGATAGAATATTTAGTTTGTTTTATTAGTGTTCAATATTAATCACCACGTTTTGAACCATTTAGACAAAACATTGGAATAAATTTGTATCCTTTTGATTGCAGCACTTAAGTCTGGATACGTATAGAAAACGTGTCATCAGCATATGTAGCTGTGGATTTGGGATTTTTAACGAATATTTTTGATCTGAAGTTGTTTCGGACTTTATTGTATTTTTTCACTCTATCTTTTTTTGTGAACCAATAAATATTTGATTAGGTATGAAAATTTTTAAACAATTCGGAGCAAAGCTGACACGTAACGAATAAGTTACATGGTTAAAACTTAGACAAAAGCTCGTTCAGAAGGAGTCCAGGAGGTTTGGAAGAGAGCAAAGTGCGATTTAAATATTCGACTGGGCTTTTAAAAGCTCTTCCTGAAGTATGTTTTTGACGGAATGATGTACAGACTTGGGTAGAATATTAATATAAAATTACTGAGAAATTGAAGCTTTTGTTGTTTGCTTCACAAATTCAGTCTCTAAAGTTCAAATACGAAGTAAGTTTTATTTTTACAGGTTTACAATGAAGTTCATATTTAAGATTTTCAGAAGGATTACACTAAATCTTCTAATAAACAAATGACGGAGAAAGTAAAACGCGCTGTGCATGCCGCCACGTTTACCGTGACCTAGAATTGAAGGTCGGATATTTAGCATTCTTGTCGTAAGTGGGCGGTGCTATTTTGTTAATATTCGATAATCGCGTCGCTATGGCAACAGGAAGTTCATTAGCAAGGCGTAAATAATTTAAACGCGATGATTAAGGAGTTAAATTTTTGAAAAGCAAATAACGCTTGGTGTCAATGTACATAACGGAACGGTGATATATAGTTGATGGAAAACGATTACGGGACCTACTTAGAGCGCCGGGTTCGATTCCAAGGTGGCGAGTTCTGAAGAGTACTGAAAAGTGGCAGTTCTATATAAGTAGCCTTAATATTATATAAAACAACTCATGTTGAATGAAATTGAAGCGGTCAGAAGCAGAAGTTGCTAAGTCAGTGTTTCAAAATTCTGCAGGTGAGCTACTAAAAGTTTCCAAAGTAATTTTAAATACCAAAATACTAATACAAATGAAACAAATTTAAGTGGTGGGACCGTTTGGAGGTACAAAGTACTGTGTTTAAGTGTTTCTCGCGGTTTGACATACCTAGCATGTGTGAATGGATATTGTATTATTAGCACTTAACAACTTTTAAATTTAAAATGCATGATTAACAGCTTCTGTTTCTTAGTGTTAGGTAGGGTATTTGTCTGCTGCCTTGGTGCGAGTGCTGAAGACCCCTAGCACTCGTGGTACCTCTGACGTTACTGGAGGTACCTCGGGCCGAACATTCGAGCCACTCCCTGAATGGGAATTGTTCGGATTGGGTTGGGCTCGATGGTGCAGTGGTTCCCGTTACCCGTGGGAGATGTGGCACGTCTCCGGACGGGGTTGAGGGAAGCGTACTAACCTGCATAGCTAGTAGAAGGTGTGTTAGATCACCAGGGGGCCCTAACGAGGTCTAATTGGTAGTCTTCCCCTTTGGGGTTGGCACACGTAAGTGGCGTTTCCATTTCCATCCCGTCTTGTTTTTTCGGACCAAATGGGGGGGGGGGACTTGTTAGTCTCTAGGTCCTTCTTTATGGAAAGCCCCACGGAGACGCTGGGCGCCCTTTCGGGGCAAATCAGTAACTCCCTGGTCATCAGAGGGGGATCAGTCTTCACTTTGTGGGGATTGCGCTGGTAGATACCCCCGTGCTTATATATATATATATATATATATATATATATATATATATATATATATATATATATATGCAATACATCTCTACTATTGACTAATCCAGTTTGCACTTCATGGATTGACATACAACATTGTCATCAAAACATCACTCCATCTCTACTACATCATCTTCCAATTCACTTCCATATGTCATTGTGTCATAAAATGTGGTACCTTCTGGCAGAATGACATGTTCCAGTAGTGAACGAACATCGTAATATTTTGCCTTCTTAATCTTCCGAAGCCTTTCTGGTGTGTTTTTCGCACTATCACATGCTTTATGTAAAGCCTGTAACCTGACTATCCTTCTCAAGAGACTGGGGACAATAAAGTGAGAAAGACATTCTGTGACGAACTACTGGTACACATCCACTTTAGAAATACACACGCCGAAATAAAGTGAATTCAGGAATACTTCTTACAAGGGCATGGTCGAGGGCATCTTTAAA
Organism: Mantis religiosa; assembly: GCA_030765055.1. Lineage (NCBI taxonomy): Eukaryota > Metazoa > Arthropoda > Insecta > Mantodea > Mantidae > Mantis > Mantis religiosa. The sequence continues at coordinate 10,061,504 of CM060955.1, read as the reverse complement.
GTTAAAAACTTCGACAACTGGAGTGCCATTATGTTCCCCACTATCGGTCAGTGAACGTTTGGCGTGGACAATATCAATGGGCTTCTTCTGTAGTGAATCTTTGATCAGTTTCCTGCATCTGCGATTGGACAGTTGAAAGTCCGGAAGCCAGACTTTCAGTCTCTAATCACATGAGGGCTGAGCTCTCCACCGGCAGTAGAATATTTTGTAAGTTAGGGCAAATTTCCGTAGAGGTTTGCTTTGTTGCTTCTTTTGTTTATATGTATAAAGTTGTGTACTGATAGTGCAGTGTTTCCATGTGCCTAAAACAAGTCTTGATCTTTTGAATTTTTCGCCAGGGTCGATGTCGTACTCACCTAGACCGCGTATAAGTGAGTTGAAGTTATGGGAGAGGTTTTGACGGAATGGGAGTGAGAGGGTGTGGATGTAGTCTGTTAGGGTAGGGATGTATAGGTCACGTCGGATTACAAGTTTAGGGATGTACCATGGGGAATCCGTAGCAATACGGAGGAATCGAGGCTGTAGGACTTCAAGGCGGTGTAGGTGAGTTTTAGCTGATATACCCCAAATGGTACGGTCATAAGTGATGCCTGGTCGGAGCACTTGTTTATACAGGTGCAATTTATTGAATATGGACATCACTGAACGTCGATTGTACAATGGGTAAACATACCCATACGTTTGCTGACCTTCTTGGCTGTGTAGGTTATGTGGTCCTTCCACGTCAGTTTTACGTCAAGCAAAACGCCTAGATATCTGACGTATGATTGCCAGTGTACTTCCTCTCCGGCTAGACGAACAGATGGGAGAAGCCCACATAGCAACAACAACAAAAAAATTATAAACAAATTTAAAAAAAGATAAAAAAATAAAAAATTAACTCTGCTTTCTTATGTTCCGATGCCTAGATTCTATATCGGAACATTTTAACTATTTCTTATTTTCATTTATAAATTTATTAATTATAAAAATAACTTTTTTAATTGTTTGCAGAAACAATAACCTAAATGACTGCTAAACTTTTCAGTCAGCTAACCTAACAACTATCCTAAATAATTTTTTCTTTTGTTTCCAAATTAGTCTCTCTCTTCAAATATATAGATATAGCTATCAAGTCAGTCCGATTTCAGTCTATATCACCTTGTTGGTTTATTATCTCTTTTCCTGCCATTTCATGGATATTTTCAATTTCAAAATCTCCTTATTACTCTTCTCCTACTGGTGTTGCTTCATCAATTGGATCCCTTTCTATGTTCAGATTTCCTTCCATCTCTCGTCTTTGGAGTCTAGTTGATCGTCTTATTTGTTGAAGTGTTGCAGGTGTAGCCAATTCTATTGGTGTCGATTTCTTAGAAGTTATATATTGTTCCCAAGCTTTTGTTGAAATAATATTTTTTATCGTGTCTAACTTATTGAACTCCCCTGCATCTCTTATTATTTTCCATGTTGTCTTTCCTTGCAGCTCTTGTCTCAAATTATCCACTTCTCGATGCTCTTGACACTCGAAAATTTGATGTCCTGGTGTGTCCTCTGTGCTGCATGCTGTACATAGACTTGTCGCTCGTCTTCCTATCCTTTTAAAGTAGGTGGCATAAGGTCCATGTCCACTAATAAAATGGATTATTCCTTTAGTCGGTTTGAAGTGGCTCATTCTTAGTCTTTCTTCAATTGTTGGAAGTAATTCATAAACTCGACGTCCTTCCTCTATGCTGTCCCATTCGTTTTGTCATTCCTGTAATAGTGTCCTTTTAATTTGCATCCTTGTCTCACATCCTACACCTACTATTTCACCTACTTTTTGCCCGTTATTCTTTCTTCTCCAGTATTCTGCACCTCTATATCTTATGACCAAGTCCATCTGCCATATCCCTAGGATTACGAATAGAGCCATCGTGGGGGTGGTACCCACATAGCATAGCAACAGAAGGGAATAAACTTGCAGATAAACTTGCGAAACAAGCAACAATAAATGATAACACAGAAAGCTACAACCGAATCCCAAAAGGTGCCATCAGGAAAAACATACGAGAAGAAACACTTAAAAATGGGAAACAGAATGGAAAACCACATCAAAATGACAAGAGACAAAACAATATTTCCCCACATGGAAGGCTTAATGCCTATTACAAGAGATTCAACATAATTGATGATGCTACATGCACATGCAACAGAGGAGACGAAACTGCAGATCACATCCTGTATGACTGCATCAAATAGAAGAACCACAGGGGAAAACTAAGGATGCAAATAAACAAGAAAGGAGGGAGGTGGTCAGTACATAAACCAGTACTTGTGGGACAATATCTAAGGGACTTTAGTGAATATGTCAACACAATCAATCTAGAAAGTGCTGAATAACTAAACAAGTAAATTAATTCTAAAAGACTATAGTGACTGTGTGAATACAATCTAGAAAACACACTCTCAATACCTCAGATAATATGAAGAATTAATCTGAAAGCAAAGCAAACCAGAACATGTAATATTACAAATGGAATGGAACATGTGAATGAAATAAGAGGGGTGGGGGATACAGGTGGGAGATCCTCTAGCTGCCTTCTGGAGAAAGTGATGGCTTGGCTCTTCTTGGGGTGGATGCTCAAGCTCCATCGTTTGAACCAGGTGGTGAGGCGGCTTCGATCAGTTTTAACCATGTGGAAGGGAATAATACTTATCCATTCATCTTTCTTCTTCTCAATATTGCCAAAAATTCTGTCAATAGGCATGAAAGAGTGTCCTGGTGTTAGGTAGTACATATAAACTTTCTGAAAGCGACTTGAGGAATGTCTAAAAATGTCTAATCTATAATGTATCAAGAGCTGATATCAAAGAGCTTGGGTGGCACAGTGTAGTTACACCATCAAACGGCTAATGCTGCAACTACCTGACTTAACAACATCTAACTCGAAAATGCTGACTTAACAACTTTTATTTCTGAAATTGATGCCCATTCAACATACCAGGGTAATATGTTCGGCCTAACATCTTCTGATCCACAAATGTTTTAACACTGTTACAGAAGTCGTATTCAGAGTGCTTATAGTGTGTCTAGGATTTCTCAGAAAAATTGACGTAACAACTTCTGAATCTGAGTGCTTTAATTCTGCTACAACGGGGGTGCTGATATCCTGGTAATTGAACGTCGTCAACAAAATATTTGTTTATTTCCCATTTCGCGTTTCCTTCCATCCTTCACGCAGGTTTAGTGTGGTATTGGTCCACGCAGATACTTGTTTCTCGGCTCTAACAAATGACAGACCTTTCTGATCCGCCTCGGTTGGATTTTAATTATGTATTTGCCGGCCGGCGTAAAATACTCTCATCTCAACCGTTCCTCTTACATTGTTTTGGGATAGTGTACTTGCTCCGTGCCGTACCTTTCCTGTAGGGCACGTAGGACTAGTAGGTACTTCTCTACCAATCCAAAAACTAAATAAATTCTTTTTGCTTTTAAGATTTTAGTTAGGTTTCAAAATTTCGTTAACATTGTCATATTATATTTTACTTTTCGTACTGGTAACAATGAGTAGGGAATTTACTGGACGCAAATGAACGACGTATTAATTTTGCCAGAAATAAATGAGCCCTGAACCAAACAGGGCACTTGTCAGCATGTTTGTGACAATGGAGCTAACTAAAAATAAAAATAAAAAATCCTGTAAATAGCAAACTGGGTATCCTAAGTTAATCGATTAACTTAACTTAAAATAATAAAAATTTAACGATGAGGCCTGAACTTAAGTACTTACGACAGTAAGTCACCATAAGACGGTGTATCTCGAATACGAGAGCTCATGGTGGTTTATCGGGAAAATATATACACGGTGTTCATTTTTATGTGTAATTTTACCGCAAAAAATTTGACATCAATAGACATCGCTGATGGAGCGAGTTTATATACGATTCCTCTAGCGGCTTGCGATCGTATTTGATGGCTGAAAGCAGCTGTCAGGCCTCCCTCTACCGGCAGGTAAATATACTATTTGAGAGGTTGGTCTGTCCGCGTAATATGGTGCGTATTTTCGCCTGGTGCGTAGATACGATAACTGTATATAAAAACTATATACTGCAATGCAATTTACTGCAAAGCTAATTATGCAGTCATAAAAATATACCATGAAGAATATACGAAATGATAAGTCAATGAACACTTATTTCCCAATGAATATATGTTTTTCTGTTATAGTAGACATATATTCATATTGTAAACCTATCACTTAAAATTCACTTCATTACAAACCAGAGAATTAGCAGAACGTGTTCTAGGAATGAAAAATAAATTAGTGTTACAATATGTACAAAGCTTTATCCAAGTGTAAACAAGAATATATCTCTATTACATAGTCTTATGTGTTCATTTTCTTATATTTCCTTTCTCTCTTCCCCTTAAACACTGTCTGTATTGAGAGAAGGTATGCTTGAGGACTTTCTGTCGTAACATTATTTATTGCTTCTAGATTGGGACCAATCACTTTATAGCGTCCAGTGTCTCTCTTTTTGCGAGTAACTGATCCTGTATCCTGGAAATGTTTGATGTACCTATTGGTTTTAAAAGACTAAAGGATGCCAACATTAATAGACATTTAATTAAGAGTGAGAGAGACAAAAATTTATACCATATACTGATAAAACGTAGGACGTTTACGTTACAAACAAAAGTAAGTCAATTTGACGGTACCTGGACACTTTTGACAACATTACACTCTGAGGGACTTGTCTCAATGCCGGAGAGCGTTGCATAAACTCCTCTATGCAACGGTTTAAACTATATATGTCGCACCAATTTTAATGCCGGTACCAAAGTAGCACTCAACCATGAAGACGCGGTGTCCTGTGTTCACGTCCAGGGAAATCTGGTTGAATTAGTTACTAGAGCAACTATACTCAAAGCGCTGTAGTTTACTTACTGCTCCGCAAAATTAACCGCTTCTTCTCCGTGAGGGCACTATGGCTTCAAAATAGACTCACAAGTCAACTATGACGTCATTCTTTCTCAATCGGAGGGCGGGAAACAACGAATAAAAATGAACACCATGTATATATGAGTCAGCTGGAGAATTTAATGTCAGGATGGCACGTTGGCCATGGTAGCTTAAGGGTAAGAGTGACTGGACGGAAACCAGGAGATCCGTGTTTCAAATCCCGGCCATTGCATTGAATTTTTCAGTTTGAGTCTAGCAAACTTCGTATTTAAGTTCAGCAAATTACAAAGAAGCAACATGCAGATTTTAAATAAACATCTTCCAGTCCACACAAAACTATCATTTACAGAGGAAGATAATTAAAAGCTTCGATTTTTTTTCAAAAACGGATTTAATGATCTTTGTGTTTGATATGTTTATGAGTAGAAGGCACTTGGACTCAAGACCAGTAGATGGCAGCGTGGCATTAATTCTTTCATTTTGATTATAATTGTTTATTTCCTATTTAATATTGACATATTTGTAAATAAAACGACGAGTTAAGAAAGGAAAAGTACTAAGTGACAAAATTACAGAACCATAAGTATCATACTTATATTGTTATAACTATTTTATTTTAATTTGTTCTAAGTTTAGGAAATGCGAGTCTACAGGTTCTGCTTGATAAGCCTTTTTTGTAATTTGCGTTCTCCAACGATAGGTCATATCGGATGATGATTGGAGTGCTTGAAATGATGTTGAAATGAGCCCAGGGGCCATAGAGCTTAAAGTTACGTGACATTTGTCTATCAAGATAAGGAAAACCAACGGAAAAACCTTAACCAGCTCACTCACCCTGATCGAGATTTGAACTCGGGACCTCCTGAACTTGAGGTAGACATGCTAGCTTCCACGCACCCGAGGCGGGCATTGATAAGAAATTGAAACTTTATCACATTTACCTGGTATAGGAAATCCGTGTTCTAGAAGGCGGATCTGTCAGGGTTAGGCCTTCCCTTTGCACTTCGAATAGGCTGATCCCTGCGATTGCCCCAAGTGTGGCTGACTTGCGGGCGTAAATTTTATTGAATGTAGTACATATATAGAACGTTCTGGGAAAGTCCGTAAAGGTGTTCTCATTCTACATGCATTTTAAATATCTGTATACCTTAAGAGAGAGGCAGATACCAGATAAACTAAACAATTTATTCCTGGACATACAGGTTGTTTCGAAAGGACACCGAACGAATGTAGCTGTTTCGTAGTTTATAACTTAACTAGTCCGAATTTCGGTGTCGCAACTTCGAAATTCCCTTAAGTATAATTTTATGGAGCTTTAAATATTTTGTGATTAGACATCTCAGGAACCACTAGTGTCATTGGGACACATCGGCCACGAAAACAAAAGCATTATTCCTTGCTCTTTATCAGTGACCCTAGCCTCGCTTTCAGGTAATGGGACAAAGGACAGTTATTTATGCAAAAATCGAAAATTACTGGGACATTTCCAAGGTTGCTAATTCTACTATGATCTTAATTGTACAGTATTTTCAAGCAGTTACTGTAAAACCAATAGCTTCCTTTTAAGCTACAAATGCCAACGTTCGTGCTACAGCGAATGATTGTATAAAAAGGATGGACCGGATTGGGCAGTTCAGTTTTCGGCAAGGAGCCGAGTCAGTGAGTGGCAGTGGGGACATGCGGCAGACAGACTGCGTACAAGTGTGTATAGTAAATCTCCTGTTATCAGAGGTGTGCGAAGTATGTTTCTACGGAAATAGAAATCATTTTGAATTTCTGCAACTTGGACTTTTAATTCTACGAACCCACAATGTTACAGTATGATATGGCAAAGACGCTTTTAGCCACACTTAAGAATCACCATTGTGATTTGATCTTGGGACCTTAAAATAGTAATCCCGCATTCTGCAAACGTTTCTCAATATGACATAGATAGAGGAATAAGCGATAAGTGACGTGAGTGCAAGTAGAGTTTACACAGAAGCAGCTAGACGGTAGTAAAAACGAACATGATATCTCAGATTATGAGTTCAACGTGAAGGTCCATTATCGATTGACATAAAACGCTGAGAAAGAGGAGGAATTTACAGGCTGATCTGATGACCACTGATTGACCTATAACCTGCTGATGTCCTCTATATTCATATCGCCGAATGTGTGTACTCCATAAAAAGACTTTACTAGAATACGCGTTTGGAGGTACTCTAGTATATCCCGTTCGCCATAAAAGGCTATATAATGCTGAATATAATCCAAACGAGTGATTCTGCGTCTGAGGCTTTTATTTGAGAAGTCGCACGTTTGATTCTCGTTTGATCTCCCACTTGAAACACTACCTTTTTGTGTTTTCTTTTGTGGACTGTAGCCGAATGTTGCATGTTTGCTCGTCTACCTAGAATTTCGTGTATATTATCTCCTGTGCCCATCATTATTTTATAACTGAGGCGACGTTGAAGGACCCAGCGACTGTATGAAGTGTTTTGCAGCAGAACGGTGAATTTGACGCCTTATAGGGTTCTCTCCGTCGCGTGCATTTGTCTTGGACCAATCGGATGTTTTTGTTTCTTTTTTCTTTGCAAGATTTCGTTATGACGTATGATGAAAATGTACAGTTGAATGTTCTTTCCGCCTTAGTTACCGGTAAGACTGCATTCATTTATTTATGCACAAATATTGCTTGGTTTTCTTTGACGTTCAAAAGCCAAACTGCAATATAATAGAAGCGCTAAGAACAATAAGGGTCCAAGTCACAGAAACATAATTTTGAGTAAAATATGTTCGTTAAAATTTCACAGCGAGGTCTAACCGAAAGTCCGAGGTTTCTATCTTCTGGGAGCGATGTTAATGTCAGAGGTTATTCCCCCATTAGTCCAGGACCCGTCGCACCAAGGACCCGGGACTCCTTCGACCAGGGAGTTACCGAGCTGTCTCAAAAGGGCGCCCGGCGCCTTTGTGGGGCTTTCCATAGGGCAAGACCTAGAGACCAACAAGCCCCCCCGTCTGGTCCTATGGACTCAAGACGGGATGCGCACCAACTGCAAAATGGGAAGGCTACCGATATGACCTCGGTGGTGCCACCTGGTGATCTAGCACACCTACTAGCTATACTGGCTAGTACGTGGGAATATTAATGGCTTTCCTCAACCCCGTCCGGAGACGTACCCGATCACCCACGGGTATCGGGAACCCCTGCCCCCTCGAGTGCAACCCAATCCGAACAACTTCCAATCAGGGAGGGGCTCCAATGTTTGTCTTGAGATTCCTGTAGTAACGTCAGAGGTGCCAAGAGTGCTAGCGGGCCGCAATGGCCGCACCGCGGCAGCTAAAGGGAACGGGTCCTAAGGGATCTGGGAGCGATGGCAAATTACGGGATGCTTTCCATGGGACAATGCCTTGAGTCTGGAAAGGCCCCCTCCCCATCGACAACAAGAGGGGTGGAAGTGGCTGCGCCACTTACGCGCGTCAACTCCGCAGGGAAAACTACCGAGAACCTCGATGGGGCTGTCTGGGGATCTAGCACACCTTCTACTAACTGTGAAGACTAAATACGCGAGACTTTTTAGGCATACCATCTACCCTCTCCGGGCGGCGGAAGCCTGGCCGGAGTTATAGTAGCCACATTTATTTCATCCCACGCGACATCAAAGCTTTCACTTCGGACCACACATTTTCACATGTAAGCAATTATAAGGGCCTTCCAACCGTAAACATATGGGGTGATCCTTCTTAATACGTTCACCAACTTAAAGCACTGTTGCAATATTTTTCTTGTGTCCTCAGAACTGCGGTACCTTCTATTAGCTTAGACTGTGCAAACGTGCTTCTTATGTGTATTAATTAAACTTATATTTATAGAAGTTACATAGTGTTTTATTTAGTGTAGTTTTATTAATTTATTAGTGTTTAAGAGTTATTGGCGTTTAGCACTTGCGTAGTTTAATTAAGATGTGGAGAACGTGGGAATCGAACCTAACTTGGATATGCTAACATGGATCTCCATTTCATACTTGTAATATATACCTAACGGTATTTTAACATTTCTCGAGTTCTTTCCTTCTTTCCTTCTTTCCTTCTTTCCTTCTTTCCTTCTTTCCTTCTTTGATTCTTTCCTTCTTTGCTTCTTTGATTCTTTGCTACTTTGCTTCGTTCCTTCTTTCCTTCTTTCCTTCTTTCCTTCTTTCGCTCTTTCGCTCTTTCGCTCTTTCGCTCTTTCGCTCTTTCGCTCTTTTGCTCTTTCGCTCTTTCGCTCTTTCTCTCTTTCTCTCTTTCTATCTCTCTTTCTCTCTTTCTATCTCTCTTTCTCTCTTTCTATCTCTCTTTCTATCTCTCTTTCTATCTCTCTTTCTATCTCTCTTTCTATCTCTCTTTCTATCTCTCTTTCTCTCTTTCTCTCTTTCTATCTCTCTTTCTATCTCTCTTTCTATCTCTCTTTCTATCTCTCTTTCTCTCTTTCTGTCTTTCTATCTCTCTTTCTCTCTTTCTGTCTTTCTATCTCTCTTTCTCTCTTTCTATCTCTCTTTCTCTCTTTCTATCTCTCTTTCTCTCCTTCTATCTCTCTTTCTCTCTTTCTATCTCTCTTTCTCTCTTTCTATCTCTCTTTCTTTCCTTCTTTCTTTCCTTTTTTTTTTTTTTTTTTTTTTTTTTTTTTTTTTTTTTTTTTTTTTTTTTGCTTTTGAAGTATTTGCTGCTTTGTTAAATCAACTGACATTCACCACCTGTAGCTGCCATAGAACGTAGGAAAATGTTTTAGGATAAATCGGCTCACGATTGCAATAAACAAAGCACTAACGTGCAATCTTTGCGTATAAATTAATATTAACTACCAGAATATCGAAAGTGCTTCTTTAATTTGCAACTAAATATCCCTCGTAAATTCATGCACACTGCTGCAATTTAATCGTTTTGAAATTGTAATAATGTTTTAGTAAGTTTTTCTTGGATATTATGCTAATAATATGCATTTAGTTCTTGTAGGCAATATAAGTACTAATACAATAACAGAATATGTAATACATCTTTTCAGTTACGCTGCAAAGCACTGTGGCATAATTGTGTTACCGAAATTAAGGTTTGCCAGAAGTAAAGAATCATGATGGATGTCAAAGGAATGTTGGTTCTTTGTTACGACAAGGGCAAGGCCAGTTGAGTTGTGGTGAAAATTTTTATAAAAAAAGCAATGTAAGAAATAGCGTCATTAGCAGTTTTCTAAAGGGGCTCACTTGACTTGTATGAATAGGAAATTCTTTGGATCATTTACAATGGCGACAAAACAGCCACAAAGGGATTTTGGTTGAAAAGGAGTTTTCAGAGTGAAAGTGATACACCCACGTGCATTGTGGTCATTCAGCAGTTTTCGGCGTGGAGCCGATGTGAGCAGTTCGTGGCTAGGAAGCCATTAGAGGAGTCTTCGGCGTCAGGTCGATGAGAAGAGTCCCAGGCGTGAAGCCTATTAGGTCGGTCAACCTGTTCTGTGTTTGATATTTGTCGGTTCATACACACACACACATATATATATATATATATATATATATATATATATATATATATGAGGAACGAATAAAGTTTATCGAGCAATAAACATCCTGCCGTCGGTAACTCTAAACAAAGATTGGTAACCCTTGGTCGGCAACTTTCATTTCGATGTTTCAAAAGAAGAAGCAGTAAATAAATAAGTTGGAAACGGGCATTCCAGTGTTATTAAAACATCCTTCTCACACACACCCACGCATACCCTGAGAGAAACCTCATTGCTCGAAGACTCATTTGCTCGCCATTAAATTACTGCTTCAAATTAGCGTCCACAACGTGGAATTGTGTGCACCCATAAACATTTTAGCTACAATTGCATTATTATAGAATACATTAATTATTTAAAATGTATTTGAAAATGTCAATAAGTGAACCAAATGACTAGTTCGTACAGTGTAATCTGCTTGAAGTTTTTTTCTTCTAAATGTTATTTTAAACAACGGCAACCCTGGGTATTTTCAGCTATGAGCACGAGCCTAACATTTATCACCCCTCCTCCCCGGTAAGTGTAACCTAAGATGTTTGACAAAGTGGTTAAGTTTAATAAAAGCTTTCCCGTACAAGGCCAAGCGCCTTGGGATGCTTTAAGTGCGGCCACTATACAGGATCTCCCGCGGATGTCGGGAACATACTGTCCCCTTCGAGTCCAACCGAATCCGAACAACTTCCATTCGGGAGAGGCTCGAAGTTTCGGTCCGAATTTCCACTAGTAACGTCAGAGGTACCACAAGTGCTATGGGTCCGCAGCGCCGGAATCACGGGAGCTGACGGAGAGGGATTCCCGCCCCTGCGGGAGTGTTTGCTAAAATAAAAATTTTCATTACAAAGTTCTACTTGCGAATGTAAGGAGTACATTATGTCGGCAACACTAGATAAAAAAAACTGAACAACGCAGTGTAAACAAAATAATTTATGCTTTGGATCCTTAGGTAGCTGAACATCAGGAAAACTGTCAAGACAGCTTCCTATGAATGTTTCATTAAACCAAAGAGAGCTTATAGCACAGCTACAAGTGGTTGAACATATGGTTGGCAAATTCTAGGAGCATACAAACATGCTAAAATCTCAAGATCGACGATGTTGTGCTTAGGTCATTAGGTTTCTAAGGGACACGGTTGGTTTTATCGAAACCTTATAATCTAAAACTTTTAATTTACTATAGTTACCTTTTGTAATTTTAGTTTCAAAATACATATTTACAGTAAGTAGAAATGCAAGGTATGCCACCAATAAATTCATTAACAATTCTGTGCAATAATTTCTTGCAAGATTTGATGGAATGCGTATTAGTTACTCTATAGCTTAAAATCTATAATTGCAAGTCAGTATTTTGTAATACTAAATAACTTTTTTCACACATTCAAGTAATTGGAAAACTGTTTCTTTTCGTGAAACCCAATTTAACTGGTTGTAAAGATCGAATAAACCACCTTGGAGAGTTTAGGTAACGCTTACCAAGCTCCATCCTCCATTACTGCACTCCGCTCATGACGCCCGTTGTGAGTAGAGGCGGGGAACGCAGCGTTCGTACGGCGCACACTGCTCCGACATCGGAATTTAGTTCCGTTTTTTTTATAATCGAAGATTTTAAACTAACACAATGGACATATCTAAGATTTTTTATAGAAAACTGCAGCTATTGATGTACTCTTGTACTATATATTGAAATTATTTCTGCTTTAAATTCTTGATTTTCATACGAATTAGTATCATGGGTCTCACGAGCCACAGATTGCTAATCCGTGAAGTAATGTAGCATATAGAGCAGAATTTCAACCCACAAACATAAATATTTGATGGTTTTATGTGCTTTCAAGCCAGAAAAATATAGGATGACATAAATTGTGCGTCGTTGCCAAAAGTTTTTGTTCTTGTTATATTTCTGCCTGGGGTGATGCATAGACAAGAGGCATTTTCCGTAATGAAGTTTCGAATTTTATTCCCCACATGTCATCTTCAGCGAGTTCCCTTTAACAACCGTTGTAAACCAAACCATGCATTAAATTGGACTGTAGTCGGCTTTCAGCCCCCACGTCAAGACTGGCTCTTATACATTGATTTTATTGTATACGAGTCAAATCCGTGCAATTTACGGTCCGATCACTTAGCAACCATACCGCAGACTACGGGACAAAACACGGGCGAGTCCACTCGCATCAACCGCATTTCAAGCTTGACTAGAGCCCTGGAAAATCCGGTTCCCATTGTTGCAGCACAAACTGCGTCTATTTATGTATATGATAAGCACGGGATACTTGTCATCTCCGATCGCAGCAGTTTGTTGTCGTTTCCATAACATGTACTGTTTCCATAGAAACCTCATTGAGATGTGTGTAGTAATTCTCAAGTTCGTTACCACTGAAGCAGCTAATACAGCTCAATTCCTTCCTTTACATTAGGAATGTATAAATATGAATTATTTCTATATGCGTACATGGTACAAAGAGTTTACAGTTAACTGACATTTATCTATCACGATAAGGGAAAACCGCCTAGTTAACTCATATCGCTCGATGAATGAAATATTCAAATGAGTCCAAGATCAATAGTGCTTGGAGTTAGCAGACATTCATCTTTCAATATAAAAGGGGATATATCCAACGTTATCACATTGGACGATGAATGAAACGATGTTCGATTGAGTCCAAGGTCCATAGAGCTGAGAATCACCAGACTTTCAACTTTCAGGATAACGAAGACCTACGTTAAGTCATATCGAACGATGAATGAAATGATGTTCAAATTAGTACAGGGTACATAGAGCTTAGAGTCACCAGACATTCCTCTTTCAGGGTAAGGTAAAACCTCCAACGTTAAGTCATATTGGACGATAAATTAAATGATGTTCAAATGAATACAGGATCAATAGAGCTTGGCGTTACCAGACGTTCATTCATATTTCAGGAAAAGAGAAAACCTCCAACTTTAAGCCATATCGGACGATGAATGATATGATGTTCATATGAGTACACGGTACACAGATCTCAGAGCTACCAGTCATTTATCTTTCAAGATAAGGGAAACCTCCAACGTTAAGTCATATCGGACGATGGATGGAATTATGTTCAAATGTGTCCAGGATCAATAGAGCTCAGAGTTGACCGACATTCATCTTTCAGGATAAGGGAAAACCTCATGTTAAATCATATCGAACGATGAATTAAATGATATTCAAATGAGTCCAGGATCAATAAAGTTTGGCGTTACCAGACGTTCATTCATATTTCAGGATAAGAACCTCCAACGTTAAGTCATATCCAAAGATGAATGATATGATGTTCATATGAGTACACGCTACACAGATCTTAGAGTTACCAGACATTTATCTTTCAGGATAAGGGAAAACCCACAACGTTAATTCATTATATGATAAATGAAGTAACGTGCGAATGAGTCCAGGGTACAGAGAGCTTCGTTACCAGACATTCATTTGTCCAGATAAGGGAAATACTCGAAGAAAAATAGGCCACGCCGTGGCTCAGTGGTTAGACCGCTTGGCTCTCACCAAGGTGGCCCGGGTTCGATCCCAGGCGACCGCAAAGTGAGATTAGTGGTGGACAACACGGCGTTGGGGCGGGTTTTCTCCGGGACCTCCGGTTTCCCCCATCTCATTCCACCGGTGCCCCATCTTCATCTCATGTATCATCAGTGTCACCGCCTGCGGTGCCGTATGTAGTAAAAGCGGGCGTTAAACACTACACACACACACACACACACACACACACACACACACACACACACACACACTCGAAGAAAAACCTTACTTAGATAAGTCGGCTTGGCCGAGATTCGAGCATGGAACTCCTTAAGCGTGAGGCAGTCACACCAGCAGTCAGCACATGACATGGCCCAGGTCTCTTTTGAGGGATTTTTGAGGTCAGACTTTTCACACAAATACAAATATTGCCTTTTGGTATGATCCGGTGCTTAAATCCTCTAGGCTGATCTGTCAACTTTGTTCTGTTGCTTTATATTTCAGACAAGTGCACACGGGCTATTGCGGTGCCATAGTGTACATCTCGGCGTATGTCCTTTAAATCAACTGATGACGGTTACCCGCCCAGGTGTTGACCACACTCACCGCTACTGAACCTGTTATTGCTCCCCAATATCCGCGGTGATATCTCCTTACAGACATCAGAGAGGAAACATTTCAACCCTACAGATTTGAAGGGGCTCAAACGAGGTTACTGTAGCGCCCCGTGGGTCGTAGGGATGGAGGGGTGTGGTGCGGGGATTATCGGAATCTGGATGCAGGAATCGAATTTTCGATAAAGCCCGGCGTTCTACAGGAAGAAGGCATGAAATATTCCGTCACCCGATTCGGCTTCCAATTCGATTAGAATAATTGTGAACGGGTTCGTAACTGAATTACTGGGGCAGTGTTTGAAACTCGCAGGGGGAAATTAGTGGCATAGCGAGGGTTTCGACATGATCTGACATGGGTCTTAGTTGGCCTTGCGTAATGGACAGGTCAAGGTATTCATTTGTTTAGACCTTAAGATACGCTCTGGTTTAACAGACTTGAAGTACGTATGTTCCTGTATTACTGTTTATTGCTTTCGAATACATGACTATATTTTGACAAAAGACGATAAAGTTTCGGTTCCAAATTGCTTTACTTCCATCTAGGTCTTTAGCTCTGGGTGTACGTACAATTATACACGGTATACAGGGTGTTAGAAAAAGGTATGGCCAAACTTTCAGGAAACATTCCTCACACACAAAGAAAGAAAATATGTTATGCGGACATGTATCCGGAAACGCTTAATTTCCATGTTAGAGCTCATTTTATTACTTCTCTTCAAATCTCATTAATCATGGAATGGAAACACACGACAACAGAACGTACCAGCGTGACTTCAAACACTTTATTACAGGAAATGTTCAGAATGTCCTCCGTTAGCAAAGTTACATGCATCCATCCTCCGTCGCATGGAATACCTGATGCGCTGATGCAGCCCTGGAGAATGGCGTATTGTATCACAGCCATCCACAATACGAGCACGAAGAGTCTCTACATTTGGTACCTGGGTTGTGTAGACAAGAGCTTTCAAATGCCCCCATAAATGAAAGTCAAGAGGGTGGAGGTCAGGAGAGCGTGGAGGCCATGGAATTGGTCCGCTTCTACCAATCTATTGGTCACCGAATCTGTTGTTGAGAAGCGTACGAACACTTCGACTGAAATGTCCAGGAGCTCCATCGTGCATGAACCACAGTGGGGTATTTTGACAATTGTCTGCACGAATGATTTCAATTTACATTTTAAGAGAAATACTAAAATGAGCTCTAACATGGAAATTTAGTGTTTCCGGTCACATGTCCACATAACATGTTTTCTTTGTTTATGTGTGAGGAATGTTTCATGAAAGTTTGGCCGTAACTTTTTGTAACACCTGTATACAAATGGATATCGGCGTTTCAAGTCTTTATAATATTTATTACATTAAAGTTACACTTATAAGTGATATGTCAAATGAAAAAGCAAGTCAAACAGTTTTACCAAGATCGGTATAAATATTCAATGTGACTGCCCTTTTTCACACGGCACACACAAGTCTATATCTTCCCAAACGTTGATAAGTGTGTTCTCAGTAATTGTAGCAACAGTTGCTTCAATGCGGTTTCTTAATTCAGGGAGCTCAGCTGGTAGTGGAGACACGTACACACGATCCTTGATGAAGCCCCAAAGGTAAACTTTGCATGGCGTTATGTCAGGAGAACGTGGAGGCCATGCAAAACAAACACTGTCATTGGGGCCCTAGCAGCCTATCCAACTCTCGGGTACAGTGACATTCAACCAATCGCGTACTTCCTTGTGCACCATCTTGCTGGAAAATGAAGTTCTCTGGCTCATTTTCTTCCAACTGAGGTAAGAGTCATTGCTGTAGTGTATCAAGGTAAGAAGTGCCAGTTATAGTAGGTTCACCAAAAAAGAAAGGCCCATTAACGTTTCGCCAGGATACGGCACAAAAAAATATTCACTTTAGGGGAATCTCGTTGTATTTGTACCATCTCGTGAGGATTTTCTGAGATCCAGATGCGCACATTGAGTGTAAACATGCCCACTAAGGTGAAAGGTCGATTCATCACTGAAGACAACACGATCCATAAAATAGCCATTGTCATGAAACATGTCGTTTGCGAAGTTGGCACGTAATCCGTGGTCTGTCGGCTTTAGAGCCTGTTATAACTGTAAACGGTAAGAACGCAGCCGTAAGCGTTTTTTTTACAACTTTGCAAACAGTCGACACAAGAACTTGTAATTCACGACTAGCCTTCCGGACTGATTTCTTTGGGCTACGAGTGAATGACTGTCTCACTCGCTCAACAGTCTCTTCACTTACTCTTGGTCGTCATCTACGAATGTTATCATCACTAGGAGGATCACAACCGAACTTAATGCGGAAGGCACGTTGTACAGCAACTATAGATTCGGTCTTTGCAAACTACAAAACACATAAAGCTTTATTAGATTATAGATGAGTCGTATTTTTTACACATCTGCTTCACTTTCGTACCTATTTTGAGGACATGTTTCGCAAATCATCGCTTGCATCTACGGCGCTTGTGCGACTGAAGTTAGATCCAGCGGTGTGGGTAATTCTGGGGTTGCTGCTGCCATCTGTTCATTTAGTGATGAACTTAAATGTGGGATTGTCTTCTGGAGGGATTTCAAAGTTCATTAGTTGGTCTTTATGTTTTTCTATGTATATCCTCTCCCATATGACGAGTTCACTATGTTTTTGTACGTATTTTAGTAATTCTGTGCTATCTTCAATTTCATGATTTTCAGACCAGAAATGAGCTGCTATTGCGGACTTATCAATATGTTTGTATCTTAAGTGCCTGAAGTGTTCTTTCTTTCTAGTGCCTATGTTCCTTTTTGTCCTCCCTATGTAAATTTTTTCACAGTCTTTACACTTAATCTTGTAAATGCCTGACTTTTCCTCTGGTTTTATCTTATCAGCATTATTACTGTGAAGTAGGTTTTTAATGTTGTAATTGTTTTTTGGTGCCAATGTTATATTGTATTTCTTGAATATTTTTTGGAACTTTTTTGTGGCCCAGGGGTGGTAAGTAAATTTAGCAAATCTAATTTCTTGTTTTATTGGTGTGAGAGCTGTGATCTGTTTTAATCTCTTTTGAAGTTTGAATAATTTTAGTTTTTTATCTACAAGGTTTTTTTTTTTACCGCTGGATGAAACTTCAGTCTCACAAGAGCCGTAGATGCAAGCGATGATTTGCGAAACATGTCCTCAAAATAGGTACGAAAGTGAAGCAGATGTGTAAAAAATACGACTCATCTATAATTTAATAATTTTTCGCTTCACCGTGGTGTTCCAATACAGTTAAATCTCGACATAAAGCTTTGTTTACTAGTCGCCATCTTTGCTATTACCGCTGTCTAGCGGATGGTGGCAGAATCATTGCACGCACATGCGCACTGGTGCCAACAAACAAAACTGAGTTGATTTTACATTTGATAAATCATTTATAAGTAATTTTAATGGAATAAATATTACAAAGAGCTGTAACCCCGATATTCATTTATATACAGCCTGTACTTTCTTTTACACAAATACAAAACGTGTATACAATGTTCCTTTAAGTCTCTGTAGCACGTGCACTCGTCCACCCCTATCACGGAAATACACGGGCGCAGTAGACCTTACTGGAATTGATCCTTCTCGAAACAAGATTTAGAAAGGACTTTTGCATAGTAAGAATACAGTACATATGACATCAGCTCGTGACTGGCCTTGAAGTTCTACCACTGCCCTCCTGCTAACCAATAAGTACGATATGATCCCTGCATACTTGTGATAGTACCTAAGTTGACTCTACTCTTTCCCTCCAAAATAGACAGCATTGGCGATGTAATATCTCGGCAGAACAAACGAACACAGATCATATGACAATATAATGGATGGTAAACGATCATTACTGTAGTACCGTTACATTAAGTGCTGTAACACTCCAAAGTGAATGTATGTACAGTTGTAAGTGCTTTATATATCATTCAGTTACATGTAATTCGTAGTTAT
The DNA here is from genome assembly GCA_030765055.1 of Mantis religiosa. Lineage (NCBI taxonomy): Eukaryota > Metazoa > Arthropoda > Insecta > Mantodea > Mantidae > Mantis > Mantis religiosa. Next base: position 10,043,005 of record CM060955.1, on the reverse strand, counting down.
ATGTATTAAACTTCATTGAAGTAGAACTGAGTTTTACGTAATGAGCATATGACATACGCTTTCTTGAAACAAACGCGAAACGCACTTTGCTTATCGCTGTTGACAAATGCATAGCTGAAATGGTCGCTTTCGGCTATGGAAACAAAAGACGTTAACTCGTATATGTACGTCTTTTGGTGGAACAGCATCGTAGAAACAAATGAAAAGTAAAGAATGTTTTACATTTGTTTACTGATGAACACCTAGTTTTGCTTCTTAGTTGTCAGTTTCTTTTAAACAGCTATGGAGGAAAATAAAAAGAAATGATTTACTCTAGATCAGAAAGTATAATGCATACGACAGGTGGCACCTAATAGATGAAAAACCTAAACAGAAATTGGTTCCGAGTTTGGAATTGCATATACATGCTCTGTACAGTCATTAGTGACGAAAAACATCCTGACCAAATTCGAACTAGGACCTCTCGAACATGAACTCTGTAGGCATTACATCAGAGCGTAAATTTGTAGTGAAAAACCTCTAAGTTTATTAATATGTTTTGTAAAATAAGTTATATAATATAGGAAAGCTGAAACTAGCCAAATTAACTGAATATTTTAACGCTAGACCAATTTCTAAGTATAGTTTGCTTCCTATCTTTATTGATTGTAAAATTTTACACAGGCACTTTTCTTTTACGGAAAATGATGCATTTTCAAATTATCATTTGTACGTAATTCATTGTTATTTTTCCACTTCCCCTTGTTATAAGTACAAATTTATATCAACTGTGTTAGTAAACATTTAACTGTTTATCGTTTGGAATATTTTACTGTCAACTTACACTACTGTAGATACTACAATGGGAATTTGTATGATAGTTATTTGTGGAATACAAATACATACATACGCTGATAAACATAAAATAAGAAAGTCAAATGAATGATCTCTCAAGTCTGTTCTACCAGTGTTACTACAAATGTTAAACAAAAGAAAGTGTAATATGGACTAGAGTGTTATATATCGATCGTCAGATGTCGATGTGCCCGAGTTTTGTTTTTGGTACGTACCATAAAGCAATAACAGTCAAGTTGCGCATACTCGTAAAGCCATTCTCTCGCAACTGTTTCAAGTGTCGTATATCTGGCCGTGTTATAATTCTTGCCGGACTTTCCGGAGCCGCTCCGGAAGCTTTCCCCCACCCCAACATCCGGGAGTAGGGTACTGCCCTGTGAAATTTCATGTTTCTCTGCCTTTATTATTCTTTAATCCGCTTCTTTTAAATTACTTTCTCTAATGTATACTTACAGTAAGGGTTGTGTAGTACTTAATATTTTCTATGAGTTTTCACTGGAAATAAACACTTTGATACTTCCTGAATCCAAAAATATTACTTTTTAGAAATACAGATGGTTATCCCTCTGTGCGCCTATCTTTCAACACTGCAAGAGAAGAAGGGGAACTTGGTTAAATATCCACAAAGCTAATTGATGGAAATTAATCCGTTCTCCACACTAGCCGTACATAGGCTAAGATTTTTTATGGATAGAGTCAACATGAAAAATTCAATGCCATGGCCGGGATTTCAACCACGGATCTCCTGGTTTCCGTTCAGTCGCTCTTAACCTTTGAGCTACCATGGTCAACATGCCGTCCTGACATTAAATTCTCCATTTGACTCATATAATTCCCCGGTAGACCACTAGGGGCTCTCGCATCCAAGATACACCGTTTGTAGCGACTTACCATCGTAAGTATTTCAGTCCCAGGCTTCATCATTTAACGTTTATTATTTTAGTTAATTGACGGAAATTAATCACTTCTCCACACCAGCCTTACATAGGCTAAGATTTTTTATGGATAGAGTCAACATGAAAAATTCAATGCCACGGCCGGAATTTGAACCACGGATCTCCTGGTTTCCATCCAGTCGCTCTTAACCTTTGAGCTACCATGGGCAACGTGCCTCGGATGCCAGAGCCCCTAGTGGCCGCGCCATGGCTCACTGGTTAGACCGCTTGGCTCTCACCAAGGCGGCCCGGGTTCGATCCCAGGCGACCGCAAAGTGAGACTTGTGGTGGAGAACATGGCGCTGGGGCGGGTTTTCTTCGGGACTTCCGGTTTCCCCTGCCATCTCATTCCACCGGTGCTCCATCTTCATCTCATGTATCATCAGTGTCACCGCCTGCGGTGCCTATGTAGTAAAAGCGGGGGTTAAACACTACACATTTCATTTTTTTTCAGATCCCCTAGTGGTCTATCGGGGAAATATATGGGTCAAATGGAGAATTTAATGTCAGGAAGGCACGTTGACCATGGTAGCTCAAAGGTTAAGAGCGACTGGACGGAAACCAGGAGATCCGTGGTACAAATCTCGACCGTGGCATTGAATTTTTCTTGTTGACTCTATCCATCTATAAAGCTGTTCAAGTAAGTCCCTCATTTTAAGCTACCCTTTAAAGGTAAACTATTTTGAAAATTCTGATTTTAGATACATTCATGACAAATTACATATACAGTAGAACTTTGTATATGCTATCAACTTGGACCAGAACCGATCAGAGTTTTACGAAAATTTGGGTCATCCAGAGAATTACAGAAAAACGATAAAAACATTTACATCACCGAAATATTTTCCATATAGTTTATAAATTACTATCGGCAAACTTTCACCTAAAACATATTAATTTACTCCAAAAAGTATTCGTATAATGCAAGAGTTTATATTTATGTATATATAGATGGTGGAGAGTCATCAAAATAAGGTATCTATCTTATTTATTGACTAGTGAAAAGGAGAATACAGTAAAGAAGCATATAATATCTATTCATATAAACATAGTTAAACATTCAAAACTACAGATATACAATATAGGATGCAAAATAAGTATTTTTCTGCATACTGACCATGGTGTAGAATGTTAGGTTTAGTACTTAGTAGGCCCTCCATTCCTCTTTATAATCTCTTGTCTTCTCCTTGGCATGGGTTTCATCAAAGATTGTGTTGTTTCCACTGTAATTTTACGTCATTCCTCTAATAGAACGTTCTTTAGATCCTTTGTATTAGATATCTGATGATTTCTACCACTTTTCTCCTGTATACTCCACAAGTTCTCTATTGGATTCATGTCTGGGGATTGCGGTGGAGTTGGCATCAATCGTGGAGTATTATACAACAACCATAAGCTTGCATCTAGATCTGTGTGTTTTGGATCATTATCTTGTGTGAAAATATATTCCTCAGAAGGACCAATGTTATCCACAGTTATGGGCAGACGTGCTTTTAAGACGTTTGTGTAAACCTCATGGTTTATACTTCCATCAATAAAATACAAATTCCCCATATAATTTGTGCTAATGCAGCCCAGACAAGTACCGAACCGCCTCCATGTTTAACTGAAGCTGTTATATTTTTCTCCCCAAGCTCGGAATTCTTTTTTCCCATATCAGCCGATGAAGAGACAATTGCAGACGTGGAAAAGGAGCTACATACCTATCGCACTCGACCCACAGTCTCTCAAAGGATTTCATTTACAAGCCCACGGGATCTATCTTCCCGGAATCGAGCCCTTCCCGTTAAGAAATCTCCCGGGCACGACTTGGTTCCTAACATTATCAAGAAGCTCACCAAAAAGCAGTTGCTTACTTGTCATCCATTCTCAATGCCTGTCTACGCCTCGGTTATTTTCCTTTCACCTGGAAGTTTGTTCATATAGCAGTCTTCCATAAGCCCAATAAACCCAAACACCTCCCCAAAAGCTATCGTCCTATAAGTCTGTTGCCGACCCTCTCCAAGCTGTTTGAAAAAGTAATTCATCGCCGTCTTCTGTCTTACCTTAATCATAACCATGTTCTTCCGCCTTATCAATTTGGATTTCGTCACAAACATTCCACTACCCATCAGCTTTTACGATTAACTCAGTCAGTTGTTCACGGCTTCGAGGCCCATCAGTATACCACGGCTGTCTTCCTTGATGTAGCACAGGCATTTGACAAGGTTTGGCATTATGGTTTGCTCCTTAAGCTCTACCGCATCGGTCTTCCTAATTACTTATCACATCTAATCCACAGTTTCCTCTACGACCGCAGCTTTTCAGTACGCATTGGTGGAAAGCTTTCATACCCACGTAATATTACTGCAGGTGTCCACAGGGTTCTACTTTGGCCACCACTCTAATATATACATTTCTGATATTCCTGACTTAGCTCCGACTTCTTTAGCTCTTTACGCTGATGACACAGTACTACATTATTCTCATGTTAATCTCCAGCACGCACAACAAGTAGTACAGCTCTCTTTATATCGCCTAACTCATTGGTTCAGCACTTGACGGATCTCATTGAACCCTCAGAAAACCGAAGCTATAATCTTTACTCTTCGCCCATATACTCCGCTTACTCCGTGTCTCTACAGGAACAATGTCCCTTGGCTCCCCACTACAGCTCCCGTTAAATACCTTGGAGTGCTTTTGGACTCTCGACTGACCTGGCGTGCTCATATCGATCCTCTTATATCACTGGCCTCCGGGCGACTTTCAAAACTCTCACCTCTGTTGCATCGCCGTTCCAGCCTCGGCCTACAGTATTCATTGTTACTCTACAAATCACTTATTCATCCGCTTATTACATATGCCTGCCAAGTGTGGGGGGCCGCACACACGTGTCATCTGCGTCGTCTTCAGGTCATACAGAATCGCTTCATGCGCTTCGCTACCAACGCTACATGGTTCATCCGTAATCAGCAGCTCCATCACGAACTAGGACTGTTACCTCTTCACGACTACATTCGCGGGCTCGCCCGTCGTTTCTTTTCCACGCTGCAACAAGTTCCAGGAGCTGTGCATTATAACATCGGCGTCCGTACGCGCCAGCCCTCACGCTTGAAGAGGAGACTACCACAGGACCTGCTTCTAAGTGATACATCTGATTCGAGTGATTCTAGTGCTTGATGTCTGTCTTACATCTTCAATATTGACATAATTTCTCAGAGAGTATTATTGGAGTTCTCACTTAATGTAGTTAGGGGGTGGCCTGTTAGCCTACCCCTGAGTGTCATTGTTCTTATTGTACTGTTACCTTCTTTTCACTCTGATCTGTAAAGCATTGTACCGATCAATAAAAATTATATAAAAAGGAATTCTTTTTTTTTTTTCTCCACAGTATTAGTCGCCCTTTTGACTTAGAGCTCAAATTGATTCTCGTCACTAAATAACAACTTCTTCCGGAAATCAAACCTGTCGTATTTATGTTCTTTTGCAAAAGCAACTTGCTTCTTTCTGTTGAATTTACTGATGTATGGTTTTCTACGGCCTCCATAATCAGCTTCAAAAAGCAAGTTTCTTATATTTTGTGCTGAAACGAACTTTCAGGTGTGTGTTTGAACTGCAATAGCAAGTTTTGGAGCACTTAGTTTAGGCCTTTTCTTGACTTCTCTAACTGTCGTTTCTCCCTCCCGGATAGAACTGCAGGACGACCACTTCTTGATTAATTTTTGTAAGTTTTCTTCTGATCAAACCGCTATATAATAGTCTTCGCTGTGCTGGTAGGTCTTCCAATGTTGTCTCCAAAATTCTTGAAAAGATTTTCCTTTTTTTAAACAACCTGATGGAAATATCTCTTTTCTTTTGCCGTTTCACGACGTTTTCGATCCACATTACTTAAATAACAATCATCGGCTTTAAAAAGAAAGATGGAACTGTAATTGATCGTGAATGAAACAGCACTGCACAAGGAAAGGAAAGGGGTGTGTGTCAGTGAGGCATCATACCTGGGATCTTGTAAACTAGACGAATACTTATTTGACATGAAATGAGCGATAATATTAAATAACGTACAGCTGTTCACTAATTAAGCAATATATAAACCCAAATTGTCTTTTATTTTTAAAACTAGATATGAACCGATGTAAGGAAATAGTTATTGTTCCTTTCTTATCTGATTGTGCTTGTTATATTCTATGTGAATATAGACGAATACTTTTTAGAGCATCTGTGCACTGTATGTACTGTAATAGTCTATGTATTTATACTGTACTGTAAACTAGTCGGTAGTAAGAATGACAGTGAGCTTCATTTGTCTCAGTTTAGTGTATCACTTATCTCATATCCACTTTAACATTAGAAGTTCATTTGACTCTCGAAATAAAACATACATTTCTCTATGATTGTTACTGCTTGTGTGTGGGTCATAAGTCATAACCACAGCTGCTTCATCAACACTGTCTGAAACTGCACAGTCTTTTATTTTCATTTTCAGTAACATAGTAACACATCCCTGTGTAATCGGTTTATAACCTCCGTTATTGTCAATGTGTTCGTCAACAGCAGAACAGCATTCGATATTCTTAAACATGTCTATAAAATCCTCTTCCACACTTATTGTTTCTTCTATCTTGTTTTCTGGCAAGTCACACAGCAGGCCACAACCCATTCCATGACTTTATCAAAATTTCTCTTCCAACCTCCTCCCAAGCAGGTGGGGTGAGTGCAATGAATTTGCTCATTAGCAAGAGAATTCGAAAAATGGACCTACTGAGAATAACAATTTATGGTCTGTAAAACAAGTCTTCAATTACTATGCTAAACAATTTTTTTTTCAGGACTAGTCCGGTTCCTTTAGAAGTACGGGTTAAGGAGGTTTTACTGTATATCCTAAATTTTCCAGGTGTTACCTCAGAAATATTCTTAATTTTCGGTAACTTTTGCATAACTCGTAAATCAAGAAATGGACACAATTTACTACACAAAATCTGTAGATCAAGTTAAAAACAACACCAAATTGACTTATCTAAATACTCAAATAACCTATACTTGAAATAAGGAGAGTTCTGTTCATTTTATGGGAAGTGCGCCCAGTACCGCACACCTAAGGTCTTTTTTTCAAAATTTATAGAAAATGCAATGAAGGACAAGTACCGTATGAAGCTAATAACATACAGAAACAGCATTTGTAATGAACACTCATGAACGCGAGCCATGTTGACTGTTAAAATCTATAGTAAACATTATTGATAGCTGCTCATCTCAAAAATTGCTTCCCAGTACCGGACAGAAGTAAATAAATACATATTTCTAAATAAAGTAAAAGTAACTGCATAATAAATTACAAGACTATTATTCCTATCATAATTATTGTATTTTTAGATAAAACAGAACACAGTAACGTGATATATATTTTTGAAAACGTTCTAGAGAATTATCTCAACAAAATAAAAATGTCTAGAACTAATGAAACTTTCTTCTTAAACATCGTGATCACATTTATAAAAGTCAATGTTCTCTTGCTCAGTACATTCAACGTGACCAACCCTTGCACGATATACACTGAACCCAAGCCTCGTCTGTGATTTCTAAGCAAATGATGTCGGGTGACTCTAAGCTCCATGGACCCTGGGCTCATTTGAGCATCATTTCACCCATTCCATTCATCGTCCGATATGACTTTACGTTGGAGGACGTAAATTACGGAAAATAAAGCAAATCATTCACTCTGTTAGGACATTTCAATCGACACTGGTTTTGGTTTCAAAATTTAATTTTCTTTTACTGTTCTATGGGTCTTCACTATTTCCAGTTTCTGCTCGCACAGAGTTAGAGCTGGGTTCCATATTTATACTTTTATTAATGTTAGTCTTGCGTCCCTTTGCTATTGGTTTGTGCTTCTGTTTTTGTGACATCAACTGTGACATCAACTTATACAGAGTCGATGTTAATGTTTCAGCAATATATATTGCTACTCCCAGGCTCATTTATCCTTCTATCACATTCTTTATTGCTTTTTTTAATGTTTTGTTCTAATTATTTTCCTTTATTTTTGGCCTCTATGTTCACAGAATGCATATAAATAAAATCTAATATAATGTCAGTTCAAGTTCAGTGGATAAAAATATATTTTCGTGTACGGTACTGAGCAACTCACACGTACGTATATATAACGTCATAGCACGGCATGATTCTTTTAAACAGACACTGTATTTTGTGTTTGTGTAGTCTACTTAATACCAAATAATATGATTACAAATATTTAATTAGTTCTTCACTGGACAAGGCAGCAGCAATGTCAGCAAGTTATTAACAGCACAGCTCCACTTCACCACACGACTTCTCTGAACAATGACTTCTGATTTAACGCTCAAAGAGGAGGGAAAACTCCCTTGGTAACAAAGATATTTGTTTGTCTAGATACACACCATGAGCTTCTACTATCTATCGGCAACTACGAGATACTGACAACGGGTGTTACTGGGCGCATCTCCCCTAGCCTTTGTTTTACATTCTGTGCCCTAAAATTTGATATTGTGATACGAATAATGTTTTTATAACATTATAAATTTTTCGCGTAAATACATGTTTCAATAGCTAGGTATTCAGAATTTGAAACATTTCATACTTTGATTATCAAACACGCTTTGATAATTTATTTTTCTGTTTATCCGAGAACTTAACACGTTCACAACTCCTTTAACAGTAGAAGAAGTGAAACATACTATTTAAGCATGAAACAAAAACTATTAGATTTAATGTCGTTCATATGTTTTTAAAAACTGAAAGTTAACTACGTAACATGGTTTACAACACCAGATAAGGTACAGATTATAAATGGTCCCAAAGTTATTCATCCCTAATTATAACATTTTCATTCTTTTGTCTTCTGCTCACAAGAAAACCAATAACAACAATAAATAAATTAATAACTAAAATAGAAACAATAAAGACTAGGAGGAAGGAAAAAAAGTACAACAATGTGACGGCGTTTCCAACCTAGCCCTTGCATCACCATTTGACCCACAGCAAACCATGTCGACCAGCTGCCACAGTAGACGCTAAGTGGGAAAGCGTTTCTATATCACCTTGCCAGTATTATATGCATGAAAAATCGTTGTTTATTTAAGCTTTTTGTAGCTTAACTGGTATATACCAGGTGAATCAGTAGCCCCTTACTCTCGAGTTTATGCAACCCACATTTTACACGCCAACATGAAAACATTGACCCCATTACTAGGTTCTACCCGCGTATTTAACATAGATGTTAACATTCAGTGAAATTAGTACTAATATAGATGTTATCACATCGCTTGTAGTATATTCGTAATTAGACAGCTGACGTTTGTACGTCTGCAAATGTTCACTGCGACGAGCGAATCTCATACGTTACTAGGTAGCTCAGTCAGAACGAGCGCAAAACTGCGATGTCATCTGTCTGCTGTGAAGGTGGTTCGAATCCCCTGCACAGGTACACTGACTTCTTTTTTTGCCATGTGATACTCACAATTTAGAATTACGAGGCATGTTTATTAAGTCAGTGCCGTTTTGCGATTCCGCGGCCGCAGCGCTACGGTTGGCGTTCCGCTCATGCGCGCTGGTTACCTACATCTCTTGTCTACACATTGACGCTATTACAGTCTGATTCTTCATTGTATACGTTGGTTACTGAGTGTTTAAGATGCCTCCGACAATCGTGAGTCCCGCCGATTGTGAAGTACGGGCTGTTATACGATTTCTTAGTGCTAAAGGCGTAAAACCAATCGATATTCATCGTGAGATCTGCGAAGTTTACGGAAAAAACATAATGAGTGCTGGAACGGTAAGGAAATGGGTGAGAGCATATAAAGATGGCCGCACAAATGTGCATGATGAAGAACGGAATGGGCGTCCTTCTGTCGTTACTGAAGATTTGGTGCAAAAAGTGGACGAAAAGGCGAGAGAAAACAGACGCTTTACAATGTCATCATTGTGCGACTATTTTCCTCAATATTGTCGTAGTGTTTTGTATCGCATTGTGACCGAGAATTTCAAGTACCGGAAATTGTGTTCACGTTGTTTTCCGAAAATGTTGACGGATTTGCACAAAACCCAACGTTTAGGCAGTGCATTGACTGTCCTTGAGCGGTACCACAATGAAGGTAAATATTTTTAGACCAAATTGTTACTGGTGACGAAACATGGGTGGCCTACGTCACACCAAAATCGAAACAACAGTCCATGGAATGGCGACATTCATCATCACCCACAAAAGTGAAGTTAAACAAACAATTTCTTCCCAGAAAATTATGTTCACCTTTTTTTGACAGAAAAGGAGTATTGCTAGTGGAGTTTCTGCCTCGTAAGGAGACAATCAATGCAGCGTCTTATTGTGAGACATTGAACAATCTGTGCCGTACAACCCAGAACAAAAGACGTGGAAAGTTGAGTAAGGGTATCGTTTTGCTGCATGACAATGCCCGTCCACATGTGGCTAATCGGACCAAAGTTCTCATCAAATCTTTTCAATGGGAAACTCTAGAGCATTCTCCATACAGCCTTGATCTGGCGCCCAGCGACTACGATTTGTTCCTGCACTTGAAGAAACATCTGGGCGGTCAGCGTCTTCAAGACGATAACGAAGTCAAAACAGTAGTGATACAGTGGTTAACACTTCAGGCGGCAGAATTTTATGAGGAGGGTATTCTAAAACTTGTGCCACGTTATGACAAGTGCCTCAATATTCACGGAAACTATGTAGAAAAGTAGATTAAGGTACAGGCTCTCATGCAAAAATAAAATTATTGCGATATCTATGCACGTGTTTTTTTTATTCCAAAACGGTACTGACTTAAAAAAACTTACCTCGTATTATTATTACGAATATTTCTTAATATTTTCATTTTTAATTATTTTATTTATGATTCATGGTATTGTTTAATGTTTCTTTATTGGTGAACTATAAGTAGGTAGTTGGATTGTTAGAGTCGACACGAAAAATTCAATGCCACGGCCGGGATTTGAACCACGGCTCTACTGGTTTCCGTCCAGTCGCTCTTATTCATTGAGCTGCCGTGGCCAATTTGCCGTCATGACATTAAATTCTCCAATGGACTCATATTTCCCCGGTAAACCACTAGGTGAAGCTGTAGTATTGTCCAGTTACTGATGTATGTGCAGGTACAATATGCTGATAAAACATTCCAAGAATATCAAAGAATGAGATGACCATAACTTTCCCAGCTTTTGGCGCGGGGGGTTGGTGTTGAAGATTTCCACACTGAGCTTTGCTGTTTGCTCACAGGATCAAAATGATGTAGCCAAGTTTCTTCAGCAGTGATTACGTTTGAAAGAAGCTCCGGATCTTCCTCTAACATCAACTGTAACTCCATTTACCCTCATTGCAGCGGTAGGCGACAGTGAATATGTCTGAACTTGTCTGGTTCTCACAGGTGGGGATCAAGAGTACCAACAATGAAACTACTACGGCGTGTTTGTTTCACATTAAGCTAATAGAATGTAATAAGATTGAATTTTAGTGCGAAAAATTGACCGTAAAATTATGATCATTATTTATTGAACAGCCCTCGTGTATATGTATATCTATAGGTATATATATATATATATATATATATATATATGTTCTTCATTAAAGTAGTTCTTTTAAATATTTTGTTTGTAAGTCAGTACATGTGGTTATTATTTTCCTTTTCTGCTACCTATTTGTAAGATATTTTTCATGAACTGACCTTACAAAAGTATACATTGTCAAAGATATCCATCAAAGAACATACAAAATAAAGTTTACTGTTTGCTTTCTAGGGTATTATTTGGCATTGCACTAGATAGTTACATTACATAACCAAATTTTCTGGAGTAAACGATTTCGTATTGTCACGCAACACAGTCTTGTTTGAGGAAAAGGTTAACATGACGTCACTGGAGCGTGTACCATTGATGCCAGTGCAAGGGGTAGGTTTCTGTATACCTCTCTCCCTGCAATACACGTTTACGATTTTAATGTCTTCAAAACCAGGATTTTTGTTAATCTTCTGTAGCTTTGAAGAACGTGCACCTCCCACTGGACCAGGTATTCGTTTTCTGTGATGTCTAGAGCTTCTTTCAGTGGGAAGTTGCATTTTTTAACCGGAGAATAACTTTTGGTATAAAACTAAAATGCGTGTTTTGAAGCAAGTGAAGCTGCAAGAATAGGGAGCTGTAGTGTTCTCTTAGCCTTGGAACTGAAGGTAGCTTCTGTTTCATCCAATTCATTGCCTTTTTAATGTCCTTTAACTGCTTGGAATAGTAAACGATAACAGAGAGTCATATTCCAAAGCGCGTATCCGCTCAGGTGGAAGAGGTGTTGCCGGTATTTTCTCTTTGCACAATTTGGGGCTTTTAAGGAAATCTTTATGATCGCAGTGCTTTGGAGGAGAAGATTTGGAAGCTCAGTCAGGCTGATTTACCCACACCTTTTTCTTATTGAGGTGAGTATCATTTACAGGCGCTTTTCGCTTCTTTTGTTAATTTACTCTCGTGTATGACCTTCCAAATGAACTTTGAAAACTGGAAAACATGTTTTCGGTTTAGAAATTCAAAGCAGACACTATTTAGGTTACTTTAGGTGTCACATTCTCACTTTCTTGGCTGAAATAAGGTTAAAATATGAAAATCCGGGCCCTAGTCTTGAGGTCACTGTTTAAAGCAGGGGCGGCTGGTGACTCTGAAAATCGGTGGTTCACAAATTTATCCATGCAATTTAATTTTTTTAAAGTAACAAATGTTTGTTTAAGCCTACCACTATAGACTGCTGTATACACAATTTAACGGTAATTCCCAGCGTATAACACAACTTGCATATTTCAGAAACACTCTAGAGCATAACACTCTTCTATTTTTGCAGCTAGAAATGGACTTTATATCTCTTCATGGCAGACTTCAAGTGCAAATTGCAAGATTTCGTTCTGGATTGTCTTGGAGGTTCCCTTTAACAATGTAGCATTCTCCAGATAGGCTTTTCAGAACACAGTCTATCTCTGCAATGAAGTTTATCAGTCCTCGAAAAATACCAGGATTGCTTGACGTAGCTGAATCATTGTGTCCTCGTAGAGCTAACTCAAAGGTTCCACAAAACCTAATGCAGTTAACAATAATGTTTAAAACATACCTAATTTGAGCCACTTTCTGGCTGTGTTCTTCAATTGTTCTCCAATATGCACTGTCCATCTGCTCGGTAAAGTGAGATTTGTGGTGGACAACACGGCCCTGGGCGGGTTTCCTCCGGGATCTCCGGTTTCCCCCGCCATCTCATTCCACTGGTGCTCCATCTTCATCTCATGTGTCATCAGTGCCATCGCCTGCGGTGCCGTATGTAGTAAAAGCGGGCGTTAAACACTACACATTTCATCTGCTTTGCTATATTTACATTGCCAAGCATAGCAAAACTGTGTTCTTCATGTGCAGCTTTTAAGTTACGTGTTTTAGCGCGATAATGAAGATGCTGCAAAACATTCACGTCATGTTTTGTCCACGGATCTTCACCGCCAAAGAGAAAACAAGGCTATTTTTAATATTACAACCACACATCAAATTATATTTATCATATACATTGTTGTTAAAGTTCCTGTTCAAATATCTTGTTTTTGTTATGACTACCTATGCGGTTTTTATATTTGGGATGGGACTTCCAAGTCGCTTATTTTCGGTTTTTTCTTCTAAGCTCATTTTTAAAAAGTTTGTGCTAATAGACCCTTTATGGAATTCATTGTTTCTCCTTATATAACACAATATACTTGTATTTAAATAAATCACTCTTATTCACTACTCAAAGCACGATACAGCTAACAAAACACGGTACAAAACATGTGGTTATTCTCTGGTAGGTAATAGTAATCTGTGGTAATAGTTGACCGATGCGAACATTTAATATGAGAATAATAGGTGGCGCTGAAAACAAAAGGAGAAGGCTTGGCATTCACTATTCTCTAGCTGCTAGGTTAACCAACCTTATGCAGCCATGAGCCCGGCCCTTCCCCCTACTTGCCTCGGCACGCCATAGGTTCATCCTGCCTTACACCTCCCCATTGCATACCAGTGGTTTGCAACTGAGAGTGAACTACTTGGCACCTGCAAAAATACAGGGCGCTGAGGGCTACTGCACTAGACATGGTCAAACTGAACGCCAAATGGAACATGCCCTTGCATTAAAGGAAGACCCAGCATTTTGGTTGTAGCGCAAACTGCTACCCCATTGAGAAGCCGCCCCTGGTTTAAAGTGTGCGTTCCAAAGGCAACAACGTGCCGCAAAACAGGTGTGGAGAAGAAGTTGCCTATAGCGCGCGGCGTTCAAACCCAAAGTGTACTACTCGCAACCATATACAACTGAAAAATTAACAGGTCTAAATTTTTATTGACTAACCATATCAGTATTATCACATTCATAAGAATATTAATGTATTAGTTACAATAGTTGCATAACCACTACTATTCACAAATTATATGTAGGTGGGCGCTATGTTGTCAGATTTAACAGAGCTTCAATAGTGGCCTAAAAGAACAAAATAACAGAGAGAGCTTGCTGTTTGGTGATGTGTGCTTTCTGAGCCGAGGATGATCCTAAAAGCCAGTACCTGATTGTCTAGTGCTCAGGTAACCTCAAGGTCATATGATCTCCTCAGAATAGGAGGCTAAGTAAATTCTAGCAACAGCGGTATTTGAAATATAGGATGTCATAGCACATGCCTTAAAAGACATCTGGAATTTGAAGTTCCCAAAGTGTAGAAACTGCATCTTATTGTAGCTAATATAACAAAAACATTGTTTCCATAGTAACCAGGCTGAGGATTACTGCACACATTTTGACCTGGTTACTGCGGAAACAGTATATGTTGTTATATTGCGAATGTACAGGAAAGTACTGTACTATACTAACTGCTTCCATGGTAACCAACTTGAGAATTACTACACACTTTTGGGCCTGGTTACTATAGAAACAGTACATGTTGTTATATTGCTAATGTACAGGAAAGTACTGTCCTATATTAACTGTTTCCATGGTAACCAAGGTGAGAATTGCTACACTCTTTGGACGTGGTTACTATAGAAACAGTATATGTTGTTATATTGCTAATGTACAGGAAAGTACTGTACTATATTAACTGTGTCCATGGCAACCAATTTGAGAATTGCTACACTCTTTGGACGTGGTTACTATAGAAACAGTACATGTTCTTATATTGCTAATATACAGGAAAGTACTGTACTGCACTAACTGTTTCCATGGTAACCAAGTTGAGAATTACTACACACTTTTGGGCCTGGTTACTATAGAAACAGTACATGTTGTTATATTGCTAATGTACAGGAAAGTACTGTACTGTACTAACTGTTTCCATGGTAACCAAGTTGAGAATTACTACACACTTTTGGGCCTGGTTACTATAGAAACAGTACATGTTGTTATATTGCTAATGTACAGGAAAGTACTGTACTGTACTAACTGTTTCCATGGTAATCAAGTTGAGAATTACTACACACTTTTGGACCTGGTTACTATAGAAACAGTACATGTTGTTATATTGCTAATGTACAGGAAAGTACTGTACTATATTAAGTGTTTCCATGGTAACCAAGTTGAGAATCACTGCACTCTTTTGGACATGGTTACTATAGAGACAGGATATGTTGTTAATTGCTAATGTAAGGAAAGTGCTGTACTATATTGTTTTGGTAGTAAACAAGCTGAGGGTTATTACACAATGTTCGACCTCATAAACGTAACGCCACTGACCTCGTTACGTCATATCCACAAAACAAGGGTTTCTCCGCTTCACACTAAATAATAAGGTGGTTCCCCAACGTGCAGATGACGTGAAGACAATGAAGCTTTCCAAATGAATGAACGTCTTAGCTGCATGCAAGTATCTTGGCAGCAGCCTCTGGGTTGGAGGGTTTCCAGTTTCAGTAGCTCCCAGCTTGGTCAGCACTGGGAAGGGTGATCACAGCGAAATGGAAATGTTCCACAGGTAGACGAGCTCAGAACGCCTTAGGCAGATATCGATCTGAAACAGAAAAAACGTGCGTAGGAGGCACGATGGGTCGAAGTAGGGGGCGTGACAGTTCATTCATCATGTCTGCCTAATTGTCTGCCACTGTTTACTCTGCAACACGTAGGGAATGTGCGAGCTTCAAGTTCCTCTCTGTGCATTCTTATATACCAGTATATTTGTTACATTTCTGCACAGCCTGTAGTTTTTCGGAGTTTTGTAATAACTGGTTCCTAGTACTGATGTGTCGCCGATCCCCAAAGTAAATGCGGAGGAGGGATTGCTTTTACCTTGAACAGCACCACTCTTACGCATGAAGCTCTTATCCCATTCTAAACGTTTTCTTATGGACACTAAATTCTGTGATTGTAACATACCTAGAAGTTTTAACGACTTTTTTAAGTTAACCTTCTCCAACGTTAAGCCATATGGACGATGAATGAAGTGATATTCAAATGAACCCAGGGTTCACAGAGGTTACAGTTGCTGGACATTCATACTTCAGAGTAGGGGAAAGCTTCGGAAAAGCCTTATTCAGATAACTCACCCTGACCGAGACTGTCGAGCTCGGGAACTGTTGAACGTGAGGCAGGCACGCTTCCACCACTATACAGGGGTGTGTTGTTTTAATATGAAAGTGTTTTCGTACTTCAAAGTAAAATAAAGCGCCATTAATGGGAGATTTTCGCAGTTATTTTTTCTAGCCTTAAGTGTACTGTGACTTCGTGGGTTCGTGAAATGAAAAGTCCAATTGCACCACTCAAAAATGTTCTTTATTTCCACCGAATTACAGTTGGAACACTTGCCGATTACATAAAATTACGTAGCGCACACAATTACAATTCACCAGTTCGTCCGTTACAGTTCCGCTTGCACTCGCAATTACTTACCCTCCGCCGATGCACGTACGCAGTCCGTCTCGTCACTGGCGCTCCTCACAGCTGCTCGCCAAGAACTGAACTGAACTTTCCTCCAGCCCGACGAGTTGTTGATATTGGACCAACTGGCCAATCTAGAAGGTTCCGGATTAGATGAAATATCCTGTATGTTCGAGAACTCAGGGGAAGGGGAAAGAGACGGCACAGTGGCCCGCGATCCCTCTCCTAATCATCCCTTCAGTTAGTGACAGGAGACAAACGTGTAGGCGTGGCCAGAATGCTTCACGTCTGACCCTACTACGGGCCAGTTCCAGAGGGAGTTCCGACGTTCGGGTGGCACTAGAATGCCACGTATTTTATATTGTGACTACGTGGGTGACGTGGATTCGGAAATCCGGTTTGTACAAATTTGAAGCAACTTTGACTGCAGTTAAAATACGTTAAATATGCAATCAGCTGTCTTCATGGCTGACTAGGTGCTTTGCTGCGTGAAAACAAATGAATGACATCACTGCGGTACACTTCAATCATCGACTGTCGCAATAACCCAAAAACAGCTGCCGCTTCTAACACTTTGCCGGTATTTATAACCCCAGACATTGTTGCTATAATGTCGGAGGTATTCCGAGAGCTCTCGTGGCAACAATAATGGACCTAACGCCTTGAAGTCTTCCTCTGTCTCTTTCTCTCCTGCCCACGCGCCCGGCTCCGGCTTGTGGCAGCCGCACAGTGCCATACGGTGACAATATATTGCCAACTTTAGGTAGAAGCATTGCACAGGAACATTTGTGATTTCTTTTTTCAAGTTGCCTCTCCTAAAGACAAACAACAATTGAAGTGGTATTGTGTTTGATAAGTATGAACATGTAGGAGTAATTAATTAAAGTTGAAATTATTTTACCTAAGCTTATTTAAGGTACTTTTACACTTATTTTCAATTAAAATAGCTGTTTGTGTATCTGGTGAATGTTTAGTGCATGAACAAAACCGCACGCCACCTGTGTTTACGATGAAGATTTTTATTAAGTTTAGATACGAAACAAAGGATGTAAGCTCTGTACAAAGAGACAAAGTTACCCCTGCTTCCTTTTGCCATTCTGCTTCAGTGGCCGCTGGTGGGTTAAATTATTGGTGGTGCACAAATGAAAAATAAAATACAGAGTAGTAATGACTCACCTATGTATACAGATTCTCTGCTGTATTCTCCTTAGACCTGGCGAATCTATCGATAACTTTTGCGTTGAAGTCGCTGATCTTCATAACAAAATCTATCTCAATTGAAAGCATTGCTAATGCTTTCAATCGGTCCTGCGACATTGTGTTCCTAAGGAAAGTTTTTATTCTTTTTAAAGTTGAGAAACAGCACTCTGCTTCAGCGGTAGACATTGGAATAGTTAAGCGTACTCGGAGGAGTTTGACATATTCGCTGAATGTTGAAGTCCATCAAGCACAAAGCGCCGGACATTCTACGAAATTCCTCTCGACTGTAAATTACAGTCAGTTCTCTACGAATTTTTGTTCCAATGATAAAAGGATAGAACCTTATTGTTTCTATAAGGGAATCTCTGGAAGTGTCTTAGAAATTTTCTTGATGAAACAAAGTTGAGGCTACCAGATGCCCCGTGAAGCTAAATCTGTCATTTGCTTCTCTAAGAATGTCACATACTTCAAGAGCTTCTCTTCTTTTCACATCATGATCTTCTATTCTTCTCCTCTTAATTGCAGTTTCTTCGTGTTCCTCGATATCCACGCTATTTCTTACCTTTTGCACTTCCCTTTTAAATGCGTTTAGCTGGGCGATGGCAATGTTGCATTGCAGTCTCGTTTCTGCAGCTGACTGTATAAATGTCCACATGTGGTATGATCTTGTAGAAGAATACAAAATTATAATCTTTCAAAGTGGCCATAAACCCAGAAGCCTGAACAAGTGTGGCGTTGTTGTTTAACAGAGCTCTCTTCTGAATAACCTGCATGCATTCAATTAGATTCTCCCTGTGTTCTAAAAGCAGAACACACAGAAGCTAAGCCTGGAAGTCACGCTATAGCCGTTGCTAAGAGTTGGAGGAGCTAGGTTTATAAACCTCCATTTAAGCAATGCATAAGAAGCCCCTCCCATCTCTTCACCTTCCCGCAACCCCCTCAGAGAGCCTACATTTGGGCGAAATCTTAGGTTAACTCTTCACTGCAAACCTGCGGCTAATACAGCTAATCACTGTTTATTTCGACTTCTGCGGTCATGGGCAGCTACAGACGATAAACGTAATTGAAATATGTTTGTATATAAAACAATGCAAACAAGTACAGCTTTAATGTGCAAAATGCACCTGTTGTATATTCAGAATCAGTGGGTGTAACGCAAACCTGCAACCTTATGGAAGAACCGCCCCTGTTCTGCGGTATCCACACTAAGCGTACTTCGTAGGAAGTCTGGTGCCTATTGGTTAAATCAATCAAGTGCGTTTCTCCTGGCATTTGGAATCCGATACATACTCGTCTTCGTGCATGGCCATATAAGTTCAGTGTGAGTAGCGAGAGAAGGACCAATGCTCTGCGGAGTACAACCCAATCCAAACTCTCTATCTGGTACCACGGGCCCAAATGACCTTGTTGTCGACGGGCCCTAAAACACCACACACTCACTCTATCTGGTACCTCTTAAAGCGTCCACGGTGGCTAGAGTTTGGCATCTATAAATGCCAAAAGCTCTCCCTCTACAATAGAAAAAGTATTGCACCACCCAGCGAATTGGTAACTTGTGAGACTGGTGTCCCAGGTCACCCTTGAATTTTTCGTGGTGTATCCTAGGTTGGTGCTTCATCTCCCAAAATTTCATATGCCTCATTTCCCATTCATCCCGTGCACTTCTCACATTTCAGACGTGCTTCTGGAAACCGTGGAATGTGTGATGTGCATCTTTGTACCCTGTAACCTATAGCCTGCTGTGATTGCCTCACTTGATTCTTCCTGGGTGATGGTAGCAGTACGTCAGGTGCGCTAGCTGTCTCCCTAAGCTGTCTCACTCGGTATCAGACGGAAGTATGTATCTGAGAGTATCAGTTTCTGGTTTGCGGTACGATGTGTCAGCAAATTTAGCTCAGGTAGTGTTAGACGATCCAGAGGCAAGCCTGAAAGGGAGCGGTGTGTGGCTGTGAACAAATAATTTATCAGGTAAAAGAGAGGTTTCTTATTTCTGACCTTCTTCCTGCTGCACGAAGGTAATCTTGTGAGCCTGATACTACAATACTGATGAGTCAAACATACTTTTAAACGCTTCAAATTATTTGGTTCGTATGTCAGCATAAAAATATTGACCATGGCATTCCTTTTGCTTGAATGTGTTAGGTGCAGTGACTCGCTCACGTTTTATGTGTAACACACTCAATATCGAACAAGAATTCAGAACACAGTATGGGAAAAACGAGCTTTCCGATACATTCTGTTATTTCGTTTGTTTCAGATAAATATGGGGAGGAATAGAGGGAACTGGATGGCGGGGACATGAAATTAGCGATTGATGAAGTAACAGAGGGGGGGGGGATAAGCATTAGGGAGGCAAATGAATAGATCCATGTCCCTAAAATTACATTAGGACCCAAATTAAAGTTAATTTCTGCAGGAAATGAAATAAAAGTGAAACCTGCCATTGATATACATAAAGGTACTTTTTTCGGAAGAGAAGATGATGCGCTGACAAACCAAATAAAGTTATGTAGCCATCTTCTGCAACTACAATAAAAATGGATTTTATAAATTAGCACTAAAGTGTGCAAGATGCAGTTTTGAAAACAGCATTTTCTTGTTGTGGCATCTACCCCTTAAACTACAATGTTTGTAGCGATTTCAAGTACAAAAGGTGACAAAAGTCCTGAGTTTTGAATATAAAAAAAAAACGACTGCATCATTTGTGACGAAAATTTCATGAATACTGGATATGTAGGTTTTGGGTCTATGAGAACTTTGTGAAATCTTAAAGGGGACCCCCCTTGATTATAAGCGTGATATTTGTCTTAAAAAGTAGTTTTTTTTGTAATTTACGTCCCAAAACGTTAAGTCATATCGGACGGTGAATGAATTGGATGAAATGATGTTCAAATGAGTCCAGGGTCCATTGAGCTTAGAGTTACCCGACATTCGTATTGAAGGATAAGGGAAAACACCGGGAAAATCTTATCCATATAACTCACCCTGACCGAGATTCGAACTCGGGACCCCTTGAACGTGAGGCAGACATGCTACCATCTACGCTACCGAGGCGGGCTAGATAAAAAAAAGTAGTACAAAGATGCATGGAGATAACGAAGTAGTCTTATACATTCACACTGTCCGATATAGGGTTCCTTGTTTTCAAATTAGGAAAACTGGGAGAATTATGAAGTTTCTCTTGATAATACTTACTGTGGATAATATATTTGGTACAATTACACACATATGAAACATTGTTTTCAAAACTAATTGTTATTATTGACTGTGACCATACCATTTCGCCTACAGCCTGTGAGTTACCTGGGATAAGGTTTTCCGGGGTTTTCCTTTCTTCCTTCCTTTCTCTCTCTTTCTCTCTCTCTTTCTCTCCCTCTTTCTCTCCCTCTTTCTCTCCCTCTTTCTCTCCCTCTTTCTCTCCCTCTTTCTCTCTCTCTTTCTCTCCCTCTTTCTCTCCCTCTTTCTCTCCCTCTTTCTCTCCCTCTTTCTCTCCCTCTTTCTCTCCCTCTTTCTCTCTCTCTTTCTCTCTCTCTTTCTCTCTCTCTTTCTCTCTCTCTTTCTCTCTCTCTTTCTCTCTCTCTTTCTCTCTCTTCTCTCTCTCTCTTTCTTTCCTTGCTTCCTTTCTTTCCTTGCTTCCTTTCTTTCCTTGCTTCCTTCCTTCCTTCCCTCCATCCCTCCCTCCTTCCTTCCCTCCATCCCTCCCTCCCTCCTTCCTTCCTTCCCTCCATCCCTCCCTGCTTCCTTCCTTCCTTCCTTCCTTCCCTCCATCCCTCCATCCTTCCTTCCTTCCCTCCATCCGTCCTTCCCTCCTTCCTTTTTTGCAATTTACGTCCTCCAACGTTGTCATATCAGACGATGATTGGAATGGGTGAAATGCTGCTGAAATGAGCCCAGGGTCCATAGAGCTTAGTTACCCGACATTCGTCTTTCAGGATAAGGGAAAACCCTGGAAAAAAACATTATTCAGGTAACTCACCCTGACCGAGATTCGAACTCGGGACCTATTGAACGTGAGACAGACGCGCTGCCACTACGCTCCCCAGGCGGGTTTTTTCCGTGGTTTCCGTTATCCTGAACGATGAATGTCGGGTAACTAAGCTCCATGGACCCCGGACTCATTTGAACATCATTTCACCAATTTCATTCACCGTCCGATATGACTTAACGTTGAAAGACGTAAATTGTAAAAAAAAAAAAAAAAAAAAAAAAAAAAAAAAAAAAAAAAAAAAAAAAAAAAACTACAGCCCATTGTATTCCACGCCAAAGATCTGTTTTCTAGTGTCATTACTTTCTCTGAACACCATCGTCTTTTTAAAATATACTTTATCAATAGTGTTTAGAAAAAAGATCTTAGTTTTTCTATTGCCTATAATGATTACATAAATGGAGATTTTGCAGAAAGATATATACTGTAGGACCCTTAAATATAAATGCAAAACAGTTTTAGAAAAGTATCTCTGTCTGTGTGTGTTTGTAAGTGTGTGCGTGCATGTGTGTTTCTGTGACGAACATAACTCGCAAATGGAAGGTCGGTTAAATAAAAAATTTGGTTTGGATAGGTAGTCAGATTAAAAGATTCAATGCATTAGTCGGATTTACCATTCAGCTACCATTGGCAACGTGCCAGAACGACGTTTAATTATCCAACTGACTCGTAACAGCAGCCGAATGGAGGCCGTGAGATCCGTGGTTCAAATCCTGGCTATGGTATTGAATTTTTCAGTCTGCTCTGCCTATTTTTTAAAATAAACATTATTTATTCTCCTTTAATAAATACAAACAATGGAGAATCTGTTACTCCAACGTCATTGTGACAAGATTTGAATTATATGGCATTATTAAAATTACCTTAGAAAGCAAGATAATGGGAAAATGTTATTGAATGAATGTTATTTTACACTGGATGTGTATAAGCCAAAGGAGAAAACTTGGAAAATGAAGTCTTTTTTTAATCTCTTAAATTGAAGTCCAGATGCTCATTTAGGAGGTTCCATATGTGAGGCTGACGTCTCATCCGGTTTCTGTCCTTAACCATGAGTTAACTTCTGTTAGCTCGAAACTGAGGCAATAATGGTAGAAACCAAAATTCAACAATTCTGGGTGTGCTCTGTTGATCCCTTCTAGAAGTTCCGTGATAATAAACTGAGGTTAAAGAATTTTCTGACTTAAACGCGATCAGCACAAACCTCAGGCTACACACGAATAGTGTGGAAGAATTATTAATATCCGCTGAACTTGGTACTGAAGTTCAACATCTTGCAAGAAGAATACACGAAAATGCCCCAAGAAAATCTCATACTACCCACTATATAGGAAAAATGTTATTTTTCCAAAAGAAACCAGCTAGATATTCTGTTTAATTTAACATTCTTAAGACATTTTCATACGAATGAAATATATACCTTCAACTTCTTATCAACTTTCTCAGAAGTCCATTTCATTCTCGATGATTCTTGCTTAGCTGGTAAAGAAATAGACAAAACACAAGGATTTCCTTAAAGCTCATAATTTGTTGAATACATTTCCTTTTCTTATCTCTTATTCGTACAAAGAGATCATAATGTCATAGCCATCACAAGCGATAAACTCTTTAAAACAGTTGACTGTCACATAGTCTACTGTACTCCCTCGTACCTGCAATAATATAGTATTTATGTTATAAGGATTAAAATTTCATTACGGAGGGAAATCGGTACGTAGGCAGCCATGCTGGGCCTATTGTGTCAATGCCTCAAAGTGGGGCACAACCGAAAGGAAGGATGAGGCTAATGGAGACAGAGGCTGCGCGATCCAAGGAGCCATGGCAGTACAGAGGACAGGGTCCTTACAGTTTACTTGGATAGACTTTCCCCGATAGGTCAGGACAACGAACTCGCTCCCTTACAGCGGGACGGCAACGAGCTCAGCAGCCAAACCCCAAAGGTCCCAGGTAGGCGATCCGAGCCCCAAAGAACCCTGGCTGGCGGTCCCGAAATGCTCCCAACAGAGGAGCGGAGACAGGCAACTGACCTACCGAAGGAAGAAGTGGTTTTCCTAAGAGCATATCATCCTGCCATGCACCGCCGAAACACCCGCCGACACTTCTACCCTGTAAAAGAGCACCAGATGAAAGATGATATCAAATAATAACGGAGATGAAATGTAGGGACTGGAAATTCGCCTAGCGATCCGGGAAATCCCGGAAAAAACGCATGGGTCAGGAAGATCGGCCACGGGAATCGAGCTCGGCCCTCCCGAATGAGGGCCACAGGCGAAACCGCCTGCACTATCTTGCTCGGTACCACTACTTATAAAATTAAATATGAATATTTCATTTATTATGAAAATATCTTAATTTTGGTACATTAACCAAAAGTATTAGAACCATATTTGAAAAATAATAATTTTCGAAACAATATAAAATAAAGGGTAGATTATTTGAGGGAACTTTTTAAGAAATGTATTTGTTAATTTTTCGAGGTCACTACTATGAACACTTATTTATCGTTTTTTGGTTATGCTGTTTTTGAATTGGCACAGAGAGACCTACATCTAAACATGTTATTCTTGGATCCCACGCATGTGAGAATATTGACATTTTTATATCAATTTTTGGAGTGGAAAACAATTCTTTCTGTAATTACGAGAGCTGTTCAATAAAGAATAATCATAATTTTTTACGGTCATAATTGTTCGCCCGAAAATTATATCGTATTATAATCTGTTAGCTTAAAGTGAAACAAACACACCGTAGTAATGTCATTGTTGGTACTCCTGGTTCCCACCTGTGAGAACCAGCTAAGTTCAGACATGCTCAGTATCGCCTACCACTGCAATGGAGGTAACACGCGAGGAACAATATGCGGCTTTGAAATTCTGCTTTCGTCTCAACAAATCTTCAGTTGAGGCCTATACACTGCTACAGGCCTATGGAGAGTTTGTTGTTTCCTGCAGCACAGCTCGAAGGTGTTTTAAAATGTTTAAAGAGGAGAGACAATCAATTTCAAAGGAAGGTGAACCCGGTGCCCTAGTTACTGCTCTTTTGGAAGAAATCACACACATCAGTAACCAGAAAAAACTACAGGGATGTCCTGAAAGCATTGCAAGTGAATATCCTGCGCAAAAGACCACATTTCCATGAAGCAGGCTGGATGCTGCAACACGATAATGCGCGGCCACATATTGCCAAAATTGTTGCTGAATATCTTGCAAAAAACAACGTGAATTGCATCCCTCACCCTCCCTAAGGTCCGGACTTAGCTCCATGTGACTTTTTCTATTACCTACCTTGAAGAAACGCTTTCGTGGGTGGGTCACGCCGTGGCTCAGTGGTTAGACCGCTTGGCTCTCACCAAGGCGGCCCGGGTTCGATCCCGCAAAGTGAGATTTGTCGTGGACAACACGGCGTTGGGGCGGGTTTTCTCCGGGACCTCGGGTTCCCCCCGCCACCTCATTCCACCGGTGCTCCATCTTCATCCCATGGGAGCTAACTTGCTCAGTATTTTAGGTGACGACCCAGTGGCCGTGGTTAAGGCACTGCGGTTTGTTACCGAAATTGGTTTTAATAAACAAGTGTGACTTGTGTTTTATATTTATTAATTTTAGAGATTTTAAATTATTAGTCTTTAGATGGTTTTTTAATGTCCTTTTAACAGTTGAGTGGCTTACTATATTTTACCTTTTCAGCTAAATGTTTGGTAGCTTTTAGGTTTTAGTGTTGAATTCGGGCCCAAATGACCTTGTTGTCGACGGGCCCTAAAACACCACACACTCACTCACTCACTCACTCACTCACTCACTCTTCATCCCATGCATCATCAGTGTCACCGCCTGCGGTGCCGTATATAGTAGAAGCGGGCGTTAAACACTACACACACACACACACACACACACACACACACACACACACACACACACACGCGCGCGCTTTCGTGGGTGGCATTATCCATCATCAGAAGCAGTGGTGAAGGCTGCGGAGACGATTTTGAAGGATATCTCAAGAAATGGTTTTCAGCATGTCTTTGAAGACTGGCAGAAACGCTGGGACTTGTGCATCGAATTTAGGCGAGACTATTTTGAGAAGCACCATCAAAATTATGAGAGAGTAAAGGGACGTTGTCCGAAAAAAAATGATAATTCTTTATTGAACCGCCGTCGTAGAATGCGTAACAGGTAAAGTTAAAGCTCTGAAAATATTTTACTAGCTCGAAAATTTTAATTTCGTTAAACATTTCTCGACAGGTTGATACTTCGTGGCAATCGGGTACGTTCCACGCGCGTCCACTAGTTCATTTTCAAAATGTGAATACATTAAATCAAATGAATGGTGTCCACAAATAAAGCGTAATCATATGAAATAAGCCCCCAATAATGTACTTGTAATCCCAACTAGGTATTAATGATATCTACTCAATTATCGGTTACAGTTAGTCCTCTGCAGCTACGTCATACAAACGTTTCGTCCTTATTATCCTGACGATTGATGAGGGTATGAACTCTCTCTGTTTGCAGTAGAATTATTACCAGCATTCACCAAGTACATCATACTCTACGAGCGCCACAGTTATTTCTCCACACATTATGGACATACTAAAACGTGAGGTTTCCATAGTAACCGTATAGAAACCTAAGTCCTAACTCACAGCTCTATATTAGCCATATAATAACATATGTTGCTTCCATGGTAACCAGGTCCAAAAGTGTGTAGTAATTCTCAACTTGCTTACCATGGAAATAGTTAATATAATGCAGTACTTTCCTGTACATTAGCAATATAACAACATATACTTTTTCTATAGTAACCAGGTCCAAAAGTGTGTAGTAATTCTCAACTTGGTTACCATGGAAATAGTTAATATAATGCAGTACTTTCCTGTACATTAGCAATATAACAACATATACTTTTTCTATAGTAACCAGGTCCAAAAGTGTGTAGTAATTCTCAACTTGGTTACCATGGAAATAGTTAATATAATGCAGTACTTTCCTGTACATTAGCAATATAACAACATGTACTGTTTCTATAGTAACCAGGTCCAAAAGTATGTAGTAATTCTCAACTTGGTTATCATGGAAATAGTTAATATAGTACAGTACTTTCCTGTACATTAGCAATATAACAACATGTAGTGTTTCTATAGTAACCAGGTCCAAAAGTATGTAGTAATTCTCAACTTGGTTACCATGGAAACAGTTAATATAGTACAGTACTTTTCTGTGCATTAGCAATAGAACAACATGTACTGTTTCTATAGTAACCAGGTCCAAAAGTGTGTAGTAATTCTCAACTTGGTTATCATGGAAACAGTTAATATAGTACAGTACTTTCCTGTACATTAGCAATATAACAACATGTACTGTTGCTATAGTAACCAGATCCAAAAGAGTGTAGTAATTCTCAACTTGGTTATCATGGAAACAGTTAATATAGTACAGTACTTCCCTGTACATTAGCAATATAACAACATGTACTGTTGCTATAGTAACCAGATCCAAAAGAGTGTAGTAATTCTCAACTTGGTTATCATGGAAACAGATCATATAGTACAGTACTTTCCTGTACATTAGCAATATAACAACATGTACTGTTTCTATAGTAACCGGATATAAAAGTGTGTAGTACTTCTCAACTTGGTTAGCATAGAAAAAGTGAATATAATGTGGCGGTTTCCTATAGTTTAGAAATACAGCATGTGCTCCTACCACAGTAACCAGTAAACATGTGTGCAGGAAACAACAAGTTTGCTCTAGAGAAAGAAGTAACTTGGTTTGTGTCACACAGTTTCCAAAGTAACCGTGGAATATTGGCTGACGACGTTTTGTCATGGCTACAATTTAATATAGCGCAGTTGTAATGTAAGCAGGTAGGAAGTTTAAGTGGAGCACTGCTTCAAGTGTTAACATTACTCTGGCAATATGTACCTACAGAACCAAAGGGGATCCAATTCTTCTTTATTTGTTTGTTTCTTTAGCTTGGAGACGCCGAAAAGATTTATGAGAGAAATTTTCCAGCTGAACGACGTCGTCCAGTTTTTTTTTTTTCTACTTCTCCCTTCAGGAAAGTTTTGCTCTCATTGGTTTCTTTGTCTATGGCACTTTTCATCTGCTGGAATTTTCTCCCTATTCACTCATGAATTTTTAACCTGGGAACGTTTTAGTTAAAATTGGTTTAAAACGGAAAGGCAAAAGAAATAAGAATGCTCTTATTGCATATTGAACACTCTATAAGTGTTTAATATTCATGTGACAGCTAGCGGATAAAAATGTACTTATTTCTGATGCCGGGACTCCACAATTGACAGAAATTGCATTAGACCGTAGAAATTGTCACTAAAAGTTCTCTAGTTACTGTCAATAATTTAATTTTGAGTTGCGTTCCAGAAATCAATGACAGAACTGCTTTGTCAAATAGTTGCATGTAGTTCTCTGACAGTAGTGTGCACACCTAAACATCGAAAATATGTTTTGAGGCCTGGAATTGAAAAAAGAGCAACAAATGATCCTAAAGTTACGTATATCTTAAAATAGTTAACCTAATCCGCATTTGTGGCGCAGTAGTAGCGCATCCGCTGACCATCAAGAGGCCTGAAGATGGAAGTCAGTTATTTTTTAAATTAACGTCCTCCAGTGTTAGGTCATATAGAATGATGAGTTAAACGATGTTTAAGATGAGACAGGATACCTAGAACTGAGAGCTATCTTTCATTTTTCAGGATAAGGGCAAACCTCTAACGTTAAATCATATCGGATGACGAACGAAATGACGTTCTAATGAGTACAGGGCCCATAGATCTTAGAGTTACTAGACATTCATCTTTCAGGATAAGTAAAAACCTCCAACGTTTTGTCATTAAGACAATGAATGAAATGGTGTTTAAATGAGTACAGGTGCATAGAGCGTAGATTTACCAGACTTTTATCTTTCTGGATAAGATAAAACCTCCAACGTTAAGTCATAAGGACTGCAAATGCGACGAAACTCATCCTACAGGGATTTGGCTGGGACGTGTGTGACCACCCCCCGTACAGCCCTGACTTCGCTCCTAGCGACTTTCATCTCTTTTTGCATGTTAAATATTTCCTTGGCGGTCAGCACCTCAACAATGAAGAAGAGCTGAAAGAAAATGTTTCCAACTGTTAGGAAGGCTTAAGAAGGTATTGAAATATACAGAGTTGCCAATTTGGAGCAAAGCAATGTTATCAAGGAATGTTTTCTTTTGCAGATGAGAAACAAATGGGGAGAGTCTTGGGCGCAAACAGTAAGGGAACTGAAGCAACTGAGAGGTATGGAACATATTTGGAGAAACGAGGATTATTATTATAGGGTCTTTTGGAAAGAGGTAGAATTAAGGCTGGAAGATTTAGATAGCCAAGTTATGTTTACCAGTGTAAGGGAGGAAAGATCATTGATGACATATAGGGAAATAAAGACAGTGTGAGGAAGGGAGAAATACATAGATGTGTGTAATAAGTCAGGGCGAGAAGGATTTGCCTGGGCAAGGACAATAGTTAGAAATTGGACAGGTATTAGATATGAAAAGGATACAGGGAAATGCCCAATGTGTGGAGAAGAGGATACAGATTGGCATAGTATACTTTACGGCAAACAAACAAAGATATGGAGAGAACAAATTTGGTAACAAAATTGGGACAGTTTTAGGGTTGCGGGGGAGGTATTAATAATAAGGAAATGTTATTGGTAAAATGTAAGAAATGTAGGTGAATATCTGGGGAAAGTTAGAGAGAAATGGTTAAGATTGATGAAGAATAACTAACTTTTAAGGGCTGGAAAACTAGAACGAGGGATACAAGGAAGAGGAGGGTCATAAATATACGGAAAACCAGAGATTATGTGTACTGACTGCGTGAAAGAAATGTTACAAATGTCAATATATGAATAAAATTGTATGTCCAAGAAAGATGAGAAATAAATACAAAATACAAATACTGAACGTGTCTTGTATTTGTATATAGCATACGTACATAAACAAATACGGACAGAGAAATTTGAATAAATGTAACGTAACAGCTGTGTTTTGTTTCTACTAAATGTTAATCGAGGTAAGTGTTTGCAGAGCGTGTTTGAGCACTTAAATTTATTTACATAGAAGTGTAGTGGCTCCTGAGGCGATAGTCAAATGTTCAAACACCAAGTGGCTATGCTTGCTTTGAAACTGTGCATACTGTTTGTATATTCCATGACTCAATACATACTGAAATTAAGAACTACAAAATACCTTGTTGGAAATGGTTTACTGTCCAGCACTTTGTGCTTGATACCTGTACTAAAGTTATCTGTGTACAGTTAAGTCAAAATCACTCAAAACTACGTTAGGTTTTTCATCATATAAAAAATATTACTTCGTTGTACTTAAGTTAATTGATGGAAATTAATCATTTCTTCACACTAGTCGTGGATAGATAGAGTTAACTTAAAATTCAATGCCACGGCGGGGATTTGAACGACGGATCACCTGGTTTACGTGCAGTTGCTCTTACCCATTGAGCAACAATGGTGAACGTGCCGGGATGACATTAAATTTTCCTATCGACTCATATATTGTCCCGGTAAATCACTAAGGGCTCTAGCATTCGGGCACACCGTATAGAGATACGCCTGGGACTTAATTACTTAAAATAGTAAGTCGCCACAAACGGTGGTGGTTTAGTGTTCAGTGACACTTCCGTACCAAATGTGGAAGAGACTCATCTACCGGAAAGGCTATTCGTAAATCGTATACAAGATTCAGGGATACGTGCTGCATATGTAAGGGAAAATCGACTGGGGAATAACAGCGGAACGTGAGTCTAAGAAGTCAACCTACCGGACAGCAAAAGAACTTGAGCTTCCACTGAAAACTCTATGGCGGATTTTGAGGAAATGTTTACAAATAAGGCTCTACCGTATACAATTGTTACATGTCTTTAAAACCACTGAATATGGTTTTCAAGTGTCCAGTGCTTCCCGTAGGGGAGAGTATCCGTCCTCTTCAGCTGCTGTAGTGCGAGCGTTGCGGAGCCTTAGCACTCATGGCACCTTTTACGTCACACAGAGGAACCTCGGGCTAAACTATCGAGCCCCGCCCTGAATGGGAGTTGTTCGCATTGGTTTGGACCGAGGGGGCAGGGGTTTGCCTAAAATTCATGGGTACTAGATTGCAGAGCTAGCAGAAGGTGTGGTACATCACCAGTTGGCTCCACCGAGTTTATTCGGTACTCTTCCCTGCGCGGTTGACGCGCGTAAGTGGCGTATCCACTTCCACCCATCTTGACGTTGTTGTCGATGGGGGGAGCGGTTCCTAGACTCCAGGTATTGCCCCAAGGAAAGAGTCCCGGCGTTTTCCATCGCTCCCGGGTAACAGAGGCCGGAGTATTTGGACTTTCGGTAGACCTCACTGAACATTGTCCTTCTTTATTGATTTTTCCGCATTAATGGAAGAGGGTATGTTCCCGAAACGGTAATTTTCAGTGATGAAGAGTCTTCACCTTTAAGGGTATGTGAATAGACGGAACGTAAGGATTTGGGGAATTGCTAATCCGAATAAAGCTGAGGAACACCAAAGCGATTCTCCTGAAGTGAATGCGTTTTGTGTAATGTCCCATGAAATCTTCCTTGATCGTACTGCGACAGGTCATGCGGCAACAATAGCTCCTTCTAAAATTCGAAGAGGATACTGCAGATTTCATTCAACTGGATGGTGCCCCACCGCTTGGATAGCAGCCTTCGTAGTCATCTCAAGGAGCCTGGATAGGTCATGCGCCTCAGGAGTATGGAAATTTCATTCGTTAGCCACCTCGTTCCTCTGACATACCCTCCTGTGATTTCCTCCTGTATGGTTACATAAAGGACCATGTTTGCCTACCACCAGGTCCAACAACATTGGATGATCTTCGTGCCCGCATCACAGCACCCATTGACAGCAACATACTACACAATCCCGCCTCTGTAGCATAGGGGCTATCGAGTCAGCCTCAAGCTAAAGCGGCCCTGAGTTCGAATCTAAGTTAGCATGAGTTAACAGGATACATTTCTTGGGAGTTTTCCCTTATGCTCAAAGATGAACTTCTGGTAACTCTAAGCTCTATGGACTCTGTACTCATTTGAACACAATTCCATTCATCGTCCGATATAACTTAACTTTAAAGGTTTTCCCACATCCTGAAAGATGAATATCTGGTAACTCTAAGCTCTATGTATCCTATAGTCATTTGAACATCATTTCATTCATCGTCCGATATGACTTAACGTTGAAGGTTTTCCTTTATTCTGATAGATGGATGTCTAGTAGCACTATGCTCCAATGGACCCTGAAAACATTTGAACATCATGAATTCATCGTCCGATATCACAACATTGCTTGTTTTCCCTTATTCTAAAAGATGAATATCTGTTATGTGTTTCAAATGGGAAGGTGTTGGTTGTTGAGCGCTACTAGATGAGCAACCAATCGGAGTCCTGTAGTGTTGTCGTATTGCATTCCCGCTAAGTGGTGTGTGACGAGCGGCAAACTTACTGTTTGAAATACTATTCGCGCTTAGACAAAAATTCAGAATTTGCCCAAACTGATCCATGTTGAAGGTAAAGAGTAATGTATCTAACATAACCATGAAAACCCCACATTTTTAGCTGAAATAGTTTTTCTAATACAAATAATTAAACCACTATTACCTTATTATAACAATAAATCGCGACGTAAGCACTGTATGAATATCATTATTGGTTGGCATGTATGTGTGTACGTATATTTGTAATTAATCAGAACGGAAGCGTAAATGTTTGACATGACGTGATAAAAGAATTACTTTGAATAATCCAATTCGAGCGAGAGGAAATAATAAATATCCTGCTGCCCTGGCAGAAGGTTTCTGGTCACATTATATCTTTGCTTATGAATGGTTCGTGATCTCTATTTACTCCAGAGAGTTCAAAGTGGTTGGTGTGTATATACATAAACTTTTAATTACTCAGAACT
Source organism: Mantis religiosa (assembly GCA_030765055.1). Lineage (NCBI taxonomy): Eukaryota > Metazoa > Arthropoda > Insecta > Mantodea > Mantidae > Mantis > Mantis religiosa. Next base: position 10,010,213 of record CM060955.1, on the reverse strand, counting down.
GAAATTTAAACTACTGCATGACGTAATAAAAGAATTACTGTGAATAAATCAAGGTGTTAAATTTGAGAAAGAGCGAGCATTTCATTTCCTGTTAGCCTGTAGAATGCTGTATGCTTTTGTTTATGAATGAATGCTGGATTAGAAGTGTTTATTTACACTGAAAAGTTCAGATCAATATTATTCAGTTGTTCTTTACACAACAGTAGAGTAAGAGTTAAATAGTGCAATGGCTTCTTAGAGTGAATTTGGTGCCGAGTCAAAAAGGCAAGTATTGCGAAGTCAGGTTAGAAGTATTATTTTTAAGGTGTACACGTTCTTCAAAAATGTGATTGGAAACAGACACTAAAATGAGTTACTGCAAAGAGTACTTGCATTTAAAAACACGGAAAAAGTGCATCAGCAGGATCAACTTGCAATTGAAACGGGACACGAGGTAATACACGTCCCAATGTTTTTATATTATACGTCCTCCAACGTTAAGTCATATCACACGGTGAATGAATTGGGTGAAATTATGCTCAAATGAGTCCAGGGTCCATGGAGCTTAGAGTTACCTGACATTCATCTTGAAGGACAAGGGAAAACTCTGGAAAAAACCTTATCCAGGTAACGCACCCTCACCGAGATTCTAACTCTTGAACGAGAGGCCTCCCACCGTACCACTGCCAACATAATCCAGTTGAGTTGACGTGGGCATAAAAAGGGGGGTTGCAAACAGAAATAATATTTTTAAATGCTAGGGGTCCCGGGTTCAATTCCCGGCGGTGTGGGTGGGGATTTTCCTCCGACTAAGATAATTCCCCATCTTCCACAGAGTCTGGAAGTATGAATGAGAGTGTGAATGTGTGCGTGATCTAATGATTAAAATCCAAAGATAACGAGTTAATACCTTCAGTATGTTCCAAAGGAGAACGGCCGCTGATATGAAAAGGAAAAAGGGGGAAAAAATACTTTTTTTTATTTTATTTTATTTTATCCATCGATCAGCAATTATGCGAAAATACTTTTAAACTGATTAAACGACTTGTTCACGAAGAAACTGACAAGTCAACACAACAGGACTGGGAAAACTGCGTGAGGCATGCAGATTTTAAGAAAGAAATAGCACGTGACAATAATTTGGAACCTATTATCATAAATTTGCAAGACAGACAATGAGGACAGTGACAATGACGAATTTTCTCTTAACGGAAGTGACATTGACAGTGATATGGATGAGCCACTGGCAGTTCCATTGGATTAGAAAAAACAGGAAATTCATAAACTATAATTATAGTTACAGTATTTTAAACTATACATAATTTGCGAAAATGCTTTTTCCATTTTTGATTTTGGCAACTGCATCATTGTAAAAGTTTGTAAAATATAATTTGCTTACCCTTACGTCGGCGCCAAGCAAACCTGCAGGTTGTACCAGTGTGCGAGAGAGAGGGAAATATAAAAGGAATTGGGTAACTGATTAGCTGGACTTCAGAACTCTTCCCATTTGAAACACATAATAGTAACACTAATCTCTGTGGTCCCTGTACTCATTTGAACATCAGTGAATACATCGTCTGAGGTGACTTAAGGTTGGAGGACGCTACACAAGTTTTGCCAGAAGTTAGACTATAGATTTGATGCGTGTAGTATTTCGGGAATTGCTCACATAGAACATCTGTGATATGATTGAAAAGAAGTTTGAGATGTTGCCTTTCATAGCACATGTCTCATAGTAGATTTGACGGAATAAAATTATGAAATCGGATCCAACATTTTGACTTACTTTGTATTATTATTTGTGATACATGCTACAAAAACCGGTCTATAAGAATGTCCGCTGAATGGATATGTAAATACCTATAGAAATAATCCGTTTATATGGTGACATGATTAAGAATTTGATACAGAACTCAAAGATAAGGGCAAACTTTAATGAAAACAATTTCTGAGCTATACTTCCCCTCTTTTCTAATCACAATTTCTCTGTTTAAAGCTCCATATTTACTTGTCATAATTTTGAACTGTTGCCAGAGAGTTTTCGGTTCGCAGAATTTATGAGGGGGCGCTTCGTGATGAATTAGTGCGTTCCAGTTTCTTTATGTGCTCCAATTTCTGTTTGTTTATGTTATTTATTAGTTTATCCGCATTCGGGCTATGACGTCATCAGCAGGCGCGTAACAAAGTTCCTTATGCAGGAAGCAACAGGCATATCGTTTCCTTATGTATGTGGAGGGGGGATAGTAAGGGGTGGATATTGATTCGAGTGGTTGAACATCTGGAGCAAACTTCTTGAAATAATAACACCCTCTTTTCCTATTCCTTACACCTCATTTTTCTTTTCTTGTCTCATTTACTTCGCGTTTACCTCTCTTGTTTTTTGCTGTTTACCACCTGTTCTCTTTCAATTGTTCTCGACCACATAGAGTTCTCTTTTGGAGTAGGTATTTTTTATGGAATAGTGACACTTTATAAAGAATTCTTTGTTTTTTATAGGAGGGCTGGTCAATAAAGAATGATCATAATTTTTCGCACTAAAATTCAAATTTATTATAATCCTGTTAGCTTAATGTGAAACAAACAGGCCGTAGTAGTTCCATTGTTAGTACTCCTGGTTCCCACCTGTGAGAACCAGGCAAGTTCAGATATGTTCGGTATGGCCTACCACTACAATGGAGGTAACACGTGAGGAACAATATGTGGCTTTGAAATTCTTCTTTCGTCTGAACAAATCTTCAGTTGAGGCCTATACAATGGTACAGGAGGCCTATGGAGGGCATTTTCTTCCCTACAGCACAGCTCGAAGGTGGCTTAAAATGTTTAATGAGGGGAGACAATCAATTTCAAAGGAAGGTGGACCCGGTGTTCCAGTAACTGCTCTTACGGAAGAAAACATCAACACTACTGCTGCCATTGTTGGAGGGGATGGACGAATTACGTTAAGATCACTTTCTGAAATACTGAACATTCCATTGGGTATGACATTTCGGTGAAGAAATTTGGATGCTGCATCACGATAATGCGCGGCCGCATATTGCCAATGTTGTTGCTGAATATCTTGCAAAAATCAACACGAAATGCATTCCTCACCCTAGCTATATTGCGGATTTATCCCCATGTGACTTTTTTCTATTCCTTAACCTGAAGAGACACCTTCGTGGGAGGCATTATCCATCATCAGAAGCAGTGGTGAAGGCTGCGGAGGTGATTTTGCAGTATCTCTCAAACAATAATTTCCAGCATGTTTTTGAAGACTAGTAGAAAGGCTGAGACAAGTGCATCGCATTCAGGAGAGACTATTTTGAGAAGAACCGTCAAAATTATGAGGATGAGTATAGGTACGGTTTCAAAAAAAAATATTATCTTTTTTTATTCAACAGCCCTCGTATTTTGGTCTATTTAACTACATAGAAATAGCCTGTGGCCCGGTGTGTGGTGGACAGTTAACCTTCTAAAACTCATTCATGTACCAGGCCATCACATGTCGAAAGAGACCTTAGGCTAGAGAACTGCATATCTGGTTCTATATATGATGGACAGATGACAGTTTTGACATATGTTCATACAGGACATAGCTAAAGGCAACTGACGTTCTGCTTCTAAATGTTCTGGATAGGTGGCGTTAGTGTCGTCCAGTTTTACTACTTTCATTTGGCAGGGTATTTATTGATATGACATATGAAATGTTTATTTTTCATAGGCCAAAATTTTACAATTTAGAACTTTTGGCTACATTTATTTGTCTTTACCTTGTTGCTACCTTGGCTTTCATAACACCCTGGTTTTCTGCTCTGCCAGGTAGCTCTTAACCTCCACGTCTCCTTGTTACTACCTTGACTTACATGGCACCATGGTCTTTTGCTCTGCCAGGTAGCTCTTAACCTCCATGTCTCCTTGTTACTACCTTGGCTTACATGGCACCATGGTCTTCTGCTCTGCCAGGTAGCTCTTAACCTCCATACCTCCTTGTTACTAACTTGGCTTACATGGCACCCTGGTCTTCTGCTCTGCCAGGTAGCTCTTAAACTCCATACCTCCTTGTTACTACCTTGGCTTACATGGCACCATGGTCTTCTGCTCTGCCAGGTAGCTCTTAACCTCCATGTCTCCTTGTTACTAACTTGGCTTACATGGCACCCTGGTCTTCTGCTCTGCCAGGTAGCTCTTAACCTCCATACCTCCTTGTTACTACCTTGACTTACATGGCACCATGGTCTTCTGCTCTGCCAGGTAGCTCTTAACCTCCATGTCTCCTTGTTACTAACTTGGCTTACATGGCACCCTGGTCTTCTGCTCTGCCAGGTAGCTCTTAACCTCCATACCTCCTTGTTACTAACTTGGCTTACATGGCACCCTGGTCTTCTGCTCTGCCAGGTAGCTCTTAACCTCCATACCTCCTTGTTACTACCTTGGCTTACATGGCACCATGGTCTTCTGCTCTGCCAGGTAGCTCTTAACCTCCATGTCTCCTTGTTACTACCTTGGCTTGCATGACAACCTAGTCTTATGCTCCGCCAGGTAGCTCTTAACCTCCGTACCTCCTTGTTACTACCTTGACTTACATGGCACCATGGTCTTTTGCTCTGCCAGGTAGCTCTTAACCTCCATACCTCCTTGTTACTACCTTGACTTACATGGCACCATGGTCTTTTGCTCTGCCAGGTAACTCTTAACCTCCATACCTCCTTGTTACTACTTTGGCTTACATGACACGCTGGTCTTCTACTCTGGTAGGTTGCTCTTAACCTCCATACCTCCTTGTTACTACCTTGGCTGACATGACACCCTGGTCTTCTGCTCTGCCAGATAGCTCTTAACATCCATACCTCCTTGTTACTACATTGGCTTACATGACACCCTGGTCTTCTGCTCCGCCAGGTAGCTCTTAACCTCCATACCTCCTTGTCACTATCTTGGCTTACATGGCACCCTGGTCTTCTGCTCTGGCAGGTAGCTCTTAACGTCCATGTCTCCTTGTTACTACCTTGGCTTACATGACACCCTGGTCTTCTGCTCTCTCAGGTAGCTCTTAACCTCCATGTCTCCTTGTTACTACCTTGGCTTACATGACACTCTGGTCTTCTGCTCTGTCAGGTAGCTCTTAACCTCCATGTCTCCTTGTTACTACCTTGGCTTACATGACACTCTGGTCTTCTGCTCTGGCAGGTAGCTCTTAACGTCCATGTCTCCTTGTTACTACCTTGGCTTACATGACACCCTGGTCTTCTGCTCTCTCAGGTAGCTCTTAACCTCCATGTCTCCTTGTTACTACCTTGGCTTACATGACACCCTGGTCTTCTGCTCCGCCAGGTAGCTCTTAACCTCCATGTCTCCTTGTTACTACCTTGGCTTACATGACAGCCTGGTCTCCTGCTCTGCCAGATAGCTCTTAACATCCATGTCTCCTTGTTACTACTTTGGCTTACATGAAACCCTGGTCTTCTGCTCTGCCAGATAGCTCTTAACCTCCATACCTCCTGGTTACTACCTTGGCTTACATGACACCCTGGTCTTCTGCTCTGTCAGGTAGCTCCTAGCCTCCATACCTCCTTGTTGCTACCTTGGCTTACATGACCGCCTGGTCTTCTACTCTGGCAGGTAGCTCTTACCCTCCAAAGCTCCTTGTTACTACCTTGGCTTACATGACACCTTGGTCTTCTACTCTGGCAGGTAGCTCTTAACCTCCATGTCTCCTTGTTACTACCTTGGCTTACATGACACTCTGGTCTTCTGCTCCACCAGGTAGCTCTTAACCTCCAGCTCTCCTTGTTACTACCTTGGCTTTCATGAAACACAATCTTCTACTCTTTCAGGCAGCTCTTAACCTCCATGTCTCCTTGTTACTACCTTGGCTTACATGGCACATAAGTCTTCTACTCTGGCAGGCAGCTCTTACCCTCCATAACTTCTTGATTACTTAATTAGTCTCTTTTTTCCCTCTCATCTTCCTTTCTTATATTCTTAACATTTCTAGCCCATTTTCTTTCACTTTCTGCAGGAACTCACCAATAATTCTTACCTTCTTTCCCTCCCTGCCCATTAGTATTTTTATAGCCACTATCCTCTTCTCTACTTTCTCCCATTTTTCTTCTCAAAGCTTTTTTCTCCACATTGCGACGTCCTCGCATTCTGTTACATAGTGCTCTATGCTTTCTTTTCCCCCCACACAATTCACAAATTACCTTTCCCCTACCTCTTATCCCTCTTAGAAATATTATTCCTGTTCTCATCCATGCTAACCCTTCTCTCTCTTGCCTATTACAGTAATCTACATATGCTTCTCGTCCCTAAATTCTTTTTATTTTCTTGTAAAATTGTAATGAATTCATATTTTATAGACTTCCCCATATTTCCTGTCTTTCTATATCTTCTATTCTGCATTTTACTAATTCGCCCTCATCGTTTGTATTCCTTTCCTCTAATTTCCATATATATCCCATTCCCAGTTTTTACACAATTCCTCCTATATCTGCCCACCAACTGTTTGAATTCTCTAATTGTTTTGCTATCTTATGCACAATTTCATAATTTCTTCTTCTTCTATGGCCTACACCAAACTTTTATTATTATTTCCATTATTATTCCATTTCTTCTTTTCTTTCCTATATCTACTGAAGCTACTTCCCTTGGTAAGCCTAGTAGCTCTTTACAAAGCCTTCTGTAGTTTTGGCACAGTGTTTTGTTTACCTCTGTGCCCAGCCAGATCTCCACTGCATACAACATTTTGGATTGAACTAGTGCTTCGTACATTCTTTCTAACCACTTGGTTGTCATTTCTAGTTTATATTTGTATATTATGATTCCATTCATTGCCACCTCAATGTTTGTCCTTGAGCGCTGCTAGGTTAGCAACCAGTCGGAGTCCTGGGGTGTTGTCGTATTGCATTCCCCCTAAGTGGTGTGTGACGAGTGCCAACCTAATCAGTTTCTAATAAATACTCTTCATGCTAAGACAAATGTTCAGATTTTGCAAAAGCTGATACATGATGTTGGTAGAGAGTGTAATAGTAGTTTTGACTTCTATTTAGAAAGGGTTTGAAAAGTTTATACATTCATAAAACAAAATTTTTTGTACAAAATATATGTAATTTTGTGATTGGCCGTGGTAATAATTGTATTACATAATGTGGTGACGTAGTAGTAAATCGGCCATCATAAAAAAGTAATATATGGGTAGTGATGGTAACAGAAAATCAATAATCTTGCTTGATGGTGGAAAATTGTCGCGGAGAGTATAAACAAATGCCTAAAGCAGCAAAAACTGAAATAGTAGATAGATAGATAGTTTTATTCACCTTAGGAATATACAATATTCATGGCTTCGTCAAATTTGTACCCACAAGAATAATACATTTCTTATGGGTAATACAATTATGAATAATACAATAGTAATTAAATAATACAATAGTAGTTAAATAATACAATAGTGATTAAAGTAATGCAGTAGTAATTAAAAAAATAATAATACAAATAGTAATTAACAATAATGCAACTTAGGTCACATAATAGTTTAATGTATTACATTTTTAAGAACTAGGCTGTAAGAGACATAATTTTTACCAAAAAAAAATCAATATTTACTTTATTATTTAATTTTACTTTTTAGAAACTCATCTGTTGTCTGTGACATTACTTTTAGTAAGATATTTCTTACAGCTTTTCTGAATATTACAAGTATCACCTCCGAAGTTGCACAGGTATTTATTCACAAACATCATTTTAGGAAGCATTGATATGTTGATCATGTTTTAAGTATTCTTCCACTGAATAATAGCAACCTTCTCTTAAAAATGTTTTTACAGTCAGTTTAAACCTTTTTTCCGATGTTATACTTTTAATGCAATCGGGTAGTTTGTTATATAATAATACTGCTTTATGTTCGAAGCTATGTGTGAATAAAGTTGTATTGTGGCTTATAATGCGTAGATCTGATTTACTTCTTGTATTATGTGTATGTATCTGCGAATTTGTTTCAAATTGAGCAAGTACAATTCTTGTCCTAAGTAGAGCTTCATATATATACACACAGGGTAATGGAAGTATTCTTAGTAGTTTAAAATATGGTTTACATCTGCTGGTGTAAGGAATATTTACTATATAACGAATAGCCCTTTTCTGAAGTCTAAATATTTTTGATACATCTTTAGTATTTCCTCAGCTAAGTATACCATAAGACATTACAGAATGAAAATAAGCAAAATAAATAATTCTCAACACATTTGTGTTTACAGACTCCCTCATTGATTTAATAGCGAATGTAATTCTGCTTAGTTTCAATTCTAGTTGCTGAATTTGTTTTTCCCATTTTAAATGTTCATCTAACCATATTCCTAGAAATTTGGTATTTGATTCATACAGTAGTGATTTATTCCCTAAATATATACTTGGGAATTGAGCAGTATTATTTAGTTTGTGGTGAAAGCCTATAGCTACTGATTTTTCTTCATTTATTTTTAGCTTATTTTTTAAAAACCAATTGACAATTTTTGTATTAAAAGTATTATTATAGCTTAATACCTCATTCGAGGTTTTCCCAGTCATTAATATGCTGGTATCATCGGCAAAGAGTGTCAAATTGATGTTCTCGCCCGTTTTATTTAAACCTAGACCTAAATCATTAATATATAAGAGAAATAAAAATGGGCCCAATATTGAACCCTGGGGCACACTTTGCTGTACTATTTTCTCTGAGGATGTTTACTTTGAATTACACCTAAGTTTTTATCTACATAGTCTAGCTGTACAAATTGACGTCTACGTTCCAGATATGATCTGAACCATTCGTAACATATTCCTCTAATGCCAACTGCATGCAACTTATCCAGTAGAATGCTATGGTCTACAAGATCAAATGCCTTTGTAAGATCAAGGAAAATACCCACAGGACACTCTTTCCTATCTAGTGCCCTATACACATTCTCTAAGAATTTGGTCAATGCCGAGGTAGTGCAACTCCCTTTCCGAAAGCCATGCTGACATTGTGTTAAGATATTATACTTTTCGCAAAAGGAAACTAGTCGTTTATGCATAATTTTTTCTATCACTTTTGAAAATAAAGATAAGATAGATATTGGTCTATAGTTGTTAATTATTTCTGTCGAACTTTTTTGAATAGTGGCTTAACCTTTGAGATTTTAAAAACATCTGGGAAAATTCCTGAACTAAATGATAAATTCACTAAGTAACATAATGGTTTTAGAATAAGATGATGACACTGTTTCAGCAAATGTAAACCTTCTTACTAGAATATCGCTTACTGTGTTTGATATCGAGAGAATGGAACCTCCAAAGAAGGCAAGGAAACAACTCCAGTTTACTAAGTATGTTGACAAATATAACATTTCAATACTTAAATGTGAAATAGTTTTCAAATAAAGGCCAGCATTCAAAATTGTAGCTTGTGTTAATGCCTCATTCTCAGCCGTTCGTGGAGGTCCTGCATTCTGCCATTCAGGAGAGGTAGTCCTTGCTGTTGTGCTTGTCCAGTGTCCTGCTTGTCTCAGGTGTTCATCATTAGGTTTTACTGCTTCTCGTCATTGCACCCTAAAATAACAGTACAACATGGCCAAATCAGTCATTAATTTCCATATACCTTTAATATTAACATTAAACAGAAAGTAACGAATATGGACTACATATGCTCTTTTAAACAAGCAAATACAAAATAAATGATAACTAAAGCAACTGTTTTGTAGGTAAATGATACATCAGTCCATAAAGTTTAAAAAATCTAAGGGAAGTATGAATTAAAACTTCCGGAGATAACAGTTGCATAAGCAAGGCAAATCTCAGGTTTTTTATGTTATAGTCTTGGTGGCCTTCATCCGCAAATTATGACTATGAAATATATAAACTTACAGTTATATTTCTTTGAAGAGGCTAATAACCAGGAACTTATAAGGATTTATCGATAAACTGGAGGCAACCTGCAAAGCTTGACTAGGAAAGGAAGTTCGAGTAAAATTTAATCCAATTATACAATTGATTATACGAAATTGGACTTATCCAAATTTCATTTATCTCATTCGTAAGCAAACCACCATTGAAAAACAGAGATATTACGACTCTTAGTTAAGCAGACATAATAATTAAGAACCTATACAAACAACAACGAAGTAACCCTGTTACATCTGGCTTCACAACCTGGGGCTTCAAAACAGTCAACGTGCATCCTATCTCTACCACAAAAATCTGGTTACAAGAGTAATGTATCCAACATAACCGTATGCCTGTCTCACGTTCAAGAGGTCCCGAGTTCTAATCTCGGTCAGGGTGAGTTACCTGGTTAAGATTTTTCCCGGTGTTTTCCCTTATCCTAAAAGACGAATATGGGGTAACTCTAAGCTCCATGGACCCTGGATCAATTTGAACATCATTGCACTCATTTGATTCATCGTCCGATATGACTTAAAAAGCTAAAGGACGTAAGTTAAAAAAAAGTATAACCACAAAACCTGTATTTTTAGTTCAAATAGTTTTCCTAATACAAAAAATAAATCACTATCACATTATAACAATGCATACCGACGTAAGCATGTAATGGATATCATTATTGGTTGGCAAATATGCGTGTACGTATATTTGTAATTACTCAAAACTGAAACATAAACGTTGGACATGACGTGGAAAAATAATTACTTTGAATGAGCCAAGGTGTTTGTTAAATTCGAGCGAGAACAAACAATCACTTCCTTTTTAATGTAAATTTATATAGAGGAATTCATCCTTAAAGAATTAATCCTTTTAAATACATTACTCCGGTATATGGGTGATTTTTAATTAATTAGAGCCAACTAAAACATTCAATGCCATGGTCGGGATTTGAACAACGGATCTACTGGTTTTCGTCCAGTCGCTCTAAGCCCTTGAGCTACCATGGCCTTCCTGACATTAAATTCTCCAATTGACTCATATTTCCCGGTAGATCACTAAGGGTTCTCATATTTGAGATAACCATTTGTAGCGACTTAATTAAAAATCACCCATATACCGCAGTAGTGTATTTAAACGGATTTAGGCCGCGCCGTGGCTCAGTGTTTAGACAGCTTGACTCTCACCGAGGCGGCCCGGGTTCGATCCCAGGCGACCGCAAAATAAGATTTGTGGTGGACAACACGGCGCTGGGGCGGGTTTTCTCCGGGATCTCCGGTTTCCCCTGCCATCTCATTCCACCGGTGCTCCTTCTTCATCTCATGTATCATCAGTGTCATCGTCTGCGGTGCCGTATGTAGTAAAAGCGGGCGTTAAACACTACACATTTCATTTCATATACTAAACGGATTAATTCTTTAAGAATTAATTCCTCAATATAAACTTACATTAAAATAATCAGCGATAAAGATCCTGGTAATTAAGTACTTACAGTAATAAGTCGCTACAGGTGGTTGTCTCAAATATGAGAACCCTAAGTGGTCTACCGGGAAATGGGTCAATTGGAGAATTTAATGTCAGGAAGACACGTTGGCCATGGTAGCTCAAGGGGTTAGAGCGACTGGATGGAAACCAGGAGATACGTAGTTCAAATCCCGGCCATGGCATTGATTTTTTCAGTTGGCTCTAATTAATTGATACACTTCCTGTTGGCCTGTAGAATGGTGCATTGGCAGAACGTGACTTGCCACAATATGTGTTTGTTTATGAATCGTACGTAATCTCTATTTACTCTGGTGAATTCAAAGCAGTATTATTCAGTTTTTCTGTTTAAAAACCAGGGAAAGTGTGTCAGCTTGCAATTGAAATGAGACACGATGTGTTATAAACAACCTTCCCTTTTACCAGTTCCAAAACAATCCAATTGAGTTAATGTGGCCTCAAATTGTTGCAAACAGAAATAATACCTTAAACTAACAGACGCTGAAATACTTATTCACCAAAAAAATCAACAAGGTTGCACAAGACTGGGAAAACTGCATGAGACATGCAGATAAATAACAAAAGCACTGCGTTTGGAAAGAAATAGCACGTGACGAGCTTTTGGAGCCTATCATATAAACTTACAACACTCAGACGATAAAGACAGTGACAATGAACTGTCTCTTAACGGAAGTGATGTTCATAATTATATGATTGGGCCACTGGCAGTTTCGTTGGATTAGAAAAATAGTTAATTCATAAACTATACTTATTTTTAAACTATATATTTAAAGCATGTGCGTAATATACGAATATCTATGTTGCAATTGTTATTTCAAAAACTGTATATTTATAAAGCTTTGGAAAATTCACTTTGCATTCCCTTACGCCTAGCGGCAAGAACACTTGCAAGTGTGAGAGAGAGAGGGAAATATAAAAAGAGTGGGGGATAACGAGGTGGCAAGGCTGAAGCTCTAACGCATCTGATTCGCTACAAGCCAGAATTATTCCCATTTGAAGCACATATCAGTATTATCCATTTTCCTTTATAATGTCGATTTATACTTAATGTTTAACTTTGATTTATGGAATTACATAGCTGATGCAGGATTTATTTGGCGATTGAGGAAAGCGATGAACAACACCATTATGATGGACCATTCCTTGTGGTTTGGACTCCGAATTCTTAAATGGTGCCAGGGTTACAATTTGACGCATTCCCATATTACAGAGAGTGTGAGAGACAGAGAGAGAAGCCTACCAAATTATTTTTGACAACACTTTCGCCATCCCTCTGACGGAGACAGGATATGGGATTGGGATTAGAACTTCATTACGGAGGGGATTCGGTACGTAGGCTACCATCCTGGGCCCATTGTTCCGATGCCCCAAGTGGGGGCACCCCCGGGAAGAAGGATGAGGCGGAGGAGACAGAGGGCAGCTGACCCAAGGAGCGATCGCAGTACAGAGGGCAGGGTCCCTAAGGTTTACTCGGATAGACTTCTCCCGACAGGCCAAGAACACGCTCCCCTACCGTGTGATGGCATTGAACTCAGCAGCCGAGTCCCAAAGATACTTGAATGGCGTTCCCGAAATGGACCTAGCAGAGGAGCAGAGTTCGACAACCGATCTACCGGAGTTTTCCTCAGAGTATATCATCCCACCATGCACCACCGATACTCCCACCGACATTTCTACCCTGAAAGAGACCACCAGATGAGAGATGATATGAAGTAATAATGGATATAAAATGGAGGGATAGGATGTTCGGGGGATGTAACTAACCTACCCAGCATTCTCCTGGTAACCGGGTAAAAAACCGTAAAAATCCATGGGTCGGGTAGATCAATCCCGGGAATCGAACCCGGACTTCACGAATGCGTATCACAGCAGAGTTCGCCTAAGCCATCCCGCTTGGTGCTGAGTATAAGGTAACGCTAAACGCTATACACTCTGGGCTCATTTCAGTATTATTTCACCCATTTCATTCATTTACCATTAATTCCATGCTAAACAAGTATACAGTTACTACACAGTTTTTGACGTGGTTATTATGGAAACAGTACATGTTGTTATATTGCTAATGTATAGGAAAGTGCTGTACTATGTTACCTGTTTCCATGGTAACCAAGTTGAGAATTACTACACAATTTTGACCTGGTTACTATAGAAACAGTACATGTTGTTATATTGCTAATGGACAGGAAAATACTGTACTATATTAACTGTTTCCATGGTAACCAAGCTGAGAATTACTACACACTTTTGGACCTGGTTACTATAGAAACAGTACATGTTGCTATATTGCTAATGTACAGGAAAGTACTGTACTATATTAACTGTTTCCATGGTAACCAAGTTGAGAATTACTACACACTTTTGGACCTGGTTATTATAGAAACAGTACATGTTATTATATTGCTAATGTACAGGAAAGTACTGTACTATATTAACTGTTTCCATGGTAACCAAGTTGAGAATTACAACACACTTATGGACCTGGTTACCATAGAAACAGTACATGTAATTATTTTAATGTATAGGAAGGAACTGCTTGTTTAACAATCACATTTGAATCTTCTGGATAGGGATCGTGTATTTTCCTTCCCTGCGTTTTCAGAAGTATTTGAATTTATACTGTTCGTTGGAGCAGCTGGATGTCAATAAACTTATGAGATTTCTTTCCACCACATTGGTTCACACTTTTTATTTCTTTTTATCTCGTTTTCCAGGCCTCAGTTCTTTACTTTAATTTCTTTCCCGTTTTTTTTTTCATGCCATATTTCCCCGGTGTTTCATATTTCCCCCGTTTCTGGTTGGAGTGTTTAACTTTCGCAGGGACATGTTTGACGACGTATCCCCCGTCCCTACCTCTCGACAGTTTAAGGTTCAGGAGTTTCCCGGTTGAGTGCTGCTGCTTTCTGTGAATCTTCCCCTCTTCTACCAATGAACAAATTAACATCACTTGGAGATTATTCACGCTTTATCTTTCAGGTAGCAGGTATTAAATGTCCGTTCTTCGTTCTTATACATAAATTTATATCAGGTTTTTGTTTTAGTAGTGATGACAGCTTATAAAATGTCAGATTGGTGATTCGTTAACAGTTATACTTGCATATACTTCCTATTCAGTCTTCCCTAATAACAATGGGCAACAAAATATAATTCATGAATGTTTCGGGCAATTCGTGAGGCAATTTCTAATAATTCTGGGGTGAGAAAAACAAATATAACAATGGAAAATTTTTATTAGCTCTAGTTTCTATAATATACACAAGGTGGAAGTATTACATATTAACGCAATGAGAGAAAAGGATACATTTTAATTAAATACATGCTAATAACAACGAGAGTGCATTTGTTTTTTTTTTTAACCGGTAATTACATGCCAAGAGTGCTGAAATTCGGGAGAAATACTTCGCAGATAGTCGTGTCTGAAGAGAATTATGTGGTGGCCTATTGACTTCGTCGTCTTTTACCTTGCCTCTTGTGATGGAGTTTCGCAGAATCCCTATACAAAGGCCAACAGTAAACCGCAAGCATTACTTCATTCCAACGGCCCTGATATCTTTCTTCCATAACAGAAATGTCCTGATGGAATTTCTCCCCATGTTCATCACTAACAGCTCCACAACTTGGAGGGAAAAAGTCTAGGTGGGAGTAAGAAACTGGATCTTAAGGGACATGTTGTATCCAAGGTTACGGTATTTTTGCAGAAGTACTGTCACCAAATGCTTGTAGTTGTCATCTCGTTTTTTGCCTAAAATCCATGAACAACACGCTTGAAAGTTTCCTGAGCTTCCTTTTCTTTGCCCTGCAAAATTTGGTCAAATGCAGGATCCTTTACAAGTTTTCTTATTTATGGTCCAAAAAATGCCTTCCTAAACTTTTCCATCACTTAATTTCCAAAATTTCTCCACATTTAAAATATTCACTCTAAAAATCAAATGTCACTTTATCTTCAAAACAAGAGCCAGTCTATCATTTTTATGGTGTTTTGTTTAATTCAGCGGGTGGAAATACGTGTAAACTCACTATTTTTAAGCAAGATACCTTTTCATTCTTGTCCAGTGTTATCACCAATACATTTTTCTACCTACCTCACGTTTGTTGAAGATTCTGGCAGCTGCTGGAGTGGTGAACTGTGTGGAAGATACTCGTGCGTCGTGAGAGAATAGAGATAATCAGTTTACTTGGCTGATGTATCTAACAAATGAGCGACTTCTCAACTTATTTGAACATGTAGTGTATAACACTGGTCGACAAGGTGTTTTTCACAAGAGATCTGAATAGTGAATCTAGTGGCATTTTCCATCCTGAATTCAGATATGTAGTCATAATTTTCCCATAAGGCATAGTTTTTCTGTAAATGCTACTTTTCAGAATATGATTTTAGCGTTTTCTTTGACCAGTCATAGGAAGCGTTACCTCATATGTAGCTATTTACTCAAGCTGTATTATTGAAATTATTTGCAATGTCATGCTGAAGTGCAATAAAACATGACTGTGCAGGTTCATTGTTGTTGTTTAGACATGTTTAGATCTGTTTGGCATTGTGATGTGTCAGTATTGAGCTGATTGTGAGATTGAGTAGTGAAATATTTCCTTCCTTTCTGTTTAGAAGTGTATTGTGTATATTGTGCATGTTGTATTTCTGTGCTTCATTTTTTCATCATGCCAACAAATTGTGTAAATCATGCAGATAATTTCTGCTATATTTGTGGTGAGCTGACCTTCAAGTCTCAGAGGCGAAATTTGACCCCACTTGTAAAGAAGTGTAAACTTTACTTTGGCTGTCAAGTTGGTGATTTTGATAAGAGCTGGGGCCCCAAATACATGCTGTGTTTCGTGTGTTAGACTGCTGAATTGGTGGAAAAATGGTACACATCATATGCCATTTGCAATTCCCATGATTTGGAGGGAACCGAACGATCATTTAACTGACAGTTATTTTTGTTTGACAAATATTAAAGGAATCACATCTAAAACAAAATATACAGTCAAGTTTTCAAATTTGCAATCTGCAATGAGACCTGTCTTACACAGTGAAGAGTTCCCAGTACCAGTATATGCAGATACGACCTTAAGTGATAACTCTGGTTCTGACCTGACTGAAACTCCAAATGATTCAGATGAAAATAAAAATGATCTTACATATGAAGCCAGTAGCTGAACCATACTTTCCCAATCAGCAAGACCTTATTGACCTGATTCGCGATTTAAATCTGTCTAAACAGCAAACGGAAATTTTAGCTTCCAGACTCAAAGGGTGGAATTTACTCCAAAAAGATGTAAGAATTAGTAGATAACGTAGCCGCCATAGTGTTTTCAAAGTATACTTCTCTGAAGAAAATTGTTTTGCGTTTTGTAATAATATTTGTTCAGTTATGGAAACTCTTCAAAGCTATGGATAAACTTTCTGATGGATTCTTGTACTTGAAATCGAAATTCACCAAAGTCAGTGATGTTAAATTGAAAGAAGGAGTTTTTATAGGACCACAAATCCGATCATTAATGGCTGATGGACATTTCGAGGGACTGTTAAATCCACTGGAGAAAGAAGCCTGGCAGTCTTTCAAAAGTTTGTGTTGCAATTTTCTTGGAAACCATAAAGCAGAAAACTATCGTGACATAGTGGCTGATCTTCTGCATTCTTATAAAGCTATGGGATGCAGCATGTCTTTAAAAATTCACTTCTTGAACTCTCACTTGGACTTCTTCCCCAAAAACCTTGGATCTCTCAGTGATGAACACGGTGAGCGTTTTCATCAGCAAATTTCTACAATAGAGAAGAGGTACCAAGGCAAGTGGAGTTCCAATATGCTGGCTGACTACTGTTGGACTATGAGAGACGTTCCAGATGCAAAATATACCCGAAAATCACTATCTACCACTTTCTATGTAAGTCAGAATGAGAAGTTATAATTTTGAGTTAGATAGCTAGTTACGGATTTTTTGGAATATTATGAAAAATTCAAATGAATATCACACAAAACTCCTGCCTGATGGGGAAAACTGTAATTATATTTGAATTCAGCACGAAAAATACTTTTAGAATCTGTTATTTTAATTCTTGTGAAAGAAAAAGAGTTAAATTTTGTCAACCACTTTAATATGTCGAAAACTTATTATTTCTAAAGTATCAATAATTCTACAATTTAAAATGCATTTTTGCGTAATAACAAAGTAAGCTGAAATGGTAACCAGACGTTCACCTGGCGGCGATCACCATTCTCTCACATTAACATGAATGAACCGAGGACGGACATTAGACCCTAAGGGCTGCTAATAAAACACTTTCTTAAGATAAGAAAGAATATTCTAATGTCAGAAATACACACTGTTTTGTCAACTTCACCATAATTTAAGCATCTAAATTTTCATGTTTGAAACACGACTTTTTTGTATGATTTATAGATTTTAACAATCATTTCCCCCTTCTTTCTATGCGTGTATTTGTCGGAAATTCCTATTTCTGCACGCATTGATTTACAATAGTGGAGTGGATAAACGAAAATATTAGAAAAACCAATGAGAGTATCTTATTAATTTATAACAAGTGCTAAAATGTGTACCAGTAACTATTTTAATTCAATAACATGAAATAATTTTTACTATTAAATAATACTTAATTTTCCTCCACCTAAATTTCTAATTTAACGTTTTACGATTATATTTAAAACAAATCTGACGTGCACACTCACATGGTTTTCCCCTCAAGTCTTGGAAATATTTCTTTAAACAAAACCTATTCAATTTCACGTCAATCTATATAAGCATTTGCAAAAAATAATTTGCTATATATTTTGCTACCCAAACAATGGAATCTGACAATACACAAGCCTTAAGCGACAATCAGTTGTTCCAAAATTTCCGCTGTATGATACCACTGACATCCGTTCTCTTTCCTTGGTCCAGAGATGAATAAAAGTGAATTCTTCCTATTTCCGAAATACATAATAATTTGAAAACTCTTTATCTTGACAAAGGGCTGGAGCATAAATCCTCTACATTGACGAACTGGTTGCCCTTATTCAGTAACGTGCGGTCTACTTATTACCATTTATCTATTATGTTGAAATCATTTCTTTAAATTTACGTCATCCGACATTGTCACATGCAACGATGAATACAATAATATTCAAGAGTTCGATTCCCGGCTCTGGGGTTGGCGATTTTAAGTCGGCCCTATCCACGCCTTCACCTCTGTCTAGCACACGTGAAGTATCCCCTATGCCCAACGTGGTTCGGAGTCCACGGTAAAAACTGTAGGTCCTCTCACCTCACCGCCATCTTCACTATCACCCTATCATCGGAGGTAATGGACACCGCCCTCTGGGTGCCTCCACCTGAGAAATGGGTCCGGTCATCACTTGGTGGGGTGAGGTTACCCCGAAGGCCAAGGTTGCCATGTGGGGAGTGTTAGTAACTAACTATAATATTCAAGAGAGTCTAGTATACATAGAGCTTAAGTGTTACCAGACATTCATCTTCCAGGATAAGCGGAAATCTCTAACGTTGTCATTTCGGAAGATGAATGAAGTGATTTTCAAATGAGTACAGGATACATAGAGCTTAGATTCACTAGACATTGATGTTTCAGGATAAGAGATAACCTCCAATGTTGTCATATTGGACAATGAATGAAATAATGTTCAAATGAGTACAGGGTGCATAAATCTTAGGTTTACCAGATATTTATCTTTCAGGATAAGGGAAAACCTCCAAGGTTAAGTCATATCAGACGATGAATGAAATTATGATCAAATGAGTACAGGGTGCATAAGGCTTAGGTTTACCAGACATTTACCTTTCAGGATAAGGGAAAACCTCCAACGTTAAGTCATATCAGACGAAGAATGAAATTATGTTCAAATGTGTACAGGGTGCATAGTGTTTAGTGTTACCAGGAATTCATATTTCAGGATAAGGAAAAAGGCTCCAACGTTATGTCATATCGGACGATGAATGAAATGATGTTCAAATGAGCACAGGGTACATAGGGCTTAGAGTTATCAGAAAAGTATCTTTCGGGATAAGAGAAAACCTACAACGTTAAGTTATATTGAACAATGAATGATATGTTTAAATAAGGACAGGGTACAAAGAGTTTACAGCTACCAGACATTCGTCTTTCAGGATAAGGGAAAACCTTCAACGTTAAATCATATCGGACGATGAATGAAATGATGTTGAAATACGTACAGCGTATATAAAGCTTAGAGTTACCAGACATTCATCTTCCAGTATAAGTGAAAAACCCGGAAAGCTTAATCCACGTAACTCACCCTGACCAAGTTTTGAGTCAGAGCCTCGTGAGCATGAGGCAGACACGCTACGAATGTGCTGCGGAGGTGGGGAAAGAGTAATTGTGAATGTACAAGTCTTCAAGGTATATCCCCAAAAATGCAAGCTGTACCTTTAATTTGACCTAAAAATACCATAACTTGCTACTGTTTTAATCGAAGTTGTTATTTAGTTTTGGGAAAACAAAATTTTCTTAATATTTTGCGAGGAGAGCATGTTCTTGGTGGGAAGGATTTTCTTGAAAATATTTTTGTCGTATCTTTAGTTGACATTGAAGTTATATTTCAGGGTGTGTATTTAATGATATTTGTTTTTGAATTACGTTGGCAATAGATATACACCTAAAAACAAAACACATGCATGTCGATAGTTAATAAAAACACTTGTTGATTTTGATTTGTCTTTAGATTCATTGTATTTCAAAATTCGTTTTCCGATCAAATCTCCATATCGAATTTTTATAGAAGCACAAATTATTTTTTCATTCTCTATCTGCTTAGTAGAGAAAATGTTATTTATTTTCTAAAACAGCGAAATTTGGAGACTTTGAAATATAAAACCAAGCTAATAAATTTCAAATAATGATGATGCAATTGTTTGCTACAAGTTCATAAACAAATTTTTAACTGATTTCTGCTGATTTCTGGACGTTAGGACCTGGTATCTGTCTTTATTTCTTATCATAAAGAACAAATAAGTCAATATTGGTGTTTCTTTAGTATTATTTGGATATTTCTTTAATAAAATAAATACTTTTAAGCGTAGGAAGCTATTAAATATACATGTTTAATCCTTAAAATTATACTCCTATATTTTCAAATCAGAAACTTCAGTTTTACGTGATATATGTTTACAGCACATTTATGTCCGTAGTATTCATAATAGAAATGATAAATGTTCATTGGGAAGAACGTAAAGTTTTTATATAACTACGTTTTCTGTTCTATTATATTTTTCACTTAACACCCTGTATAGTGGAAGCTGTGCATTCAGTTTTGTTAAAACACTATACCAGAAAAGCGTTCCTTAGTTATGGAAACGACGTCAGGATGTGAGCTGAAGTAAAACATTTGAAGGTTAAATGTACATTTTTAATGGGCAGGGGAAGATGGGAGTTTCGTTTCAAATTTCTCATACTCATTTTACCTGGGAAAGCAGCATATGCACATGTCAGGCTTGTATTTGAACAGATCATTATACAAAAACGTCTACGTGAAATGTGTCTTGTCAAGGACAATGAAATGTTAAAGATATGTCACTTTTCTTCCCTAGCTTTGGATTTAGAGGCCACCCTTGACTGACTTTTCTTTCTTTACTAGAGTAAAGTAACTTTATCTGGCTTTTCCATGGTCGCTGCTTCGATTCTCATGCCCATTTGACCTTTTTTTTTGTAATTTACGTCCTCCAACGCTAAGTCGTATTGGACGACAAATGAAATGGGTGAAATAATGCTCAAATGAGCCCAGAGTCCATAGAGCTTTAAGTTACCTGACATTTGTCTTACAGGATAAGGGAAAACCCCGGAAAAACCTTATCCAGGTAACTTACCCTGACCGAAATTCGAACTCGGGACCTCTTGAACGTGAGGCAGACCCTCTACCACCATGCTACCGAGGCGGGCACCCATACGACCTCGATGCTGATTTCACTTTTGACTGTAAGGTTCTCATCCAAAAGAGGAAAGCTGGGGACACAATTGGACCTAGAGGAGAGGGATCATTAAGGATATTGTGACTTTTTGGGTTGGTAGAATTAAAAGTCCGATTTGCCGAAATTCTAAATGATATCTATTTCCGTAGAGGTACACTGTTCAATTCTCACGTATCAACATTACATCACATAGCAACACAATCTTCCAACCTCGACAATAACAAAAGCTTTCAGTTTACAACATCAGCTTTCGTTAAAACACTCTCAGCTGTTCTCTGCTTACCTCTCGCGACTGACTCTCGTTTTACAACTGTCCGCTGGCGTGTCATAATCTCTTGTATATCTCATTTATAAATTCGAGAGATTTCTGGGACAATCAAGAAATCGAAAATTCTATCACATACCAGAAGCGTAACTTAATCTATGCCGGCAAGTCCTTTGCCGCTGTTATATACTATTCGTCTATTATTTATCGGCGCTATCGTTATTTGCCGGCTCTTTGTGTACGTAGAGCATGGCTTTGCGACAATGTGTATGACTGAAAATTTCATGAACATTTCCAAAAACCCACCTTTTCCTCTTTTTAGTCTATAAAACAGTGTAAGTCGTCCTGAATCCAAAGACAACTTAGATAGCTTCCGTAAGCCAGTTTTAAATGCTCTAGTCTAGAATGAAAACTATGTGAATGCTAGTGTTAGACATGAATTCTAATTCTTTATATTTGTTTCCTCGCTATTGAGAATTTTAACTTTTATCATAATTTAAAATGCCTTGTGTTGCAGTTTTAGTGCTAGAATAATGAAACTTGCTACACACGTTCATAGAGACACAGTGAAGAGAAACTGCCCTTGATTTTTTTATGAGTGCACTTAAGCTTACTTTCTTTACTTCAAGGCACAAGAATTTCACATTTTGGGGAAGAAAAGGCCATATTCATAGCTTTAAACATTTCTGGAGCCTAAATTTATTGACCCACACAAATAAACCTAGGGCAAATTAAAAAAAAAAACTGTGTATTGGGAACCTCTTGTTAAAATATTACACAAAAATATAAGCTATTTTGTCGCAAGGGACTTTTTAGGGGACGTAACCAAAAAATAAATAAATTTGACCATGGAAAGTTAGAGCCAGATTTCCGGAAAAAAGCCACGCCATTCTTTTTACGAAGCGCCACATCCCCGCTGACCGACCACACTTCCACTTCAGGGGCCGAAGGATAGAGTGGACTAATTCCATCAAGTACCTGGGCGTTCAACTTGATAGAGGCCTAACTTTCCGCGGACACATCAGGGAACTATCGGCACGGGTGCAGGGGGCTATTGCCTCTCTGTACCCAATGCTGGGTTCTCGCTCGATGCCAGTCGGCTTAAAGTTACACCTCCTTCGAGCGCTGATAATCCCACTCATGTTGTACGCCTGTGAAATCTGGGGCATGGCTGCCGATAGCTGGATAGCATACCTTCAGCGTGCACAGAATAGAGGACTCCGATCCATCTATTCTGTGGGCCGTTCTTTTCCCGTGAGGTTACTTCACGAAGCTTCCCTTCTCCCATACGTGGAGGACGAAATTAGACGCCGGGCAACAAAATTTTACGATAAAATTCCAGCTCATAGAAGCGCCCTGGTTCGGTCTCTAGGAGATTACGACGCTGCGAGACGCCGCTTCAGGCGTTACCGGGTACCCCGGCTTGCGGGCATCCGAGGTAACAAAGGAGTTAATCCTTACAGCAGCATAAGCTAAATTACAAATCTCCAAAAGAGCTGTTTGGCTACTAAATTTACCCCATTTTAGAAAAATAAAACACCAGGGTGTAAACAAATAAGCGGTTGGCATCCTGTACAAAATTAAAGAGGAGCAAAAAGCTACCTCAACAAAATTTTCTTCAACAAAAATATCACATCATCCTACAAACATCAAAATTAACAACCTGCGGTCAGACCCAAAACCTGGGTGGGTACGCAGCAAAAACCTTCTGGCTGTTAACAGCCTGTCAGTACACGACTTGGACTTGGACTTGGAGAGCCAGATTGAAAAATTAAGTACGGTAGCCGGGATTTGAACCACGGATCTTCTGGTTGCCATCCAGCCGCTGTAGCCCATTATGAGATTGGAATTTTTAATTACACTTCGAAAACCAAGTAAGAACAAAAACAATGCAATTCTTCTGGTAAATCTGCTCCAAAGTTCTCAAAGACTGTTCCATTGTCAGAAGCACTGACGGCAACGTATTCTTGGGTTACCAAGTGTATCGTAATCATTGACTTCTTAATGAAGGGAAAAACGTTTACAGGACAAGTCTACGGTACACTATTTGTCCAATTCAACAAAAAAATTGAATGAGGTTCGGCTACATTTTTTGGAGAAACAAATGCTGTTTCACCACGACAATGCGCCAGCAAATTTATCTCGTATTTTCATTACCAAACTGTATGAATTACGTTACGAATTGTTGGGGTATCCCCTCCCCATTTTCATCCAACTTGGCAATTCGTCCGATTTCTTCTTATTTCCTACATGACGGAAACGCTCTGCGAACAATGCTTGGATCAAATGACATCTTCGAGAGAGGTGCTTATTTTGCAGAACTTAATAATTCCTACTTTTTGGAGGGGTTTTAAAAATGGCAAAATGTATACATATATCTCCAAAAATTGCAGGAGAAGGCTCAGTATAATCGTATATCAACATATAGTGCAGAGTAACTGCAGCATACGGTTTTGAAATTGTAGTGTAGAGGAGAATGTTCAATTTCGAATCAGTTCTCCTGAAGAATTTGTAAATCTTGGCATTCTATTTATTCCTTATTATATTAACTGTTTTCATGATACCCAAGTTGAGAATTACTACACAATTTTGGACCTGGATACTATAGAAACAGTGCATGTTGTTATATTGCTAATGTACAGGAAAGTACTGTACTCTATTAACTGTTTCCATGGCAACCAAGTTGAGAATTACTACACACTTTTGGACCTGGATACTATAGAAACAGTACATGTTGTTATATTGCTAATGTACAGGAAAGTACTGTACTCTATTAACCGTTTCCATGGCAACCAAGTTGAGAATTACTACACACTTTTGGACCTGGATACTATAGAAACAGTACATGTTGTTATATTGCTAATGTACAGGAAAGTACTGTACTATATTAACTGTTTCCATGGTAACCAAGTTGAGAATTACTAAACACTTTTGGACCTGGTTACTATAGAAACAGTACATGTTGTTATATTGCTAATGTACAGGAAAGTACTGTACTATATTAACTGTTTCCATGGTAACCAAGTTGAGAATTACTAAACACTTTTGGACCTGGTTACTATAGAAACAGTACATGTTGTTATATTGCTAATGTACAGGAAAGTACTGTACTATATTAACTGTTTCCATGGTAACCAAGTTGAGAATTACTAAACACTTTTGGACCTGGATACTATAGAAACAGTACATGTTGTTATATTGCTAATGAACAGGAAAGTACTGTACTATATTAACTGTTTCCATGGTAACCAAGTTGAGAATTACTAAACATTTTTGGACCTGGTTACTATAGAAACAGTACATGTTGTTATATTGCTAATGTACAGGAAAGTACTGTACTATATTAACTGTTTCCATGGCAACCAAGTTGAGAATTACCACACACTTTTGGACCTGGATACTATAGAAACAGTGCATGTTGTTATATTGCTAATGTACAGGAAAGTACTGTACTATATTGTGACTTTGTGGGTTCGTGAAATGAAAAGTCCAATTTCACCACTCAGAAATGTTCTTTATTTCCACCGACTTACAGTTAAACACTTGCCAATTACACAAAATTACGTAATGCACACAATTACGATTCACCAGTTCGTCCGTTATCGTTCCGATGCACGTACACGGCGCTACTTCACTAGCACGTCAAACACTAACTAACTGTCTCTCTGAAACCCTTTTTATAGGAATGTCAGTGTTTTTCTAGAAGTCTCTAATCACCGAACGTTCCAGACCACCGGAGAAGGGGAGAGAAACAACGAGGGACCGGTGACACTACCGCAAATCACCCCTCAGTTAGTGACAGGAGACAGATGAGTGGGCGTGGCGTGGCCTCCGTCCCCTTCTCAGCTGTTGTTTGTGGTGCTTCCCGATAACTGGTCGACACTGCTCCCTCCTCAAAGCTGGTCGTCCCGAACAGCACCATCATAGCGGGCTAGACGATCCAGGTGTACCACCAACATCTTCCCTCGGGGAACCTTCTGGATGCGGTAGACCACGTCGTTAATCCTCTTCACCACCCGGTACGGTCCTTGCCATGGCTGCTGGAGCTTCGGGCACCGTCCCTTGGTCCGGGTAGGACGGTACAACTACTCTAGGTCACCTTGCTGGAACCCTTGGCTGTTGGCTTGCCTGTCATACCTGGTCTTCATGCGGTCGCTCGCCTTCTGGATTTTCTGGCGAGCCATCTCGTGCATGTCGTGGAGATGGTCCACCAAGTTCTCCACATACTCGATCGCTGGCTGTTTCGCTTCCGGAGGGCTTCCAAAAGCCAGGTCACAAGGGAGGCGTAACTCTCGGCCGAACATTAAGCTGGCTGGCGTCATCCCAGTTGTGTCGTGTGTAGATGAGCGGTAGGCCAGCAAGAACAGTGGCACCTTGACGTCCCAGTCTCGCTGATGGCTGGCCACGACCTTCCTCAGGTGTTCCTCTAAGGTCTTGATGTACCTTTCGACCATGCCATCCGACTGGGGATGTAAAGGTGTCGTGCGGTTCTTGTTCACCCCAAGCCTTTGTAGTGCCTCCTTCATTAGGTTGGACTCAAAGTTGGTACCCTGGTCACTGTGTAGCTCTAACGGCATCCCAAATCGGCAGAACACTTGCTCCACGAGGCAGTCTGTGATTGTCTTCGCCTCTTGGTTTGGGATGGCATACACCTCCGGCCACTTGGTGAAGTAGTCCACGACCACCATTAGGTACTTGTTGCCTCGGTCGGAAACTGGGAACGGTCCAGCAATGTCAACGGCGATCCGTTCGAATGGGGCTCCGACGTTGTACTGCTGCATGCGACCCCGGCTCCTAGTCTGGGGGCCACGACTCGCCGCGCACACGTGACACTGACGGCACCATCTCTCGGCATCTGCTCGGAGTCTCAGCCAGTAGTATCGCTGCCGAAGTTTGTCGATCGTTCGGTTCGCTCCCAGGTGTCCTCCCGAAGTACCAGCGTGCACTTCCTCCAAGACTTCCGGGACCTTACTCCGGGGAAGTACTAACTGTTCTCTCTGCGTCTTCCCATCGGGTGACTCCCATACCCGGAACAGCACGCCCTCTTTGGTCTTCAACGAGTCCCATTGGGCCCAATACGACTTGTAGGTGGCGCTCCTCGGTGCGATGTCCTCCCAGGTTGGTCTCGTCCCTGCCTCCACTTCCCTCAAGAGTGGCCCCAAGTCTGCGTCCGCCAGCTGCTCCCTCCTCAGGCCTGCGCTATCCCAGACATCCGCAGGCACTGCCGTGACTACTCGGACTGCTGCGGCACGCTCCTTCTCCTCCACTCTTGTCCACTGGCCGCACTCTTCCTGACAGGGTCTTCGGGACATGGCGTCAGCGTTACCGTGGCTCTTCCCTCTACGATGTTCCGAGGTGAAGTCGTACTCCTGTAGCCTCTGGACCCAACGTGCTGTCTGGCCTTCCAGGTTCTTAAAGCTCAATAGCCAGGTTAGGGCGGAATGGTCAGTCCTCAGGTGGAATGGCTGACCGTACAGGTACTTGTGGAAGTGCTCCAATGTCTTTACTACCGCCAGTAACTCCCGTCGGGTGACGCAGTAGTTCTTCTCTGCCTTGGATAGCGTCTTGCTGTAATAGGCTATCACCCGCTCATGGCCGTCCTGGATCTGCGACAGGACGCCTCCAATGCAATGGTCGCTGGCGTCGGTGTCCACAATGAAGGCGCCACCCGGTTGTGGGAAACCCAAAATTGGAGCACTGCACAGGGTCTCCTTTAGGTGCTGGAAAGCGTTTTCGGCGTCCTCTGTCCACACATAAGGCCGGTGTTCCTCCGTCAGGCGGGTGAGGGGTTTTGCGATGTTGGAGAACCCCTTTATGAAGCGGCAGTAATAACTGCACAGCCCCAGGAAACTGCGCAACTCTTTCCTATCCTTTGGGCGAGGCCAATCTCTCACAGCCTGTGTCTTCTCCGGGTCTGTGGCCACTCCGGTTGCCGAGACTATGTGGCCCAAGTAGTTAACTTCCTTGCGGAAGAACTGGCACTTCTTCGCGTTCAGCTTCAAGTTGGTCGCTTGCAGGCTCTGTAGCACCTTACTCAGGTTCTCGAGGTGATCTTCAAAAGTTTTCCCGACGATGATGATGTCGTCCAGGTATAGCAGGCAGGCATCGTAAGTCAGCCCTCTCATCACTGACTCCATAAGGCGCTTGAAGGTAGCTGGTGCGTTGCAGAGGCCAAAGGGCATAACCGTGAACTGCCAGAGCCCTTGGCCCGTCGAGAATGCAGTCTTCTTCTTGTCTCTCGGGTCTAGAGCTACCTGCCAGTAGCCCGACTTCAGGTCCAGGGTCGAGAACCACTGTGCACCAGCTAGCGTGTCCAGGGTGTCATCAATCCGGGGTAAGGGAAAACAGTCCTTCCGGGTGACGGCGTTCAACTTTCTGTAGTCTACGCAGAAGCGCAGCTCGCCGTTCTTCTTTGTCACCAAGACTACAGGGGAACACCAAGGGCTGTCAGACTCTTCAATCACTCCCCTGGATCTCATGTCCTCCAGCATGTCTCGTACCGCCCCTTGCTTCGCCAGCGGAACGCGTCTATGTGGTTGCCGAATAGGCCGGGCGTCCCCGGTGTCGATGCGGTGAAGCACTTTGTCCGTGCGGCCGTAGTCACTATCACCTTGGCTGAAGACGCGCTGATACCGCCTTAGCAGTTGTCGAACCTTCTCCAGCTGTTCTGTGGTCAGGTGGTCGGCCGCCCTCTCCACCAAGCCTTCTAGCCGGGGCCCCAGGTGTTGCTTCGGCGCCGGCTCCTGTGTCTCGTCGATAGCTGTTACGCTCACCACGGGCTCGCACATTCCCAACTCCGTCCCGGCCTGGACGTCGTGATCGGCGTCCGTAGGATTTAGCAGTCTCACGGGCACCTCCTCTCGGCACGGCAGCAATGCCCTGGCTACACACAGTCCGTTTACAGGCGTCTTCTGGTCCAGCATCATGTTCCTGGATCTCTAGCCCTCCAGTCGCGCCGTCACCACCACCTCGCTCCTCGCGGGGACAACCACGTCTTCGTCCAAGACGACCCTGCAAATTCCAAGGCGCTCTTCAGGTTGACGGAGTATAACCTCTTCTCCGTTAAGCCGCAGGACCTTCTTGCCGACGTCGACCGTCGCCTCGTGGCTCCTGAGGGCATCCAGTCCCAGAATCACCTCCTCAGCCACCTTCGCGACGAACACCCCCAGACGCACGGCACTCCGTCCCAAATTCAGCTCCAGCAGGGCCTCCCTCTCCACAGGCAAGGTGTCGCCCGATGCCGTGACAAGCTGGTATGGCCGGCTTGGCTTCCTTGTCGGCAAACCCTTCGCCACGTCAGGTCTGATGATGGTCACGGCCGCCCCGGTGTCCACCAGCACGCGGCACGGCTTTCCTCTTATCCAACCGTCCGCGATGAGGCTGTCATCCATACGCCGGCTGACGGCGCGCAGTGTCACTCGAGGGGATGGTGGTGATGGCGCCGACGTGCCCCTCTCCACGACGGCCCTTACTCGTTTTCCGGCTGCTCTTCCTGGTGTGGGCAGTCTCTCTGCAGGTGTCCGGGCTGTCCACACCCCCAACACAGGCCACTAGGTGTTCGCCGGCGTCCCTCAGCTGGTCTTCTGTCTCCGGCGTAGCGGACACTCCTCGTTCTCGACGTCGGGATGGATGTTATTTTGGCCGCCTCCATCCTTAATGCCGCTGTCAGCGCCTCGTGGATGGTTTTATATTCCCCGAGCATTAGGCGCTGACGAATCTCCGTGTCCCGTACCCCGTCGACAAAATTGTAGGCGGCTTCCCGGGATACGAACTCCAGTGGCAGGTCAACCAAGGCCTTGCTAGCCAGCTGCTCGATCGCAATGGCGAACTCCTGCAGCGTCTCCCCCGGCTGCTGTGACCTTGCCTTTAGCTGGCTGCGGTATGCTGCGGCTAAGCGGTGGTTCCCGAAGCGATTCTCCAGGGCTTCCCAGATGTCCTTGGGCGCCGCCGTCGTCTGCACCGCGTTTAGGACTTCCGCGGCTCTTCCCTGGAGGCTGGCTATTAACTGTGTGGCCTCCTCCTCCAGCGACCATCCGTTGTGCCTGGCCACTGTGTCGAACTGGCGGCGGAAGACCTCAAACGTTGAAGCGCCGTCATACTTGGGAGGTTTGACGCGCGCAGATGTTGTGTCGCGTCCCGGCGCGTCGGTCTTTAAATCCTTCAGCTTCCTGCCGACGACGTCCTCCACCATGGCGTTCAGGGACTTCACGCTGCTGTCGGCTTTTCCTTCCAGCTCATTAACGCGGCTCGCCAGGTCTTCGACGCGCTCGCCTAACTCTGTGACGTCCTCTTTTACGCCGGCCAACTGTTCTTCGAACTTTGCGGCGAGAGCCTCGTTCGCCGCCTTCATTTCCGTGGCCAGACTGCCGTTCGCTGCTCTCATTTCTGTGGTTAACTCGGCCTTCATTTCTTCCATCTTCTCGGTGATGTTGTCGTTGGCCGTCTTCATTTGTTTCAGTTCCGCGGTGATGTTGTCGTTGGCCGTCTTCATTTGTTTCAGTTCCGCGGTGATGTTGTCGTTGGCCGTCTTCATTTGTTTCAACTCGGCGGTGAGGTTGTTGTTTGCCGCTTCTGTTTTCTCTGTTAACTCGTTCATCTTCGCCAAAAGCATTTCCAATGCGGATTCCATGGCTGTAGTGTTCGGTGATGTTATCTTCCCGCTTCCTGACACCAGTGTGACTTTGTGGGTTCGTGAAATGAAAAGTCCAATTTCACCACTAAAAAATGTTCTTTATTTCCACCGACTTACAGTTAAACACTTGCCAATTACACAAAATTACGTAATGCACACAATTACGATTCACCAGTTCGTCCGTTATTGTTCCGATGCACGTACACGGCGCTACTTCACTAGCACGTCAAACACTAACTAACTGTCTCTCTGAAACCCTTTTTATAGGAATGTCAGTGTTTTTCTAGAAGTCTCTAATCACCGAACGTTCCAGACCACCGGAGAAGGGGAGAGAAACAACGAGGGACCGGTGACACTACCGCAAATCACCCCTCAGTTAGTGACAGGAGACAGATGAGTGGGCGTGGCGTGGCCTCCGGCCCCTTCTCAGCTGTTGTTTGTGGTGCTTCCCGATAACTGGGTAACAATATTAACTGTTTCCATGGTAACCAAGTTGAGAATTACTACACACTTTTGGATCCGGTTACTATAGAAACAGTACATGTTGTTATATTGCTAATGTACAGGAAAGTACTGTACTATATTAACTATTTCCATGGTAACCAAGTTGAGAATTACTACACACTTTTGGATCTGGTTACTATGGAAGCAGTACATGTTGTTATATTGCTAATGTACAGGAAAGTACTGTACTATATTAACTGTTTCCATGGTAACCAAGTTGAGAATTACTACACACATTTGGACCCGGTTACTATAGAAACAGTACATGTTGTTATATTGCTAATGTACAGGAAAGTACTGTACTATATTAACTGTTTCCATGGTAACCAAGTTGAGAATTACTACACACTTTTGGATCTGGTTACTATAGAAACAGTACATGTTGTTATATTGCTAATGTACAGGAAAGTACTGTATCATATTAACTGTTTCCATGGTAACCAAGTTGAGAATTACTACACACTTTTGGACCTGGTTACTATAGAAACAGTACACGTTGTTATATTGCTAATGTACAGGAAAGTACTGTATTATATTAACTGTTTCCATGGTAACCAAGTTGAGAATTACTACACACTTTTGGACCTGGTTACTATAGAAACAGTACATGTTGTTATATTGCTAATGTACAGGAAAGTACTGTACTATGTTTACTGTTTCCATGGTAACCAAGTTGAGAATTACTACACACATTTGGACCCGGTTACTATAGAAACAGTGCATGTTGTTATATTGCTAATGTACAGGAAAGTACTGTACTATATTAACTGTTTCCATGGTAAGCAAGTTGAGAATTACTACACACATTTGGACCTGGTTACTATAGAAACAGTACATGTTGTTATATTGCTAATGTACAGGAAAGTACTGTACTATATTAACTGTTTCCATGGTAACCATGTTGAGAATTACTACACACTTTTGGACCCGGTTACTATAGAAACAGTACATGTTGTTATATTGCTAATGTACAGGAAAGTACTGTACTATATTAACTGTTTCCATGGTAACCAAGTTGAGAATTACTACACACTTTTGGACCTGGATACTATAGAAACAGTACATGTTGTTATATTGCTAATGTACAGGAAAGTACTGTACTATATTAACTATTTCCATGGTAACCAAGTTGAGAATTACTACACAGTTTTGGACCTGGTTACTATAGAAACAGTACATGTTGTTATATTGCTAATGTACAGGAAAGTACTGTACTATATTAACTGTTTCCATGGTAACCAAGTTGAGAATTACTACACACATTTGGACCCGGTTACTATAGAAACAGTACATGTTGTTATATTGCTAATGTACAGGAAAGTACTGTACTATATTAACTGTTTCCATGGTAACCAAGTTGAGAATTACTACACACTTTTGGACCTGGTTACTATAGAAACAGTACATGTTGTTATATTGCTAATGTACAGGAAAGTACTGTATTATATTAACTGTTTCCATGGTAACCAAGCTGAGAATTACTACACACATTTGGACCTGGTTACTATAGAAACAGTACATGTTGTTATATTGCTAATGTACAGGAAAGTACTGTATCATATTAACTGTTTCCATGGTAACCAAGTTGAGAATTACTACACACTTTTGGACCTGGTTACTATAGAAACAGTACATGTTGTTATATTGCTAATGTACAGGAAAGTACTGTATCATATTAACTGTTTCCATGGTAACCAAGTTGAGAATTACTACACACTTTTGGACCTGGTTACTATAGAAACAGTACATGTTGTTATATTGCTAATGTACAGGAAAGTACTGTACTATATTAACTGTTTCCATGGTAACCTAGTTGAGAATTACTACACACTTTTGGACCTGGTTACTATAGAAACAGTACATGTTGTTATAGTGCTAATGTACAGGAAAGTACTGTACTATATTAACTGTTTCCATGGTAACCAAGTTGAGAATTACTACACACTTTTGGACCTGGTTACTATAGAAACAGTACATGTTGTTATAGTGCTAATGTACAGGAAAGTACTGTACTATATTAACTGTTTCCATGGTAACCAAGTTGAGAATTACTACACACTTTTGGACCTGGTTACTATAGAAACAGTACATGTTGTTATATTGCTAATGTACAGGAAAGTACTGTACTATGTTAACTGTTTCCATGGTAACCAAGTTGAGAATTACTACACACTTTTGGACCTGGTTACTATAGAAAAAGTACATGTTGTTATATTGCTAATGTACAGGAAAGTACTGTACTATGTTAACTGTTTCCATGGTAACCAAGTTGAGAATTACTACACACATTTGGACCCGGTTACTATAGAAGCAGTGCATGTTGTTATATTGCTAATGTACAGGAAAGTACTGTACTATATTAACTGTTTCCATAGTAACAAAGTTGAGAATTACTACACACTTTTGGACCTGGTTACTATAGGAACAGTGCATGTTGTTATATTGCTAATGTACAGGAAGATACTGCACTGTATTAACTGTTTCCATGGTAACCAAGTTGAGAATTATTGCACACTTTTGGACCTGTTTGCTGTGGAGACGTTACATGTTGCATTGTAGTACACAGGAGCGAACATCTGCTGTAGAGAATTACTGTGCATTTTCCATAGTCACCAGAGAAACAATTGACAGGAGTGTACCAGATCTATGACGTGAGCCATTACACAGTGGGCCGAGTATTGAGCTTGGCAGTACGCACCGTGTGTGATGATGACGTCTATGTAGGAAAAGCCGCTGCCATTATTTATGTGCCCAGGCGTGACGTCACCAGATTATACCAGTCAGAAACTGATACTAGTGCTGCATCGACATTAATGTGACCAAGGTTGCCAAAAATGCAGGATATTTCGAAAGTGCATTCACATTATGCAAGTTTTACTTTCTCTACTGTATACGTGAGTATATTTTATGTAAAGGAAAAGTCATGCTGTACAGAAAAATATATTTACATTTTTGATCAGAGAAACATCTTTCGAGGTTCAAGGTCTTGTTGCGTGTTTTTTTTTTTTTTTTTTTTTTTTCAAAAAGGGGGGAAAGCTGTTATAATCCTCTCACAGAACATCATCTATTATGTGTTTTAAATGTGAAGGTGTTTGTCCTTGAGTGCTACTAGGTGAAGAACCAATCAGAGTAATGCGGTGTTGTCGTATTGCATTCCCCTTAAGTGGTGTGTGACGAGCGGCTAGCCCACCTCGGTAGAGTAGGTGGTAGCGAGTCTGCCTTACGTTCAAGAGGTCCCGAGTTCGAATCTCGGTGAGGGTGAGTTATCTGGATAAGGTTTTTTCCAGGGTTTTTCCTTATCCTGAAAGACGGATGTCGGGTAACCATGCTCTATAGATCCTGGGCTCATTTGAGGATCATTTCACCCATTCCATTCATCGTCCGATATGACGTAACGTTGGAGGACGTAAACTATAAGCAAAACAAAACACAAACGAGTGGCTAACTAATCAATCTCTGATAAATGATATTCGCGCTAAGAGAAAAAATTAGATTTTGCCAAAACTGATCCATGTGGAAGGAGAGAGTAATGTATTTAACATAACTGTATAAACTTCATATTTTTAGCTCAAATGGTCTTCCTAATACATATAAATAAAGTAGATACCATTATATTATAACAATGCATTGCGACGTAAGCACTGTAATCAATATCATTATTAGTTGGCATGTATGCGTGAACGTATATTTGAAATTACTCAGAACTAAAACGTAAACATTTGACATGACGTGATAAAAGAAATATGTACTTTGAATAAGCCAAAGTGTTTGGTAAATTCGATGAGAGGAAACGATACACTTCTTGCTAGTCTTGCGGAACCTGTCTGGCCACATTATATCTTTTTTATGAATGTTTCATAATCTCAATTTACTCTAGAGGGTTCAAAGTGGTATTATCTATTTACTCTTCCATGAAAAACTGTATCAGCTGGATCAATGAGACGCGATCCACCCCCCTCCCACCCTTACTACTGGTAGAACAATCCAGTAGAGTTAATGTGGGCTGAAATTACATTGGAAACACAAATAATATTTTTAAACTGACTGACGTTGAACGACTTATTCACATAGAAATCAACAAGGAACACAACAAGCCTGGGAAACCTGCGTGAGATATCAGATAAACTACAAGTAGAGGACTTTCGGAAAGAAATAGCACGTAAGGAGATTTTGGAGCTTGTCATGATAATTTTGCAGTACTTAGACGTTGAAGATAATGACAATGACGAGTTCACACACGAATTCACAGCTATACGAATGCACGGCTGGTATTTTCGTTGGATTAGAAAAATAAATAATTCATGAACTATAATTAATTGTAAACTAAATATTTAAACCATTTGCGTGATATACCAATATCTAGTTAGAAACTGTGTTTTCAACAACTGCATTATTATAAAACTTTGGAAAATATAGTTTGCGTTCCCTTAGGTATAGCGCCACGAACACTCGCAAGTGTGCGAGAGAGGGAAATATTAAAAGAGTGAGGGTAAGGAGGTGGCAACGGGGAAGGCTCTAACGCATCTGATTGACTACAGGCGAGAACTCTTCCCATTTGAAACACATTATAATGACAATGTATTAGAAATGGTTTTATTAGGTATTTCATATAAGTAAAATGTGGCGTCTTTGAGATACCGTTGTATTTTAATAGCTAAGGGGTAAAGCTACAAATTAGAACTTCCTATTTGTGAAAAGCATAATTATTTGTAATCGCAGACCAATAATAAATACGAAGGTCCTTCAATAAGTACCCGAACTAATTTTTTAATTAACTCTTAATGGCTTTATTTCACTAACATTTGCCTACACACTTTCGAAGTATTCTCCCTCTTATGAAATACAATTATTCTAACCATTTATCCATTGTTGGAAACACTCATAGAACTCATTTTTGGACAGTCTATTCAGCATACCCATGACAACGTTGTTCAACTCCTTATCACTTTGAAAATCGCGACCACGAAGCTCCTGTCTCACTTTAGGGAAGAGTTGAAGATCGCGTGGTGCGAGATCCGGAGATTAAGGTGAACGAGACATGTTATCAATGCCCATTTCTGCGATGGCATCTTGAGTTGTAGGATCTCGATGAGCAGGGACATTATCTTGAAGCAAGAACCATCTTTTCCTTACGAGATGTGGTCGTTTATCGGCGACTTTTTCTTCAGTAGCCCCTTCAGTACGTCAGCTTAATGTTAAATATAGCTTAATGATCCAGGTTTTCCCTTATCCTGAAAAATGAATGTCAGGTAACTCTAAGGCTCTATGTACCCTGTACTCGTTATAACATAATTCCATTCATCGTCTGATATGAGTTAACTTCGAGATTTTTCTTTATCCTGAGAAATGAATGTCTAGTAACTCTAAACTCTGTGTATCCTATACTCATTTGAACATAATTTCATTCATCGTCCGATATAACTTAACGTTGAAGGTTTTCCCTTATCCTGAAAGCTGAATATCTAGTAACTCTAAGCTCTATATACCCTGTGCTCATTTTAAAATTTCATTCATCGTACAATATGACATAATTTGGAAGTTTTCCCTTATCCAAAAATATGGATATCAGGTAACTCTAAGCTCTAAGTGTTCGGTACTCGTTTTAACATAATTTAATTCATCGTCGTATATGAATTAAAGTGTTAGAGGTTTCCCTTATCCTGTAAGATGCGTTAGGTAACTCTAAGCTCTATGTGCCCTGGTCTCACTTCATCCATCGTGTTATATGAGTAAACTTTGGAGGATTCCCCTTATCCTTAAAGATAAGTCTTAAGCTCTATGGGCCCTGTACTCATTGAGCATCATTTCATACATCGTCCGATATGACTTAATTTTGAAGTTTTCCTTTAGCCTGAAAATGCATGTCGCATAACTCCAAGCTCTATGCATCCTGGGCTCATTTGAACAACATTTCATTCATTATGCGATATGACTTAACTTTGGAGTTTTTCCTTTATACTGAAAGATAGGACTTAGCTCTATGCACGCTGGACTCACTGAACATCATTTCGTTCATCGTCTGAAATGACTTAATGTTAGGAGATTTCCTATATCCTAAAAGATGAATCTCATGTAACTTCAAGCTCTATGGACCCTGGGCTCATTTTAACTTCATTTCATTAATAATCCTATATGACGTTACCTTGGAGGAAGTGAGATGAAAGAAAATTGTACCTGGCAGTGAAGTTTCGACATAATTCTTTTGTTTAGAGTAGGATATATAATAAGCTTTCGGAAAGGGGATTTCCCTTGTAACGGTAAACAATAGACATTCGATAGCTGCAACCAAAGCTTGTGAGATTTGTTGCCAGTTTTGTTTCAGTACGTATAAAGCCAGAATATTTCTCAGAGAAAGCGTTGGAGTAGAAAATGGTTCCACGGGCATCAGACAGAAGTAACTGACAACATTTTCCAGTTGAGATTTTTTCAATAAAGGGCACACCTCGACACGCTTTGTCAAGCAAATGTAGCCAACAGATGTCATGTGACAGTTGAACTAATGTCATTCAAACACCTGCCTGTCACTTCCTTTGAAAGAGCCTTGTTTCTGACGTGATGACGCAAGAATGGTGTGCGTGGCAGTGATGATAACGCGACCCCAAATGTCAGCTAAGGGTTTGTTTGCTGTGTGGCATGTGTCCCTGGTTTGTTATGCTGAACATGATTGGCTCCTGGCAGAACTTCTATATCATATGTCCATTCTAGTTCATTGATGAGCTGATCTTTAAGCAGTCTATTCGTAGAGCAATTTTTGAGAAAATTTAATGGTTATATTCAAGTGATTTGATCGAAAGTTGTTTTAAAATGAAGCAGTTATTTTAGATATTTTATGTTTTGTTAAGAATAGTCAAAAGAGATTATCATTTGTAATAAGAAAGGGCTGAGCCACACTGAAAAATTCAATGCTATAGCCGGGATTTAAACCACGGATCTTCTTGTATCCGCCAAGCTGCTCTAAACCATTGAGGTATTATGGCGAACGTGCCGACATGACATTAAATTCTCTGACTCGTGTTTTTCACCGTAAACCACTAGGAGTTCTCATAAACACATGAGACAACTACCTTAATGGTGACTTATTATGCTGTAAGTACTTTAAGGTCCGGGCTTTATAGTTAAACACTATTAGGTACAATTAATGGAAATTAATTGTTCTGTCACACTAGCCGTGTGTATGACGCACTAAGAAAGAGTAGAGCCAGACTGAAAAATTCAGTGCCATAGCCGGGATTTAAGCCACGGATCTTCTTGTATCCGCCCAGCTGCTCTAAACCATTGAGGTATTATGGCGAACGTGCAGACATGACATTAAATTCTCTAACTGACTCGTGTTTTTCACCGTAAACCACTAGGAGTTCTCATAAACACACGAGACAACTACCTTAATGGCGACTTACTATGCTGTAAGTACTTAAAGGCCCGGGCCTTATAGTTCGAGCCAGTATTAGGTACAAAAATGGAAATTAATTGTTCTTTCACACTAGCCGTGTGTATGACGCACTAAGAAAGGGTAGAGCCAGACTGAAAAATTCAATGCCATAGCCGGGATTTAAGCCACGGATCTTCTTGTATCCGCCAAGCCGCTCTAAACCATTGAGCTGCTATGGCCAACGTACCAAAATAACATTAAATTCTCCAACTGACATGTGTTTTTCCCGGTAAACCACTAGGAGCTCTCATAAACACATGAGACTACCTTAATGGCGACTTACTATGCTGTAAGTAATTAAAGGCCCGGGCTTTATAGTTCTGGCCAGTATTAGGTACAAATAATGGAAATTAATTATTCTTTCACACTAGCCGTGTATAGGACGCACTATGAAACGGTAGGGTCAGACTGAAAAATTCAATGTCATAGCCGGGATTTGAACCACGGATCTTCTGGTCTCCGTCCAGCCGCTCTAAGCCCTTGGGCTACTATGGCCAATGTGCCAATCTTTACCGGGAAAGAATTTAATGTCATGTTGGAACTTTGGGCATAGTAGTTCAGTGGTTTAGAGCGGTTGTACGGAGACCAGAAGATCCGTGGTTCAAATCCCGTCTATGGCATTGAACTTTTCAGTCTGGCTCTACCTTTTCATAGAGCGTCCTACACACGGCTAGTGTGAAAGAACGATTAATTTCTATTTGTAATAAAGAAGTAATGTAAAGTAGGTCATGCTGTAAGCATAACAACGTAATATGATAAGATGTTGTTAAATGTTTTAGAAGATTTTGTTCTTCTGGTTATGAAAGTCTTAGGTGTAAGACGTACATTTGTCTATCCGAGTGAGTGCAGAAACAATTTTGTGTGCCTCAAAACTGCATAATTAGCGGGTGCGCAAGTAAAGAAATAGTTCATCGAGGAAGCTATTCTGGTTGTAAAAAGACTACACTAATAATATTTAGAATTGTAGCAAAGGAATTTCCATCTTTGAACAAGAAAAGTATGATTTGTTCATTCTTAAAAAGTTGAAATACTATCTTTATCAGCCCTGTCACCGCGACCCTGGGAAAGAAAAAGCACACATGTCAACAATTACAGATCTGCCTACTTAGTCATAGTTGCTGGACAAAATTCTGGATTTGTTCAAGATCATCACCAAAGGTGAGAAATTAATCTGCATCCACCTTCATCCCAAATAATCCTGCATCATCATAACATCTTCAAACATCGCTACAGCACAAAATTTCGCAACTAGATGGCTTTCCAACCTGGGGCTTCAAGATAATCCACTAGGAGATCATCTTACCACAATCCTTCTAAAACTCGCTTCAAAACGTGCATTCTTGAATCTACGAGGGCTGTTCAATAAAGAATGATCACAACTTTATTTTTGACAACGTACTTTTACTCATCCGCGTAATTTTGATGGTTCTTCTCAAAATAGTCTCCTCTGAATGCGATGTATTTGTCCCAGTGTTTCTGCCAGTCTTCATAGACATGCTGGAAACCGTTGTTTGAGAGATCCTTCAAAATAACCTCCGCAGCCTTCCCCACTGCTTCTGCTGATGGATAATGCCTCCAACGAAGGCGTTTCTTGAAGTTAGGGATAGAAAATGTCACATGGGGCTAAATCCGGACTATAGGGAGGGTGAGGGATGCACTTCATGTTGATTTCTCCAAGATATTCAGCAACAACATTGGCAATATGCTGCCGCGCATTATCGTGGTGCAGCATCCAGACTGCTTGACGGAGGCCGCGCCGTGGCTCAGTGGTTAGACCACTTGGCTCTCACCAAGGCGGCCCGGATGCGATCCCAGGCGACCGCAAAGTGAGATTTGTGGTGGAGAATACGGCGCTGGGGAGGGTTTTCTCCGGGACCTCCGGTTTCCCCCGCCATCTCATTCCACCGGCGCTCCATCTCCATCTCATGTATCATCGGTGTCACCGCCTGCGGTGACGTATGTAATAAAAGCGGGCGTTAAACACTACACACATTTCATTTGCTTCACGGAAATGTAGTCCTTTGCACCTGATATGGACTTGTAATGTTTTGAGGACATCCCTGTAGTATTGTCCAGTTACTGATGTGTGTGGAGGTACAACATGCTGATAAACCATTCCATGAATATCAAAGAATTAAATGACCGTAAGGCTCCCAGAAGAGGCAACACTTTTGCATTTTTGGGGGGGTTGGTGGTGAAGGATATTTCCACATTGAGCTTTGCTGTTTGCTGTCAGGATCAAAATGATGTAGCCAAGTTTCATCAACAGTGATTACGTTTGAAAGAAATTCCGGATCTTGCCCTAATATCAACTGTAACTGCATGTTACCGCCATTGCAGCGGTGGGCGATACTGAACATGTCTGAACTTGTCTGGTTCTCACAGGCAGGAACCAGGAGTACCAACAATGAAACTACTACGGTGTGTTGGTGTGTTAAAAAGATTTAATTTTAGTGCGAAAAATTATGACCCTAAAAATTATGACCATTCTTTATTGAACAGCCATCCTACATCACAATAATTGGGATTTAACGCCTCTAGAAAAGGTTTTATTGAATATTTTATTCTAAGTACAACGGCAATGTAGGATTTGAATACGATAGATTCTTATGGGATAGTTAGCGAGGAGCATATCAGCGCCGAAACTCCCTCCGACACTTTTTCACTGAAAGAGTCCATCAGATGAGAGATGATATGAGATGATAATGGAGATGAAATAGAGGGACAGCAAATTTTGGGTATGCAATTACCCTACCCAGCATTCGCCTAGTGACCCGAGAAACACCCCCCGAAATAAGGTAAGCCGACCACGAGAATCGAACATGGACCTCCCGAATGCGGGCCAGAGACGAAACCGCCTCGACAGCTTGGAGCTTCTCTAGACTTAACCGAAGACAAATCTTTTAGAAGATGGTAGCTATGTGATGGCTTGTAAATTACATTCGCTTACATAACAAAGAGAGCGAAGGACTGATATTAGAGAGTTCTTGGCCACATTCCTGTCAGTTACAGTAAACGTTAGTGTCACGTGAGCCAAGTTCTGCGCATGCGCAGGTTTACTGTAAACCGATAACTGGACACGCTATAGTTCACCATTTAACGTAAGGCTTCACGGTTACCATTTCTCTTACAAACTGGCCCAAGAAAGGTTACGCTTTACCATTAATGATCTAACATTGATGCGGGAGGTAATTTCAAACAACCCATATGAGGATCCAACTGTATGGAAAGAAATAGTTGCAAATATGGTAGCTGCAACTGGAAAGGCTTTCCTTCCGTACAATAAAGGAACACATGAGTCACCTTCTCAAGGTCTACCGTCTAAAAGAACCAACAATTTCTTACAGGTGCTCCCTTTAACGATACAGCATGCTCATAATATTGGAATTTATTTATGTCAAGCCATGTTTAGTTAGCAAGATTATTTAATAAATGACCTTATTTCTATATATTATATTTATCGTTGCATTGGCTATTGCAGATAAATATGAAGAAGATTCGCCAAAAATTACTTCCTGTTGCGATATGCTAGGCGCCGAAAATATATGCACAAACCTTTCACTCCTGAAATAGTAAATGTACTGTCAGTACAACATAACCTAATACATACAAACGAGGTAAATTGTTTATTCAAACTTACCTCTAGCAGAATATCGATCTGGTTACAATTGTAGGCTATATATAAAGCCTCTAATATCATTTTTTCAAAAGGAAAATATCATTCTTATCTGTAAATTGATTTAAATCTACAGTATGATTTTTAATAGATCATCAGGCAAGCCACGCGAAGCGTAACAAGGGAAGGTCGTTACTATGGTAACGTAAACAAAGATTGCCAGATTGGATACAGTGGTGAATCACATACTCCTCAGCTCAGTTATCGCTAGTTGTATGCCCGCCTCGGTAGCGTGGTGGTAGCATGTCTCCTCACGTTCAGGTGTTGCCGCGGCGGGGTGAGTTACCTGGATAAGGTGGTTTCCAGGGTTTTCCCTTATCTTGAAAGGCGAATGTCGGATAACTCTAAGGTCCATGGACCGTGGACTCATTTGAGCATCGCTTCACCTATTCCGTTCATCGTCCGATATGACTATATGATACGTTGGAGGACGTAAATTACAAACCAAATCTAGATGTATGCGTGAAACAAAGTTCGCCTAGTTGCGCTGTGTATTGTTAGCCTACTTGGTTACAACACAATTAAAATACATTTTTATGGAAAGAAGACGTGGTGGCGGTAGGATTAGAGGTGGACCGAGGAATCATGGCCCAAGACAAATATCAACTTACGGTCGGGTCGTTAAGTTGCAAGCCAAGCTACAGATTTTTTTTTTTTTTTCCTTGTTCCATTTATACCCCGCCTTTAACTGCTATGGTCATATCGGCGGCCGTTCTCCTTTGGAACATACTGAAGGTGTTAAGTCGTTATCTTTGGTTTTTAATCATTAGATCACGTACACATTCACACTCTCATTGGGGAAGATGGGGAGTTATCTTGGTCGGAGAAAAATCCCTACCCCCACCGCTGGGAATGGAACCCGGGACCCCTAGCACGGCAGGCAGGTGCTCTACCGACTGAGCTACGGGGCCAGCTGCTAGAGAATTTGCTCCTTATCAATGAACAGCTTATTCCTTTTATCCAAAAGCGACAGTCACATGTCAGTAGGTATGCTTGCACGTAAAAGAATTCTTGTGGGTAAAAATTCCGGAATATCGGGGGCGTT
Source organism: Mantis religiosa (assembly GCA_030765055.1). Lineage (NCBI taxonomy): Eukaryota > Metazoa > Arthropoda > Insecta > Mantodea > Mantidae > Mantis > Mantis religiosa. The sequence goes on along the minus strand of CM060955.1, from coordinate 9,967,374 downwards.
GATATAAATATATCCATTAACAAAATCGTTAATAATAGTATATTGCGATATTAATGTATACGGAGCGAGGAAAGGTTTGAAAAAACGAAGCGCTTACACCGAGTTTTTCAATTCTCGAGATTCCATTATGTACTTACCATGTATGTTGCACATTATTTTTGCACTATGTGTATTTATATCAATGTGAATTTTAGTAGTGAAGGTATTAGCTGAAATATTAATAAATATGATTGTAGATAAATGCTGGTTTTTAGAACGTGCCTCCGTATATGTGTTTCTGTGAAGAAATAATTGCCGCACTATTACGCGAACGTCAACTTAGGATACATATCAACAATAACGGTAAATATGGAATATTAGTTACATAGTGTAAACAATTATTTAAAAGAACTCGCTCATGTGAAGACGCTACAACTTAATGAATGTGTGAGCAACTTATTTCTGTTTTTAAAGTAGGCCAATACAGATTAGCTGTTCATATTTTTGTTGAGGTGAGATAACTCGAACCCTTGTTTATGTTTCGAGTGCTCAAAGAATAAAGAAAGGGGATCTGCTGGGCAACATTTTAGTTCAGAATTTCATACAGATTAATAGAAAACTGCATCCTATGCAACATTTTGAAGTTAGGAAAGTGTATAAAATATATAATCTGAGAAATCTGAGGTTAAAATTACGTAATAGTAGCTACGATACATATGTAGGGTTATGTAAATAGTCATTTGACGTTTTCTGTAGTACCGCTTGGAAAAAAAAAGGTTTATATTATCGAAATATGTCTATATTAATTTTAAGACAGTAAAAACTAAATTTGGCATTGTTGTAAGTTTTGGGCGAATTTGCACGGATGTGTCTCCTTAATAAAGAACTTTTTGTATATCCATTGTGCAGCAGTAAGAAATGTCTCTTTCCCGACAACTTCACGTTGAAACCAACAAATGCAAAAGCTATTGTCACAAATTACAGGCATAAGAAATTGACTAAAAGGACAGTTTTGGGTACTAATAGGCAGAATAGGCACAAACATATGAAATATCCATTTATAGGCACTATAAAACTAAGACATTAGGCTAATAACACTGGGCAACAAAACATAATTTTTTAATGTTTCGAGCACTTCATGAGGCAATTCCTACTAAGTTTGGGTTGAGAAAAACAAATAGTAAAATAAAAAAAATTATTAGTTCTAGTTTGTATGATATACACAAAGTGGAAGTATTGCATATTAACGGATTGAGGGAAAAGGATACATTTTAATTACATACAAGCTAACAACAATGAAAATGCATTTGATTTTTTAAACTGGTAATTACATGCTAAGACTTCTAAATTGTTGTAAAAATACTTCGCAGATAGTCGTGTCTGAAGAGAATCATGTGGTAGCCTATTGACTTCGTCGTCTTTTAGCTTGCCTCTTGTGATGGAGTTCCACAGAATCCCTATACAAAGACCAACAGTAATCCGCAAGCATTACTTCATTCCAACGGCCCTGATATCTTTGTTCCATAACAGAAATGTCCTGATGGAATCTCTCCCCATGTTCATCTCTAACAGCTTGAAGCAAATATGATGATGGTAGCGATCACAGGTTACCACAGCTCCACGTTGTGTGCCAGTTTGAAGCAAATATGATTGGTGTACACAAGTTCCCCGTTGGAACGCCAATTTGATGCAAATATAATATAATGGCGAACACAGAAGTCGGCGAGCAATGAGGTTTCTCTCAGGGTATGCGTGGATGTGTGTGAGAAGGAGATTTTCACAACACTGGAATGCCCGTCTCCAAATTATTTATTCACTGCTTCTTCTTTTCAAACCTCGAAATGGAAGCTGCCGACCGAGGGTTACCAATCTCGGTTTAGAATTATTGAATGCTAATCGTTTATTACTCGATAAATTTTTATGACCCGACAAATATTCAAGACAGAACAAGTTGACCGCTCTAATAGGCTTCACGTCTCAGACTACTCTTTTAGCTGCACGCCAAGGACTGTTTATAATGGCTTCCTAGCCGCGAACTGTCTCCATCGGCCTTACGCCGAAGAGTGCTCTCTGACCACAGCTGCGCGTCTGTATATCTCTAACTTTCACTCTCAAAATTCCTTTTCAGACAAAATCCCTTTGTGGCTATTTTGGTCGCCATTGTAAATTATCCAAAGAGTTCCCTATTCATACACGTCAAGTGAAAATTCCTTAAGAAATCTTCTAAGGACACTGCTTCTTACATGGCTTTGTTACACTTTCCCCAACTGAACTGGGCTTGCCCTGTCGTAACAAAGAACCAACATTCCTTTGACATCTATCATGATTCTTTGCTTCTGGCAAACCATAATTTCGGTATCAAGCTCCACAGCTGGGAGGGAAAAGGTCTGGGTGGGAGTGGAGAAAATGGATCTCAAGGGACATGTTGCATCCAAGGTTACGGTATTTTTGCAGGAGCACTGTCACCAAATGCTTGTAGTTTTCATCTCTTTTGTTGCCTAACATCGATGAACAATACCCTAGAAGGCTTCCCAAGCTTCCATTTCTTTCCCCTCCAAAATTTGGTCAAATGCAGGATTCTTTACAAGTTCTCTTATTTGTGGTCCGAAATATATGCCTTCTTTAACTTTTGCATCACTTAATTTCCAAAATTTCTCTCTGATTCTGTTTTATTATTTGACAGGTGTGCCAACTCCCCAAAAATTCCCCCAAATTTAAAATCTAAACTCTTAAAATTAAATGTCACTTTATCTTCAAAACAAGAGCTAATCTATAATTTTTCTTGTGATTTTTGAATTCAGCAAATAGAAAAACATGTAAATTCACTATTTTAAGCCCGAAACATTTTCATTGTTGCCCAGTGTAATTGTAGGATACGTGCTTATAACTTAAAAGCTTACGTTTCTGAATAAAGGAATAAAGTGGGAAAATAGGCAAAATACGTCCCCTAGTCATTAATGAGGCCCTATAATTCGAATCCTTATGTAAAACTTGATTTTACAAGAATATTCATCATCTTGTAACTTTCATGTCATAATATTTTATAGTTCTTGTCCATTATCCAGCAGTCCTGTACACCAGTAGCAAATATATTTCTTTGGCGCCGGTTTAACTACGTGGAGTTATCTCGTGGCAGGTTAATCGTACGACGACCCCTTATTCTTGTAACGGTAGCCACTTGAAGAGGCCGATACAAGCTATTCCTATCTTCCTTTGTTACCCGGGTCTCTCAAGAGTTTCTCGCCGCCTCCTCCTTAACCTCGACGTGAGACTCAAGTATGTCTACCCTTAACTGATCAATTATATACAGCACGATAACCAACCTACTGCTACTGCACGTTCCTATCTACTCATTTTTCACTGCTATATAGCTCAGTTGGTCTACCTACAGTTAACGATTAGTTCATAAAAAATAATACAAATATATTTCATTTTCTTGGAATTTACTCTGAAGTCCTCTTTAATCTAAATTCTAAACCATAAGAGAGACAAAATATCTTACTTCCCAATGTTTAAGTCTCGTTAAAGCATGTAATTTAGCTTCATTGTATTCCTCCTCTTCCTGACACTTTTCGAGATATTCTTTGTTATACTTTTCAACATTCATATATTTAGGGTATTATGGAGTAGTCGGGAAATATGAGTTACTAACATTTTGGCTCGGTTTAATGCTACAATCATGAAGTACGCAAGGAAACCTCCCATGATACAGTGCAGTGAGGTTTGACAGTTGCCATTTCACTTACTACAGAATAAAGAGTGTTTTGTAATATTCAAATGTTTTTGCAGGCAAATTTTCAAGCATTTTCACCCTCTACGATGTACGAGGCATGTTTTTTAATTCAGTATCGTTTTGCGATTCCGCCGCCGCAGCGCTACGGTCGGCGCTGGTTACCTACATCTCTTGTCTACGCACTAACGCCGTTACAGTCTGATTCTTCATTGTATACGTTGTTTACTGAGTGTTTAAGATGCCTCCGACAATCGTGAAACCCGCCGATTGTGAAGTAGGGTCTGTTATACGATTTATTAGTGCTAAAGACGTAAAACCGATCGATATTCATCGTGAAACCTGTGAAGTTTACGGATAAAACTATATGAGTGATGGAATGATAAGGAAATGGGTGAGAGCATTTAAAGATGGCTACACAAATGTGCATGATGAATAACGGAGTCGGCGTCCTTCGGTCGTTACTGAAGATTTGGTGCAGAAAGTGGACGAAAAGGTGAGAGAAAACAGGCGCTTTACAGTTTTATCATCCTGCGACTATTTTCCTCAATATTCTAGTGTTTTGTATCGCATTGTGACAGAGAACTTGAAGTACCGGAAATTGTGTTCACGTTGGGTTCCAAAAATGTTGACGGATTTGCACAAAACCCAACGTTTAGGCAGTGCATTGACTTTCCTTGAGCGTTACCACAATGAAGGTGAAGACTTTTTAGACCAAATTGTTACTGGTGACAAAACATGGGTGGCCTACGTCACACCAGAATCAAAACAATCTATGGGTTGGCGACATTCATCATCACCCACAAAAGTGAAGTTTAAGCAAACAATTCCTGCCCGAAGAATCATGTGCACAGTTTTTTGGGGGCAGAAAAGGTGTATGGCTAGTGGAGTTTCTGCCTCGTAATGAGACAAATGTAGCGTCTTATTTTGAGACATTGAACAATCTGCGCCGTGCAATCCAGAACAAAAGACGTGGCAAGCTGAGTAAGGGTATCGTTTTGCTGCATGACAATGCCCGTCCACATATGGCTAATCGGACCAAAGATCTCATCAAATCTGTTCAATGGGAAACTCTAGATCATCCTCCATACTGCCCTGATCTGGCGCCCAGCGATTACCATTTGTACCTTCACTTGAAGGAACATCTGGGCGGTCCGTGTCTTCAAGACGATAACGAAGTCAAAACAGTTGTGATACAGTGGTTAACACGTCAGGCGGCAGAATTTTATGAGGAGGGTGTACAAAAACTGGTGCCACGTTATGACAAGTGCATCAGTATTCACGGAAATTATGTGGAAAATCAGATTAAGGTACAGGCTTTCATGTATAAATAGAATTATTGCAATATCTTTGCACGTCTTTTTTAAATTCCAAAATGTTACTGACTTAAAAAACATGCCTCGTACTACCTGAAGGCTTACCACCATTGTAATACAAAAATCCCATCCCTAACTATCCTAAGAAAAGAAAAATTTTTCCTGCGGTGAAACCCAATCCTGTTTGGGCACGCAGCCAATATCTACGGGCTTATCATAGTCTGTGAGTACCAGACGAGCGGATGAGAGAGTTGAGACAAACGTAATTGAACTTTATAATCGTGAGTGTATAGTTGTGTTCTGAAAGTCAACTCTTTTGTGGTTGACGATCCTGGTGGTTGTATTTGTGTACGTTACATAATTTTGTTTCAGCTGCCATGGGTGTACAAACTGTCCGACCAGGTAAATAATTAATATTCTGAATTTCTGCAAACTGGACTTTTATTTCTACGAATCTACAGAGTCACAATATGCAAACAAAACCTATTAAATCTGGAACATTCTAGACTTGAACATTTCTTCAGACTTTTTTGCTTATTTTAAACCAGTCTTGCTTCATGTTCTATGAAATCAAGTGAACGTTTCAATGTTTTGGGCCACCTAGTCCATAATACCCAACTATTTAATATTTATTTATTATCCAATTTTAATTCCTATTTTACCCAAAGGTATATTAGGAATATAGTTTATAAATTTATGAATACAATTTACAAAAACATAACAAATTCAATATCACGCTGACAAACAGTAAAAATCAAGATGAATCATTTTGTTTAAGAAAGCCATGAAATATTGATAAGTTTTGTAATTCATCAGAATATGTGTAAGTGGTTTTGAGAAAGTGTAACCTAAGGATTGAAGCAATAATTCAAGTTCGCATCTTCAAAACAGGAAAACGAGCAATCAAATAAAATGTGATGGATATCTTGAAGATGATTTCCACAAATACAATCACATGTGGTTTTAATTTTGAATCGAAATAAGTAAGCTCAAAATTTGCCATGTCCGGTTAAGAACTGAGTGAGAACATAGTTAGGATTAACGAATTTACATTTATGTCTGTCAGAAACTGTTGGGAAAGATAAATCCTTAGTCAAAGCACCACAATCACTTTTTAACCAGTATTCATTCCAGTAGTTGATGATAATCTCCTTTAATGTTTGCCTCACATAAGAAATGGGACATAGAGTGTATGTCTCTGGAAGATCTGAAGCCACAGCTCTCTTTGCTAGCTCATCTGCACGTTCATTTCCGGCAATCCCGACGTGTCCTCTGACCCATTTAATAAACATATGAGAACTACATAATAATTGACTTCTTATTTCAGCTGCAATAGGACTGCTGTTTCTCGTATCTTTCAAAGCAACAATTGCTGTCTGTGAGTTACTGTAAAGGCGAGCGGTACATTGTAAGTTGTTGCACCATTTCACTGCTTCACGGATTGCTAATAATTCAGCTTGAAAAGCTGAACACTTCTTGGCAAGTCTGAACATGGAAGAATGGCATTCTATGGAGCGAGAGAATACCACAAACGCACATCCTACTTTAGCATTTTTACTCCGCATTATAAGCCACAATACAACTTTATTCACACATAGCTTCGAACATAAAGCAGTATTGTTATATAACAAACTACCCGATGGCATTAAAAGTATAACATCGGAAAAAAGGTTTAAACTGACTGTAAAATCATTTTTAAGAGAAGGTTGCTATTATTCAGTGGAAGAATACTTAAAACATGATCAAGATATCAATGCTTTATTAATTTTTAGATGAGTTGTATTTATTACACATCTGCTTCACTTTCGTATCTATTTTGAGGACATGTTTCGCAAATCATCGTTTGCATCTTCGGCTCTTATGCGACTAAAGCTTGATCCAGTGGTGTGGGTAATTCTGGGGTTGCTGCTGCCATCTGTTGATTTAGTGATGAACTTAAATGTGGGATTCTCTTCTGGCCGGATTTCAAAGTTCATTAGTTGGTTTTTATGTTTTACTATGTATATCTTCTCCCATATGACGAGTTCACTATGTTTTTGTACGTATTTTAGTAATTCGGTGCTATCTTCAATTTCATGATTTACAGACCAGAAATGAGCTGCTATTGCGGACTTATCAATATTTTTGTATCTTAAGTGCCTGAAGTGTTCTTTCTTTCTAGTGCCTATGTTCCTTTTTGTCCTCCCTATGTAAATTTTTTCACAGTCTTTACACTTAATCTTGTAAATGCCTGACTTTTCCTCTGGTTTTATCTTATCAGTATTATTACTGTTAAGTAGGTTTTTAATGTTGTAATTGTATTTTGGTGCCAATGTTATATTGTATTTCTTGAATATTTTTTGGAACTTTTTTGTGGCCCAAGGGTGGTAAGTAAATTTAGCAAATCTAATTTCTTGTTTTATTGGTGTGAGAGCTGTGATCTGTTTTAATCTCTTTTGAAGTTTGAATGATTTTAGTTTTTTATCTACAAGGTTTTTTCCATATCCATTTTTAATTGCAGTTTTTAAGATTTGATGGTATTCGTTTTGATATTCTTGCTGGCTGAGAGGTAGATTTACTAATCTGTGTGTGAGACTGTTGATGGTTGCATGTTTGTGTGGAATTGGGTTGAAATTATTTGCTTTGATGTAATTATCTGTGTGTGTTGCTTTTCTATAGATACCAAATTCTAGTTTTTCATAGCTTTTTTATTTTAAGGACTAAAAAAGGTAGAGTACAGTCCTCTTCAGTTTCCACTGTGAATTGTATCCTGGGTTCTTGCAGGTTGAGTAGTTTCAAAGCATCATCTATTTGTTTGTAGGGCACTATTGCAAAGATGTCGTCTACGTATCTGTACCATGTTTTAAACATATGAGGGAAGGCTTTAGTTATATGTGTTTCGAAAAAGCTCATGTATAGATTGGCCAAAAATGGTGATAGCGGGCTAAAATAATGCTTCCTAAAATGATGTTAGTGAATAAATACCCGTGCAACTTCGGAGGTGATACTTGTAATATTCAGAAAAGCTGTAAAAAATATCCTACTAAAAGTAATGTCACAGACAACAGATGAGTTTCTAAGAAGTAAAATTAAATAATAAAGTAAATATTGATATTTTTTTTGGGTAAAAATTATGTCTCTTACAGCCTAGTTCTTAAAAATGTAATACATTAAACTATTATGTGACCTAAGTTGCATTATTCTTAAATACTATTTGTATTATTATTCTGTTAATTACTACTGTATTACTTTAATCACTATTGTATTCTTTAACTACTATTGTATTATTTAATTACTATTGTATTCATAATTGTATTACTCATAAGAAATGTGTTATTCTTATGGGTACAAATTTGACGAAGCCATGAATATTGTATATTCCTAAGGTGAATAAAACTATCTATCTACTAAGCCCTTCGGCTATCCGAGAGCCATCTGTGTAAATGGAGTACTGGTGATATTCTGCTGTACAATCTTCAAGAGGACTAGAAACACCAGTGGAAGGATGAGAAGCTTGTTTAACTGGTTGTTCAAGTTGCAGTTGTGAAATATGTTGTGGCAAGGCTCGGCCATTTCTAATGTTGTTGATATTTGCCCTATATACACTATTTCATATTAGCCTCCATTATAACATTTTTAAATACTGTATATATAGCAAACATTGAATAGCAGTTTTTTTTACAAGTGATATTTCATCACAATTAGTTATGATGTGTCCTCATGATTTGGCGATTTTTACTTAAAAATCAGTTAAGTTATTTTTAGAAATCCAAATGGTATTCCATAATACTGTGACCTTTTGGGTGGCGTAGAATCAGAAGTTTTGCTAGCAGAAATTTAGAAACACTCTCTATTGCAGTAAACAGAAGTTTTGTGCAACCCTTGCAGCAGTAAAAATACGTGACCTTGATAAGGGTTTGCATTTGTACACGCATTGTGTATGCCTTTATATTGTAACTAAAATAAGAAATGCTGCTTTAGAGATAAATAAACACTTAATATAAGGCAATATATAAGGTGAAACAGTGCGATCCACATAAACCTGAACCATTTCAATAAGCCATAATGGCCCGCCTCAGTAGCGCAGATCGTAGAATGTCTGCGTCACGTTCAAGAGGTACGGGTGGGTTACCTGGATAAGGTTTTTTCCTGGGTTTCCCTTATCGTGATGGATGAATGTCGGGTAACTAAGTTCCATGGACCCCGAAGTCATTTGAACATCACTTCACCCATTTCATTCATCGTCCGGTATGATTTAACATTGGAGGAAGTAAATACATCTCAGAAATTGTTGCAAGTGTCCTCCACCAGCATTTATACATGCTTGTACTCGTCTCACCATATTCTCTGAAGTTTTACTGAGAGTATCCTCGACAATGTTACTTATTTCGTTTCGAATGGATTCATTGAGAACATCAATTGTCCATGGCCTATTGTTCTACACTCTTTTTCAGATACCCCACATGAAAAAGTCCGGTGCAGTTAGGTCAAGGATATCTGGGGGGCGCAACAGGGTTTTCAAGATTATCCGATTATCACAAAAACTGGCTACAGGTTCCACGGTATCATTCGACGTATGGTACGTTGCTCCATCTTGCTGGAAGTAACCTTCTCTCAATTCGATATCACCTCCGTAAAACTTCATACAATATGGTGAGACGAGTGAAAACATGTATAGATGCTGGTGGAGGACACTTTCAACATTTTCTCTGATATGTAAATAGTGTAATGTAATCTCCCAATTATGTGTTATTCTCCCAAAGTTACACGTGTGTCCTATTATTGGTTGGAAAGTTATGTCCTAATTAGGTAGTTTAGGTTTATATAGATCGCACTGTATTTTAAGTGTTCATTTATAACTAAAGCGACATTCCTTATTTCACTTACTATATTAACAGTCCTACACAAAATGCGCACAAAGGCACACTTTAATCTTCTTGTAAACCTCCTTTATTTAGTGGACCTGAAAGCCGTTCAGAGGAACTTTCGAAATAACGTTTTGTTACTTCTAGTTAGTATAGGTAACTGTTACAGAAAGAAATAAGCCCAACACGATAAAGCTACTTACACTCGACTTTATAAAGGATCCTTTTGATGTAGAGTGTTAAGGGATCCTTTTGATGTAGAGTGAGCACTTACTCACGCGCACTTATACAGGCAGAAAGAAAGAAGACCTCACATGTCCGGAAAGTAGTTCCAAAGCTTGCAGTCCTTTATTAATGCACCAGTTTAATCTTGTCGGTAAACAAAAGGACCCTTATGTCCACACGGCTAGGTATGGCCTAACAATTAGCCGTGGCAGATGGCTTACTGGCAATCTTTTGTCCATAATCGCATTACAAAAAGTGAGGGCACGTTAAAGAAGGCAATTATCTCTCACGAGCAAACTCGACTTGTACACAGGGTCACATTCATCTGTTTTCAACTTGTTTAAAGAAATTCAAAACTGTATTTTGAACAATTTTAGAGGAGTAACTGCGGAAAGAATATTGAAAGGAACTGTTATGTGTATTTGAAGCCGAGGTTAATACTTTTTATTTTTTCTGTATAAGGACAGTTGAATAAATATCTGGTTTGGAATCAAGACTAATATTTAGTTCCATATTAGGGATATGCAAAGCTGGTAATGTCCCTGCTGTTTTTCAAACCCTCGAAACCAGGGATAAACATGTTTAGCAAAATATGACTCTGTTACAACGATGACCTCTACATGCCATCTATGACGTCCTCCTGTGAGCCATTCCTTCGTGTCTGGAAACTGAAAAAAAACTGCAAGGAGCTGTATCTATCTCATCCTGGTTTATTCCTCCTGTAAACATCTGGCCGCGCCGTGGCTCAGTGGTTAGAGCGCTTGGCTCTCACCAAGACGGCCCGGGTTCGATCCCAGGTGACCACAAAGTGAGATTTGTGGTGGACAACACGGCTCTGGGGCGGGTTTTCTCCGGGATCTCTTCTTTCTTTCTTTCTTTCTTTCTTTCTTTCTTTCTTTCTTTCTTTCTTTCTTTCTTTCTTTCTTTCTTTCTTTCTTTCTTTCTTTCTTTTGTAATTTATGTCCTCCAACGTTAAATCATATCGGACGATGAATGAAAGGGTGAAATGGTGCTCAAATGAGTCCGGGGTCCATTGAGCTTAGACTCACCATGGAAAACCCCGGAAAAATCTTATCCAGGCAACTTACCCTAACCGGGATTTGAGCTCGGGACCTCCTGAACGTGAGGCAGACGCGCTACCATCTACGCTACCGAGGTGGGCAAATGTGATTCTACGTGCAGGAAAATTTGCTGTTCCCGTCTACACACCTATGGCCTCTACCACTTCGCAAACTTTCGTTCGACGAACAGTGAGTGGCATATGATGCAATATTTGAATGACATCTTTGGTAAACCCATCGACCGCTCATAAAAATCGAATTTTGGATCACATTTAAAGTAATTAAACCAATAACTGAATGTTGTCAAACCCATACAGTGTAACCAATATCGCCTTCATTTCCTCCCAATTATTTCATTCAAAAGTGTAAATTGAATTACGGATAGACATTGCATTTTTTATCATTTTAACGAAATCACGTTGAAGGACTAATCGAAATGCCTGTAATATTTAAACTAATCTGCGGATCAGTACCAAATATGCTTTGGCAACCTCTAATAAATGACAGTACACTATGGTAATATCAACTTGTTTCGAAACAAATGGTATTTTTAAATCAGGAGTACTTACAGATCGGCCCTCAAACATTTCTTAACCTCTGGGATATATTCAACTATAAATAATAATAGTAAAAAATGAGTATGTACAGTTTTCGACTCTGTAGGAGGTTTATATAGAAAATTACTTTTATTCCAGCTGGAACTATCAGCACACTGCTGAATTGTAGTTTTAAAATATCAATTGTTCGCAGTCAGACGAAGGCGCACTTTTTTTCTTTTTGTTGTGTTGGTAATATAAAACAAGCGAGCAGAAGCGCCCGTGTTGTTTGCTATACAAATATTTTGTGTTTTGCACGAGAGTTGCTGTAATTTAATGGTCCGTACGAGGCTTGAAATAAAGTCATTCCCTTAAGAGATATTTCAACCAAAGTCAACCAAGTACGAAGTTAGCTTTACAATTGAAGCTATTATTACTATGAGTCGTACTTTATTACCAAAATGAAACATCTGACGTGTTACATTCTTGTGCCTTTCTATACACTATATACACAATACGTTTTGGAGTTGAGCCTTTCAGGGCCACAGAGTGGAAGTTGCAGACGGCTTTTAATAATGGGAGCCTCAAAATACTTATTTTCGTAAAACCTCGATATCAAACTAGTTGGTGGAATACGATATTATTACAGCTACTGGAAATACACTAAATGACATATAAAAACGATTGCAGTACTTATATTATATGTCAGGAGGTTACGTCATTGTAATCCAATAATTATTTAAACACCTAGAGTCAATTCTGCAGCTAAAAATCGTATTAGATATAGGATAAATATCTGAAAAGTGCACTTACAAATGTTTCTACACACATGACAATGCATCTATTCTTAAATATTATAAATGTTTCCATAATTATCAGCTTACATATCAGTTGCTATGGATAATAAAAGGAAATATTGTCCATTCGATACGTAACACTTAACCTGTTGCCAAATACATAGCTAATAAAATAATTCCACAAAAATTAATTCTAGAACTGTGAGAGCTAATTTCACTTTAATTATAATAACCGCATATCCTACATCTACATAAAAGTAATATAAGCCGCTCTGTCTTCAATAACAAATCCAAAGGTTACTTCCATTTTATTCACCCTTACAGATTATATAATTCTCAACTTGGTTACCATGGAAACAGTTAATATAGTACAGCACTTTCTTGTAACGTAATGTTTCAAAAGTAACCAGGTCCAGGTAATTCTCAACTTGGTTACCATGTAAACAGTTAATATAGTACAGTACTTTCCTGTACATTAGCAATATAACAACATTTACTGTTTCTATAGTAACCAGGTCCAAAAGTGTGTAGTAATTCTCAACTTGGTTACCATAGAAACAGTTAATATAGTACAGCAGTTTCCTGTACATTAGCAATATAACAACATGTACTGTTTCTATAGTAACCTGGTCCAAAAGTGTGTAGTAATTCTATACTTGGTTACCATGGAAACAGTTAACATAGTACAGTACTTTCCTATACATTAGCAATATAACAACATGTACTGTTTCTATAGTAACCAGGTCCAAAATGTTTAGTAATTCTCAACTTGTTTATCATGGAAACAGTTAATATAGTACGGTACTTTCCTGTACATTAGCAATATAACAACATGTACTGTTTCTATAGTAATCAGTTCCAAAAGTGTGTAGTAATTCTCAACTTGGTTACCATGGAAACAGTTAATATAGTACAGTACTTTCCTCTACATTAGCAATATAACATGTAATGTTTCTATAGTAACCAGGTCCAAAAGTGTGTAGTAATTGTCAACTTGGTTACCATGGAAACAGTTAATATAGCACAGTACTTTCCTGTACATTAGCAATATAACAACATGTACTGCTTCTATAGTAACCAGGTCCAAAAGTGTGAAGTAATTCTCAACTTGGTTACCATGGAAACAGTTAATACAGTACATACTTTCCTGTACATCAGCAATATAACAACATGTACTGTTTCTATAGTAATCAGTTGCAAAAGTGTGTAGTAATTCTCAACTTTGTTACCATGGAAACAGTTAATAAGTACGTAACTTTCCTGTACATTAGCAATATAACAACATGTACTGTTTCTATAGTAATCAGTTCCAAAAGTGTGTAGTAACTCTCAACATGGTTACCATGGAAACAGATAATATAGTACAGTACTTTCCTGTACATTAGCAATATAACAACATGTACTGTTTCTATAGTAACCAGGTCCAGAATGTGTAGTAATTCTCAACTTGGTTACCATGGAAACAGTTAATATAGTACAGTACTTTCCTGTACCTTAGCAATATAACAACATGTACTGTTTCTATAGTAACCAGGTAGAAAGTGTTTAGTAATTCTCAACTTGTTTATAATGGAAACAGTTAATATAGTACAGTACTTGTATTTAATCTTTAAAATGGACAAGTTCTAACGTGGTTTGTAGGGGAGTCCATATACTGTTATATGTACATACATTGTTAAATGACAGATGCGACCGGCAGCAGCTGTAGCTGATAGTAATAATGGTGTTCTCATTAATTAGCGGCACCTAAAACGGCGACCAATTACTGTACACCGCTAGGGTGCTTTGTTTAACCCTGGTCGTGCATTCCGCTTTCACGGTCCGCTTGCTAATTTCTATAACCATGGTCTGTAAGGCTGATTGATTGCGGTGGGAGATTCATCTTGACGAAACAAGAGACTGTTTGGATATTTGCAAATCACCGCGGCGATGTTAGTTGTAATAATAGTGCCTTCTGTTCGTGAAATTCATCTTCCTCAAATTATCACAGTACATTTTGTCCGAGAAGGGTTGCTATACCCTGACGTGTACTTCTTCTACCCACTATTATTTATGTTTACATATCTTCTGCAAACTATTCTTACCTTCGTGAAGGTTTGTGTAAGTATATAGATATCATATTTGGTTTAAAAGATCCAAAGATTAATGGATAACAATTTAAGATTTGTGCAAAAATAGATTTGCTTAGACGTTGCATACAGCTTCCGTGAATCAGAAAACAATAAAGCCAAAGTATTTTGAAAACTTGAAGCCACCTGCAACACAAACCTCGTAAATGGCTATTGTTAAAGGTATTTTGTGTGAAGTTGTAAATTTTGGTTGTATATTACGTCCTCCAACGTTAAGTCATATCGGACGATGAGTGCAATCGGTTAAATGATGCTCAAATGAGCCAAGGGTCCATAGGGCTTAAAGTTTCCCGACATTCGTATTCCAGGAAAAGGGAGAAACCCGGAAAAAACCTTATCCAATTAACTCACCCAGACCGAGATTCGAACTCGGGACCTTTTGAACGTGAGCCAAACATGCTACCACTACGCTACCGAGGTGGGCGTGCATTTTAAGGACAGCCAGAACGGCAATCTGGGGTGAAATTTTACAAAATGTGTTGTTGCCAAAGTAATATTCACTGATGCTTGTAGAAGCGACTAACGATATTTATTTTCCTGACCTATGGCTTTGAAAGTCCTAAATAGACTCATTTTGAAAAGGCTGCACAGTGTGGGATTGGGATTTAATGAAGGAGGGGGTTCGGTACGTAGGCCACTATGCTGGGCCTATTGTTGCTATGCCCCCAAGTGGGAGCACCCCCGGGAGGAAGGTTGAGGCGAAGGAGACAGAGCATGGCCGACCCAAGGAGCCACGACAGTTCAGAGGGCAGGGTCCCTACAGTTTACTTGGACGGAGGCCTCCGACAGGCCAGGACGACGAACCCATTCCACTACAGCGGGACGGCAACGAGCCCAGCAGCCGAGCCCAAATGGTCCGAGACAGGCGATCCAAGCGCCTTAGGTCCCTGGTTAGCTGTCCCGAAATGGTCCCCGCAGAGCAGCTGAGGCCGGCAAATGACCTACCGGAGGATGAATTAGTTTTCCTCAGACCATATCATCCTGCCATGCACCGCCGAGGCTCCCGCCTACACTTCTATCCTGAAAGAGACCACCAGATGAGACACGATGTGAAATGATAATGGAGATGAAATGGAGGGACATTAAATTCGGGGAATGTAATTAACATACCAAGTATTCACCTAGAGATCTGGGAAACCTCTAAAAACAAATTAGTCCGAATGCCGACCGCGGGAGTCGAACTCGGGCCTTCCGAATCCGGGACACAGATGAAACCACCTGAATCATCCCGCTCGGTTTCTTGGCTCATAGTTTTAAAAGTCCTAAACAGTCTCATTCTGAAAAGGCTGCACAGTGTGCCACGCCCCCTATTAGCCATTTGTAACTGTTCTCTCCTTGGTTGTCACCTTATTGAAGCTATATACCAGAGGATACTCTTATTAAGAAAGGAAGTTCTTCTTTTGTCTATTAATATTAATCTGTGCATCTATGTTAATTCTTCCTTGCTTTGTTTGCATATGTCTTGAATTACTAGTTCTGTTTTCAAGATGGGAAGAAGCAATAATTTTGGTGTAAGAAATCGGCATGGGAAACAGTATAAACAGTTTAAGTAGCCCCGTTTACATAATTAAAGAGTTAAATCTCCTAAGATCAAAAAATGTAGCAACACATGACGATATATTTACTTCGTCAAACCTAACCTCAAACATTGGCGATAAATGTGAAGTGAAAATTGGTTCTTCAAGGAAAAATTGGTTTCTTCATTGTATAATGACACTTATAACAATGTAACTAAAGTAAATAATGATATTAGATCAAGAAGCTATCAGCTAGTAGATATAGAAACTAGGTACAATGTAAATTTTGGGAAAATTAAAAAAAAATCATATCAGAAGACATTAATCACATTATCACTCAGTTGCCAAAAAGTATAATGAAGAATATAAATTTGAAACATCCAGAACAATTGAAAGTTGTGCAGAAGTAAATGTAAGGTTTACTTATGGCTTGAGAAGCATTGGCAAGGGAACTGAGTCAGGTAAGACATTGGCTGCTGTTCTCAATTTACCAGTCCCCCGCCAAATAAACATTTATTCTTAGGAAATTATTGGTACCTAAACATTTTATTTTTAATATAAATGTCTTAAACTGGAACTGTATTAAAAGGCAGCAGTGACTTCATTTGGAAGTAAAAAGAAAATTCCAAATTATTTCATTCAAAGTGCAACTTATTATATGAGAGCATATAGTGCACTGTAAGAGCGGCCAGGCATGGCTATATAGCACAGCGCTACTAGCAAGGGCAAGGTTCATCGTAGAATACAACTCATTACTGCAAAACAGGTGTAACAGCATGACACAGAGCTAGGAAGTTCGTACCGATGTCCTTGAGCAATGTAACAGCGGCCAGGCATGGCTATACAGCACAGCGCTACTAGCAAGGGCAAAGTTCATCGTAGAATACAACTCATTACTGCAAAACAGGTGTAACAGCATGACACAGAGCTAGGAAGTTCGTACCGATGTCCTTGAGCAATGTAAGAGCGGCCAGGCATGGCTATACAGCACAGCGCTACTAGCAAGGGCAAGGTTCATCGTAGAATACAACTTATTACTGCAAAACAGGTGTAACAGCATGACACAGAGCTAGGAAGTTCGTACCGATGTCCTTGAGCAATGTAACAGCGGCCAGGCATGGCTATACAGCACAGCGCTACTAGCAAGGGCAAGGTTCACCCTAGAATAGAACTCATTACTACAAAACAGGTGTAACAGCATGATACAGAGATAGCAAGTTCGTACCGATGTCCTTGAGCAGTGTAAGAGCGGCCAGGCATGGCTATACCACACAGCATTACTAGCAAGGGCAAGGTTCACCCTAGAATAGAACTCATTACTACAAAACAGGTGTAACAGCATGATACAGAGATAGCAAGTTCGTACCGATGTCCTTGAGCAGTGTAAGAGCGGCCAGGCATGGCTATACCACACAGCGCTACTAGCAAGGGCAAGGTTCACCCTAGAATAGAACTCATTACTACCAAACAGTTGTAACTGCATAACACAGAGCTAGGAAGTTCGTACCGATTTCCTTGATCAGTGTAGGAGCGGCCAGGCATGGCTATACAACACAGCGCTACTAGCAAGGGAAAGGTTCACCGTAGAATAGAACTCATTACTACAAAACAGGTGTAACTGCATGACACAGAGCTAGGAAGTTCGTACCGATTTCCTTGAGCAGTATAAGAGCGGCCGGTCATGGCTATACCACGCAGCGCTACTAGCAAGGGAAAGGTTCACCCTAGAATAGAACTCATTACTACAAAACAGGTGTAACTGCATGACACAGCTAGGAAGTTCGTACCGATTTCCTTGAGCAGTGTAAGAGCGGCCGGTCATGGCTATACCACGCAGCGCTACTAGCAAGGGCATGGTTCATCGTAGAATACAACTCATTACTACAAAAAAGATGTAACTGCATAACACAGAGCTAGGAGGCTAGTACCGATTTCCATGAGCAGTGTAAGAGCGGCCAGGCATGGCTATACAACACAGCGCTACTAGCAAGGGAAAGGTTCACCCTAGAATAGAACTCATTACTACAAAACAGGTGTAACTGCATGACACAGAGCTAGGAAGTTCGTACCGATTTCCTTGAGCAGTGTAAGAGCGGCCGGTCATGGCTATACCACGCAGCGCTACTAGCAAGGGCATGGTTCATCGTAGAATACAACTCATTACTACAAAAAAGATGTAACTGCATAACACAGAGCTAGGAGGCTAGTACCGATTTCCATGAGCAGTGTAAGAGCGGCCAGGCATGGCTATACCACGCAGCGCTAAGAGTAAGGGCAAGGTTCATCGTAGAATACAACTCTTTGCTACAAAACAGATGTAACTGCATAACACAGAGCTAGGAAGTTCGTACCGATTTCCTTGAGCAGTTTAAGAGCGGCCAGACATGGCTATACCCCACAGCGCTACTAGCAAGGGCAAGGTTCATCGTATAATACAACTCTTTGCTACAAAACAGATGTAACTGCATGAAACAGAGCTAGGAAGTTCATACCGATTTCCTTGAGCAGTTTAAGAGCGGCCAGGCATGGCTATATCACACAGCGCTACTAGCAAGGGCAAGGTTCATCGTAGAATACAACTCATTACTACAAAACAGGTGTAACTGCATGACACAGAGCTAGGAAGTTCGTACCGATGTCCTTGAGCAATGTAACAGCGGCCAGGCATGGCTATACAGCACAGCGCTACTAGCAAGGGCAAAGTTCATCGTAGAATACAACTCATTACTGCAAAACAGGTGTAACAGCATGACACAGAGCTAGGAAGTTCGTACCGATGTCCTTGAGCAATGTAAGAGCGGCCAGGCATGGCTATACAGCACAGCGCTACTAGCAAGGGCAAGGTTCATCGTAGAATACAACTTATTACTGCAAAACAGGTGTAACAGCATGACACAGAGCTAGGAAGTTCGTACCGATGTCCTTGAGCAATGTAACAGCGGCCAGGCATGGCTATACAGCACAGCGCTACTAGCAAGGGCAAGGTTCACCCTAGAATAGAACTCATTACTACAAAACAGGTGTAACAGCATGATACAGAGATAGCAAGTTCGTACCGATGTCCTTGAGCAGTGTAAGAGCGGCCAGGCATGGCTATACCACACAGCATTACTAGCAAGGGCAAGGTTCACCCTAGAATAGAACTCATTACTACAAAACAGGTGTAACAGCATGATACAGAGATAGCAAGTTCGTACCGATGTCCTTGAGCAGTGTAAGAGCGGCCAGGCATGGCTATACCACACAGCGCTACTAGCAAGGGCAAGGTTCACCCTAGAATAGAACTCATTACTACCAAACAGTTGTAACTGCATAACACAGAGCTAGGAAGTTCGTACCGATTTCCTTGATCAGTGTAGGAGCGGCCAGGCATGGCTATACAACACAGCGCTACTAGCAAGGGAAAGGTTCACCGTAGAATAGAACTCATTACTACAAAACAGGTGTAACTGCATGACACAGAGCTAGGAAGTTCGTACCGATTTCCTTGAGCAGTATAAGAGCGGCCGGTCATGGCTATACCACGCAGCGCTACTAGCAAGGGAAAGGTTCACCCTAGAATAGAACTCATTACTACAAAACAGGTGTAACTGCATGACACAGCTAGGAAGTTCGTACCGATTTCCTTGAGCAGTGTAAGAGCGGCCGGTCATGGCTATACCACGCAGCGCTACTAGCAAGGGCATGGTTCATCGTAGAATACAACTCATTACTACAAAAAAGATGTAACTGCATAACACAGAGCTAGGAGGCTAGTACCGATTTCCATGAGCAGTGTAAGAGCGGCCAGGCATGGCTATACAACACAGCGCTACTAGCAAGGGAAAGGTTCACCCTAGAATAGAACTCATTACTACAAAACAGGTGTAACTGCATGACACAGAGCTAGGAAGTTCGTACCGATTTCCTTGAGCAGTGTAAGAGCGGCCGGTCATGGCTATACCACGCAGCGCTACTAGCAAGGGCATGGTTCATCGTAGAATACAACTCATTACTACAAAAAAGATGTAACTGCATAACACAGAGCTAGGAGGCTAGTACCGATTTCCATGAGCAGTGTAAGAGCGGCCAGGCATGGCTATACCACGCAGCGCTAAGAGTAAGGGCAAGGTTCATCGTAGAATACAACTCTTTGCTACAAAACAGATGTAACTGCATAACACAGAGCTAGGAAGTTCGTACCGATTTCCTTGAGCAGTTTAAGAGCGGCCAGACATGGCTATACCCCACAGCGCTACTAGCAAGGGCAAGGTTCATCGTATAATACAACTCTTTGCTACAAAACAGATGTAACTGCATGAAACAGAGCTAGGAAGTTCATACCGATTTCCTTGAGCAGTTTAAGAGCGGCCAGGCATGGCTATATCACACAGCGCTACTAGCAAGGGCAAGGTTCATCGTAGAATACAACTCATTACTACAAAACAGGTGTAACTGCATGACACAGAGCTAGGAAGTTCGTACCCATTTCCTTGAGCAGTGTAAGAGCGGCCAGGCATGGCTATACCACACAGCGCTACTAGCAAGGGCAAGGTTCATCGTAGAATATAATTCATTACTGCAAAACAGGTGTAACTGTAGGACACAGAGCTAGGAAGTTCGTACCGATTTCCTTGAGCAGTGTAAGAACGGCCAGGCACGGCTATACAACACAGCGCTACTAGCAAGGGCAAGGTTCATCGTAGAATACAACTCATTACTACAAAACAGATGTAACTGCATGACAGAGAGCTAGGAATTTCGTACCGATTTCCTTGAGCAGTGTAATAGCGGCCAGGCATGGCTATACCACACAGCGCTACTAGCAAGGACCAGGTTCATCGTAGAATGCAACTTATTATTACAAAACAGGTGTAACTGCATGACACAGAGCTAGGAAGTTCGTACCGATTTCCTTGAGAGGAGTGTAAGAGCGGCCAGGCATCGCTATACAACACAGCGCTACTAGCAAGGACCAGGTTCATCGTAGAATGCAACTTATTACTACAAAACAGGTGTAACTGCATGACACAGAGCTAGGAAGTTCATACCGATTTCCTTGAGCAGTGTAAAAGCGGCCAGGCATGACTATACTACGCAGCGCTACTAGCAAGGGCAAGGTTCCTCATAGAGTTCAACTCATTACAACAAAAGAGATGTAGCTGCATGACACAGAGCACGTTGGTAGGAAAGAAAGCATTCGAATGACATCTTTGTTGTGCTTCAAATATGAACAACTGAATATGCTGTACATCCATTGTATGTTTTCTAGAAGTATACTTATTCATGTCCTTATTTACTTCATTATTTATATTAACATTTCAGTGGGATACTTCAGGAAAGATGAAAAAAGAGAAGCCTGATCGAGAAACTAAATTAGCTGAAAGCATTAACGATTTTGCAACAATTAAATATTGTTTTACGATACATAGAATGAGTTTTCCATTTTAAAGGCGTCAGAGATATGTTATTGTTTGTAGTATTACGGCCGCAGATGAGTAACGATGTAGTAAAATTCCTGCTTTTGTAATTTGTTTAGTAAGGGTCTTCAGATATTTAAGGATTTAATTTTATTATTTGTATATTATTTTACATTCGATCAGGAAATGTTACAATCCGCGTTATAATTGCCCGGGTGTTGCCTATTTAAATAATGAGATCAGCCAGAGACAAACTCGTATGTACTGTATGCCGTACATAATGTTCTAAATTGATGTGCATTTACAAATGTCTCATTAGTAATTCTTTTCTCTAGGCAAACGGCTTCAGTGCCTCTCCGCTGGTCCTTTCTTAGCTATAACTTGTTTGAATGCCGGGATTGGGTCTGTCGCAGGCTGCATAAGGAACGGCGAGCGGTACGACTTACTTGCCCTGGTTATGCTGTTTACAGATAGACGTTAAAAATTGGGGTATATCGACATCTACTTTTTGGATGAAATAGGATACCTGTCACCTACATAATTACACCACAATGTAAACATGTACGAGGCGTGTCTTAAAATAAGATCTGCAAGGTGCTGGAGCCATGAGGAACGCTATTACGTGAGATCCGGAACCACTGGCGTGTAGCTTGGTTTTCCCCCTTCAAATCTCGATCAGAACCCACCCGTTGCAAGCATTAGTCTTGGCTGGGCAGCCGTTTACGATGGAGCTTCCTATCACTTCCGCGCCAAGTTCGAGTTGCGTGCAGTGATCCGTTTGTTTCTTTGAGTGCCAAGGGCACTATCCACGCTGAAATTCGTCGTCAGTTATGCGAAGTCTATGGTTCACAGTGTATGGACGTCAAAAACGTGCGAAAATGGGTCAGAGAGATCAAAGATAGACGTACAGACGTCCATGACGAACAGCGTTCTGGTCGGCCTTCGGCTTCAGCCGAAACAATTGCAAAAGTGGAGCAAGAAATGCTTAAAGATCGGCGTGTAACAGTTCGCGAGCTGTGAGAAATTATCCGTGAAATCAGTAAGGCTACGATTGACAAGATCTTGACCGCACATTTGCATTATGGCAAGGTGTGTGCGAAGTGGGTCCCCAAAATACTCACCGAAGACCATAAACGGCTGTTCTACTGGTCCAGTTCTGTAACAGTAGTTTCGGGTTATATTTAGAAAAGTTATGAAAAGTTTAATTTATAAAAAAATATGATTATGTAAATGTACCTAGTAATAATTGTATGATGTAATGTTGTGACGTGGAATCAAATCGGCCAATCACAAAATTAAGAGAGGAGTAACGATAGTTACAAAAAAATCAATAATCTTGGTAGAAATGTTTCGTAATGGTGAGTGTGATAGTGGTGCAAGATCAAGAACATTTAATTAATAGTTTGAATCTGTTTAAATATAACAAAGGAAGAATTTATCGAAATGTTGGAAGTGGCTGGGAAAGGAAGTTCAAGTAAAATGTAATCCAAATAATACAATTAAATATTTACAAAATTTGACTTCTCCGAGACTTTATTCCGAACCACACCTGAAAAACAGATGTCTCATGACTCTTGGTTAATCAAGCACAATCATCAAAGGCCGCGCCGTGGCTCAGTGGTTAGACCACTTGGCTCTCACCAAGGCGGCCCTGGTTCGATCCCAGGCGATTGCAAAGTGAGATTTGTGTTGGACAACACGGCGCTGGGGCGGGTTTTCTCCGGGACCTCCGGTTTCCCACGCCATCTCATGCTACCGGTGCTCCATCTTCATCTCGTGTATCATCAGTGTCACCGCCTGCGGTACCGTATGTAGTAAAAGTGGGCGTTAAACACTACATATTTCATTTTAGTTTCAATAGATCTTCTAAAATATTGCAAAGCAGTATAGGACTTTTCCACATGTATTTTAACTACTGCTATTAGTATTCTCCAGTTACAAGATGTGTCTAATAAACATTAACCTATAAGTACTTCATCAGTAGTTAGAGTACCATCCACCGATTGCTTTTAACCTTGATAAACGTCATAGATATATACAAAACTAAAGATGAGTAAAACTGAAGGACAATACTTCTAAACAAACACACGGATAGTTGAAATTAGGTTAGGTTAGACTTAGAAAGCGTGTGATCCACATTGAAGTTTATTAGAAGAAGTAGCAGTATACATAGCATTTAC
This sequence comes from Mantis religiosa, assembly GCA_030765055.1. Classification (NCBI taxonomy): domain Eukaryota; kingdom Metazoa; phylum Arthropoda; class Insecta; order Mantodea; family Mantidae; genus Mantis; species Mantis religiosa. Next base: position 9,943,661 of record CM060955.1, on the reverse strand, counting down.
AAAATATCATTAAACGTCAATATAATACTGTAACAATGTACACACTTAGATCATATATAATATATGATCTCCTGGCTGATCTCCTGGTCCAGTTCGGATGGGACCTCCTCATCAATGAGTTGAAGTCGCACCTGGGTGGAACACATTTCCAGACCGACGATGATTTGAAGAACGAGGTTGGTACCTGCGCAACTTGGCGGGAGAGTGCTATGACAAAGGCATACAAAAACTGCCACAGCGCATGCAAAAGTGCATCGATCGCAATGATGATGACGTTAAAAAATAGCTGTAAGTTCCGCCTTTACATCAATGTAACATTCATTTACAATATACATGTTTTCTATATCAAATAAAATTGGAGACCTTATTTTACGGATACGTCTGGTATATTATCTTTATTAAAACTGTTCTAAATATTTATAAGTAATTAAATTTATATGAACCTTTACAATGAATAAGGTAGTTTGGAGAGATTATCTTCAAACTGTTCCACGTCATGTACTCATAAGATGCACAACTGAAAGTTTAATATTAAACCAGTTTGCTTTAGAATTAACCTCTTCATAAACACACAGACCTCTTTGTTTAGGTATCTCAAAACGTTTATTTATTAAGAAGTCCTTCGTTTACTGTATGTAACAAAGTAAAGGTAAAGCAGCTGACATATTATCCTGATTAATTTACAATTCTTTACTTATATATTTAAATGTACTGTGTTTGCTTTTAATAAACAAACTCTTCGGCAACTTTCCCCTGTTTCTTTTCAGAAATACTCATCGGTGAGATAATTACGGATATAACATATTATTTGAATACATAAAAAAGATTACATCTTTTTATTTTGTGGGCTATACTTATCACAATCAATTAGAAAATAAGGCTAGCAGTCTTTTGTTACACTATAAGTGCTCAAATCCTTCCTTTGAAATCCGCTAGTCAAGTGTTTTGTATATACGATTGAAATATAAAGCCTCAAATGCTGTTCCATTTTATTATTTTGAACATTTTACCATTCTGGCATTTCATTAATAAAAATTGTAACAATAATTACAATAACAGGGTCAAAAAAGCGTTTCTAATTGTTTACTCCTTATCCAAGAGAGCATTTTCTCTTAGATGACCGACTTGGGCATGCATTCTATTTATAAACCAACTGCCTGCTTACATCCAGCAGTCATAAAACATGTAGAGTTATTTTTACAAGATCTACAACGTCCTGTAGTAAACGTTCTGTTTTTATCCGTAAAAATTATAAAAAGGTGTCGTCTGCGTGAGGTCGCAAATGACATACTTAATATATAAAGGATAACAGTTATATACGACTGACACTTCACAGGGATGTAGCTATCCCAACTCCAGAAATTATCCTTTACTCAACGAAGTTGACATTTTTTGGGTAAAATATATCTAACACTTTGAGAAAAATACCAAAGGTTAAACATATTTGTATGACTAGAATTATCTGACAACTGACTGTCAAGTTCCCTTCATTCTGATTGACCTCCGAGTCATTTATCGTAACTAGCAGATCTAATATATGTAAACAAAGTCTTACAGCACAATTAATGCATATATATATACTTCAAAATAAATAATTAATCACAATTACAATAACGATTTACGAGATACTCTTTAGCTTTGGTTTCTACTTAATAATGACTTAACATCCTTACAAACCTTACCTCTATAGCTGTTTTACTTGTAATCACATGGGGATAGCATGGTACATGACCAACTACCAGCTTGTCAACTACTACTTGAGTCTCCTGTATATCTCTTGGACATTTACTTTAAACTATTTTGTAAACATTTATCTTAAACTTGAAGTAAATAGAGAGTAGCTCTTTGTGAAACAATAGACTGAGAAGTCAGCAAGATTGTACTAAACTAAGATACATTTATGACAATATCCTACAAACGACATCCTTTATCTGTCTCAGTTATTCATACAATGGATTTGTTTTGGTCCATAAACAATGCAAAATAGAATCTTTTCACTGAACGTACTTTTCTACCAACAGATGGCTCTGTATCTATTATGTTATCCTGATAAGAAGACTTATAGATATTTACATAGTTTTATAACAAAATACCGCTTTCTGTGGAATCATATTCCTGAAAACTATTGAAGAATTTTAACCAAAAAAAAATTGTCAAAGTAGTTCAATGTAAAGCATCCTTACGCAGTTCTTTTGTCTTGCATCTTTTAAGAATGCATGACTTAGATATTTGATTTGCCGTATTTTAGTCTCGCTGTTTATATTCTGCGTGTCTTAGATCGCTAAGGTCATAACGTACATTCCTCTGTAGTAATATCTCGTTTGTTTTTTAACAGTAACGTCATAGAGATAGAAGTGCTGTTAGTGTCAGTATGCGTCACGTGTTGCCACAATCGAAATTACGAATACATACAAAGTCCAGTTGCTTCCAAGTATGTAAGTACATCATCTATAAGAAATATTCTTTATGTGAAGTTTATATATTGTGTAAAATATCTAACACTACGTGCAAATACGATATGTTTAGTACATTTGCATCCAACAAGTTGTATTCCCGAAATCTGTAGCAAAGTTCTCAGAGCTTCTCCTCACTAAATGACTTATGTATAATTCCCTATAAATACTAAATAATAAAAACAAAATATTATTACTGAAAGAATTCGATATTGTTAAAACACATAATTTGTTTCAATTGTTATGTATAATTAACCATTTCCGAGATATCTTCAATGTTCTGCTGATTTTGCATCTTAATAGTTCTACGCCCCATTCTTATGTTACTGGTAATCTAATGGTAATAACATCAAACATGTAAAGCAGGACATAGCTACCCGCTTTTTAACTATTTAACTATCACTTCAGTCGCCTGTATCTCGCATGAATATTCAATGGAATATATAAAATATTATTGTCTAAATGTATCTTAAACTTGAATCAAATTGAAGAATAGGTATGTGTAGAAGATTGGGAAGAGAAATCAGTGTCAGTAATACAGTAACCTGCTCTTTTAAACATTTATTATATCGGAAATGTTCTGTTAATTATCTTAATTTTCCACAAAATGTATTCTTTTGGTCAAAAACGATTTTCACCAACTGCACTTTACTGTCCACAGATGGCTCCACGTGTAATATGTTATCGTATGGGAAGAGATTTATGCTCAGATATGATGTTATATAATAATTTATAATTATATTGTGTATATATGTTTTAATTTTTATTGGTGATCTATTGATTGAGAATAAACAGCACCTATAGTGTATAATGAGAAAATGTCGTACAGAAAGTAAATTATCTGCGAGAAAGCAAGTCTGCTAAACTAAATATATTTTTAAACGTTGATAATCAAAGTTTTGGTACTTGTATCCAGTTATAACAACAAATATTTATAAATACTTTTTCTTCTCAGAAATGTCAGCACTTAAGCGTATATGACTTTTGTTAGGTTTGTAGATACTAGAGTTGGCAGAATCATGCTCACCCGCGTGTTCAGCGTATCAATTTGTTAAGAGAGATAGTTAATAATATAAATATTGTTAACAGCTTAGTAATCAATTTACTTCATATACATCAATAAATCTTTTGCAACAATTATCTTAACTTCTCTGTTGTCATTTTTAAACTCATTTATTGATTCTGTGTCTTTACAGTCATATGTACTGAAAGGTAGAATGGTACATTTTTAAAATAAACCTTTATATTTTCTTACAGGTAAAATATTTGAGTACAGTAAATTTAGGCAATGGTTAAATCATTTAAGATCATGTTGCCATGTCATAGCATTTTCATTTAATTCTGTTTAGATGGTCAGTGTATAAGAAAGCAGTAAGACAAAATCATAGAATTAGATAAGATGATTGTCCGAACTTATCGCTAAATAGCGCCCCTTTAGCTGATTTTTGTTGTATTTAGCTGATGGTTTCCTGCATTTAGCTTTACTTACAATGAATCTCTTCGACTTGTACTATTTGGTAATGTTTTAATGGCCGTTTTCGATACGTTGTTTTGTTTTAGTACAAATGTATTATATTCCCGTATCACTTAACGTTTAATAACCAAACCTAACCTAACCTAACATTACCTCCTACTTGAAGTAGACCTAAGTTAAGAGTATTTCTCTACCATCTGTTGAATTTAGACAATTTATGATGTATTCTAAACCATCACATCCAATCTTCTGACATACCTTCAGTACCTTGTTGTTCTTTTATCTGCTTTTAGTGTCTGATTGGAAGAAATTTTGAGTCAGTTATTTATGCGTTTTTTCCAACTTTCAATAGATCTTGTAAAATATTGCAAAGCAGTATAAGGCTTTTTCATATGTATTTTGACTACTATTATTAGTATTCTCCAACATACAAGATGTGTCTAATAAACACTAACCTATAAGTACTTCAACATCAGTAGTTAGAGTATCATCCACCAATAGCTTTAAACCTTGATAAACAGGGATAGAGATATACAAAACTAAAGTTGAATAAAACTGAAGGACAATACTTCAAAACAAACACACGGTTAGTTGAAATTAGGTTAGGTTAGACTTAGAAAGCGTGTGATCCACATTGAAGTTTATTAGAAGAAGTAGCGGTATACATAGCATTTACAAAATATCATTAAACGTCAATATAATACTGTGACTTTGTGGGGGCTCAGCCGGGATACGAGTTGAGGGTAGAGTGAGAGAAAATAAACAGTTTTAAAGTTAGCTAGCAAACTGTAATGGTGAACAGTGTATTTCGAGGAGAATAAAGTATAGTTTTTGTATTTTATAACCTCGTTTTATCATTTCACGAACCCACAAAGTCACAATTGGTGTCAGGAAGCGGGATAACAACATCACCGAACATTATGGCCATGGAATCGGCATTGGAAATGCTTTTGCAGAAGATGAACGAATTAACAGCGAAGTCGGAAGCGGCAAATAACAACTTGGCCGCGAAGATGAACGAGTTAACAACAAAAGCAGAAGCGGCAAATAACAACCTGGCCGCAGAGTTGAAAGAAATAAAAACCGAATTGACCACAGGACTGAAGGCAGCGAACGACAGTGTGGCCACGGAAATCAAGGAGGCGAACGAGGTCCTCGCCGCCAAATTTGAGGAACAGTTGGCCGGCGTGAGGGATGACGTGACGGAGCTAGACAAGCGGATGGGCCAAGTGGACGAGCGCGTCGAGGACCTGGCGAACCGCTTCAATGACCTAGAGGAAAAGGCCGACAATAACGCCAAGTCCCTGAACGCCATGGATGAAGACGTCGAAGACCTCGCGGACCGCGTAAACAACCTGGAGGGAAAGGCCGACAGCAGCGTCAAGTCCCTGAACGCCATGGTGGAGGACGTCGTCGGCAGGAAGCTGAAGGATTTGAAGGCTGACGCACCGGGACGCGACACAACATCGGCGCGCGTCAAACCTCCGAAATATGACGGCGCGTCAACATTCGAGGTCTTCCGCCGCCAGTTCGACACAGTGGCCAAGCACAGCAGATGGTCACCGGAGACAGAAGACCAGCTGAGGGACGCCGGCGAACACCTAGTGGCCTGTGTTGGGAGTGTGGACAGCCCGGACACCTGCTGAGAGACTGCCCACACCAGGAAGAGCAGCCGGAAAACGAGTTGAGGGTAGAGTGAGAGAAAATAAACAGTTTTAAGGTTAGCTAGCAAACTGTAATGGTGAACAGTGTATTTCGAGGAGAATAAAGTGTAGTTTTTGTGTTTTATAACCTCGTTTTATCATTTCACGAACCCACAAAGTCAAAATACTGTAACAAAGCGCACACTGCAGATGATATATAATATATGATCTCCTGGCTGATCTCCTGGTCCAGGTTGGATGGGACCTCCTCATCTATGAGTTGAAGTCACACCTGGGTGGAACACATGCCACAGCGCATGGAAAAGTGCATCGATCGCAATGATGATGACGTTGAAAAATAGCTGTAAGTTTCGGCTTTACATCAATGTAACATTTATTGACAATAAACGTGTTTCCTATGTTGAATAAAATTGGAGACATTTTACTGACTAGCGTCGTATGATAAAATTTGTTTTGCTGGCTGGCTTTTATTGTGTAACACACTGTGGTTGTGGGTCGACTCATGCGTTCCGAAGCACACTACACTTGTGGAGCCAGTAGTAATTCCTTGCAGTTATCCGATACATGGGAAGCCACATTTTCCCATCTCAATTCAAACTACTGCTTCCCAGCAGGTCAAACTTTGTAATTTGCCATTCGGACTCTGAAAATTAATTTGCTGCAAGCCAATTAATCAGCTATTTTCCAATTTCGTGTCGTACCGCAGTCGGGCTAACTTGTGCGAGAGAAAAGATCCTAGCAATCACCGCCCCCCGCGTCTCAGGGGCGAATGGAGTATTTCTAACTTCGCAGTAAATAGGAAAACTTGTATGTAAAAGAACAGGCTACAAATAAACATACCGTAACACAAGTACATTAGCCAACCCCATTATTGTGTTCACTACAACAACTCGATCCTAACTACGTTGTTAGGTATCAACCATACAGACAGATATACGTAATATGAACACCTTACTGGTTCCCCTAAAATTAATATATGGATAAATAATGATAATGGTAGCATGATCACGACGCTGATTTAACTAAAAAAAATTATATCACTTTTCCACGTGCTCACTTTTTCAGCGCGGTGGCAGAAGTACCGAGTTCGATTCTCCATAAGGATGAGTTATCTGGATACGTTTCTCCGGGGCTTTCCCTTTCTGTGAAACATGAAATTCGGCTAACTCTAAGCAATATTGACCCTGGATTTATTTAAGCATTATATGACCTAACTCTGGAGGTTTCACCTTATACTGAAAGATGATTGTCTGGTAAATCTAAGCTCTGTGTGCCCTGTACTCATTTGAGCATCATTTCTTTCTTCGTCCGATATGACAACCTCGGAAGTTTTCCCTTATTCTGAAAGATGAATGCCTGGTAACTCTAAGCTCTATGTACTCTGTACTCATTTGAACATCATTTCTTTCATCATCCGATATGACTTAACGTTGGAGGTTTTCCCTTTTCCTGAAAGATGAATGCCTGTTAACTCTAAGCTTCTTGCACCCTGTACTCACTTGAACATCATTTCTTTCATCGTCCGATAGTACTTAACGTTGGAGCTTTTCCCTTATCTTGAAAGATAAATGTCTGGTACTCATGTACCCTATACTCATTTGAACATCATTTCTTTCATCATCCGATATGACTTAACGTTGGAGGTTTTCCCTTTTCCTGAAAGATGAATGCCTGTTAACTCTAAGCTTCTTGCACCCTGTACTCACTTGAACATCATTTCTTTCATCGTCCGATAGTACTTAACGTTGGAGCTTTTCCCTTATCTTGAAAGATAAATGTCTGGTACTCATGTACCCTATACTCATTTGAACATCATTTCTTTCATCATCCGATATGACTTAACGTTGGAGGTTTTCCCTTTTCCTGAAAGATGAATGCCTGTTAACTCTAAGCTTCTTGCACCCTGTACTCACTTGAACATCATTTCTTTCATCGTCCGATAGTACTTAACGTTGGAGCTTTTCCCTTATCTTGAAAGATAAATGTCTGGTACTCATGTACCCTATACTCATTTGAACATCATTTCTTTCATCATCCGATATGACTTAACGTTGGAGGTTTTCCCTTTTCCTGAAAGATGAATGCCTGTTAACTCTAAGCTTCTTGCACCCTGTACTCACTTGAACATCATTTCTTTCATCGTCCGATAGTACTTAACGTTGGAGCTTTTCCCTTATCTTGAAAGATAAATGTCTGGTACTCATGTACCCTATACTCATTTGAACATCATTTCTTTCATCATCCGATATGACTTAACGTTGGAGGTTTTCCCTTTTCCTGAAAGATGAATGCCTGTTAACTCTAAGCTTCTTGCACCCTGTACTCACTTGAACATCATTTCTTTCATCGTCCGATAGTACTTAACGTTGGAGCTTTTCCCTTATCTTGAAAGATAAATGTCTGGTACTCATGTACCCTATACTCATTTGAACATCATTTCTTTCATCATCCGATATGACTTAACGTTGGAGGTTTTCCCTTTTCCTGAAAGATGAATGCCTGTTAACTCTAAGCTTCTTGCACCCTGTACTCACTTGAACATCATTTCTTTCATCGTCCGATAGTACTTAACGTTGGAGATTTTCCCTTATCTTGAAAGATAAATGTCTGGTAACTCTAAGCTCCTTGCACTCTGTACTCACTTGAGCACCATTTCATTCATCGTCCGATAGTACTTAACCTTGGAGGTTTTCCCTGATCCTGAAAGATGAATGTCTAGTATATCTAAGCTCTATGTACCCTGTACTCATTTGAACATAACTTCATTCATTGTCTGATATGACTTTACGTTGCGGATTTACCTTATCCTAAAAGATGAATATCTGCTAACTCTAAGCTCTATGTATCCTGTACTCACTTCAATCTTCGATTGATATGACTAAACGCTGGGGGTTTCCTTTGTTCTGAAAGATGAATATCTGATAACTCTAAGCTCTATGGACTCTGGAGTCATTTGAAGATCGTTTCATTCATCGTCTGATATGATTTAACGTTGGAGATTTTCCCTTATCCTGAAAGATGAATGTTTCGTAACTGTTAACTCTATGGACCCTGAACTCCTGTTAACATCATTTGAATCATTGTCCGATATGACTTAACGTTGGAGGTTAAGAAACATTCATTTCGGGTGTAACCTACCATCCAATTTTGAATGGTATATAATTCCTCCATTGCAATAAGATGGGAAAGAATACCATGGAGGGGTTTCAGCACGTAAACTTTTGTACCTATTGCCAAAGTGGTGTATCCCCAGGAGGGATACGATGGGCGACCGTAAGGAGTCATGGCAGTGCAGAGGGTAGGATCCTCACCATTTACCAGCTTGTAGCTTCCCGACGTTCCACTACGACTAGCATCTCTCCTACCGTGGCCCCAAAACATCACAAAGTCTCGCTTATAGAGTGAGGCGACGCCAGAGCTGGATATCCTCCTGGCAGGTTTATACAACCCGCGTTCCTGAAACAGGATACTTAGGTCGTCTCGTAGACTCAAGACTGTCCCATCGGTCGGACGAAGGTGTTCATTGAGATCATATCGGCCATGCACTGCCGAGAGTCCACCCGAAAATTCTACCCTGAAGGAGACCACCAGATGAGATGGTATGAAATGATAATGGAAGTGAAATAGAGAGACAGGAATTCTGGGAAGATTATTAAATTCTCCAGAATTAACATGGCGACCCGGGGAAGCCTACAGAAGTACCCATGGGTCAGGTAGGACTTCCGCGGGTATCAAACTGGGGCCTGCCGAATGCGGGCCAGAGAAGAAACTTGCAATTGATTCCATTACAGTAACACCGTACTAAAATAAACACTTAAACCAATGTAAGGAAACTGTGGTTTACTGCTTTGGAAGCTGTTACTTTAATGTGTTTATATCGTAGTCTGTGTTTTGACGAGCGTTCCTTCAGCAAACTGACGAGAGTACAAAGTTCCTCTTGAATTTCCAATGCTCGGTGTTTGCATCGTGATAGACTACTGCAGCATATTTACTGATGCAGGTGTACCAAACAAAGCAGTAAAAACTGTTGATAGGATTTAACGCTCACCCTACTCCACCACCAACCTTTTCATCTTCCGGTTTGGGGTTATGATCAATAATTGATCGTGTTGGAAGCAATGGAAAAGCCGCACTTGGGTATTATCCAGCGTTACCAACAACCGAGATACAGCTCATAGTTAAAATGTGCTCATTTAAAAGTCTAATCACGTTTTTAAACTCTCTATTACGTAGAGTAAGGGCGGGTGATAGGACACGGTAGTGTATTGTTTTGTTGGAACGAAGAGTTTAACTACCTGAGACAGTTGACTGTACAATGCGATTATGCTTTTCAGTCTAAGTAGGAAATCGAGCTTCTTTTTTGAAAACGTGGTATATACTTGCTCCGCTTCCGTTATTTTGTTATTTTTTGAGTTTAAGAAAGATTTACGAGGGCTGTTCAGTAAAGAATGATAACAGCATTTTTTTGACAACGTACCTTTACTCATCCTCATAATTTTGATGTTCCTTCTCAAAATAGTCTCCCCTGAATGCAATGCACTTGTCCCAGCGTTTCTGTCAGTCTTCAAAGACATGCTGGAAACCATTTTTGAGAGATTCTTCAAAATTGCCTCTCATGATTAAATTATGTACTGACATTGAATGTTCCATTCCGATTCGTCCGCTATGACAATCCTATTCATCCTCCAATTGCGGACGATTTAGATTATTTTCCACTCGGAAAAAAATGAAAACGGAAGTATACAGAAAAATTTTCAACAACAAGATTAGCATTTAAAATTACACTGGGCAACAATGAAAATATTTCGAGCTTAAATATAGTGATTTTACATGTATTTCCATCTGTTGAAATAAAAATTCACCATAAAAATTATAGATTACCTCTGGTTTTGAAGATAAAATGACATTTCATTTTTGAGAGAAAATTTTTAATTTGGGGGATTTTTTGGTGGGGGGGGGGGGAGTTGGCACACCTGTCAAATAACTTCAGAGAGATATTTTGGAAATTAAGTGATACAAAAGTTAAGAAAGGCATTTTTGTCGAACCCCAAATAAGAAAAATTGTAAAGGATCCTGCATTTTACCAAATTTTGGAGAGAAAAGGAAAGAAAGCTTGGGAAGCCTTCAAGGGTATTTGTTGTTCATGGATGTTTAGGCAACAAAAGAGATGACAACTACAAGCATTCGGTGGCAGTGCTCCCGCAAAAATACCGTAACCTTGGATGCAACATGTCCCTTAAGATCCATTTTCTCCACTCCCACCTAGACTTTATCCCTCCTAGTTGTGGAGCTGTTAGTGATGAACATGGGGAGAGATTCCATCAGGACCTTTCTGTTATGGAACAGAGATATCAGGGCCGTTGGAATGAAGTAATGCTTGCGGATTACTGTTGGTCTTTGTATCGGGATTCTGCGGAACTCCATCACAAGAGGCAAGCTAAAAGACGACGAAGTCAATAGGCCACCAGATGATTCTCTTCAGACACGACTACCTGCGAAGTATTTTTACAACAATTTAGAACTCTTAGCATGTAATTACCAGTCAAAAAATCAAATGCATTTTCATTGTTGTTAGCATGTATGTAATTAAGGTGTATCCTTTTCTCTCAATCCATTAATATGTAATACTTCCACCTTGTGTATATCATAGAAACTAGAGCCAATAAAAGTGTTTCATTGTCATATTTGTTTTTCTCAACCCAAAATTAGTAGGAATTGCCTCATGAAGTGCTCGAAAAATTCAAAAATTATTTTTTGTTACCCAGTGTAATCTAGAATATTCTGGGTTCAATATAATGTAACAGTATGTAAAAAAATTATTTTAAAGAACACACACGTGTGAAGACGCTAAAAAGCAGTAGATGTATGAGCAACTTATTTCTGTTTTTAAAGTAGGCTAATACAGATTAACTGTGCATATTTTTGTTGAGATGAGATAACTCGAAACCTTGTTTGTTTCGAGTGTTAAGAGGATAAAGAAAGGCGATCTGTATTACTTCCTATCTGCCGATGAGCAACAATGCAGCACCACATGTGGAGAAACAGACGACCTTCACGTATCTTGTTTTAAAAATCACACTGTACAGTATGCGCAAGATAAGTAGAGCGCTGGATTTACGGTGTGGTGCGGGCAGAGGGGAAGAAGTGAGGGCTTACGCTCTTTTGTTTCCGCATTGTGGTCTATCTTGAAAAACACAGTTCAACAAAATAGTGTGTAAGATAAGCGAAGATATCACAAGTAACGTTACATCCTCTGGAAACATTCCTTAGTTTTGCCCACGCCAGCCCAATTGCATTCAGATCACAGTTATACGGAGCTAGAAGAGTAATAAAGTGTCCCCTTTCGAGAGCCATAACATCCACAAATGTTCATATAAATATAAATCATTTTCAAGTAAATGCTGAAGTACATTAGCACCACACTCGTAACAAGGATAAACTGGCAATTCGAGCGCACCAAATGAGCCTTTATGAAGGAATCTTTAACTACAAAGGGATAATGTTATATAATAAACTTCCAAATTCATTTAAACAAGCTGCATCATTAAACCACTTTAAGAATAAGGTTAAGACACCTTTGCATGCACACTGTTTTTATACGGTTAATGAATTTTTAGAACTATAACCATGTAAATGAGCACTGGGAGCACAGTACATTCACAAACCTGTAGTATTTATATTATGACGTTTCTTGTAGTAAATTAGTCTATGCAAATATCACATGAAATCATAGAAAAGCTGCTTACTGTGTATATTGTATGTAATCAATTTGACTTTATGTATATGCTGTATTTATACATTTTGACGTGTCTCATAACATGTATATGTTGCCAAGGACGAACTAAAATTCTAAATCTAACATACGATTGTTGTAAACTCTTTAGCTAATTAACCTCGAAATTGATCAAAACGAAATATGGGGGACATGATAAAGCTTAGCGTATTTGCCACTAGATGTCAGTGTATAGCGCATTTAAAATTTCACAGTTGTCATCTATGTTTACGGAGTTAAACGAAACTTACCGAATTAGGACTTGGAACCCAACCGCCCTTCTTATTGCAAGCATATAGTAGTTAGGTTTTTCTGCTTTAATACATGACGATCAGATGGGAGCTCCAATGTGGGTCCATGCTGAAGTTAGAGTTGAACAACTGTAGATATGATTTTATACAGTTTTTTAACGTTTCCACAGAAGTACTAGACAATTGTAAACTTGATGGGCTGGTTTGAGCTTTGTCTTGTGTCCACAGAGGTCTTTGTGCTGGCCAAGTATGTTTTTTGTTATTTTGTGGTATTTGCCTGACTAGGATATTTGAACGTTTTGACTTCCCAAGTGCCAAGTTGCTGAAGCACCTTGTGTTTCACTACCCAAGTTTGTAATTTTACCAAAGGAAGAGCTTTTCATATGAAACATTTTACGCTCATATTACATCGACGCAGTTTTTAGAAAGTACCAGACGAGAAAACAAGTGAGGGTCCACACGCGCCGTTAGAAACTTTGTATTTCTGGAAGGGAAGTCGGCTGCTGCAGATTAAATTTCGAGAGTAGAAAATAAAGAGGCAGGGAGAATTCAATGAGAAGCTCTAAAGTAAACACAAACACGCCTACCCTACATTAACTTTTAATTATGCCTTACGTTAATGCATATTTACAGCGTTTGTTTCCGGTACAACTACGTTAATAATTCACTCTTGTCCACCGAATGCTTTTTAAGCCCTTACATTGCTCGCTAGAGGGGAGAATTGATTTTCTCTTTAGCAAAGCACATGTTCCTCATATCTAGGCATAGCAAGTTGAAGGAAAAACCTTTTATCCCTGGGGTTGAACATAAGATATGTTAATTATAGGTTAGTATAAGCCACAAATTGCATCATTTTATTTGTCCAGTTTGATTTTTAGCTATTTTTATTTAAAGGTCGATTTTAACATTATCGTTTCTTCATATTTTTGTTATGAATCATTAAGATTCTTTGACTACCTTTTTCCTATTCAATAAACTCTATCTTAAATTTAAAGTTCTAATTTGTACTCTTAAGACTAGCTAAGGCAAGTAAGAGGTGAGAGGACCCTTTTGATTATCCTCAAATCATTAGCACCAACAAAGAACCTAGAAAACACTCTCTAAATATCCGGTTATATTTATCCAACATTGTGACAACGACTTCGACCAGAGTAATGTGTTGTTTCATTGCAATTTCAGTTTGGGAAAGCAATGCTGGCTACAAGATTGCCAAGAGCTAATCCTTGTATAACATATGTACGTACTTTTTTCAAATCTTTAGGTCCTTTTAGGTATATATTTAGGTCTGTTTAAAAATTCCTTTTAGTCAGTTTATAGGCCCTCAATTTCTTAGCTCTACTCATACCATACGCTTTACGAAATGCCTGGAAGACATTACATTTCGTAATGAGAATATTGAAAAAGGGGAGCGCTAGGTCCAGGGAAATTGCCTACAAGGCCTTAGTGCGGCCGGTTATGGAATATGGAGTAGCATGCTGGGACCCGTATAGAGCTAACCAAATCGATCCATTAGAAAAAATACAGAAGAGGGCAATAAAATTCATAAAAAGAGGCAAGTATTTTGGGCCTATAAAGGAGATGAGACTAAATGGGAGGAATTAAGAATTAGGCGTAAAAAACATAGGTTGGTAGCATTATTCAAAGCTAATGCTGGTGTAAAGGCATGGGTGGACTTTAGTGTAAGGTCAGATAATCCGGATTATTATGGACGAAACGATCATAGGTATAAAATTAGGGGTAGAAGATACAGAACCGACGTAAGAAAATTTTCTTTTGTTAATAGAACCATTGAAGAATGGAATGAATTGCCTGTAGCAGTCTTTCAGGGCTGTCCCCTATCGCCGAAGAAATATAGAAAAAATCTAGATGGTTTATAGTTTAACTTTTGAATTAAAATGGTCTATAATATGTAAATAGAGAAGTAATTAGATATGTTTTAAGTGGCTAAAGTAAAATAATATCATGTTTGTATTGTTTATTGTGTTATTGTTGTAAATCTAGTATTTGTAATTTGATCTGTATTCTTAACTCTGCCACCGGGTAGTACCCAATTGCAGTAAATAAATACATGCATACATACATACATAAAGAACTGACACTGATGAATTGGCCAAAATGGGTCAAATTCTGTTGCAACACTTCTAAATAGTTACTTCCCTTCATTGTTACATTTTTAGGGACACAGTACAAGCCACCTTCACGACAATTGCCACTAAACGTATCCCATACTATCACTCTCTGTGTGTTTTAACAGTTTTGACCATAAACTTTGGATCATACCGTGAGACACTTTCAGCCTTCTCACCTATTTGTACTTTCCTCTGACCAATTTGAAAGTGCATTCAGCAGAAAAAATTACTTTCAGCCAGTCCTATGATATCTAGGGATGATATGTTTTGCAGAAATATACTTTCTTCTTCATCAGAGCTTCAATTAGGAGAGGTTTTTTGGCAGCATACCGAATTGGTAAACCTAAGTCTTTTTGAAGCCGATTGATACCGAAATTATGGGTAGATAGAAGCAGTCATGATAGATGTCGAAGGAATGTTGGTTCTTTGTGACGACCAAGGCCAAGAGCAGTCCAGTGGGGAAAGTGTTCTAACAAAGCCATGAATGAAAGGAGCAATGTCCTCAGAAGGTTTCTAAGGGAATTGTCACTTGTATATGAATAGGGAATTCTTTGGATCGTTTACAATGGCGACCAAAACAGCCACAAAAGGACTTTGTCTGTTTAAAAGAGTTTTGGAGAGTGAAAGTTATATAAATATACACACGTAGATGTGGTCAGGCACTCTTCGGCGTTTAGCCGAAGGAGACGGTTCGCGGCTAGAAAACCATTATAAACATTATCCGGCGTGTAGCCGATATGAGGGAAGAGTCAGACGTGAAGCCTATTAGAGCGGTCAACTTGTTCTGTCTTGAATATTTGTCGGGTCATCAAAATTTATCGAGAAATATAATTAGCATTCAGTCACTATAAACCGAGATTGGTAACCCTCGGTCGGCAGCTTCCATTTCGAGGTTTGAAATAAGAAGCAGTGAATAAATAATTTGGAGACGGGCGTTCCAGTGTTGTAAAATTTCCTTCTCACACCCATCCACGCATACCCTGAGAGAAACCTCATTGCTCACTATAATATTTGCTTCAAACTGGTGCAAAACGTGGGCTGTGGTAACACTTGTTCGCCACCACCTTTATTTTCGTTACACGATGCTGAATGTTCTGGATTGCAACACTTTTGAGCAGTTCTGGATGATTCTTTATTAAACCTGCTGTTGTAATCCATGGATTAGCTATCACTTTATATTTTTGAAGGTCATCAGTCCTTTGAGAAAATTTTCTTTTACCACCTGAGCCTGTTTTTCAAGTTGGTGTGATGCTACATGGCAAAGGTTCTGCTGCATTTTTAGATCATAAATGGCTTGTCTTGGAACCTTTACATCAGTAGCTATATGAATTACAGAGGTACCTACCTCTAACAGAGTTAAAATACGAGTCTTGTCCACACAAGTGAGCTTCTTGTGTCCCATTTTGTGCACTGAATTCAGTAATACCTTCAAAAATAGCACCAAGATAAAAAATTGGATGACAGCAAAGCACAACAAAACAACTTCCTGTACGCAAATACTAGAGACAGACTGAGACCTGGGCTACTAATGAAAGGAAGTTGCTGCTGTACACGTGAGAATCATGTGATTTGTAGCTCCACCCACCTTTTTATGTCATGGTGGGAGAAGGACAAACTGAGCACATTACGCATGTTAAGCTTTTCCTTGCGTTTAAAATGTAAAGATTTCCATTGCGGTAAATGTAATGGTAAGAGTTATAACCAGGGCTAGGAAGTTCGTGGCGATTTCCTTGAGCAGTGTAAGAGCGGCCAGCCATGGCTATACCACGCAGCGCTACTAGGAAGGACAAGGTTCATCGTAGAATACAACTCATTACTACCAAGCAGGTGTAATTGCATGACACAGAGCTAGGAAGTTCGTACCGAATTCCTTAAACAGTGTAAGAGAGGTCATGCATAGCTACACAACGCGGCGCTTCTAGCAGGGGCCATATTCATCGTAGAATACAACTCATTACTACAAAACAGATGTAACTGCATGACACAGAGCTAGAAAGTTCGTGGCAATTTCCTTGAGCAGTGTAAGAGCGGCCAGGCATGGCTATACCACGCAGTGCTACTAGCAAGGGCAAGGTTCATCGTAGAATACAACTCATTACTACAAAACAGGTGTAACTGCATGACACAGAGCTAGAAAGTTCGTGGCTATTTCCTTGGGCAGTGTAAGAGCGGCCAGGCATGGCTATACCACGCAGTGCTACTAGCAAGGGCAAGGTCCATTGTAGAATGCAACTCATTACTACAAAACAGGTGTAACTTTGACACAGAGCTAGAAAGTTTCTACCGATTACCTTGAGCAGTGTAAGAGCGGCCAGGCATGGCTACACAACGCAGCGCTACTAGCAAGGACAAGGTTCATCGTAGAATGCAACACATTACTACAAAACAGGTGTAACTGCATGACACAGAGCTAGGAAGTTCGTAACGATTTCCTTCAGCAGTGTAAGAGCGGCCAGGAATGGCTATACCCGCAGCGCTACTAGCAAGGGCAAGGTTCGTCGTATCATGCAACTCATTACTGTAACTTAACGTGTTTAGCACATGCTTTACACTGAGTGGCCCAATATATCCAATGTACAAACGCTGTTCAATAAAAAATGATCACTTTTTTTGACAATGTATCTTTACTCAGCCACATAATTTAAATGGGCCTTCTCAAAAAAGTCTTCCCTGAATGCTATTCACTTGTAAAAGCGTTTCTACCAGTTTTTAAAACACGCGGGAAACCATTTTTGAGAGATCCCTTAAAATCGCCTCCGCAGCCTTCACCACTGCATCTGATAATAGATTATGCCTCCCACGAAGGGGTTTCTTCGAGTTAGGGAATAGAAAAAAGTCACATGCGGCTAAATCCGGACTATAGGGAGGGCGAGGGTTGCACTTCATGTTGACTTTTACAAGATATTCAGCAACAACATTGGCAGTATGCGGCCGCGCATTATCGTCGTGCAGCATCCAGTCTGCTTCACGGAAATGTGATATTTTGTGCCTGATATGGACTTGCAATGTTTTCAGGACATCCCTGTAGTATTGTCCAGTTACTGGTGTTTGTGCAGGTACAACATGATGATAAACCAGTCCATGAATATCAAACAATGAGATGACCATAACTTTCCCAGCAGAAGCAACCACTTTTGCTTTTGGGGGTTGGTGTTGAAGGATATTTCCACATTGAGCTTCGCTGTTTGCTCTCAGGATGAAAATGATGTAGCCAAGTTCCATCAGCAGTGACTACGTTTGAAAGAAACTCCGGATCTTCCTCTAACATCAACTTTAACTGCATGTTACCTCCACTGCAGCGGTAGGGGATACTGAACATGCCTGAATTTTCCTGGTTCTTACAGGCGGTTACTAGGAGTACCAACAATGAAAGTACTACGGCGTGGTTGTTCCACATTAAAGAAACGAATATAATAAAATTGAATTCTAGTGCGAAAAATTATGACCGTAAAAATTATGATTGTTCTTTATTAAACAGAGCTCGTAGGGACGTAGATACTGGAAGGATTGGGGAAATCAGATGGTAGAGCTAATTGGAGGGAATTGAGGACATGCAAAGGGCTAGAGGTGACACCTAGTGTCAAACCACATTAACGAATGTATTTTTCTAATTGGTAGAGCAGAACAAGGCACTCCCTCAACAGGAATTGATCAGAGGTGCGATTGAAATATTATATAAATTATAACACAACGTACTGTACTTTTAGTTAAGGGTTGCGTAGGATCTGAACTAATCTGCTGTATGCCGGATGTAGTCTACAGTTTATCTTCTTGTTGTTTGGGGTTGAACATGCAGAAACAGATTTCAGATCTCGTAGACTTAAGCAGTCGACTTACTGACAATCCTCCATCTAATCCAAAATCCTCCCGCGTACCTGTGTTCTTAAAACTGCAGGCGCAATTCCGGGATTGGCATTTTATCTACACGGATGGATCTAAGAGCGAAGCTGGGGTCGGATGTGCTTTTGTTTTTAATCGTAGGAGTTTTACTTTTGGTTTACGGCGACAGTGTTGGACTTTTACCGCGGAATTTTTTAGTCTATACCAGGTGCTTTTATATATTGAGCGGCATTCCATACGTGCCTGCGTGATCTGTACAGACTCCCTCAGTGCGCTTCAAAGCCTCTTGATGCTGTACCATTACCATCCACTGGTGCAGCGTATACAGGATGGCGTCCATCACCTGGCACTCATTGGAACAAGGATCACCTTTGTGTGGACGCCAGGTCATATGGGAGTGTCTGGCAATGAAACTGTTATGCCGCGGCTAAATCTGCCATTTCCTCGCATAGGTCTTACCGATCTTTTCTTCCCCTTCGTGATCTTTCTTTATCTTTACGTCAGGCCCTTCATACCCTTTGGGATGATGAGTGGATGAGTAATGGTGGGAACAAGCTTCCGACGGTTAAACCCCTTCCGGTTCCCTGGGCAACTTCTGCCAGAGTTTCCAGGCGGGAAGAGATTATTTTAGCTCGTCTACGTATCGGACACTGTCGTTTTAGCCATGGTCACTTGTTCCGTGACGAACCCACACCTCTGTATGCCCACTGTGTGTGTGTGTGTGTGTGTGTGTGTGTGTGTGTGTGTGTGTGTGTGTGTGTGTGTGTGTGTGTGTGTGTGTGTGTGTAGTTTTTAACGCCCACTTTTACTACATACGGCACCGCAGGCGATGACACTGATGATACATGAGATGAAGATGGAGCACCGGTGGAATGAGATGGCGGGGAAACCGGAGATCCCGGAGAAAACCCGCCCCAGCGCCATGTTTTCCACAACAAATCTAACTTTGCGGTCTCCTGGAATCGAACCCGGACCACCTTGGTGAGAGCCAAGTGTTCTAACCACTGAGCCACTGCGCGGCCATGCCCACTGTTACCTACCCCTAACGATACGTCACATTTTAACTGAATGTCGGTTTTTAGCCCCATTAAGTGCCAGTAAGTCGCTGCCAGCCACTCTTTGTGCCGTATTGGCAGATAGCGACCATACTGTGGAAGACGTGCTTGCTTTTATCCGGCACATGCTCTCACCCGTTTGAGGCCCCTTTCGATTCTCATTTTATACCACTTATTTTATCCTTTGCCTTCTGCAGTAACCGACATCTGCTTTTAGTCTTTTATGGTTCGATTTTAGCTTTTTATTGGAAGTGTGCTGAACCTGATTTTACGGTTTTAGTGTGTTTTTAGCTGTTTAGACATTTTACCATTGCCAGGGCGCTGATAACCTCAGCAGTTGAGTGCCCCTAATCCCCAATTCTACTACTGCTGGTGCTGCTGCTGCTGCTGCTGCTACTACTACCAAGCCGTATACATTCGGATTCCACACTAGCACTTCCATTTTTACTGCAGAGCTTTATGCAATACACTGGGCCATTTTACACGTACGTCGACGAAAGTTGGGGGACTGCTTAATCCTGAGTGATTCCCTCAGTACACTTCAAAGCCTACGGCAGCTGTACAACTACCACCCTATTGTGCAGCGGATACAGGATGCCCTCCACGTTTTACACGCTTCTGGCGTTAGCGTGGTGTGTGCATGGATCCCTGGTCACGTAGGCTTGCGGGGGAATGAAATGGCGGATTCGGCAGCCAAGACGGCTACCATGAAGCCCAGGGTTCGAGTACCGTATGTGACATCGGAAGATTTTAGGGCCGTATTGCGGAGAGCTGTGCAAACCTGCTGGCAGGAAGAGTGGTCCGCTCTCCGCAATAATAAACTTAGATCTGTCAAAGAACTTCCTATTCCCTGGGTTAGCTCCTGTGGGTCATCTCGTCGCGAGGAGGTGAGTTTGGCTCGGTTGCGTATTGGGCACTGATTTTTACTCATAGTTTTCTTTTTAAAAAGGAGCCTTCTCCACTGTGTCCGGTTTGCAATGAAGCGTTGTCTGTACGACACGTGCTGCTAGAGTGTTTTCACCAAGCATACCTTAGGACGTCCCTGCAGCTGCCGGCCAGCTTTGCAGAAGTGCTAGCGGACGATAACGCAGTGGTGGAGAAGGTTTTTAAATTCTTTTCTAGATTTTTTTTTTTACTTGTATGTATTTTTTGTAACTCTATTGACATATTTATAGTGTTTTAGAGGAATTTATATCTGGCTTTGCCATGACCAATTTTTTTAAAAAGGGCGCTGATGACCTCTGCAGTTGAGCGCCCTTATACTCATCATCATCATCATCATCATCATCATCATCATCATCATCATCATCATCATCATCATCATCATCATCATCATCATCATCATCATCATCATCATGCTACTGCTACTGCTGCCACCGCTACTGCTGCTGCTGCTGCTGACTTATATCAGTTAAAAGGGGATCCCACCAAAATGGCCGTTAATCGAAAAGTTGGCGTTTCTCACAATCGTGCGGTCGTTCTGTTGGTTCCCATACCAAATTCCTACTTCCTGTTTGGCCCTACTTTTTTATTTTTTGTTCTTTACTTTACTTTGTTTACGTACTCCAACGTTAAGTCATATCGGACGATGAATGAAATTGGTGAAATGATGCTCAAATGTGTCTAGGATCCATGGAGCTTAGAACTACCCGACATTCGTCTTTAAGGATAAGGAAAGCCCCGGAAAAAGCCTTATCCTCAGTCACACTGACCCAGATTTGAACTCGGGATCTCTTGATCGTGAGGTAGACACGAAACCATCTACACTACCGAGGCGGGATCCTAGATACATCTGACCATTTGCAGTTACTGATTACATGAGTTGTCTCAATTTTCCTTTGTTTTGTTGACACAGCAGGAAGTATCCAACAGTTCAATTACTCTTATCTCTTCATCTAGCGATGTGAACCAACTGATTCACACAGATGTATTCAAACTTGCAATACAGGAAATGAAATGTTACATTCCAATAACTATAGTTCTTTCCAAAACTTATTCAGACCTTATACGCAACAAAATGACCAGAGTACATTTTCAGAAAATGCATGATATACATTTCGTCACTATAGTCACCTTTGAGAAAATCTAAAAATTCGAAAACTATTCCCTGTAAAGCGAAATCTGATTGATTTTACATTCAGGGAAGCCATGTATTTACAGGAAAGTATTTTTGGGTGAGATATTTTGATTGCAATGGTCCCATTAAAAAACTCTGTAGTGCTGAGAAAGCTATATGCATATAACACGTCAAAACTTTAAGAATGATAGCCTTAGCTTGACGTAATATATTCCGACAATAAAATATTTAAATCGTGCAATGGAGATTTATTTCCATCGCTTAATAAGATGTTATGAGATACGTTTCTCCAGGAATAAAAAAAAAACAAAAAAATCTGAACCAACAGATACTTGTTGATCTCAAATTACATACAATTTAAATAGTTTGAGCATTTAACAAAAAGGACTTTATTACCTACCTTGTAAACAGCAGTAATAATTAAGACAGTGTTTGATAAGTGTAAATAAAAGGTTTGTTTGAACTGCCAATTACCTTCTCCTGTTTTGTTGACTTTTTTTCGCGCCCAAGGGATCACTCGATTTGACGAAATATGTGCACAAGGTATTTCATGGCTTTTAACTCAAGCAAATGTTTGCATAATTAAATCAGGATTTCTCTGATTAAATTCACAAGGGTGTAACCTCATTTAAGTTATATTATATTTAGGAAACTTATACACTCTGTGTTTTTGCTGCTATCACATACTTCGGAAATACCCTTCCAAAATTAATACAGTAAAATAACCTGATGTGAACAAGGACCTGGAAGTAATTTAAATTTAACTTAGTAAAAAAACTGAGGGCTGCAAAAATTGCTGGAATAAGGAAGAGGTCTGTAAAATTTATTGTGTTAATATCTGGTAAAGGATTCACAAAAGACACGGAAGTTAAATATCTATTGAATTGAGCTCAATATAATGAGCACGTCTTGCAAAGAATCTCCCCTTATCAGTCCATCTGTTTGCAAATTAATTATCCAGGAAGTTACGGACTATTCGACTGTAATGAGCTAACGCACCATCCTGTAAAAACACATTCATTGAATTAATTCAAGATGATATCATTTCTGAAAAACTACAGATACGTCTCTGCAGGGAAAAGAACCAAGGACCAATAAATGATAATGAATGATTCAACTACAAATATATACGCAGGACTTGTGTTGATCTTTGCCTTGTACTTCATCAGAGTATTCAATGCTGCAGTGATTACTATTACGAAATTTGAGGATAGCCACTATAAAATACAGAGTCATCAGTGAATACGTGCACGCTAAGATGTTTGTGAACCTGGAAAACATTTTTAACATGCGAGGACAAGTTCCACTTGACTTAAAGTTCGCTAAAGTTAATTCTTACATCCACCAGAGGTGATGAAGGTAGATAAGAAAAATTCCTCATGACATACACAAAGACCTTAATGTCAGTAGGACTCAATATGTAGTGGACATTACGCCTTTTAGATCTCATCTCTGTAGCATATCATCTTACTTCATCACGTGTACACAGAGACCTTAGTGTTAGTAGATACCTCGTGACTCTGTGTGTGGTAGACAGTTAACCTTCTAGATCTCATCTCTGTAGCATATCATCTTACTTCATCACGTGTACACAGAGACCTTAGTGTTAGTAGATACCTCGTGACTCTGTGTGTGGTAGACAGTTAACCTTCTAGATCTCATCTCTGTAGCATATCATCTTACTTCATCACGTGTACACAGAGACCTTAGTGTTAGTAGATACCTCGTGACTCGGTGTGTGGTAGACAGTTAACCTTCTAGATCTCATCTCTGTACCATATCATCTTACTTCATCACGTATACACAGAGACCTTAGTGTTAGCAGATACATCGTGACTCGGTGTGTGGTAGACAGTTAACCTTCTAGATCTTATCTCTGTAGCATACCATGTTACTTCATCACGTGTACACAGGGACCTCAGTGTTAGGAAATGGATCTTTGTGGATCTGATAAAACACCTGAATGATTTTTCTAAGTTTTGTTGAACATTTTGTATGTTTCAAATTGTGTTTTTCGAAGTATGTGGTTTGTGAAAGTTTATATCTGTTTATAAAGGAACAAATCTAAACAAAATGAAAATAAAACGAAATTGCAACAAAGATTTAGTTTCTTGTTTTTATTCATATCTAAAAAAAATCATTATAGTTGCACAAAAACAGCTTTCTGTTGAGTAATTTTTGAAAAAAGATACAGGTTTAACGGAAAATTTCTAGCAATTTCAAACGTATTTATGAACATTTACACAGTTGTGATATAAATATTTGTGATTATTTATTATATATATTCCTTTTTTATTTTGAAACTAATGCAGTACATTTGTGAATTTTTTTTGGAATATTTTAAAGTTTTTCATACAGAGTTATCTAAGAGTGTGTAAAAGTTTAAACTTGTTGTGGTAAATTAATATACACTGCATTGAGGTGTGACTGTTACAGACACTAACTGCTGTATTATTTTGTTGCAGGTAAGCTGGAGAATGTTCTGCTTAGATTTCCACCAAAGAGACATAGACGTAACGGTATGTTAAACAGCTTTAAGTCAGTAACCTAGTAACGTTATAAGGTATTAGCCATTTGGATTTGGACTATTTTGCACTAAATACATATTTTCAGATAACAAATATGTGTTGCTCTTACATGATGTTCTTTACTCACTCTTTTACAAATTACAGTGGAACCTCACTTATACATTTTTCATGGGAGACTACTAAAGTAATGTATAAATGAGAAAACGTGTAACTGATTTTCTCATCTGGTATGGAAATGCGTATTAATTCGATAAATAAAACTAATGTATACACTGTGCACCTCACATGGCTTTAAAAGAATCTTCAATTTTTGTTTGTGTTTTGGATTTTTCCATAGACTCACACACTAGTTTTTTATAAGCACCATTGGCCTCTCCACAAATTCTCCGGCCACTTAGTCGTATCTTTTCTTAAACTTTTGGAGCCAGGAAACAGAAGCTCTCAAGTCATCCGTCATGTTAAGCTGCTTCGCAAAATCTACTGCCTGCTTTTGTAACATTTTTCCATCGATGGAAGCACCTTTCTCGCGATGTTGATTGAATCAGGCTAAAAGACATTTTTATAAATTGGCGAAACGCCTGTATAATCTTTACATTAGCTACATCAGGCTCTGATACGTTCCGTATGATCTCTTTAGTTTTACTATGGTTTTCAGTGTCGACTAAGGTCGGCCCAAATTCTTCTTCGTTTCTTTGCGACTGTTTTAACCTCATCCAGAACTTTTAATTTTTCAACAAGAGGGGAATGCAGCACCGAAATTGGCTAAAAATATAGGAAAGCAATAATTGTATTTTTTGAGCTAATAAAATACTTTGAACCTTATAGTATTATAATCCAACTAAATTTATGAGTTAAGCGTATTTAAATACCCTCACATGACAATTTAAATGCCCTTGGATACGCAGAATTCAGTCATTTGAGTTCGATTGAATGTACTAATACATTTGAAATTTGCGGGCAAAGTTTCTGGTGGGATTTTATGTGTTTGTATGATGGTTATTTATTACAATATGTGGTACTATGGAAACAAAACACTAGCTGCAAACATTGAAAGCAAATAATAATGTTTATATTTTGCTTTTGTGTGAGGTTCTAACTTTGTCGTGATTTTCTTGTGTTTCTCGTTAAACTACATACTGTTTATATATAATTGATGAGTTTTAGTGTGCCATTTGACATTTAAAAAGGCATTTTATACATCAAAACGTGCAAATAAATGTAATATAGGTTATAGGTAAAATACTCTTTGAAACAACTGACCGTTTGTTGACTGTGTATATAGTTAGGATCATGAATAGGCTAAACGATACATGGGAAGAAACACCTAAACATAACACAATAATGGGAACATACTTGAGGCCTGATATGGTAAGAAAACTAATGCCTGTGTACCAAAGGCTGACATCAGATGAAATCCTAAGGAGATGTACATTGTTTAAGACACAAAATGGAAATGAAGGTTTACATGACATGATATGGCATAATTGCCCAAAAGAAATATTTGTGTCAAAGAAGAGACTTCACGTTGTTGTGACATCAACCATCAGTGAATTCAATTTTGGTTGTTCTGCCTCACTCAAGCTGCAGTCAGACATAATGGACACAGATTTCACCAGCATCTCTAAAAATTAGCCAAGGGAAGGACGAATTACGCGTGCTTCATTCAGCAATTTCTGCGATGGTTACTTCTAAAACATCCAAAAGGAAACTGAAATTGAAGAACACTGCTGCAGAAGAGAGAAGGAAGAGGCAGGAGGGTTCAACTTATCTATCTGGAGGGTTTTAGTCTGCTTCAAGGCATATAGCTGAGAAGGTAAATATTTCGGATTTTAAAATTTGATATACTCAGTTATAGCTTTTTCATTATTTTTTGTCATTCAAAATGTTCCACACGATGCAGTTTTGACTCAGTCCCTATAAAATTTTCAACATATTTTGTTAGAAAGCAAACAAATGTGGCTATCATATGAATTTTTAATGTTCATTACATTTTTGAAGTTATTTTTATACAAAATCAAAGGTTTAATCAATTTTTGGCACTTTTGTTTGCTCCATAACTATTTTTTTCTCTCTGGAACTAAAGACAGTATAAGAAATTCATATGCTAGAACTTTTCTTCAGAGCCATCTGAATATTTCTATAAATATAAAAATGAAAATTTTGAAAATTTTCATCGCTTGGAGCGGTTTGAATTTTGACAAATTTTGATTTTCAAAAATTAATTACTCAAAACTATTGAATATATAAAAACCAATTTTGAATTAGGTATCCACTATGCATCAGAACTAAGTTGTAAAAACTTCGGCAAGTTTGGGTGAAAATTTCTGGATTTGGGGTTTTCGGTGCTGCATCCCCTTTTCACCAAGAGTTAAGGATTTCTTTTTCTCCCTTGTTGGTTGATATTCACACATGTTCCTTCTCTTTGTAACTCGAAACTCCACTTGAAATAGATATGTAACTGTTGGAGCAATATGACGACAATGAAAGGATAAATCACACTAGCAGCGCTCGACATAAAGCAGAGTATAACCGAATAATGTATAATTGAGAAAAAGTTTAATGGGGAACGTCTGGTCCGTAAAAATTTAGCGTACATGTGCGAAAAATGTAGAAGTGAATAACGTATAAACGAGTTTCAACTGGATTTTTCCTTGCAAACTTAATGTTCTATGTAGTTCATGCTGACCAGATAAACATTTGAACATCGTGGTGCATCATCGCTGTTACAGCTTTGGAATACTTTATAAAATCGCACCACTAAACTTTAAATTAATACAATTTCTTTTACAGTGGAACGTGTTGCGAATGTGATATAAAGGTGACATAACTGACATGTATTTGATGAGACTGCACGTCAGTTTCGTGCCATTTCTCATGGCAGTTGTAGAGTTTTCTGTAGCTAGTTGCTGAATCCCTCGTTTTGCTCCCAATTTCAGAGCCAACCAATTTTCTTCCCTTACCTTTTGATAGATGGGTAGGGGGATTACTGGTAAAAGGGGGTGATATAAAGATATTAATGCCGCGTTGAAAAGATTAATAGATCCAACCCTTCCATTTCTACCTTGTACAAACTTGTTTCCTTCCTAGCAGCTTTAATCACAAGCCTGTTGCACCTTGCAGTCTGTCCTTACGCATGATAGATCTGAAACGAAGTCATGCGCATACAAGCACAATAAGACCTGCTTTCACACGACCATCTCTGCTCGTTCTTCTACCAGCTCCTCTAAAAACATAAACTCTATCTACAGGCGATACTATACCATGGTCTCGACATTCCTTGACTTTTTAAGACTGCAAGAGGAGAAGCGAATAGCGACCTACCACTTAAAACATGTTAATATTTGTACTACATTCCTATGACGTTCTTTACGGTCTCGTCACTCCGGCAAACTTCCTAAGCGCTGGGGCGGGATTTCTCCGGAACCTACGGTTTCCCCCGCCGTCATTCCACTTGTGCTCCATCTTCATCTCATGTATTATCAGTGTCACCGCCTGCGGTGCCGAATATAGTAAAAGCGCGCATTAAACCCTACACATTTTATTCTTAATTATTGTTATCGTCATTTGCTGCACTACATTCATCCAGAAACTCGTTATTGGTATACTGTACGAAGGAATTCGAATATTGATGAAACAGTCACTCCCTTCCATAAGGAAAATATGACGTGGAACTTTCATGACACAGTTTTTACCTTACAGAAGTCATTATCATTTTGGCAGCAAAAAATTCGCCGACGTCAAAATCACAGAGTTTTCTACGAATTGCACATTTTTCAAAATATATTAAGTGCATTGTTCTTTTTGATTTTTAATGCATTTCCTAAGCTAGACAAAAATTCTAGCACAACTTGTATCACACCTTTTTAATTCTGAACTGATCCAAGAAACAATTCACTCTACACGCCTATTTTTTTTTTCCCTTGCTGTGACTTAGACTTCTTATTTTTGTTTGATATATCTGGTGCCGGTACAATGGACCCGGCTTACTGGCTCTACATTTGCATGATATTACACTTTTCAGTTTTTGCTGGTTTTGACGTCATGGCTTTACATAAAGCCCATACGGCTTCCCTTTATGGGCACACCGAGAACACCTTTAGTTAGTTTATTTGCTGTTAGTTGCTCCAGTTTTTCCTTGAATTTTATGTGCAGTTAGCTCCTTATGCTACAAAGTAAAATTTGTACCTTTCTCCGTCATTTGAGATTCTTTTAAAGAACTGATACACTATATAAAACCTCTACAACCTCTTAGGACTGCACATTAAATACCTGCTTTGTTCCATTGTTAGAATATTTAACCCTTTCAACACCATTGTCCATGATCAAGGACACACATTTTAATAATCAGTTGCTATCATAAACAACTTGCTGTGCATTTGTACATGATCAGCTATGCTTCATCATTATAATTAACTGCCTTGTGGAGCCATCTGTGTGAGGGAGTATAAATTAAATGAAGATAGAGACAGCCATATCAGCTGGTTCAAGCAATGCTCCTGGTAAGGCTATGGTTATTTTAATTTTTTTTTATATATTGGCATATACATATTTGTAAATTGCTTGATTTTATTTAAAATACTATAGAGGAGAAAAAATATAAACATTTTTTGCTTTATGTCCTTGAATTACATAGAAAACTTATGTATAAAAAGTGTGCATGATGCAGGACAATTGTATAGAGGGACCGCATGGGTAGCTATAACATAACCTCTATTTGGGGTACATGCCTGCACTTAGTTATTCCACTTTTATCTAAAGGTCTTATGTTTTATATTTAAGAGTTTACTGTAGGCCTAATCCTACTTCAATGAAGGTCACAGATGAATGTTTTGCTACTTTTGTCCTTGATTGTTTGCAAAAGGGGAACTATCTGAACAGAAACTGATTCTGACAGCTGATACAGCAGAATTAAACATATTTTATAAGCCTTCCCTTCCTTCAGACAAGGATACGATAAACAAAACCAAGAGGGCACATGGAGGAAATAAGTAGCCATGATGATGTGATTGTAAAGTGGCTGGACAACATACCAGTAAACATGGCGTCCAATTTCATTGGAATTGGGGAAACAGATTTGGTAAAACGTTGGAATGGAAGTAAGAAAGAGTACATGCAAGTTGCGCGACCAGAAGTAATTCGTCTATACAATGCCTTCATGGGGGGAGTGGACAAAATAGATTTTCTAATAAACATCTATAGGACATTCCATCAGACCCAGAAAGTGGACACTGCGCCTCCTATTTCATGCTGTTGATTTAACCATTGTGAACAGCTGGCTTAAATACAGAATAGACACCAAGAAGTGTAACATTCCGGAGAAGAATGTCCTAGATCTACTGCACTTCAGAGTAAGAGCTGCTGAAGGACTCTGTTTTGTTGGTAAATAAACCAGTCCATGAAAGGATACGTGGTCGTCCGTCCAATGAATAAGAAGAGGAGGAACCAATACAGAAATCAACAATGAGGTATGAAAGAAGGCCAATTAAGGACATCCGTTTAGATACCATAGACCACCTGCCTATTCATTCATGAAGAAAGAAGCTGGAAGATGCAAATATGAAAATTGCAAATATAAATCACATTTCAGGTGTGAGAAATGTCAAATATATTGTCACCCTGGTGGTAGGCTCGCGAAGCCGATAAAAATGATGGCCGATCGTTACCGGAAGTGAGAGACAGTTGAGGGTAGAGTGAGAGAAAATAAACAGTTTAAGGTTAGCTAGCGGACTGTAATGGTGACGAATGTATTTGCTAGGAAAATAAAGTGTAGTTTTTGTGTTTCGTAACCTCGTTTTATTATTTCACGAACCCACAAAGTCACACTGGTGTCAGGAAGAGGGATAACATCATCACGGAACATTATGGCCATGGAATCGGTATTGGAAATGCTTTTGCAGAAGATGAACGAATTAACAGCGAAGTCGGAAGCGGCAAATAACAACTTGGCCGCGAAGATGAACGAGTTAACAACAAAAACAGAAGCGGCAAATAACAACCTGGCCGCAGAGTTGAAAGAAATAAAGACCGAATTGACCACAGAAATGAAGGCAGCGAACGACAGTCTGGCCACGGTAATGAAGGAGGCATTACAAAGGCTTGGGGTGAACAAGACCAGCACGACGCCTCTACATCCCCAGTCGGATGGCATGGTCGAAAGATACATCAAGACCTTTGAGGAACACCTGAGGAAGGTCGTGGCCAGCCATCAGCGAGACTGGGACGTCAAGGTGCCACTGTTCTTGCTGGCCTACCGCTCGTCTACACACGACACAACTGGGATGACGCCAGCCAGCTTAATGTTCGGTCGACAGTTACGCCTCCCTTGTGACCTGGCTTTTGGAACCCCTCCGGGGGCGAAACAGCCGGTGACCGAGTATGTGGAGAACCTGGTGGACCACCTCCACGATATGCACGAGATCGCTCGCCAGAACATCCAGAAGGCGAGCGACTGCATGAAAACCCGATACACAGGCAAGCCAACAGCCAAGGGTTCCAGCAAGGTGACCTGGTCTGGTTGTACCGCCCGACCCGGACCAAGGGACGCTGCCCGAAGTTTCAGCAGCCATGGCAAGGACCGTACCGTGTGATGAGGAGGATTAACGACGTGGTCTACCGCATCCAGAAGGTGCCCCGACGAAAGATGTTGGTGGTACACCTGGATCGCCTGGCCCGCTACGAAGGCGCTGTTCGGGACGACCAGCCTTGAGGAGGGAGCAGTGTCACCCTGGTGGTAGGCTCGCGAAGCCGATGAAAAATGATGGCCAATCGTTACCGGAAGTGAGAGACAGTTGATGGTAGAGTGAGAGAAAATAAACAGTTTAAGGTTAGCTAGCGGACTGTAATGGTGACGAATGTATTTGCTAGGAAAATAAAGTGTAGATTTTGTGTTTCGTAACCTCGTTTTATTATTTCATGAACCCACAAAGTCACAATATTTATGTCTTAGCAGACAGAAACTATTTCTGTAAGTTCCATATCCAAAAATAAGTTCCGAAACTTAAAATTACACAATTATTCATTATAATCAGCATGAGTGTACATTTGCCTTTGTTATTGGTAGATCTGTACTCATTTATAAGCATACATTAATAAAACATTGAGGTTTTGCTAAAGAAAACATTGCATTTGTACCTGAATGCATATTTCCAAAAGCACCACCTTCCAGTACTTTTGTCCATGATTATGGAGAATTTATAGCTCAAAAAACCAAATGTTAAAAAAAGTTCCAAAGTTTCGCAAGCTTTCCTTGACCATTTAGGAATATTACCGGAAAGTTTCATATTTTTCCTGCAAATATTACGTCATCATTCCGGAGAAACTTAGAGAAGATTCTCTAAAATTACTAAACCTGCAAGATAATCACATCCAATTTACTATGGAAGTAGAAAGAGACAACACCCTACCCTTTTTGGTACTCAAGATAACTAGAAATCGTCATGGTGTAGATTTTGGAATATACAGGAAGCCCACACACATAGATAATTACATAAAGAAAAATGAATACAACACTGTTTCACATCAACTAGCTGCCTTTAGAAGACTAATTCACCGGCTATACAACATCCCACTGAGTAAGGATGAATTTTTGAAAGAACAACAACACATAAAAGACATAGCGGTATTAAATGGATTAAACCCAGCCATCATAAGGAACATGATGAAGAGAAAAGAAAAACTGAAGATAATATCAAAAAATACCACTCTCACACCACTTAATAACACAAATTGGCAATATAGAAAATTCACCTACCATCCATGGGCTTTTAGAAAATTTGAACGAATCTTCAAAAGACTAAACTTAAAACTAGCACCCCAAAACAAATTCAGTCTGAGAAACCTGCTAAATATACCACTGAAAAATACAATCCCCAACAATTTGAAATCAGGAATTTATCAGATTAATTGTGAAACCTGTGAAAAAAGCTAAATAGGAAAGACTAAGAGAAACTTGTTAACCAGACAAAAGGAACACCAGAGGAACATTAAGTTGAAACAAACAGAAAAATCTGCAGTTTCACACCATTTTTGGACAGAAAACCACAACATTTGCCACAGCATTAAACTGTTAAAATCTAAGTACACCCATAGAATTGGATATTTGGGAAAAAATATTCATAAACAAAAACCGTGATAAAGTTATAAATTTTTAAATCCCGCCATTAAATGAAGTATTAAAACTTACGGCCCCTAACACCAGATGGCAGAGTGATCGGAGCTCCGTAGTAGTGGAAGAAGAGGAAGGTTCATTTAGTCACCAAACAGCTGAGGTTGAGATCGAATGATCTTGAAAACGTTTCAGTTATACAACAAGTAAGTGAAGTTTGAGTGTAAACATAGTGACTCATAAATCAAACTCAAATATTACAGTGTTGGTTCTGAAAGGGTTAAGGTGTACTAAGAGAAATGGAAAGCGTAACAAAAGACAAGCACTAAAGTTATGATCACCTCTGTGTTGACAGCTGAAAGTTGCTTTTTATCTGACCAAAGACATGTAAAGCTTAATTACGTGTAAATTCCAAACTACGAAAGCTAAAGTTACACTCTTTTCTTGTGCATGCTTAGCCGAATATTCTCTTTACATCTGACACAAGTTTTAAGCTTTTAATAAATTATTAATATCCAAGCGTCGATCTAATAATTACAAAGCAAGAGTAAAATAGTTCTGACTAGTCAACGACGCTGGCCTGAAATTCATTACAACGTACTGCACTGAAGGTCATATGCAGGAGCTTTGATGCACATAATATTTTTGATTGAGTGCATCTCAAAACGTGAACTTTCGGTGAAATTTAAGATATGCTTTTGAAGTGAAATATTATACTTCGTAAGCACGTTACATTATGTTTTCCTGTAGATAACTGTTGTGAAAATTCCCAATCTTATACCGCAAACAATTACGTCATTACGAAGTAGTATCTAAAACACAAGGGGTTCCAAATATGCTTACTTCATTGTGTGCAAGAAGAAATCGCCGAGGTGACTTGGCGGAGGCGAAAACAAAAGAACAGCGGTTGTGATATATTACGAGCCCCGTGTCCAGGATACCAAAAGTTCATTACCTGAAGGGGTAGGTACGCACTGAAGTTGCTCTCAAGTCCATTTTAATTAAAATTCAGCCCCCTTATCCTCTACTAAACAAAACAACCACCCTGGGCCTCGTATTGGATAAAAAGTTACACAAGAGGTTCGGTAACTCACGACTATAAATTTGGAGAGTAGTCGAACGGTACGGGCATTCCAGATAATGAAATTCGTCTTTTGAAGACAGCCCAATGGGTATCGAGAAAGGTACAGGAATTCAACACCAGGTCCGAACCCCACTATGTAGCTACCTTAAGTAGAGGGATTATTCCATAATGAAATTTACTCCCCTCTGTAGTGTGCTGGTAGCGTGTCTGCTTCACGTTCAAGAGGTCCTGAGTTCGAAACTAGTGTCCAGGTGATAGGATGTTTTCCTATATATTCCTTATTCTGAAAGATGAATGTCAGGTAACACTAAGCTCTATGACCATCATTTCATTTATCGTCCGATATGACTTAAACTTGGAATTTTTCCCTTATCCTGAAAGATGAATGTCTGATAACTCTAAGCTCTATGTACCCTGTACTCATTTGAACATCATTTCATTCATTGTTCGATGTGACTTAACGTTGGAGGTTTTCCCTTATCCTGAAAGATGAATGTCTGGTAACTCTAAGCTCTACGAAACCTGTACTCATTTGAACATTTCATTCATCATCAGATATGACTTAACGTTGGAGGTTTCCTCTTATCTTGAAAAATGTATGTCTTTTAATTCTAAGCTCTATATACCCTGTACTCATTTGAACATCATTTCTTTCATCGCCCGATATGACTTAACGTTGGAGGTTTTCCCTTATTCTGAAAGATGAATGCGTGGTGACTCTAAGCTCTATGTACCCTGTACTTATTTCAACATTATTTCATTCATGGTCTAATATGACGTAAATTTGGAGGTTTTTCCTTATTCTGAAAGATGAATGTGTGGTAATTCTAAGCTCTATGTACCATGTACTCAATTGAACATCATTTCATTCATCCTTTTCCCTTATCCTGAAAGATGAATGCCTGATAACTCTTAGCTCTATGCAGTCTGTACTCATTTGAAGACAATTTCATTCATCGTCCGATATGACTTAACGTTGGAGGTTTTTTGTTATCCAGAAAGATGATTGTCTGGTACCCCTAAGCTCTAAGTACCCTCTACCTATTGGAACATTTCTTTCCTCGTCTGATATGACTTAACGTTGGAGGTTTTCTCTTATGTTGGAAGGTGAAAGTCATGTAAGTCTGAGCTCTGTATACGCTGTACTCATTTGAGCATTTCACTCACTGTCCAATGTGACTTAACGTTGGAGGTTTTCCCTTATCCTGAAGGATGAAGGTCTGATAACTCTAAGCTCTACGAACCCTGTACCCATTTTAACATCATTTCATTCATCGTCCGATATGACATAACGTTGGAGGTTTTCCCTTATCCCGAAAGATGAATATCTGGTAACTCTAAGCTCTATGCACTCTGTACTCTGTAATCTTCTCTTCTGAACAGCAACTTGGCGTACAGCGGCAGCTACAAGAAGAATTATATGGCGTCATTGGAAGCAAGGAGAAAGCCGAGGAAATTAAAATCCCTTTGAGACACCTCAATAGATAATGCTGATGAATTGTCTGCAATTGTACCGTTATCACTTTAATACTCAAGGTACGTTGAATCAGAATCTTTGGAACTGCCGTTAACTTTAATTTCCATGGCATGTTTTGCATAAGGCGTATCATTCATGGCAGGGGGGGGGGAGCTTTGTTTTAGATAACGTGATGTAAACCAGAACTGTATATATGGCGTAACTTTTATTTACATTTTCATTCAGATTCATCACTATTAAAAAACGAACATAGTGCTGGTCACTGAAGGTCATTACACCTCAACGCTTGTCGAGTATGAAACAATTTTGTTCCTATGTTGATGCAATCACAGAGCGACGAACCGTAAAAAGTGATTATCGCATTTATGTATCCTGAATGTAAATTAAAATTGTGTCTGTATTAACAAGAACTAAGTGTGCAATTCGATTCTCTATGAGATTTGTAGAAGAAGGAGTTGAAAAATATTATAAATGTAGCAGATAGATCAATTTTACTATTTCTATTTAGTTATAAAAATATTTATGAAGATTTTATTGGAATAAGGAAAGAGGCAAATGAAAAAGTTGCGAAATTCTAGAACATAGTCATTACGTTGTTAATGTAGGATTTGTCTTCAAAATGCAGAGAACTGTAAAGAAAAAGTCAGCTTTGATAAGTGGCAGCAATTTTGTAAGGAATGTTGTTGATTGCTTCTACGAGCCGCCGCTGAAGGTAATTGAAATTCAGTTTCATCAACTGAGACCCGTGTTTAAAAAACGGACGGGCAGGAAAGAAAAAGAGGAGAGAGAGAGAAAAAAAAAATTCTTTTAATAATTTCATCCTTACTGGAAGTAGTACGAGGATTGGATTGTATTTTAGCGTCGGCCAAGACATTTCCTCTCTTGTCATTCGAAACAAAGGAACACTGCAAACAATGACAGTGCGTTATTAAATTTCATTTCTTTCTCATGAGAACGGAGTGGGAGAAGGAATAAGAAACAAATAAAAGTAAAGATGTAGGGATTCTTAAAATAAAAGGAAAGAAAGGGGAAACACCTTCACGTTTCAAACAAATATCTGAACTTCGTTGAAGCGTTGCCCTTCTTATAAAGAATACTAATGTATAAAAGAATTGTGAAAAAAATATCTTAACCTTATCTCAATATATATTACTGTGATTCTCAAATGGGAATATTTTTGTCCTTGAATGCTTTTAGGCCAGCAACCATTCGGAATCTTGCGGTATGTCATATTTGGGGGAACGAGTAGCAAGTGAATCCATCCCTAAGAAATGCTCTTGGGGGAAAAAGAAGCAGATTTTGCAAAAAGTGATCTGCGAGGAAGTTAGTAAGTAATATTTACAGCTCAATGAGTTTTCATAATGCAAATCTAGTACCAATATATAATATATATATATATATATATATATATATATATATATAATGATGCATTGTGACGTAAGCAGTGTCATGAGTATCGTCATTAGTTGGTATGTATGTGTGTAGGTATATATCTAATTACTTGAAACTGTAGCATTAGTATAGTTAGGAAAGACAAGAATAAATGGAGTAATAATCGAAAGAATAATAAAATTTTGGTATAGGTGCTTGGCCAAAGAAGAAAGGGAAAATTGGAAATATGCATGAGACAGCAAAAGCGATTTTTTTTATTATTATCCAGATTTATGAACCCTATTTTACACAGTGGTATATTAGGGTTAGAGTTGATACATAAAAATACACAATTTTAACAAAAATATTTTAAATACTAGAAGGAAGAAAATATGTTTTAATCTGATGCGTATTAATTTAAACTATTTCAGACGTTTAAACACTGAGTTTATAAACATCATGAAGTACCTATACTGCTGCTGCTTCATTAGCAAAGATGTGAGCGGAGCAGAAAATTCAGTTCCTAGAGAGTCTAGCTTGAATATTAATTCTTGTCTTTCTCTCCAGAAAATGGGACAACAGAAAAGGAGATGAAGCACAGTTTGAAATTCTTCACCACACATGCACTTGGGGTTAGATGTTAAGTGAAAGCGTGATAAGTATTCACCAAATTTACCATGTCCAATTAAAAATTGTGTCAAAACAAAATTTGGTACAAGAGTGTCACATTTTCCTCTGTCATATACACTAGGGAAAAATAATGTTTTTGTTAAACTTCCATTTGGAGTTGTTAGCCATTGTTGGTTCCATTCTTCAAGAATATTTTGATGTATTATTCTCCTTACAGTAGAAATAGGACAGAAAGAGCATGTCACAGGAAGATTGGATTCTGCAGCCTTCTTAGCCAAGCAATCAGCTCTCTCGTTACCTAAAATTCCACTGTGTCCTTTAAGCCATCCCATGCAAATATGTCCTGGATGGTAGCAAAAGGGATTAGAGAACTAAAACAGTTGGTGGGCAGAGATAGGAGGAATTATGGAGAAAATAGAAATGGGAGATATATAGAGACTAGAGGAAGGGAATACAAGAGATATGGGTAAATTAGTAAAATGCAGAATAGGAGATATAGAAAGTCAGGTAATATGGGGAAGTCTAGAAAATATGAAATCATTAGAAACAAATTTTACACATTTTACAAACAAATAAAAAGAAAAGGGGGAAGAGAAGCATATGTATATTACTGCAATAGACAAAAAAGAGAAGGGTTAGCTTGGATGAGAACAGGAACAATATTCCTAAGAGGGATAAGAGGAAGGGAAAAAGTTATATGTGAATTATGTGATGAAAATGAAAGCATAACAAACCATGTAACGTCATCCTCGTCCAGTTTCGTTCCAGCTTCCTTTGTTTATATGTGTGTACAATCTGAAACGATCAAATAAATTTGGTGGGGTCCTGCCCGCGTAATATAAAGGTTTGTAATTTCATCTGGTGAGTAGATACGATAACTGTTTTTAAAAAAAGCTATATACTGCAATGCACTACACTGTAAAGCGAATTGTGCAGCCATAAAAGTATACTATGAAGAATATACAAAATAATAAGTCAATTTAAGAGAGTACAGAAACCTATATTAAAAGTAGGCGAGGATAACCCCTCTTTGCTTGGGCGTAATATCCCCAAATGTTGAACTTTTGAAATTGCGCGCCATGTGAGAGCTGTGATAAAAGAAACATGCCATCTGCTAAGCATGGAGGTAATACAAACTATAACCTACACTGACACTGATTTTCAATAAAAAATCTTTCTATCTGCAGAAACTAGACCCTAAATTACAAACGGAATTTCCTATTCAAGGCAAAAAACGCAATATAAGTTACTTACCTTGTAATTTTTTCTGTTAATACTATTAAAACAGCTGCCTACAACCTCAAGTAAATTCATAGAAACGTCGCACAAACACCAAGCTTGACAGTGAACAGGCAGGGAAATAATCACTGCCCATGATTGTTGGGCAGTAAACCAGTTTGCCTATTTCGGGCAGCAAAGCCCCGTGAGTGGAATAGCTCTTCACTACTGCAAGTGACTGGGAGAGGAAGTTCAAGTAAAATGTAATCCAAATAATACAATTAAGTAGTTACAAAATTTGACTTCTCCGAAACTTTATTCCGAACCACGCCTGAAAAACAGATGTCTCATGACTCTTATTTAATCAAACACAATAATCAAGAAACAACTCAAAATACAACGACTTAACCCTGTTATATCTGGCTTCTCGACGTGGGTCTTCGAAACAGTCGACGTGCGTCACATCTCAAACATAGAAATCCCGCAACAAATTGTGCCCGAACGTGTGGCTAATTAAGATGGAGACAAATTAACTACGAATAGAATTCCTGTCCCAGTGCCCTTATATCCTCCACCACCATCATCATCTACCTTAATGGCAACTTACACGAGTCAGTTGGAAAACTTAATGTCATGTTGGTACGTTGTCCATAGTAGCTCAATGGTTAGAGCAGCTGAACGGAGACCAGAAAATCCATGGTCCAAATCTCGGCTATGGCAATTGAATTTTTCTGTCTAGCTCTACCCTTTCATCTTAGGTACTGTTTATAAAAAACGGACGTTGGACCACCCTTAAACTGCCTTGAAGCGAGATCGAAGTGCTGCCATCCATGGTCAAAGCATCCAGTTTCACTATTTTATTTTCTCACGTGTCTTAATGTCCTAAAAGTAAAAACCAAATCACTGAACCAGTGACTGAAATACATTACAAATCCATGTTAGTTTAACAATATCAACATTCCTCTGGAGATGTGTCACAAATAACAATAACCTAGCTTAAGAACGTCACAAATCACGGTTATTTTTGGAAACGTCCTTCTAAACAATAAGGAATAAATATTAATACAAGCCACATCAGAGTCCATTTCTGTAAACGCGTTCTAATATTTATTTCATATACGGCTACTTTGAATAGCCCCTCCTCTAAAAGCTATGTAATCCTTGGTTATAAAAAATGACTGAAGTTAATATGGATTTTGCACTACGAGTTCCTCTTCAGGTAGCTACAGAAAACATAACTTTTTTACTTTGCGTACATTGGAAGCAGCTAATGAACCACACTCTTTTCGTACATTACAGATACAGGGTGTCAATGAACTATACGAAATATTTCCAGAGCGAGTAAAGATTGAGTGGGTTTTTCACAGTTAAGATCTCTATCTTAAGTCATTTAAAATAGGAGTCTTAGGCACGTTGGTTCAAATGCGAAGTTAAAGATATGTTTCCAAAGTGCCAAT
Organism: Mantis religiosa; assembly: GCA_030765055.1. Lineage (NCBI taxonomy): Eukaryota > Metazoa > Arthropoda > Insecta > Mantodea > Mantidae > Mantis > Mantis religiosa. The sequence continues at coordinate 9,904,077 of CM060955.1, read as the reverse complement.
ACGCTAGTACAAAATTAATTAAAAGTACTTTGAACAAAGAAGGATTTATACGGCAGTTGTAGAAAATAGAACGTTACATGGAACAGTGGTATGTGGAGTAGATGAGGCTTGGAGAGACACTGACATATGCATAGATCCTTTTGTAAATATATATTGGGATTACCAATAGCATCACCTAATAGGGAGGCACAATTGGAAATGGACAAACATTCTACTAAAATTAAAACCTTGTCAAGGTGTAACCGCAGTAACAGTTAGCGAATTTATCGAAATCAAGTAAATAAAAAGAAGATAAATTAATTAAAATGCTTTGCTAAACCAATATAAAAATCCTCTTATATTAATATGAAATTATAATGGATAGAGTAATGATTAAAAACGGTGGAATTAGGTTGAATTAAAGAATAACAAGGGAAGAATATAATTTAATATAGCATACATACTAGCATCAAGGCAAGGAAGAGAACATATTCGTATCCAAATCTGCATACTTCGGAGAGACAAGGAGGGAGGACCGTTACCTTCTCTGTGCTAGTAAAGGTTCAATGTCTGAGAACTATAGAATACTCCCAGCCAGGAGCGTGTTGGGACAAAAGGATTTTCAAAATGCAGTTGAGCATTAACGCTAAAGGGATTTACTTCGCTGATTTGATAACGATGTATACCGTTACAAACAACTCAGGTTTGGCGTTCCTAAACACAAGGTGGGCTGAACGTCAATTAGTTTTGCAAACCAATGCGAAAATTCGAACTAAATGAGAAACCAATAATAATGTAACATTTGGGAAGGGTGAGCTGGTTTGATCATGTGAAAAAGTTAGTGAGGGGATCAGAATAAGGTTCAAACTGAATCGCGAAGTAAGAAAATCTTACTTAAAAGGTGTTACTCCAGCAGGAAGGACGTGTTCATGCGCATTAAGAAGGAGAAGCGAAGATTTATAAGGTGCAAGAGTGTGTAGTAATTCTCAACTTCGTTACCATGGAAACAGTTAATATAGTACAGTACTTTCCTGTACATTAGCAATATAACAACATGTACTGTTCCTATAGTCACCAGGTCCAAAAGTGTGTAGTAATTCTCGAGAAGGTTACCATGGAAACAGTTAATATAGTACAGTACTTTCCTGTACATTAGCAATATAACAACATGTACTGTTTCTATATTAACCAGGTCCAAAAGTGTGTAGTGATTCTCAACTTGGTTACCATGGAAACAGTTAATTTAGTACAGTACTTTCCTGTATATTAGCAATATAACAACATGTACTGTTTCTATAGTAACCAGGTCCAAAAGTGTGTAGTAATTCTCAACTTGGTTACCATGGAAACAGTTAATATAGTACAGTACTTTGCTGTACATTAGCAATATAACAACATGTACTGTTTCTATAGTAACCAGGTCCAAATGTGTGTAGTAATTCTCAACTTGGTTACCATGGAAACAGTTAATATAGTACAGTACTTTCCTGTACATTAGCAATATAACAACATGTACTGTTTCTATAGTAACCAGGTCCAAAAGTGTGTAGTGATTCTCAACTTTGGTTACCATGGAAACAGTTCATATAGTACAGTACTTTCCTGTACATTAGCAATATAACAACACGTACTGTTTCTATAGTAACCAGGTCCAAAAGTGTGTAGTAATTCTCAACTTGGTTACCGTGAAAACAGTTAACATAATATGGTTATTTTGTAAAACATGCGAATGCAATGGGAAATGTACGAGTAGACAGTTGTGATTCGAGAAATAGTTTGGCCAGATTCTTAAGATGTCTTACTTGTATTGTTTTTATTGGAAATTAGTTTATTAAGAAATTGGACAAACTCTAGTAATAATAATTTGTAATAGATACCTGTACATTTCTTTCAGGGAAAGTGTAATAGACATACAGTTGTTAGCTGTATTTGTTTTATTAACATAAGCTGTAATAAAAGCTATGGTCTATAGAGTTGTGGTAATTTGAGAAGTAAAGGATGTTTTGTCTTGGGATAACAGAAGCTGGATAAGGTAATCCAGTTATATTGCGCCGCTGGGGGGAAGTAATGGGAAGACGCTTGGCAGAAATGGATTTGTAATTACATGATACCCTAACACAATAATAACTGGAAGATGGACATGATGCCGCTTTTGTTTCTGTTCGTCGTGGTGATCATGATTTGTCAGTAATTGGCTGCATTGTCAGCAGAACCGACTGTGCCGGGGTCGCTTTCTCTTTTCGAGGATTGTATCATCTTTCTATTGTCTTCTAATGACATAATAAAATCTTATTTGAATTCTTCCATTCTATCTCCTGTTTCTAGCTTTCCTCACTCTCTTTTTGCTTGTTGTACTACTTTTAGTTGTTTTTATGAAGGTCTGAACGTAGATTTCTTCTGTGTCATAGAGTTCTTCGAACTTTTATTTTCTACTGTACTTGCTTGTTTCTGTAGCCTTGCTTGGGAATATTGTAATTTTTATACTTTATCCATCCTTAGATGTATTATTTGCTTTTCTGTTCTGTAACTCTGTTTCCAAGTGCTCCCCTACACCATTCATTTTCTGTTTTCTCTCTCTCTCTCTCTCTCTCTCTCTCTCTCTCTCTCTCTCTCTCTCTCTCTCTCTCTCTCTCTCTCTCTCTCTCTCACTCTCTCTCTCCTGTATCCTTGTTTTGTTATTTTGTTATTTTCGTTTATTGCTGTTATTCCTTTCGTTTTCAAATCGTTTGGCATTCCTTATTCTGCATCCAGTCAATGAGTCAAAAAGTTTTACACTTAAAATTAAATTCTTGGAGCTAAAAGTGTCCCAAAGAAAGATTTAGATAATTGTCCCTCATATTAAGAAAAGGTGCTGAGAGACCCAATCTTCTGGTGGGTATTTTGTTTTAATCGTTACAGAGTGTGTGCGTTTGTCTTTTACGTTTTGTTCAGTGCGATCCATATAAAGCTGAACCATTTCAATAGGCCATAATTTCCCTTTGAAAGCTCGCAGAATATAAGAAATTTGTTTTAATGATCTCATTGGCTCTGGGAGAATCGACAATACTAACAGATGACAGTTGACACTCTAAAATGTGCAGTCATAACAGCGACATGCAGAACTCACTACGAGAGTCTGTTTACATTTCCAAAACATATTGGATGACAATTTCCTTGGCAACAACACAACTAGAACTTCGAAGAGAATTTAATGTACCAGATGTTCCGCAAAATACAACAATCCTATTGCTCGTAAGGAAGCTGGAGACAACTGGTATACTCATTAGTGAGAGTGGAAAACATAGACCGTCATTGAATGCAGAGACTGTTACAGATGTTGGCAGAAGGCTATTGAATTCTCCAAACAAATCCTTGTGTCGATTGAGTCTGAAATCACGGTATTCAAATAGAACATGTCAAAGAGCTGCGACCTTACAGAGTGCATATGGTGAAACAACTGAAAGAAGCAGATTATGATAAACGAATCAGTTACTGTCGATGCTTTCAGGGTACTCTTATTCCACGTCCAGACATTTTCTCCATAACGTGGTTTACAGATGACGCATGGTTTTATCTGTAAGGCTACATAAATACACAAAGTACCAGATATTGGGCTGCTGTAAACCCCGAAGTGATCCACGAAACCGCACTGCATGATGAAAAGGTTGGAGTATGGTGCCTGGTGTTAGCTTTTTTCCTTTGTAATTTACGTCCTCCAACGTCGTCATATCGGACGATGAGTGAAATGGGTGATATGATGCTCAAATGAGTTAGCTTCCAGGACCGTCGTCTCATTTTTTTTGATACGACTGTAGACACTGAAGTTTATATGGGTATCTTCAAGACATTTGTGGAGCGGCTGGATAATATCGAATTGAGACGAACCTTATTTCCAGCAAGATGAAGCAACATGCCATACATTTGATGTCACCATGGAACCTGTAATCACTTTCCTTGATAATCTAATAATCTCAAAAAGTCTGTGGCCCCCAGATCCCCTGACCTAACCTCACCGAATTTTTGTGGGGGTATCTAAAATAATAGTGTACAAGAATAGGCTACGGACAACTTTGTTCTCAAGGAATCCGTTCGAAACGAAATAAGTAACATTGGCGGAGACAAGTGCAAACATGTATAGATGCTGGTGGATGACACTTCCAATATTTTCTCTGAGATGTAAATAGTGTAATGTGATCTCCCAATTGTGTGTTATATTCTCCCAAAGTTGCATGTGTGTCCTGTTATGGGTTCAAAGGTTATGGCTCATTGAAATGGTTCAGGTTTATATGGATCGCATTGTAATTTGTTACCCCAGATCTAATAAACACATTTTCAGTTCTAATCGAATGATTGGCTGCATGAGCTGTTGCAGGATCTTGTTGAAAAAGAGGCAAAACCCCGCTCCCTGTCCGTTAATGCTGTAAAACGGGGGGGGGGGGGGAATTTTTAATTTTAAAGTACATACGTGGTTTATGTATTTCCTTTTTTTTAGAGTTAACTATTTCTCAGATATTCCAATTCTCCTACCTCCATTAGTTGTAGGACTTTCGTTCAAGTCGGTCAGGAAGGGTAATAGGCGTTTTAACGTATCCTATGGTATTTGAGCTTTAAAAGTATGTATAATTTATGTTAACGTAGGTTTGAAATTAATCTAAGTGGGTTGGTACTTCTTAATGAAAATTCTCAAACCATTTGTTACTTTAATAAAACAATACAATTTCGCAATACTAAGGGATGATGGTTAAAGTCCAGGAGAAACACTTTTTCGTCTTTGCCAGCCTGTGGTACCCTTTAGTTCAGTGATTTCACCAAAGATAGCCACAAATTATTGTTTTCCAGTGTAATATACTTTGTTACGTGTGTTTTTGGGATACCCAGGTAGGCCGATTTGCAACCAACATAAGTACCTTAAATAAGAAACTCAAGGACAACGAAGAGCAATACAGTAATTTATTAAAAGTGCAACTAATAAAACATTTAGAGCAGGGAGCAGAGGGTAAGGCAGCATAGAAGAGAATGCAAGGGGAAACTGGAGAATAACCTAGTACATGTTTCAGGAATGCACTGAAAACTTTAGATGCCTTTTTCTGTACGTTAGAATATGTAAATATGGAATGAAGCTAATTTCAACTTTTATAAGATATACGAGCGTCCGGTGATAGGTCGTGGGCCCCACATAGAGATGACGCCACTGGGTAAGTTTGATGGATATCATCATATAGTTTAACTCTAGACTAGTTTGTATCCATAGTTATAGGACAATATCTTATTTAGTTTTTGAATGACGGCATTTTAAACAATTGTAGAGGGTTCAAGAAAATAGAGGATTTTGAAAACGAGCAGTGATTAAATATTTCCATTTGAAAGACTTGACGTCTAAACAAATCAAGGAGGAAATGGACAGTACATTGAAAGACTCTGCGCTTTCATATAAAATGATTAAAAGGTGGGTTGTAGAGTTTAAAATGGGACGTACGGGCATGGTGGTGAGCCTTGCTCTGGATGTCCTGTGGAAGTCACAACTCCAGAGATCATTGCAAAATTACATCGTTTGGTACTGGAAGACCGCAGATTAAAGTTGAGATGGAGCAGGCTGTAAGCATATAAAAAAGAAGCTTCAGATAATATTTTAAGTAATGTTTTGGACATTCAAAAGGCCTCTACAAGATGGATGCCGCATTTATTGATATCTGAAAAGTTGCAAAGAAAAGCTGTTTCTGTTAAGAAGTTGCAGCTGTACCGTAAAAGTCCCAGTGAATATTTGAGAAGGAATAATACTGTGGATGAAACTTGGATACATCACTACACTCCAGGAAACAATGGATTGGGACAGGTGAACCAAATCCAAAGAAAGGCAAAATCAATTTTATTACCTAAAATGCTATGGCGAGTGCTTCCTGGAACGCATAAGGAATTATTTTTATTGCTTACTTGGAAAAGGGTATAAGTATCACTAGAGACTACTACGCAACCTTACTGCAACGTTAAGCCGCCTTGGTAGCCTGGTGGTAGCATGTCTGCCTCACGTTCAATAGGTCCCGAGTTCGAATCTCGGTCAGGGTGAGTTACCTGGATAAGGCTTTATCCGGGGTTTTCCCTTATCCTAAAAGACGAATGTCGGGTAACTCTCAGCTCTATGGACCCCGGGCTCATTTGAGCATTTTTTCACCCATTTCATTCATCGTCCGATATGACTTGACGTTGGAGGACGTAAACTAAAAAAACAAAGAGGGGCAACGTTTGAATGATAAGCTTGAAGCGAAAAGAATGGGTAGCGCAGGGTACAGCAAAGAGATACTCTCCGGGTATGCGTGGGTATGTATAAGGATGGTTCTAATGACAGTGGAATGCAAGTTTCAAACTGGTTTAACGACTGCTTTTTTTTCTCATCACATCAAACTCGAAGTTGGCGACCAAGGGTTACCGATATATCAGTGTTCAGAGTTACCGTATGTAGACTGCTTAGTATGCGATAACAATGAAGTCGTTACGTATGAACCGACAGGTATCTCTTCCCATCGCTTCTGCTCGGCCCTCGACCAAGATAGACCCAGAGGACCGTCTTAATAGGCTGCCAGTCGCTGACTGTGTGTCCTCCCTGGGCACAGCTGCGTGTGTGTCACTTACACCTCTCGAAAACCCTCTTTATTCACCCAAAAATGCTTTTTGACTATTTTGTCCATTGTGATTATTAGTCTCGGTTATCAAATTATTAAGGGTTCAAAGAATACCTTTTCAAACGGAATCAAGTGTTACCCATTGAGGATTCTGTTTCTCCCGTGTCTTTTGTTACACGACTCAACCACCTGACCCAGCACATGTTTCACAAAGTTAAAAGATTCCTTTGAAATCCATTTAGATTATTTATTCATTGCAATCCTTTAATTTCTGTATCAAGCTGAAAAAAAGGCCTCATTTGGCAAAGAAAAATATTGTTTGTTCACGACAATGCTCTGGCCCATCGTTCCGTCATTACAATGGGAAAAAATGTGCGAATTGAAGTTCGAATTGCTTGAACATCCACTCTAGTCGCCAGATCTAGCACCTAGTGAGTACCACCTGTTCCCGAACCTCAAAACATTTCTTGGACGGCGAAGATTTCACAACAACGAAAAGATCATTGTTGTGGTAAACAACTATTTTAAGGAACATGATAAATCGCGCTACAAAAATGGTTAAATTAACTTAGAACACTAATATGATCAATATATTAGTCTTTCTGAAGATTATGTTGAGGAATAAGACACGTAAGTGATCATTTATTTTCTTTGTGAGGACCAGGTTTTATGAGCCAACATATTTATCACGATATTATGCACATTCTTACACAGGAGTTTTGAGAATTACAAACTATTTCCTTTTATATTATGTAGAAAATATATTCAATTTGTTGGAACACATGAGAAGCTTAGTATCAAATTTGGACAACTCCACTTTTACTTTTTTTACAGAAGACAAGAAAAACTATAACTACAATACTATTACCAGTACAATACTGAATATTTTTACATCATCTTAGAGCCCTTTCGAACATCTGTTTGTTCACTTATAAATTTAAATAAATATTCAAGCCGTGATTGTACTTTAAACACTGGAATTGGTCGTTTTTGAAGCCAAATTATGGAATTGTCTGTTTTTGAATTCAAAGGAAGTCACTTTTCATTTGGAGCTGCTAACTTCTTCGTCAGTTTTTTGCTTCTTTACTTCTTTTTCAGCAATTTCTTCCACTTAAACATCCATTTTCTTGCTAGTATTAAGCTTACGAGGTCAAATCAACGAAAAATATATTTGAAATCCATACACTACAGGCTGATATAAACAATCAGCCATGTTGGATTTGTGATGCATGTTGGGAACAGATAGGATGAATGCCAGCTTCTTATTGGCTACTGTAGGAGTTTGTCTTACAATGAAACTAAACTACAGCGGAGTTGTCCATTGTTTTACTCCAACATGGATAAATAAATGCAATTTCAAACTATTTCTGTTCGGTTTTCAAGCAAAATAGTTCCATTATTCTATTCAGCATAAAAAATGGCATAAGAATCACAAACATCTCAAAACTGAAAAATATGCGTTTATCCAACTTTGATACCAAGCTCCTCAAATATACCTATACATAGGAGGTGAAAAGTTGAAGATCGCTTAAACTAAACAGTTCAGGTTGGGCAAGTTCTTCGAGTTTAACCTATAATTTGTGAAATAGTGAACAAGAGTCGCTTAAAATAGCACGAAACCAACGGCAGGGGACCGTTCTCCAGCTACAACAATAAGACTTCGTGGGTTTCCAAGTAATTGATTAAATATTAAACATTATAAAATCACATAACCTGATAAATAGCTTAAGAAAAACAAATGGCTGCAAATAGCAGTCAACAACACCCTCTAAAGAACGTTAATCATACAAACACGCTAAAACAACTGACAGTAACAAAAACAAAGAATATAAACAGAAGAGATTCCACTACAATAATGACAACAAATCACAAGTATATTACATCTCAGCAAATAACATAATCACAGGAACTACAAATACTAAACAGCACGGGTAATTTCGTTTATTCCACCTTATTTCATATTCTTATTTCTTGTCCTTTCTTGTTCATTTCCGTTTGCTTCACACTTATCTCGCTGCCTTTCTCATAACATCCTTTTTGGCTTCTCTTCACCTTGTCACCGTCCTCCTTTGATTTATCGCTTTTCTTCTTCCCTTGTAATAACTTCACATTTCTTCATCCGCAACTGTAAATCCTCTCGTACTTTCCAATAATTTTGCGCCCCTCCAGGACTACAACTTGTTCGTACACCGCGATCACGGCTTTTCATCAACTTGGTGGGACAAACCCACAAAAATGCGACGGCTAATGAGCCGTCAGTCATTATTGGGGGTTATCCTTTCTGTCCAGTGAAGGGGGAAAAAACACAAGGTTTCATAAGAACTCGCGTAGCCTACCTTCCTTATCTACGACTGTGAAGCACATCTTACCTTATCATTTGGATGTATCATATGCGAATAATTGACAATTTCGCAAGAGATACTACACGTGATTTGACTTCCAGTGAATTAAAATGAGGTCACATATCGAACTATAGCTTGTGTGGATATTCTATATCACTTTTGACTCTGTACATCTTATAAAACATACATATTCATTATTCTGCGAATTGCTTGTGAAATCCTCTCCAACCACAATCTCGTAAATAAGAAGAAATCCACGAAGAGGTTAGTGTTAAGAATTCATGCTCTTTCAAAACATATAATTTTCGTTTAAAGACATTTTTGTGGTATCAGTAGTTTCCGAGTTATTTTTGCTATAGCTCTACAATGTTCAAGGTATTTGCTATTTCTTGTTTCTCTTTTCAGTTGCTTCCTACTATGTCACGATGGGAGTGTGAAACTTAGAGAACAGCTTTCCCTACCCCTTTACACTTCCACATCCCAGCTGGTATAAATGAATACCTAAGTGATTAAAATGACTGGTGTATATAATATACTTCTAATGTGTAAGAACGTATTGCAGAATATTAAATGTTTCCATGGTAACCAAGCTGAGAATTACTACACACTTTTGGACCTGGTTACTATAGAAACAGTACATGTTGTTATATTGCTAATGTACAGGAAAGTACTGTACTATATTAACTGTTTCCATGGTAACCAAGTTGGGAATTACTACACACTTTTGGACCTGGTTACTATAGAAACAGTACATGTTGTTATATTGCTAATGTACAGGAAAGTACTGTACTATATTAACTGTTTCCATGGTAACCAAGTTGGGAATTACTACACACTTTTGGACCTGGTTACTATAGAAACAGTACATGTTGTTATATTGCTACTGTACAGGAAAGTACTGTACTATATTAACTGTTTCCATGGTAACCAAGTTGAGAATTACTACACAATTTTGGACCTGGTTACTATAGAAACAGTACATGTTGTTATATTGCTAATGTTCAGGAAAGTACTGTACTACATTAGCTGTTTCCATGGTAACCAAGTTGAGAATTACTACACACTTTTGGACCTGGTTACTATAGAAACAGTACATGTTGTTATATTGCTAATGTACAGGAAAGTACTGTACTATATTAACTGTTTCCATGGTAACCAATTTGAGAATTACTACACACTTTTGGACCTGGTTACTATAAAAACAGTACATGTTGTTATATTGCTAATGTACAGGAAAGTACTGTACTATATTAACTGTTTCCATGGTAACCAAGTTGAGAATTACTACACACTTTTGGACCTGGTTACTATAGAAACAGTACATGTTGTTATATTGCTAATGTGCAGGAAAGTACTGTACTATATTAACTGTTTCCATGGTAACCAAGTTGAGAATTACTACACACTTTTGGACCTGGTTACTATAGAAACAGTACATGTTGTTATATTGCTAATGTGCAGGAAAAAGGCTGCACTTTGTTTATATACTAACTAAATTGTGTATCAGTATAAATACTTGGTTTTCGAAACATTTGTGGCTTATAATCGTTTTACAATAAAACAAAGGTTAGTGTCCAAACTGCAATTCGATGTTAATTGATATTGTAACGTTTTATCTGTGGTAAATGTACATTCGAAGGTAGAATGTAGGCTAGCAACAGTGGACATGTCTAACGTCAACCGTATGAAAAATTAAAACTTGAAAATGAGACAGTGAGCTCATTAGAAGGCTTGGGTTTGTTTTGTCCTTTCACACCCGCTTTTGTTGGCAACGTTACGGTGTGCCTCCTTTTTTACAACTTTTGTACTAAAAATTAAAACTCGCGTAGGCAGCGAAGAGAAAAGTGGGACAGGTAGACAATGCCTACCATTCTTGTACTACTTGATAGCTACATATGTTCCATTTGTCACTGCTACCAACATTTGACACTGAAACATCTCGTCCCCTTCCTGTGTTGGAAATTCATTTAATCATTCGAAGGTCCACTCGTGTTAATTCGTTTACTTAGGGTGTGGGAGGTTCAGAATTACAAAACAAAAAGTGATGACTATAAAATAGTGAAGTGGAACGCTTACGTAGCTTTACAGATCGAGGTATCTTCGCTGTATTATGCGAGGCTCGTAAGTAGGAGCTTCTAACTTCGATTTCCGGTACCCGCGATTTTTTATTTTTTGCCATGGGGAATGTTGGGTTGGTTACCCTACTTCTTTCAGTTAAATTTCTACACATTTCTTACCATTTATGTTCCCCTTTCATTCTTCACGTCGGCGTAAAGAGTGCCCAGTATAGGACAAGTGGCGTGGGAGCAGTGACACTGGAATGTCTTGTAGATGCTCCTAGGTCAGTCTTCTCTCAGCCGCTTGAGGTGGGTCGAGTTCTCTCCGTCCATGAGAGAAAAGTGCTCTCGGAGCTTCACGCCGGTGAGGTTGAATCTCTTGTGGAAATCATTTCTTCCACGCTAGTCTATGTATGCTAAGGTTTGGATGAGTAGAACCGGATTGAACAATTCAATGTCATTGCCGGAATTTGAAACACGGATCTCCCGCCCTCCGAGCGGTTACTCCAACCCACTGAGGTACTATGGCCAACATACCGATATCACATTAAATTCACCAACTGACTCATATGTTTCCCAGTAGACCACTAGAGGTTCTCATATGCTATGAGACACGCACCTTTTCGTGGCGACTTACTATGCTCTAAAGTCCCAGGCTTCATAGTTAAAACACTATGTTTTATCTTAAGTAAATTGATGGAAAAAATGAAATAATCTGAACCTCTTGTGGTCTCTGTCAATCAGACGGCCTGCGGCCTATAGCCTCGTGCACATTTATAACCTCATCCGGTCCGCAAGGGTGTGATAAGCACAAGAGGTCCACGTTGGATCAAGGTGTGAGATGTTCTCCCTTTGCTTTCTCCCTTTTCGGCCTGGTCGAAAGACAGATCCTCTGTTTCGACGCTATGCACTTTTCCGCTTTTTGATCCAAAATCGGTACGTGTTTAATAAGATTTTGATTGAAGTTAAATCAGTTTTAAGAGTATTTTTCTGTTTTAAATGTTTTTATATAAGACGGCACCCTTTTACAGCTTATAGTTAATTTTAAAAACAAATCCAGGTGTGGTTGGATTTTTCGTATATTAGTAGAGTCAAGTTTCATAATCTCAAAAACTAACAATTAGTTATCAATCTATTGGAATGTGGCTGAAATACCTATTAATATTTTGGAAATTAATTGTTTTTCGCACTAGCCGTGTGCAGGACGCACTATGAAAGGGTAGAGCTAGACTGAAAAATTCAATGCCATAGTTGACATTTGAACCACGCAACTTCTGGTCTCCGTTCAGCCGCTTTAAACCATTGAGCTATTATGGCCAACGTGCCAACATGAAATTAAATTGTCCAACTGACTCGTGTTTTTCCCGTTAAAGCATTAGGAGTTCTAAATAAACACATGAGAACTTACAATGCTGTAAGTACTTTAAGCTCCGGGCTTTATATTTCGGACCACAATTAGGTACAATTAATGGATATTAATTGTTCTTTCACATTCACGTCATGTTGGCAGTTGGCCATAGTAGCTCAATGGTTTAGAGTGGCTGGACGGAAACCAGAGGATCCGTTGTTCAAATCCCGGCTATGCCATTGAAATTTTCAGTCTGGCTCTATCGTTTCATAGTGCATCCTACACAGGGCTAGTGTGAAAGAGCAATTAATTTTCATTAATTTTACCTAACAGTGGTCTGAACTACAAAGTCCGGGCCTCAAAGTACTTACAGCATAGTAAGTTCTCATGTATTTATTTAGAACTCCTAATGCTTTAACGGGAAAAACACGAGTCAGTTGGAGAATTTAATGTCATATTGGCACGTTGGCCATAGTTGCTCAATGGTTTAGAGCGGCTAGTCGGAGACCAGAAGATCTTTGGTTCAATCCCGGCTATGGCATTGATTTTTTCAGTCTATCTTTACCCTTTCATAGTGTGTCCTACACACGGCTAGTACTTACTAGCCATATTAGCTCAATGGTTTAGAGCGGCAGGACGGAGCCCAGAAGATCCGTGGTTCAAATCCCAGCTATGGCATTGAATTTTTAAGTAGGGTTCTACCCTTTCCTTTTCCCGTATTAGTGGTGTCACACGCTGTTCAGAGCATAACTGGGATATAAGGGGCTAGCAAACAGACGAGCAATTTGGCTGCACTCACAGGTAAAACGTTACTGTACCTAAGTATAGCTTATGAATGATTTTACTTCAGAATTCCCTTGGATTCGGAGAAATATGCGTCACAGTTTTGATGTACGTAGGGTACAATACTTCTTAGTGTTACGAATGGAGCACGCATATTGAAGATGGCCGGTCAGATGTTCACGGCGCCCTACGACGTCTTTCGACGACGTACATGTCAGCAACTTGAACGAAATTACGCGTACCACTGACTTTGTGAGAGATTCCGTAAGATTTTAGTATTTCGGGTAGATCAAATCATGATATCCTGACACAGCATCGTGTTACCTCCACGGGTCATGGGTCAAGACGATCGCCTCGTAATCTGGGAAGAGCTATTGGATCGCGCAAATGTGAATGAGATGTTCCTTAAGAGAATTATAACTGGTGATGACACGTGGGTCCAGGTCTGTGACGCATAATGTTCAATAAAGAATGATCATAATTTTTTTGCAGTCATAATTTTTCGCATGAAAGTTCAAATTTATTATATTCTGTTAGCTTAATGTGAAACAAACGCGCCGTAGTAGTTTCATTGTTGGTATTCCACGTTCCCGCCTGTGAGAACCAGGCAAGTACAGACATGTTCAGTACCGCCTACTGCTGAAATGGGGGTAAAATGCAGTTAAAGTTGATGTTAGAGGAAGATCCGAAGGTTCTGTCAAACGTAATCACTGCTAATAAAACTTGGCTACATCATTTTGATCCTGAGGGCAAACAGCAAAGCTCAATGTGGAAATCTCCTTCACCAACCCCCCCAAAGCAAAAGTGGTTGCTTCTGCTGGGAAAGTTATGGTCATCTCATTCTTTGATATTCATGGAATGGTTTATCAGCATGTTGTACCTGCACACACATCAGTAGCTGTACAATACTACAGGGTTATCCTGAAAACATTGCAAGTCCATATCAGGCACAGAAGACCACATTTCCATGAAGCTGGCTGGATGCTGCACCAGGATAATGCGCGGCCGCATATTGCCAATGTTGTTGCCGAATATCTTGCAAAAATCAACTTGAAGTGCAATTAAAGTAAGTAAAAGATAAAGAAATAATATACTGGAGAATATAGTTACTATAACTCGAAAGATATCATATACACGTGTGCCCGCCGCTGTAGCATAGTGGTAGTCTGTTTCACGTTCAAGAAATCCCTAGATGGAATCTCGGTCAGAATGAGTACTTTGTAAAACGTATTTTTTTCCCGAATTTTCCCTTATCTGAAGATGAATGTCAGATAACTCTAAGCTCTATGTACCCTGTACTCATTTGAACATCATTTCATTCAACGTCCGATATGACTTAACGTTGGAGGTTTTCCCTTATCCTGAAGGATGAATGTCTGGTAACTCTAAGCTTTATGTATCCAGTACTCATTTGAACATCCTTTCATTCATCGTCCGATATGACTTAAAGTTGGAGGTTTTCTCTCATCCTGAAGGATGAATGTATGGCAATTCTAAGCTCTATGTACCCTGTACTCATTTGAACATCATTTCATTCATCGTCCGATATGACTTAAAGTTGGAGGTTTTCTCTCATCCTGAAGGATGAATGTATGGCAACTGTAAGCTCTATGTATCCAGTACTCATTTGAACATCATTTCATTCAACGTCCGATATGACTTAACGTTGGAGATTTTCCCTTATCCTGAAGGATGAATGTATGGCAACTGTAAGCTCTATGTATCCAGTACTCATTTGAACATCATTTCATTCAACGTCCGATATGACTTAACGTTGGAGGTTTTCTCTCATCCTGAAGGATGAATGTATGGCAATTCTAAGCTCTATGTACCCAGTACTCATTTGAACATCATTTCATTCAACGTCCGATATGACTTAAAGTTGGAGGTTTTCTCTCATCCTGAAGGATGAATGTATGGCAATTCTAAGCTCTATGTACCCAGTACTCATTTGAACATCATTTCATTCAACGTCAGATATGACTTAAAGTTGGAGGTTTTCCCTTATCCTGAAGGATGAATGTATGGCAACTGTAAGCTCTATGTATCCAGTACTCATTTGAACATCATTTCATTCAACGTCCGATATGACTTAACGCTGGAGGTTTTCTGTGATACTGAAAGATGAATGTCTGGTAACTCTAAGCTCTATGTACTCTGTACTCATTAAAACATCATTTCATTCATCGTCCGATATGACTTAACGTTGCAGGTTTTCTGTGATTCTGAAGGATGAATGTCTAGTTACTCTAAGCTCAATGGACCCTGGATTCATATGAACACCATTCATTCATCGTTCGATATGACTTAACGTTGCAGGTTTTCCCTTATCCTAAAAGATGAATGTCTGGTAACCCTGAGCTCTATGGACCCTGTACTCATTAGAACATAATTTCATCCTTCCTCCGTTATGACTTAACATTGGAGGCTTTATCTTATCCTAAAAGACGAATGTCCGGTAACTCTAAGCTCTATGTACACTATATTAAATTGAATACCATTTTATTCATCGTCTGACATGACTTAACGTCGGAGGTTTTCCCTTATCCTGATAGATGAATGTCTGGTAACTCTAAGCTCTATGGACCCTGGATTCATATGGGTATCATTCATTTATCGTCCGATATGACTTAACGTAGGGGGCTTTCTCTTATCCTAAAAGACGAATGTCCGGTAACTCTAAGCTCTATGTACCCGGTACTCATTTGAATAACATTTCATTCATCGTCGGTTATGACTTAACTTTTGTAGGCTTCCCTTATCGTGTCTGGTAACCGTAAGTTCTATGTTCATTCATCGTCCGATATGTCTTAATGTAGGAGGTTTTCTCTAATACTGGAAGATGAATGTCTGATACATCTAAGCTCTATGGATCCTGTTTCCATTTGAACATCATTTCATTCATCGTCGGTTATGATTTAACGTACGCTACAGTTGCGGCATTCACTGAAATATGTATTTGTCAACTTATGCACCACCTACATTTTGATTTGCCTCATTACCTTCGAGAACTCTTTGATGGGTTTTCTGTTGCTTTTCCGTTATCAATTTGACGGATGCTTGGCACTTACTGACATAACCTGATGTTATTTGCCTTCATTTAATTTCATTGTATTTTTGAAGTGTACGTTCAAGCCGTAACTGACAGATGGCGTGGATGTTTGCGTATACTGTTCTCAACTGTAAGGTCTCTGTGCTTGTAGGTAATAGACCCTGAGAATTGGATGATCCTGTTGCTGCAATGAACAAATATTTTAATTTGTTAGCAACTCTGGGCTCCCGCGTTTCCCTTGTTTCATCCTTTCCTCATAAGAAGTGCTAAAAGCTTTGCGTGTAAGTCGCAGGCGTGTGCTGTCCAAGCTTTATGCTTCCATCAGTATAAACTGCTATCCATGCAGTCGAACATAAGTTACTTAACGTTTTCAAAACGCAAATAAAATGGCGGTTTTAGAGCCCCCAATTTCAACCCCATTTCGTTGAATATGAACATCAGACGATATTTATTTTATAGCCAACATGGCAGGACTTTTATGGCTTACAACACAACAGGGAGGCTTAACATATTTTTAAAACTGCGTCACTGGATGGCGATGCTGTGTGTTGTGTTGGTATTACCAAATATTTTACTGAACTTGTTTATCAGAGAATATTTGTGGTATAAAAATGTGTTGCACTCATTACTTCACTCATGTACAAATTATTCTTACAAACACTTACTCCTGTATTCACTTCACTTAGATTAGATAAATATTTTCTTGTTATTAATTTTCTTGTGGGTGCCAATTTGAAAATTCAAGTAGGGATTAGTTCTCAGATCCTATGAGGAGCTGTTGACTTTGGGGGAAAAAGAAGAACATCTTGCTTTTCAGATAAGTTCACGCATTGGTAAACACTGACAAATATGAAGATATACAGGATGATTAAAAATATGGAAACACTTTCCAATTGGTATATTTCCTGCACTGTATGTTATACATGAATTCCGTCAGGTATGTTTGAAGGAGTGCTTCAAAGAGATAGCACAAAGGTAGCATGGCGAATGACGACTGGGCACTTCATTTCAGGCCACCGAGGTCCCCTGATCTTTCCCGCAGATGTGAATAAGCTACGAAACCGTGTAACAACGGAGCTGAACTTACTGGTGCAAGATATTCGTCAACGAGTGTGGGATAATTTGGGCTACCGTCTAGATGATATCCGAGCAGCCGGAGGAAGGCAGATGGAATATCTGTAAACTTCCATACACGTATAATCATATACAATTTACAGAAGTCATATAAAATGTACAGCGCAAGAAATATAACAACTTGAACTTGAGTTCATCATTTTGAATCATCCTGTATATCCGGAAAATTTTTCTCTACAGTAAAAAATTATAGTGCTTTTACAACCTTAAGAAAATTCCAAGATTTCCATTCACATGTTTTTCTCCATTTACTCTTATATAGGCTGACATTACATAAATTTGCCTCTCAAGGCACACATTGATAATAATCGTTATAAACTGTAATGATATCCTGCCTCTCTAGTGTAAGAGGTAGCGTATCCGCCTCACGTTCAAGAGGTCCAGGATTCAATTCTTGGTAGGGTGTATTAAGGTTTTCTACGTAGCTTTACATTATTCTGAAAGCTGGATGTCTGGAAACACTAAGCTCTATGTACCCTGTACTCATTTAAACATCATTTCATTCATCGTCCAATATGACTTAACGTTTGAGGTTTTTCCTTATCCTTAAAGAGAATGTCTGCCAACTGCAGGCTCTATGGACCCTGGACTCATTTGAACATCATTCAATTCATCGTCCGATATGGCCTAACGTTGGAGTTGTTCCCTTATCCATAAAGAGAACGTCTGGAGATTCTAAGCTCTGTGGATCCTGGACTCGTTTGAACATCATTTCATTCATCGTCCAATATAACATAACGTTAGAGATTTTCCTTTATGCTGAAAGATGAATGTCTGGAAGCCCTAAGCTCTATGTACCCTGTACTCTTTTGAACACCATTTCATTCATCGTCCAATATGACTTAACGTTTGAGGTTTTTCCTTATCCTTAAAGAGAATGTCTGCTAATTCCAGGCTCTATGGACCCTGGACTCATTTGAACATTATTTCATTCATCGTCCGATATGACTTAACGTTGGAGGATTACCCTTATCCTGAAAGATGAATGTCTGGTAACTCTAACCTCTATGTACCCTGTACTCATTTGAACATCATTTCATTCATCGTCCGATATGACTTAACGTTGGAGGATTTCCCTTATACTGAAAGATGAATGTCTGGTAACTCTAAGCTCTATGTGCCCTTTATTCATATGAACATCATTTCATTCATCGTCCGATATGACTTAACGTTGGAGGATTTCCCTTATCCTGAAAGATGAATGTCTGGTAACTCTAAGCTCTATGTGCCCTGTATTCATATGAACATCATTTCATTCATCGTCCGATATGACTTAACGTTGGAGGTTTCCCCTTATCCTGAAAGTTGAATGTCTGGCAACTCCAAGCTCTATGTACTCTGTACTTATTTGAACATCATTTCATTCATCGTCCGATATGACTTAATGTTGGAGGTTTTCCCTTATCCTGAAAGATGAATGTCTGGTAACCCTAAGCTCCATGTCCCCTGTACTCCTCTCGACATCATTTCATTCATCATCCGGTATGACTTAACGTTGGAGGTTTTCCCTTATCCTGAAAGATGAATGTCTGGTAACTCTAAGCTCTATGTACCCTGTACTCCTCTCGACATCATTTCATTCATCATCCAGTATGACTTAACGTTGGAGGTTTTCCCTTATTCTGAAAGATGAATGTCTGGTAACTCTAAGCTCTATGTACACTGTACTTATTTGAGCATAATTTCATTCATCGTCCGATATGACTTATCATTTAAGGTTTTCTCTTATCCTGAAAGATGAATGTCTGACAACTCTAAGCTCTATGTACCCTGTACTCATTTGAACATAATTTCATTCATTGTCCAATATGACTTAACGTTGGAGGATTTCCCTTATCCTGAAAGATGAATGTCTGGTAACTCTAAGCTCTATGTGCCCTGTATTCATATGAACATCATTTCATTCATCGTCCGATATGACTTAACGTTGGAGGTTTTCCCTTATCCTGAAAGATGAATGTCTGGTAACTCTAAGCTCTATGTGCCCTGTATTCATATGAACATCATTTCATTCATCGTCCGATATGACTTAACGTTGGAGGTTTTCCCTTATCCTGAAAGATGAATGTCTGGCAACTCTAAGCTCTATGTACTCTGTACTTATTTGAATATCATTTCATTCATCGTCCGATATGACTTAATGTTGGAGGTTTTCCCTTATTCTGAAAGATGAATGTCTGGTAACCCTAAGCTCTATGTCCCCTGTACTCCTCTCGACATCATTTCATTCATCATCCGGTATGACTTAACGTTGGAGGTTTTCCCTTATCCTGAAAGATGAATGTCTGGTAACTCTAAGCTCTATGTACCCTGTACTCCTCTCGACATCATTTCATTCATCATCCAGTATGACTTAACGTTGGAGGTTTTCCCTTATCCTGAAAGATGAATGTCTGGTAACTCTAAGCTCTATGTACACTGTACTTATTTGAGCATCATTTCATTCATCGTCCGTTATGACTTATCATTTAAGGTTTTCTCTTATCCTGAAAGATGAATGTCTGGTAACTCTAAGCTCTATGTACACTGTACTTATTTGAGCATCATTTCATTCATCGTCCGATATGACTTATCATTTAAGGTTTTCTCTTATCCTGAAAGATGAATGTCTGGTAACTCTAAGCTCTATGTACACTGTACTTATTTGAGCATCATTTCATTCATCGTCCGATATGACTTATCATTTAAGGTTTTCCCTTATCCTGAAAGATGAATGTCTGGTAACTCTAAGCTCTATGTACACTGTACTTATTTGAGCATCATTTCATTCATCGTCCGATATGACTTATCATTTAAGGTTTTCTCTTATCCTGAAAGATGAATGTCTGACAACTCTAAGCTCTATGTACCCTGTACTCATTTGAACATAATTTCATTCATTGTCCAATATGACTTAACGTTGGAGGATTTCCCTTATCCTGAAAGATCAATGTCTGGTAACTCTAAGCTCTATTTGCCCTGTATTCATATGAACATCATTTCATTCATCGTCCGATATGACTTAACGTTGGAGGTTTTCCCTTATCCTGAAAGATGAATGTCTGGCAACTCTAAGCTCTATGTACTCTGTACTTATTTGAACATCATTTCATTCATCGTCCGATATGACTTAATGTTGGAGGTTTTCCCTTATTCTGAAAGATGAATGTCTGGTAACCCTAAGCTCTATGTCCCCTGTACTCCTCTCGACATCATTTCATTCATCATCCGGTATGACTTAACGTTGGAGGTTTTCCCTTATCCTGAAAGATGAATGTCTGGTAACTCTAAGCTCTATGTACCTTGTACTCCTCTCGACATCATTTCATTCATCATCCAGTATGACGTAACGTTGCAGGTTTTCCCTTATCCTGAAAGATGAATGTCTGACAACTCTAAGCTCTATGTACCCTGTACTCCTCTCGACATCATTTCATTCATCATCCGGTATGACTTAACATTGGAGGTTTTCCCTTATCCTGAAAGATGAATGTCTGACAACTCTAAGCTCTATGTACCCTGTACTCATTTGAACATAATTTCATTCATTGTCCAATATGACTTAACGTTGGAGGATTTCCCTTATCGTGAAAGATGAATGTCTGACAACTCTAAGCTCTATGTACCCTGTACTTATTTGAACATCATCTCATTCATCATCCGGTATGACTTAATTTTGGAGTATTTCCCTTATTCTGAAAGAGGATATCTGGTAACTCTGGTAAAATGTTGAATTTACATGGAACCTCTGCAGAGGCACGTACTCCCTTGGCAACAGCGCTCCGTTTGAGCATTGGTCACCGTTCATATACCTTTGTCTTTTGCGAGCGGTATGTAAGTCTTTTGAAATGGGGTGGACTTCAAAGGGGATACCCTGCAAATTGAATATATACATTTGCTTTGACATAAAGAATCTGAAACATATGTCATTTGCATAAAACCCTATAGGCAATTTTGAATAAATGCCAAAGGTATGTTAAGTTTTTGGGTGACTACTTTCAAAATACGTTTATTGGCAAGAAATGTTCTATTTTTATCTATTATTTACTTCAAGTAGAAAAAGTATTGCATTCCACCCAAAAATTCGACCAGATTTCATAGTGTTTATTAAAAAAGTGAACTTCACTAGAGATCATTTCCAAACTATGACATTTTTACTATTATAACCGTCATTAAGATCTAAGCAACATGCAGATCGGCTTGGAAATGCATTTGGTGATGAATACCGGCTGGAAGTTTGTTTCTTTTTTGTATTATTTTATTTTTTATTTATTTATTTATTTATTTATTTATTTATTTATTTATTTATTTATTTATTTATTTATTTATTTATTTATTTATTTATTTATTTATTTATTTTTTTTTTTATTTTTATTTTATTTTTTTTTTTTTTTTTGCAATTTAAGTCCTCCAAGGTTTAGTCACATCGGACAATGAATGAAATGGGTGAAATTATGCTCAAATGAGTCCGGGGTCCATGGAGCTTAAAGTTAGCCGACATTCGTCTATCAGGATAAGGGAAAACCGCAGAAAAACCTTATCCAGGTAGCTCACTCCAACTGAGATTCGAACTCGGGGCCTCTTGAACGCGAGGCAGACACGCTACCATCTATGCTACCGAGGCGGGACCCGAAGTTGTTGACCAAAAATTCTCTAAAGATAAAGTATAAAATGCCCTTAAAATATAAAAAATGCACATAAAATTTAAAAAAAAAAAAGATATCCTAATAAAAATTAGCAATTTCTTTCATAAAAATAAATTAATAGGTGTCACAAACAAATGATGAATATATAGTTTGAATAATAAGATGTTAAAATTAACCATCTTAGTAAATAAATGCAATTATTGCTAATAAATAATAAATAAATTCAAAATTCATGAGGTCATTTTCAGTTTTATAAAATGTATATAAAAAAAATAAGTTACTCTACCCATTATTCAAAACATATCTTAAGTGTTGCAGTACCCCACCATGATCATCTTAAAGTTATCAAAACTAAAGGAACGGCTGTTGTCAGCTAAAACTGTTTTATATAACATTTTTGTGGATAACTCTTATGCAAATTTGATTCATCTGGAATTGTATGACCAGTGTGACATTCAAGAAATCTAGTGATTTGGAATTACTTTTCTTCCCAGCGGATTATTTTCTTTAACAAACACTTCACATAATTCTTCATAACAGGAAGATAACTTGTTACTTGACGTCGAAGCCGCCATTTTGAAGAGATCGCAAATTTTTTTCCCACACACGTTGTACGGTGAACCGTTTATTTGTTTGCAGCGACATTAATTTCGCACACTTTGCAGAGCAAGACAGTTCCATCAGTAGAGAATATGTTTCCGCCAAACTCTGAAACATACTGTTCCAAACAGGATGCAGTAGACTGTTTTTGTATCGGCATTTCAATTCCACAGCATTACACACCTCACAAACTACTCTTACTACTACACTTCAAATCTCTGTTTCATATAACTTTGCCAGGCTGACATCTATCACTCCGCGTGCAACTACCTTCCCCCTCACCCTAATTGGCTAACGCTTTCGCGCCACAGGCCATAGGCGGTGCCTTCCCGTCACTCTTAAGCCTGCAGTAACGTGATAATAATTGCTAGGAAGACAGACAAAATTATACAAATAAGAATATGAAGGCATTCAAAAATAATGAAGTTTATAATGAAACTGAGCAAGTTGAAACTGGATGAATGAGTATTGAAACTGGAACAAGTTTATAATGAAAGGCCTTCGGCCTTTTCCACTGGGATCTTTTAAACCAGCACACATATCTTGCAAAAATGCTTGTCTTTCGGTCTTAAAAGTCGTGTCACGTCATACTTGTCGTGTGTCCTTCATTCACCCAAGTCTTGTCAAGGTATCGCGACTTGTATCCCGGTACAGTCTAATTGTCCTTAAGGGCACTGGGAGGTTATTCTTACCCAGACAAAGCTAATTTGTAACAATATTAAAATTTGAATATATAGAAAACTAAACATTCTCAGAAATTGAAATTCGGTATGATTACTGTATAAGGATGGGTGCATTTAAATGCTGTATAACATTTAAATTAAATTCACATAGATCCATGCAAAAGGGGCATAAATCACACCGTATGTTCTGAAAAATTTTGCATCTTATATTTGAGGTGCACTTTACTTGTAGGAATTTAAAGCTACATGCACCAAGTTTTATCCTAAATAACCTAAGACACAGATTTATAATATCGGCGAAATGAAAATCACATATAGTTGATGCTATGCACATGAAAAATTAATTAGTTTTGAGTAAAAAAAAAAGATAATACTTTCAAAGACTGAATATCTTTTTCATCCATTTAATAATTCATATGAATATAAATGTTAGCCGAATGTGTCCAAGGAACATTGACAAATAACCACTACAAATTTTGTGTCAATATTCCTTATAGTTTTCGAGAAACATGCACCAAAAGTATGAAAAATCAAGGTTTTGGGAAATGACGATCAAAGATTAAGCACCATTCTCAGGGAGGGGGGGTTTCTTTACGCCGCCATGTTTAAATTGACGAATCAAAGGGCTTTAATACCAGCTGACAACCTATGTTATATATAATTTTAAAGCTGATGAATTTTATAATATTTTTACATTAAAAAATGGATCTTTTTTAAATCCATTGACCTCCCAGTGCCCTTAAATAACGTCTTCGCCACACAGCAATATCGCCCCTGGAGTGGTACGTTTTCCTACTGTCTCAATTTCATGTCACGATGTTCCTACGCATCTAAACACCTGTAAGTTCAGAGCACAGCTGTTCGACTTCTCTCACTGATAAAGACGGATTCTTCTCTGTGAGTGCATTAAACACATGCAACACAATTCTTACTTCGCCGCTTTGTAGAGGTTTTCCTCTGCGATACTCCAGCGAAAAACTGGCGCTAGACTCTGCCATTATATACATAATAAGTACACGCGCAATAAACGGCCAATAAAATCATTAGCTCTTGCACTCGGCACAGCACACCTTCGAATGGCGATATATGACTAATCCAGTTCAAAACAAGGTCAGTGATACAAGTCATATAAACAAATATGTCATCACTACCGCTAAATCACGTGGTATCGTGTCATGTGCTTGAGAGCAAAGGAACCTCCTCTTTACTTCGTTTAAGAATTAACATGCATTTCAGATAAATCAACTCTGTTGCGTAATATATTTATATCAAACAGTTACGAAAATATAAATTTGACAATTCTCTTCCAACATATAAAGATATATCACCATGTTAAATAACGAACTAATCTTTACCGCACAACAGTCTGTAATGCAATAGCAGCCAATGAGAGATGATAAGGTCACGTGATAGTTAAGAGATACGCGGCAAGCTTATGGGAAACAAGGATTAAGTCCTGACTGATGCAATCCACACGTATTGAATTGATGCGTCATAAATTCATCAGCACTGTTAGGACGCTGACCTGTGTTAATTACATGTTTACAACACTTATGCCCGATTTCACCAACAAATGTTAAGACTTAAAACGAGTTTAGCAATAGTTAAAACAAAAATTGCATTTCACCAACAAGTGTTAGCCTAACACTCGTGTTAAATCTCATGTTAAACTGACAAGCCGAATTTCTAATGTTAAGTCCTTAACAATTGTAAATAGTCAAGATGGCGAGCATGAACTCAGCTGTTGATGTCGATTTGCTATATTTAAGACCGTCTAAATGACATTCGTAATAGAGTACGGCCTATGAGGAGAAATCATTTTGAGGAGCTATCAGAAGAAATCTGTTTTACGGAGGTATAGACTGTCGAAACATGTTGCTATGAAGGTTACTGCGGAAGTACAAGAGATGTTAGAACATGCACCGAAAGGAATATGGCGATCTCGCCTTTGCTTCAAGTATTAATAACTTTGCGATTTTATAATTTACTGAATTATGTGGATAATACATTGTCCACCTCCCGTCTTGAAACGTTCAAGTCACTTGCCCTTCTTCGCTCCTCGTTTTAAATTTACGTAATAATAAGTTAGAATATACATCGAAAGGAATATGCCGATCTCGCGTTTGCTTCAAGTATTAATAACCTTGCGATTTTATAATTCACTGAATTATGTGGATAATACATTGTCCACCTGCCGTCTTGAGACGTTCAAGTCACTTGTTCTTCTTCGCTCCTCGTTTTAAATTTACGTAATAATGAGTTAGAGTATACATCGAAAGGAATATGGCGATCTCGCGTTTGCTTTAAGTATTAATAACTTTGCGATTTTATAATTTACTGAATTATGTGGATAATACATTGTTCACCTCCCGTCTTGAAACGTTCAAGTCACTTGCCCTTCTTCGCTCCTCGTTTTAAATTTACGTAATAATAAGTTAGAATATACATCGAAAGGAATATGCCGATCTCGCGTTTGCTTCAAGTATTAATAACCTTGCGATTTTATAATTCACTGAATTATGTGGATAATACATTGTCCACCTGCCGTCTTGAGACGTTCAAGTCACTTGTTCTTCTTCGCTCCTCGTTTTAAATTTACGTAATAATGAGTTAGAGTATACATCGAAAGGAATATGGCGATCTCGCGTTTGCTTTAAGTATTAATAACTTTGCGATTTTATAATTTACTGAATTATGTGGATAATACATTGTTCACCTCTCGTCTTGAAATGTTCAAGTCACTTGCCCTTCTTCGCACCTCGTTTTAAATTTACGTAATAATAAGTTAGAATATACATCGAAAGGAATATGGCGATCTCGCGTTTGCTTTAAGTATTAATAACTTTGCGATTTTATAATTTACTGAATTATGTGGATAATACATTGTTCACCTCTCGTCTTGAAATGTTGAAGTCACTTGCCCTTCTTCGCTCCTCGTTTTAAATTTACGTAATAATAAGTTAGAATATACATCGAAAGGAATATGCCGATCTCGCGTTTGCTTCAAGTATTAATAACCTTGCGATTTTATAATTCACTGAATTATGTGGATAATACATTGTCCACCTGCCGTCTTGAGACGTTCAAGTCACTTGTTCTTCTTCGCTCCTCGTTTTAAATTTACGTAATAATGAGTTAGAGTATACATCGAAAGGAATATGGCGATCTCGCCTTTGCTTCAAGTATTAATAACCTTGCGATTTTATAATTCACTGAATTATGTGGATAATGCATTGTCCACCTGCCCTCTTGAGACGTTCAAGTCACCTGTTCTTCTTCGCACCTCGTTTTAAATTTACGTAATAATAAGTTAGAATATACATCGAAAGGAATATGGCGATCTCGCGTTTGCTTTAAGTATTAATAACTTTGCGATTTTATAATTTACTGAATTATGTGGATAATACATTGTTCACCTCTCGTCTTGAAATGTTCAAGTCACTTGCCCTTCTTCGCACCTCGTTTTAAATTTACGTAATAATAAGTTAGAATATACATCGAAAGGAATATGGCGATCTCGCGTTTGCTTTAAGTATTAATAACTTTGCGATTTTATAATTTACTGAATTATGTGGATAATACATTGTTCACCTCTCGTCTTGAAATGTTGAAGTCACTTGCCCTTCTTCGCTCCTCGTTTTAAATTTACGTAATAATAAGTTAGAATATACATGGAAAGGAATATGCCGATCTCGCGTTTGCTTTAAGTATTAATAACTTTGCGATTTTACAGTTCACTGAATTATGTGGATAATACATTGTCCACCTCTCGTCTTGAAACGTTTAAAAGTCACTTGTTCTTCGCACCTCGTTTTAAATTTACGTAATATTGACAAGTTGTTTGGTGCTTGTAGTAGTGACACATGCATTTGAATTAAAGTCGTTTGCAATATTTTCCCCGTGACACCTTTCTCTTTTACATTCACTGCATCTGTCCTCTTATTTATCACGATATGCTTACACTTCGTCACCGTTTCAAAATTCATGAGAAATTTGTCTCACGGCTTTATTTATGATTTTGTTCATCCGCCATTTGTGCAGACGAAAATGAAAACAAAAGCGCATCGGAGTACGTTCAGAAAATGATCCATAGTCTTCTATAGCTGTGATATTTACAAGTTTCTTGGCGTTAACACAGATTTGTTAACATTTCAAGATAACATGTTGGTGAAATGCAAGAAATATAACATTAGTTTTAGCGCTGTGACAATTGTTACGTTACATTTGTTAACGTTGATTTTAACATCTGTTGGTGAAATCGGGCATTACAGAGTTACTATTTCGTAAAACATTATGATATAAATGAACTTTAAATCGCAGATTATTTTAAGGGTATGTATGACTGAAATTTTCAATTTCTGAACTAATAATGCTAGCTTTTTCAAATTTACACCATAGGTGTAGTATAATGTAAACATGTTACAACCTAAATTTAAACCATTTTCCTCCAGCAGTTTAGAAATTATTATAAATTTTGTATGTTTTTTGTTACGTCACTAAAAAAGTCCCTTGCGACAAAATATTTTGAATTTTGGTCTAATATTTTAACCCTATGTTCATAATACACATACTTTTTGAAATTGCTCTGGATTTTTCTGTGTCTCCTTTAGTTTAGGTCACAAAAATTTTTTAATTTACAAATACTATTTTTTTGTCTAAAAAACTGTAAGTTTTGTGTTTGAAAATTAAAAATATATGCTTATATACATTTTCACATTAAAACCTAGGGCAATTTCCATTTCTCGTGATATTCTGAACCTGTTTAGGAAATTTCATGAATGTAGTACAAAAACTGCATCGCAAGGAGCATTTGACAGGAAGAAAAATGCTGAAAATATGAACATTGAGAAAACAGCGATTAATGATTCGATTGCATAACTCACATTAAAATCCACCAGGCTGATAGGTTGGACCCTCGGATTTCTTTTTCCTCTCCTCTGTTGCTGCTTTTTCCACCTTTTTCTTCTTTAGATGTTGCTTTTCTTCTGCACAACTTAGCTTCTTGCTTTGCAGGATACGAGTCTGATCTCGCTGCACTGAAGTTTCCCTTGCTGAGTCTACTACACTTTCACCTCTGATATTTTGCTGCAGCTCCAATGACTTAAGACTACCCATGTTAAACTCACTGATGCTTTTAATAACAGCAAGATCCAATTTTTTTTTTTTTTATATGAAAACTTGCTTTGGGCACTTATTCCATATGACATGATGCAAAGATTCATTGGCATTCTGTGTTTTTCCTGTTTTGCACCTCTCTAGTAATGTTGTAGAAGCCAGCCTCTGATATATTGGCAACATTTTAGCAACTATTTTGTCTGAAAGCCTTATTTTTCTTTTTTTGAATTGAAAATTTAAGAACGGAAAACAGACAAAGAAT
Organism: Mantis religiosa; assembly: GCA_030765055.1. Lineage (NCBI taxonomy): Eukaryota > Metazoa > Arthropoda > Insecta > Mantodea > Mantidae > Mantis > Mantis religiosa. The sequence continues at coordinate 9,875,501 of CM060955.1, read as the reverse complement.
GTAAATGTATGCAAAAGAGGGCGTGACTCTGACAGAGTTTAAAGGCCAGCGACATTTAAATAAGCATTTAAAAATGGCGTCCGGAGGCAAATTATGCATTTTTCACATTCTGGAATGTCTAAATTATTTTATAGAATTAAAATAAAAAAGTCGTTATTTTCACGATTTTCATGAAATTTCAGTCATGCATATCCTTAAAATTCCCCGGAAAGCCCGTTGGTCAGCGCCAGGTCGGCCACTAGAATCAAATCCGGACCTCTCGAATGCGAGCTACAGATAAAAATGCCCAACAAATCTTTAAAAATGAAAGAAAATGCAATTTTGCATTTTGGTAACACATAAAAAGTATATATATATAAATAATTATAACGTATTTGTTCCAGAATGCACTTAATTTTCAATAAGCATCGTCTATGACTGCTCATCAAAAAGATGACTTCTCTTCAAAAACCGGGCCCTAGTGATGAAGATCCAAGTGATGAAGATCCAGCTTAGACAACAATTTACAATTGGTACACCATTTCAAAATGCATGGGTTTTGCAGTTCGATCTATGCTTGAAAGTGATATACGGAAATCAAATGAGCGGTTGGTAGAGACAGTTCATAAACATTTGTCATCAATGATTAGAATGAAATAGAAAATCCGCAGAATCACTTTTACCTCATCAAGAACTGTTGAGTGCTTTAAAAACCTGAATTCTGAAGAGAATTCCTCAGGTACAGTAGCATTATCGCGTTAAGATCTGTCTTCATTGAAAGCTAAAATGGGAATTTGTTCAAACAATAAACTCATTTAAAGTTTTCAAAACTAATCCTGGTTTAATTTTCTAAAAGCGTTCCGTGTCACTCTAGTGTGAATAGCTTCTCATCCGAAAGCCACCGACTAGCTCATGGAACAGACAAAAGGAGCACGGTCGTGTTTTGTTTCAATCGCAGGATCTCCTCAAGGCTCTAATAGGGGTACAAATCGTGGGTGTAACCTCAAAACCGCGCGACCATTCATTGCTACTGTACGTACCGTGTAGGTTAAACCAGCCCAAAACAACTGACGCTACCTCCCCATCCCTGTGGGCAGAATACTGCATTCCCAAGTTTGTACCGTTAACTGTTACCATAGTAACAAGCTGTGAATTAGCCTGCTTCAACCTGCTAACTGCGGGATTAATACGTTTGTTTCATTGCACCACATTTTTAATGTCTTTGTAGTATCAAAAATGAGAATTATTACACACTTTTGGACCTGGTTACTATACGGGATGGGTAAAAAAGTAATGCCTTCTATATTTTTTCCTTAAATAAATTAAGTTATGCGAAAACTTTGAATTTGGAGCAATTCCTCAAACCTTCTTCTCCAATCTCCTGCAGTAGTAACTTACTAAGTCAACAGGTCGCAGCACTGCATCCTCTTGCAAAATGGCTGACATGGACATTCGTATTAGACAGCGTTTTGTGATTGAATTTTTGACTGCGGAAGGTGAAACGCCAATTCTCATTCACGAAAGCCTAAAATATCTGTATGGTGATGCAACGGTGGATGTCAGCACTGTTAGACGATGGGTTCGTCGCTGTAACGAAGCTGAAGGTCACACACCTTTGGCAGATGAAAAGCGTAGCGGCAGGCCGGTGACTGCAGTGACTCCATGCAACATTCAGCGAGTCGATGACATCATTCGTGGTCATCGCAGGGTAACAACAGGTGAATTGTGTCGCATTACCTTCCTCAGTAAAGGCAGTATGATGACGATTTTTCAACAACTAGGTTATTCAAAAGTTTGTTCACTTTGGGTACCAAGAATGTTAACCGCCCAAAACAAAGAAACAAGGAAACAATAGCCTCCGAACACTTGCAGCGCTTCAATTTGGAGGGAGAGAAGTTTCTGGAAAAAAATTTTTACTGGAGACGAAACGTGGGTTCATATTTTTGAACTTGAATCAAGGAGGCAGTCAATGGAATCGCATCACACAACGTCACCGAAGAAACAAGAATTCAAAACTCAGCGGTCGGCAGGGAAAATTATCGCGACGGTGTTTTGGGATGTAGAGTGTGCGCTTATGATTGATTTTTTGGAGCAGCGATGCACAATAAATTCTGTCTAATACGTCAGAACTCTCAAAAAGCTGAAAGCACGTCTTCGCCGAGTTCGTCCAACAAAAACTATGGCGGATGTTCTTCTTTTGCATGACAATGCAAGACCACACACCAGTCGTTACACCACTGCAGAAATTGAGAAATTCGGATGGTAAGTCTTAACTCACCCCACATACAGCCCTGACCTGGCACCATCAGACTTCCCTCTGTTCGGACCACTAAAGGAAGCTAATCGTGGGATTCATTTTGAAGATGAGGAGGCTGTGAAAACGTCCGTGCGTCAATGGCTTAGGAAGCACGACCGTGTGTTTTACCACACTGGAATACATGCTCTAGTTAAAAGAGGGACTAAAACTGTGGAAAAGGACGGAGATTACTTAGAATAGTGACAAATTAAGCTATGTAAATTGAACTCAATTTTATTGGCAATTAAAGGAGAAAAATAGGAAGCATTACTTTTTGACCCACCCTGTTAGAAATAGTGCATGTTCTTATTTTGCTTATGTACAGTTAAGTACTGTACTATATTAACTGTTTCCATGTTAACCAAGTTGAGAATTACTAAACATCTTTAGACCTGGTTACTATAGAAACAGTACATGTTGTTATATTGCTAATGTATAGGAAAGTACTGTACTATATTAAATGTTTCCAAGTCAACCAAGTTGAGAATTACTACACACTTTTGGACCTGGTTACTATAGAAACAGTACATGTTGTTATATTGCTGATGTACAGGAAAGTAATGTACAACATTAACTGTTTCCATGGTAACCAAGTTGAGAATTCCTTAACACCTTAGGAGCTGGTTACTATAGAAACAGTACATGTTATATTGCTGATATAGAGGAAGCAACTGTACCTATTATTTATTTTCATAGTAATCAAATTGAGATTATGTTGGAGTCCTTTGGAGCTGGTTACTTTGGAGACAGTTTTTGCTGCATAACTTGTTGCGGCAGGCAACCTCGTGGTCCGGATCTCAAGTAAAGCCAGTGTATTTATCGGAAAGGAGAGGTCTTCGCTAATTGGTCGTGAAATGCAACTCTGTCTGCACATAGCGTCTTTGCGAAAGTAGCTAGCAAGGTTTTAATCTCGACTCTTGTGTCTGCGCAGCGGGTAATTACGTGTTGGGAGTGGGAGGGGAGTCAGGTAATGGCCGACCTGTGCCGTCGCCATGGCAACTGCTTCACACACTACGTCATCTGGTCTTCTCCATCCTTCTCTCGACAAGCCCGCTTGCTAGCCTTCCTCCCTCTCTACGAGGCCTAAAGCCTAATGGTCCGTATTAATGCAACAAGTTTCAACAATTGTTGTTTTGCTCTCACATGATTTTCTCAACTCTGCTACAATTTGTTCTCACAAACTTATTCCTTTGTCTACTTCATATTATTCGGGATAAACATTAGTGCACTGTTAATTTTCGGATAGTTAAAAGGGAATATGCAAATAGATTAGATTAAATTAGATTTACGTTCAGTGGTTTCACTTGTAGCCACAAAGGGACTGTGAACATTCAATATGTCCGGAGATATACAATTTCATAGCAAAATATATTTGAAAATTTAGTATTCGAGACACGTTATACACAGGCAATATGAAAAACAATATGGAAAACTAAGTAGGGGTGATTCAATAAGGTCTTTGAACAAGATTGTCCTATCATTGAAACACATGCCCCCCTCGATAGCGTAGATGGTAGCGTATCCAACTCACGTTCAAGAGGCCCCGAGTTACCTGGATAAGATTTTTTCCGGGGTTTTCCATTATAGTGAAATATGCATGTCCGGTAGCTCTAAGCTCCATGGAACCCGGACTCAATTGAGCATCATTCACCAACTTCATTCATCGTCCGATATGACTTAACGTTGGAGATCGTAAATTAAAAAAAAAAAAAATAAATAAAAAAAAATAAACGCGCTGTATAAATGATAGAAGTTTACTTCATTTTTCATTTTATAACATGAATAATGTCATTACGTGTGGAAGAGAACAACAGTTAAGTGACCGCCACGACACGTATAGGGTTGATCCAATTTTAAGTGACAGAAGACGATAAATTAGGTACAACATCAAAATTACACATCACCATAACGTCATGCTATTTATAAGATTTTTTACTGTTTCTGGTTTGTTGACATAAACTCCAGATCTAACATAACACCACAAGAAGTAATCCAACGGTGTTAAATCACATGATCTTGAGGGCCAGTTAACATCACCACCACTACAAATGATGAAATTTCTAAACTTCTCCTTTAAAATACCGATTGTTTTGAGAGTAGTGTGACATGTGGCACCATGTTGCTGGAAGCACATATTTATGAGATCCACACTATTCAATTGAGGGCAGAAATAGTTCTTATAGGAGTCCGATGTCTTTCTGTATTAACAGTTAGAGCAAACACATAATCAATTTTGATTATATATTTTCATTATTTCTACACGTTGATAAATGCTGTAATGTTCCACGGCTATTTGTGAATAGCAACTGTAACCACCTGAAAAAATTGACTGTTGTAACTAAATAAGAATGGTAGCTATCACATATTAATGATAGGAGACTCTTGTTGAAAGACCCTTTTTGTTGTCACCGTGTGGCATTGCTGTGCTGCCGCGACAAGCCGGAGCCAGGCGCGCGGGCAGGAGAGAAAGAGACAGAGAGATGCTCCAGAGTGTTTGGTCCATTCTCGGAAGATCTGCGGTATTCCAGAAACAAATTCTGAGTAGGTATAAATAACCTGTAAGCTGTTAGAAGCGGCAGGTGTTTGTTGATTATTGCGACAGTCGATGATTGAAGTGTACCGCAGTGATTTCTTTCATTTGTATTCGTGCAGCAAAACACCGAGTCAACCTTGAAGACAGTTGATTGTCAATTTCACGTCCTTTTACTGCGGCAAAAAGTGTATTATATTTCTGCTTTTAATAGCTTCTCTGAAACATGCACGTAGAAAAGGGAAAGCTTTCCTTTAAGATATCTACGAGGGCTGTTCAATAAAGAATGATGACAATTTTTTTTTTTGACAACGTACTTTTACTGACCCTCATAATTTTGATAGTCCTTCTCAAAATGGCCTCCCCTAAATACGATGCACTTGTCCCAGCGTTTCTGCCAGACTTGAAAGACATGCTGGAAACCATTTTTTGAAACATCCTTCAAAATCGCCTACGCAGGCTTCACCTCTGCTTCTGATGATGGTTAATGCCTCCCAAGAAGGCGTTTCTTCAAGTTAGAGAATAGAAAAGAGTCACATAGGGCTAAATCCGGACTATAGATAGGGTGAGGGGTGCATTTCACGTTGATTTTTTTGCACGATATTCAGCAACAACATTGGCAATATGCGGCCGCGCGTTATCGTGGTGCAGCATCCAGCCTGCTTCACGGAAATGTATTTTGTGCCTGATATGGTCTTGCAATGTTTCCAGGACATCCCTGTAGTATTGTCCAGTTACTGATGTGTGTGCAGGTACAACATGCTGATAAATCATTCCATGAATATCAAAGAATGAGATGACCATAACTTTCCAAGCAGAAACAACCACTTTTGCTTTTTGGGGGGTTGGTGATGAAGGAGATTTCCACACTGAGCTTTGCTGTTTGCTCTCAGGATCAAAATGATGTAGCCAAGTTTCATCAGCAGTGATCACGTTTGATGGAAACTCCGGATCTTCCTCTAACAGCAACTTTAACTGCATGGTGATCTGCGTGTTACCGCCGTTGCGGCGGTAGGGGATACTGAACTTGCCTGTGTTCAAAGGCAGGAACCAGGAGTACCACAAAGAAACTACTACGGCGTGTTTGTTTCACATTAAGCTAACAGAATATAATAAGACTGAAGTTTAGCGCGAAAAATTATGATCGCATAAAATTATGATCACTGTTTATTGAACAGCCCTCGTATTGGGAGCTTTTTGTACAAGAAAAATACATTTTGAGGTCATCTGAATAAAAATGAATACCTTAAGATAAAGGTACTTTATGGGATTGCCTGTGAATTACATAGCCCTGAAAACGTTGTCGTATGTATACCGAGGTTGATATTTGTAAGCTCAACGCTCCAAAGGATGCAATATGATAATTTTCACCTCTTTACAATCTAAACCTTTCATGAAGTATTTTTCAAAACTTTTTGTTTTCTCTGGTAAACTGAAATGTGTAGTGTTGAACCCCTGGTTCTACTGCATGAGGCACCGCAGGCGGTGGCACATGAGAACAAGATGAAGCATTGGTGGAATGATATGTTGGGGAAACCGGATATCCCGTAGAAACTCACCCCAGCGTCTTCTTTTCCACCACAAGTCTCACTTTGGCGTAGCTTGGATTCGAACTCTGGCCGTAGTGGTGAGAGTCGAGTGGTCTAAACACCCAGCCACGGCACTGACCTCTGGTCTTCTCACCATATATTTGGGATATTTTGATGACAAATGAAAATTTCTGGTTATATACTCCGAAGTCGTTCTCAATGATGTTTGCATAACTGAAAGAGTTAGACAAAGACTTAAATTGGGCCGGGTTTGATTCTCGGAAGGCTTGGTGGAAATGTTTCTCCAGCTAAGATGTAAATGTATAAAACACAATTTACAATCTATGCAATCTATAAAACACAAATACCAGAGACTCCACTCCATATCTACAGGAGTTAATAGCTTTTTGGATAGAAAAATGTTAGAAATGTACACCAGTTTTATGTAACCACTATCGTTGAAGGACAGGTATAAATGGAAGAACAAAAGTTAAGTAGATCTTCTTATTGGGTAAGAATTTATTTCAAACATATTTAATGAATTTAGTTATTTCCCAGACATTTTTTATAATTACTTTTAATTTTTAAATATACTATCCTTTCTGAAATAGAACATTGTTATTTTTGTTGGAAACTGAACACAATTTTAATGCAATTGCATAGCGACCATGTCTTAAAAGATCAAAATCTAATGCATTTTCCTACTTATATTTTTCTAATTTACGTCCTCCAACCTAAGTCGTATCGAACGATGATTGAAATGATGTTGAAATGAGTACAGGGTACATAGAGCTTGGGGTTAGCAGACATTCATTTTTCAGGATAAGGGAAAACCTCCAACGTTAAGTCATATCGGACGATGAATGAAATGATGTTCAAATAGGTACAGGATACATCGAGCTTGGAGTTGCCAGACATTCATATTTCAAGATAAGGGAAAACATTCAATGTTAAGTCATATCGGACGATGAATGAAATGATGTTCAAACAAGTATAGGATACATAGGTGTCGGGATAAGGGAAAACCTCCAACGTTAAGTCATATCAGACGATGTATGAATGACGTTCAAATGAGTACAGGGTACATAGGGATTGGAGTTACCAAACATTCATCATTCAGGATAAGGGAAAACCTCCAACGTTAATTTATATGGGACGATGAATGAAATGATGTTCAAATGAGAGCAGGGTACATAGACCTTAGTATTACCAGACATTCATCTTTCAGAATAAGGGGAAACTTCCAAATTTACGACATATCGGAGGATGAAGGAAATATTCAAGTGAGTACAGGGTACATAGAGCTTGGAGTTACCAGACATTCATGTTTCAGGATAAGAGAAAACTTCCAACATTAAGTGATATCGAAAGATGAATGAAATTATATTCAAATGAGTATAGGATACAGAGAGCTTAGAGTTACCAGACATTCATATTTCAGGATATGGGAAAATTTTCAGTGTTAAGTCATATCGGACGACGAAGGAAATGGTGTTCAAACTAATACAGGATACATAGAGCTTGGAGTTGTCAGATATTCATATTTCAAGATAAGGGAAAAGGTTCAATGTTAAGTCATATCGGACGATGAATGAAATGATGGATAGAGTCAACATGAAAAATTCAATGCCATGGCCGGGATTTGAACCACGGATCTACTGGTTTCCGTCCAGTCGCTCTTATCCTTTGAGCTACCATGGCCAACGTGCCTTCCTGACATTAAATTTTCCAGTTGACTCATATATTTCCCCGGTAGACCACTAGGGGCTCTCGCATCCGAGATACACCGTTTGTGGCGACTTACTGTTGTAAGTACTTAAGTCCCAGGCTTCATCATTTAACTCTTATTATTTTAGTTAATTGATGGAAATTAATCATTTCTCCACACTAGCCGTATATAGGCTAAGATATTTGATGGATAGAGTCAACATGAAAAATTCAATGCCATGGCATTGAATTTTTCATGTTGACTCTATCCATCAAATATCTTAGCCTATATACGGCTAGTGTGGAGAAATGATTAATTTCCATCAATTAACTAAAATAATAAGAGTTAAATGATGAAGCCTGGGACTTAAGTACTTACAACAGTAAGTCGCCACAAACGGTGTATCTCGGATGCGAGAGCCCCTAGTGGTCTACCGGGGAAATATATGAGTCAACTGGAAAATTTAATGTCAGGAAGGCACGTTGGCCATGGTAGCTCAAAGGTTAAGAGCGACTGGACGGAAACCAGTAGATCCGTGGTTCAAATCCCGGCCATGGCATTGAATTTTTCATGTTGACTCTATCCATCAAATATCTTAGCCTATATACGGCTAGTGTGGAGAAATGATTAATTTCCATCAATTAACTAGAATGAAATGATGTTCAAACTAATACAGGATACATAGAGTTTGGAGTTGTCAGATATTCATATTTCAGGATAAGGTAAAACCTTCAACGTTAAGTCATATCGGCCGATGAATGAAATGATGTTCAAACAATTACATGATATATGGAGCTTGGAGTTGTCAGGATAAGGAAAAACCTCCAACGTTAAGCCATATCAGACGATGTATGAATGATGTTCAAATGAGTACAGGGTACATAGAGCTTATAGTTACCAGACATTCATTTTTCAGGATAAGGGAAAACCTCCAACGTTAAGTCATATTGGACGATTAATGAAACGATGTTTTAATTAATACAGGGAGGATATGGCTTAGAGTTACCAGACATTCAATTTTCAGGATGAAGGGAAACTCCGAAAAACGCCTTATATAGATAACTCTCCTGAACGAGATTAGAACTCGAAAGCTCTTCAACGTGAGGCAGAGTTTATGTGCTACATTGACGTTACAGAGGCGGTTCTGATATACCAGGTGACCAGTCTTTCACGTAAGGAGATTCCTTCGCGCAGTAAAACAGTTGCGGAACGCAAATGAGAAATCCAGTTTTACAGTCAATAGTGACTGTATTTTGTTATGCTACGAGAGACGGTTCCTGGCATGAAGATGCATGGAGAAAATGCTAACAAGGGAACTACCGCTATGCTCATACCTGAGAGTCTAGTGACATCATCTCTACTCTATGTAGGGCCTCTCTGCTTACGTGAAAGGCGGACTAGATGGTTCATGTGATAATATTCTACTATTTCCACCTAAACCATTGTACCTAACAGTTGCTGTTGAAAATACAGTTGAGCGCACTTAAAGACACCGAAACTCACTTTAAGGGATTGTGTTATATAACGATTTCTGGAGATCGTTATCTTGAATAAGCTGAAGTAGATACAGGAACAAAATTTCTTTTAAGAACTTATCGAAGAATGGGTAGAAAAAAATCCTGTAGTGCCTTGCGCCGTGCGATCATTTCCCTGTGTTCCTCGTGTAGCTGCAATAGTTACCTTTTTGTTGTAAATGCCGGTAGATAAAAGTGAGAAGGTACTGCCTATCTTTGCAATGCTATTTCCGTGATTTTTGGGTAAACATTACTAAGAATTTTTTATTGATATGTGCAAAAAAAATTTCAGGCATGTTCTTAAAGCCTTCCTCTTGAATAATACCTATTATTATTTGAAAATTGTTTACTGATAATTTGTTGTTATATTTTAGTTTTTTTTAAAAAAGGCACTGAATTTTCATATAATTTTATTTTTCAAAGAAGTAATATGAATCTCAGAAAAAATTGCTTCTTCTTATTATTATTCCTATAAGTATGCTTAATATGTGCAAAAGTTCGTATGTTTTGGTTAATTAGTTTTTTAAAGAAAGTATACCGGAATGTGAAAAAATGTGAAAGTGAAAAAAAACAGCTTTAAAGTTTATATATTGATTACTGACTTCTCACATGAGTCAGAACATTCCTGCTGCATAGTCTTGATCCTCTGTATTCTCACCTGTTCTTTTCAAGTTGCTCTTCATTTGTCTTGCCTATTTGCTCAGTTCTTCAACCATTTTATCTGCTCTCAGGACTCGCAGCTCATCAATTTCTATATATGACTACAGTGAAGCAAAATGTTTATGTGTCGAACAATTCCACGTTGTGGACGCCAATTTGTAACTAAATGATTGGCGTGCAAGTAAGTTGGCGAGCAATGAGGTTTCTCTCAGGGTATGCGTGGATGTGTGAGAAGGAGATTTTACTAACACTGGAATGCTCGTCTCCAAATTATTTGTTCACTGCTTCTTCTTTTCAAACATCGAAATGAAAGTTGCCGACCAAGGGTTACCAATCTCTGTTTAGAGTTACTGAATGCATAATGTTTATTACTCGATAAATTTATTCGTTCCTCATATATATACGAACCGACAATTATCAAACACAGAACAGGTTGACCGCCCTAATAGGTTTCACGCCTCGGACCGCTCTCATCGGCCTGACGTCGAAGACTCTTATAATGGCTTCCTAGCCGCGAACTGGCCACATCGGCTCCACGCCGAAGAGTGCTTGAATGACCACAGCTGCGTGTAGTGCATCACTTTCACTCTCAAAACTCCTTTTCAACCAAAATCCCTTTGTGGCTGTTTTGTGGCCATTGTAAATGATCCAAAGAATTTCCTATTCATACAAGTCAAGTGGGCTAAGGACACTGCTTCTTACATTGCTTTTGTTACAACTTTCCCCCAACTCAACTGGCCTTGCCCTTGTGGTAACAAAGAACCAACATTCCTTTGACATCTATCATGATTCTTTGCTTCTGGCAAACTTTAATTTCGGTATCAACAATCATAATTAGCACATGTATTGTGTGAGCTGGGTCTACTAACCTCAATATTACATGTTGTTTCATTGTTTATTGTATCTACATTTTCTACATTTACTGTCCTGTTTTTAGTAAAACCATTGCCATTAAGCTTCCTCTTACTCCATTTTTTGTTCTAATTTACGTCCTCCAACGTTAAGTCATATCGTACGATAAATGGAATGGGTGAAATGATGCTCAAATGAGCCCGGGGTCCATAGAGCTTAGGTACCCAACATTCGTCTTTCAGGTTAAGGGAAAACCCCGGAAGAAAACCTTATCCAGGTAACTCAACCTGACAGAGATTCGAACTCGGGACCTCTTGAACGTGAGGCAGACACTCTACCACCACGCTACCGAGGTGGGCCTCGTTTCCAATGATTTTGGCCTACTCATATAACATATTCACCAATAACTAGTACAAAATATTATTCAGAACAAATAACTGTTCATGTACAAAGCCAAAGACAAAAGAAAACTAGCATCATTGGAGTTACAGTAGTACCAGCAGAAATCTTGGAAGATCTCTTACAAAACAAGGCTTAGTTCAAAATTATCTGTTCAGTATTACAGAAGATTACGAAAATGGGCGTGGCAAAAACTTAACAGCCACTAATATAATTATCAAAGTAGGTATAAAATATTCCTCCAATGAACTGTTTAGTTATATATTTGTAATATAGAGGGATGACATAATAAAATGTAAAAATAAAAAACTTAATTTTAGTCGCAAGTGAAGTACCTTCTGGGACTGGAATTTGTGACCATTCGTCGTTAATTTGTCTCCATCTTCATCAGCCACACGTTCGGGCGCAATTTGGGACAGGATTTATGTGTTGGACGCACAATTCTTTCTCTTCTCGTGTGAGTTTTTGCGGCTATCTATTTCCTCTGGTCACCAATTGTATCATCTTATTTTAATAAGAGTCATGAGACATCTGTTTTTCAGGCGTGGTTCGGAATAAAGTCTCGGAGAAGTCAAATTCTGTAACTATTTAATTGTATTATTTAGATTACATTTTGCTTGAACTTCCTTTCCCAGTCACTTCCTACAGATCGATAAATTCTTACTTGGTTATATTTATACAGAATAAAACTATTACTTAAATGTTCTTCATCTTGCACCACTATTCGTCACACTCCACCATTGCAACAAAAAATATCTCTCTACCAAGTTTATTGATTTATCGTGATTTTGTGATTGGCCGATATAATTCCACGTCACAACATTACGTCATATTACGTCATACAATTATGACTTCGGCCAATCACACAATTACATACATTTTTACATATTTTAATCAGTTTTTTATAAATTTATAAACTTTTCATACTTCAAACATAACCTAAAAGTACTGTTACACTTCTCATCCTACCACAAGGTAGATATAAAAGTTAACGATAGTGGGTCATAAAATGCCATTGCATTGTTCTGCTTTATAAGATAGAGTATCCAGTGACGTAAGTATTTATTTACAAATCAAGCTTTTGCGTTTGTAAAGAGGACATTAAGTAAGCGCATGTTATGACGATTGTTCGCTATGACAACGCCATCTGTCAGCGATAATGGAGAGAGAGAGGCAGTGCATTTTCATTGCAGTAAAACCTTCTCCATAACACCCCCCTTGTTATGCTAATAATGCATGATGCCACTTAAATTAAGTCAATACCCAAAACAATGTCGATGGTCGCCAATAATAATCCCATGCCCTGCCTACCAGGGGGATTACCGCCCATGAATCTCCCCCGCTGATTTAGCCCCCCTTTCATCCGACTTGGTAATTAAAAATTATAGCGGAAAGGCTACTCTAAACCTTACCGGGGGTTTCACCTGCGACAGGAAACGTTCTAAAGTCAAAACGGTTGTCACATGTTGCACTTCTGCAACACAAGGTTTATTTTGTTACTGATAAATGTATTTCAGGATTAGAATAGTAAATAAATATCCATAGGAACATAGGTTAAATAATTATTTACAACACGAAATTGAAGGTTAGAAAAATTGTTCGAAGTGACTTTCTCCTGCTTCGATACATGTCCTAAACCTTTGGTGTTTCCGATTTCGTCCTCTGTTATTATAAATTCATGAAGAGTTACTTATTTGGCCAAACACAATGATGAATAACGTACTATCCTACTCGAATGTACTGGAGCACCATCGTGTAAAATTCAAATTTGTTGGATGACGTCAAACTCGACGATATCCCTCCTGTGTTAGATTTTTTCCTAACAAGATGTCTTTTTTATTAATGTCCTTATTTTAATACACCAGGTGAGGCACCTGACCCTATTTATGAGGACTGTTCAATAAAGAATGATCACAACTTTTTTGACAACGTACCTTTACTCAACCTCATAATTTTGATGGTCCTTCTCAAAATAGTCTCCTCAGAATGCGATTCATTTGTCTTAGGGTTTCTGCCAGTCTTCAAAGGCACGCTGGAAACAATTTTCTGAGAGATCCTTCAAAATCGCCTGTGCAGCCTTCACCACTGCCTCTGATGATGGATGTCTCCCACGAATGCGTTCCTTCAAGTTAGGGAATAGAAAAAGGTCACATGGGGCTAAATCCTGACTATAGGGAGGGTGAGGGGTTCACTTCACAGTGATTTTTACAAGATACTCAGCAACAACATTGGCAATATGCAGCCGCGCATTATCGTGGTGCAGAATCCAGCCTGCTTTAAGGAAATGTGGTCTTTTACGCCTGATATGGACTTGCAATGTTTTCAGGACATCCCTATAGTATTGTCCAGTCACTGATGTGTGTGCAGGTACAACATGCTGATAAACCATTCCATGATTATCATAGAATGAGATGACCATAACTTTCCTAGCAGAAGCAACCACTTTTGCTTCTTTGGGGGTAGGTGATGAAGGAGATTTCCACACTGAGCTTTGCTGTTTACTCTCAGGAGCAAAATGATGTAGTCAAGTTTCATCAGCAGTGATTACGTTTGATAGAAACTCCGGATCTTCCTCTAATATCAACTTTAACTGCATGCAGACCTGCTTGCGAGTGTACTTTTGTTCGGGAGTCAACAGTCTTGGAACCCATCACACACAAATACGTCTCATGTGTAATGTTTCTGTCACCAACGTGTGGGTGGCACCCAATGAAATGTTGAGTGTTTCAAAAAGTGATCTTAAGGTAATTCGTCGATCCTCTCTCACAAGGGCAGCAACAGAATTGATGTTTTCTTCCGTAAGAGAAGTAGCTGGAGCACCGGGTCCAACACATTTGAAGTGAATTGTGGATGGAGCTTAGAGTTACCCGACAGTCGTCTTGAAGAATAAGGGAAAACCCCGGAAAAACTAATCCAGGTAACTCACCCTGACCAAGGTTCGAACTTGGGACCTTTTGAACGTGAGGCAAACACGCTACTATCTACGCTATCGATGCGGGCCCATTTAAGTCAGTTTAATCATTTGTTGAGTGTTTAAATATTATTATATAAATGGCAAAATCTCTGATGCATGTTTATTGAGTTGCACGAGGCATAGTTTAAGTAAAATTGAAAATAAACCATTGTTTAATAATATGTCGGTTTTGACTGTTTAGGGCCATGAGGGAAGAGTCGTGTCTCTAATTTTAGGCAGCCAACCCGTGCTCTAAGAACAATGATCTGCCTTTTTATTTTTACCTAACTTTGTTAGATTACTCATATGATAGGTCCATTATTCCGAGGAGATTACTGATTTACTTTGCCATGTATACTCTAGTAAAAAGTTTGTAAAATCGCCTGGTAACCGAATTCACTCTCAGTAAAGGAGTCGTATGTTTTTGAGCTGTACTTTAAGGAGCAGTAGGTTTTGTCCCTTAAACCGCTATTCCTCTAAATTCAGCACATTCCTCTCTCCAAGAACGTCGGCCGTGCCATGACTCAGTGTTTGGACTGCTTGGCTCTCACCAAGGCGGCCCGGGTTTGATCACAGGCGACCGCAAAGTAAGATTGGTGATGGACAACACGGCGCTGGGGCGGGTTTTCTCCGGGACCTCTGGTTTCCCCCGCCATCTCATTCCACCAGTGCTCCATCTTCATCTCATGCATCATCAGTGTCACCGCCTGCGGTGCAGTATGTAGTAAAATCGTGCGTTAAACACTACACATTTCTAAGAACGTCAAGCAATACAATTTAGTAAGCGCAAAACTGAAAAGGCTCACTTGCCGTGTGATGGGTGGCCTACCTTCCAAAAAATAAGGCGCGGCTGACTCGCCTGGTATGCTCCACTGAGAACATGAAAGAATGCTGACAGTTCTTCAGCCTCTGCTTGCGGAGAGTCTCGCATAGTGCGTGAATAACAAGGAGCTACTTTTTCTAATTCATGATTTGTACACACCACAATGCGAGCAATTACATTATCAGGAAAGAATAATGTGACTTTGTGGGTATGTGGAATTAAAAGTCCAATTTGCAGAAATTATAGATGTTCTTTATTTCCCTAGAAATCTGCTCTGTTAAATCCTTACGTAACAGAATTACGTCACATACACAATCACAATCTACCAAGGTCGATGACCACAACAAAGAGCTTACTCAACTTCCATTGTATACAACCTCTACAAGTGTTTACGTCTGACCCTTAGTGAGCCATCGCTTCCTTAAATACCTATTGATAATTCGTGACTGTTCTGTAACATCATGAAATAGAATATTCTACGAAACCGTAACCCTCCAGAAGCGTAACTTTATCTGTGCCGTCCAGCCTTTTATCTCCTTGCTATCTTTATTTGCCGGCTCTTTTTGTGCACAAGCCGCGTTGCCGTAGATAATGTGTTCGCGACAATAATAACCAAACAATGAGGAATTGTCCTTGCATTCTTTGTCTAGACTAACATGTCGTAGATAAAGGAATCAATGAACTAAAGTATAAAAGTCACACGAATGCAGTTGGTCAGATGTTTTTCCTCGTGGTGGTACAGGACTATACCGTTCCAAAACGATCCCAAAGAGATACATAGTACCTAAATGCATCCATTGCTTTACCTGTATTGATATGTTCGATGATGTTTCACGTTCACTTTGCAGCACTTGCACTGTTGCTGTAGCTTGCATTACTGCCCTGTGTCACATGCTTGTCCCATTGTTACAAATTAATTCTCAGTAATATACACTCTACATAATTATCACTTGCAGTATTAATGCTACTACAGTGTATAACAATGTTCTATGTCCATAGTCCATTGTTAAACGTCATTATTCTTACATTATTGTTTGAAAATAGAGATGAGATATCGTTGAAGGGAAGATTAAAT
The DNA here is from genome assembly GCA_030765055.1 of Mantis religiosa. Taxonomy (NCBI): domain Eukaryota; kingdom Metazoa; phylum Arthropoda; class Insecta; order Mantodea; family Mantidae; genus Mantis; species Mantis religiosa. The sequence goes on along the minus strand of CM060955.1, from coordinate 9,859,183 downwards.
GGAATAGATTGCCAATAAATACATATTTGGATATTTAAAACTAGTTTGGCCAGTTCGGATTTTCTGTTTAATTTGAAAAATGTTTAGCCACGAAGTGCATAAACTTAGACAGTAGGGGTCCGCTAATATAAGGTGATGTGTGTTGTTTCTGGGGTTTGGGAAAAGTCCGACTAGGGAAAAATAAATGAATGAATGCATGCATGAAGGAAGGGTGGGAGGGAGGGAGGAAGGAAGTGAGGAAGGGTGAAGGGGGGGAGGGAGGAAGGGAGGAAGGGAGGGAGAAGGAAGGGCGGAAGGGAGGGAGAGAGGGGAAGGGGGAGGGCAATTGTGGTACTGGGTGATGTTGACATCCGAATTTAGTCTCTAAGCCCGGATAGAGCACAGCAGGGTTAAGTGCTTCGAGTTGGGTAGACGAGTGCAGTTCGGCAGTAAAGAACTGGGGCACTGAAATAGTTTACGAATCAGTCGTTCAGTGAGTTGTACAGAAAATTATGCTACATTCCAAGATCCGTTATGAGGAGTTAGGCAGGCTGTAAAACAGTTCATGGAAGACATTGGGAATTGTGTTCAGAATGGGCGTACAGCTCCGTGTAAGAGGTGACCCTCTGTGTACGTCTGAGAGATTACTAGCAGTCTAAGTTCCTGCGTGCTAGAGAGACATAGTCTTGAAGCTGCGTATTTGTACAAAGGAGACGGTGAGTGTACGTGAGCATTCGGCTAATGATTTTGGTGACAGATAAACAGTTTGAAGCGAACTTTTGTGTTATATCTTCTTTGTAACCGTATCGTGATGGCTTAAATTTTCAATGACTTTGCATGACTACAAGATATTCCAAATGCGAAGTCATTACTTGGAAAACGAAATAAGATGTGCATGCTTAAATCTACAAGAAATTACATTGGCAATAATTTATATGAAGTGTGAGCGCAATGAGACCGTGTTTTTTGTATAGTAGATTTACCAATCTAATTCAATTTGCCAGTCATTCACACTGGCCACTGCACTGTATATTCCTAGAAAATTAAAAAGAATATTAACCATAAAATACATAACTTTGATAAAATAAAAAATGGAAAAGTTGTCCATAAAAAGACCAGATAAATTTTAATTAAAATCCTTCAAATTAAGCCGCATCGGATGACCAACGTACTGATGCTCAAATGAGTACAGGGTACTCAGTTTAGAGTTGGCTGATATTCGTCTTACAGGATTAGGGAAAGTCTCGGAGAAAACCTTATGCAGATAACTCACTATTGACTGTGCCTCAAACCTCTGTCTTCTTGAATGTGGTAGAGATACGTTGCACCCACTCCACAAAGGAGGTCAGCAGTTAGGATTCGGATTTACTGTACCTAGTACTGAACTTAAAAGGAGGGGAACATTAGCGTAACATTTAAATGGTAGAATTCAGGAGAGATAAAACAAACTTCTACATCTGAGATGATAAACGTATCGAACTTCAAGAACTATTATGAATCATGAATATACATGCAGTAAAACATACAAAGCGCTATGGTTAATTTGCTAATCAGCAGACGATGGGGGAATTTCATGGCAGCTCGATTCTGAAGTAGGTAAAGGCAGGTATGTTTTGTAATACTAATTTAGCTGATAGCGTTTCATTAGATTTAATTGCTTAAGAACACGTAACATCGAAATAACTATATTAGTTACACCTTTTTGTGTTCTAAGTGAATTACACTACGACGGCGTTCCTTCTGTTGTAACAGTATTATAATTATTGAAGTAATTACAACGAAGAGGGAGGTGTTTAGCATAATCACTCAAATTACTTATGTTTAATTACGTATTATGCGGCATTAGCATCTGCGCTGCTTCTCTTATACTTTGAACAGATCGTGAAATAAAGGGGCCAACAATGTAGTTATTGTTAAAATTACATAGGTGTATATAAATGAATATTGGGGCTTTAACTCTGTTTAATATTTATTACATTCAACTTATAGTTATAAATGATAAGGCAACTCAAACATTTTACCAAGAACCTTATAAGTGTTCAATGTGTCTACCCTTTGTTACACGGCACACACCAAGTCTATAGCCGCCCAAACGTTGATAAGTGTGTATTCAGTAATTGTTGGTTGCTTGGTTGCTAATGCTCATGCAGTTGGAGAATTTTCCTCGCCGCGTCACCTAACTGCTGGATCTACAAGCACCAGTCGACCAGTCGCAGCACCGCAGGAAACTCCACAGCTCGTCGACGCAGATACCCAGCCGCCAACACCATATCATCCGACTACAGCCAGCTTCACAGCAGTAGTTGTCGGAGCACCTCGAGACCTCCCTGCCAGATTCATCCTCACAGCGGCATCGCAGAAGTGGCCCTCAGTTCTGAGTGCCACTCGTATCAACTCACGAAGGGGACCAACCGCATGTGTGCGCCTGCGATTTGCTGATCTTCAAGATCGCGACGCTGCCTTGAACTCGGGCCTGCCCATACTGGGCCAGCGCCTGAAGGTAGAGGCGAGCAGACTGCAGCACCACACCCCGTGCAGGCACTGCTGTGCTTACGGACACAGCGCCGACACGTGCACCGCACCTCCACGGTGACACTACTGCGGATCCCCTTCTACGACAGCATCCTGCAGAGCCCACGATCTCCACTGCTGCCGCTGGTACTGCGCCACGTGCAATGGCCTCGGCCATTTCACAGGACAGGCGCAGTGCCCTGCCTATCCAGGAGGAGACTCACAGGACACAGCACCCCGGAGGGCAGCCGCCAACGAACCTACGGGATTGCAGCAAGCCATTGGTTGCCTCCGAGAGGACCTGCAGGGAGTCACCAGCTCTCTTCACACCCTCAAGGAGCTTCTGTCAACCACGCTCTACGCCGCAAATCACCGGCCTCCAGCAGAAGAGGTTCAGGACCTCCACTCAGAGGTCCTTAACCTCAACATACGCCTGGCCAACCTGGAGGAAGCCGTCACCGCTGCAGCCCAACGACAAGACGTCTATTACGCCGCCCTCATAGACATACAGGACCGACTGACTTCCATTCTCGGACTCCTAACGAACAGAACTACCACACCGGACCGACTCTCCCCCACAGTTACACAGCTTCAACAGACAGCAGACATCATAACCACCCAACTACAACAGACAGAACAACATGCCAACGAGGAACAAGCCATCGTAGCCTCACTCCAACGTAAGTTGCAACGCATCGAAGTTCAACTTAACGAACGACCTCACGACAATTTGAACGCCACACTTGCACAGCTCCCCCAACTTACCAACATGACGTCACTCCTCGACAAGATCATCTTCACCCAGACTGAACTCTCCACACGACTGACAGTACTGCAAACGCCAAATCCAACCTCAACTGACAGCGCACAAAGACTACGCCACGGACTTGAAACTTACCATCCTAGAGCCTGGAAACCGCCCCCTAGACACGACAATTAAAAGCGCCTTAACTGACAAACGAATCCCCCAGCTCAAGTAGCCGCCAAAGCCCCCTACTATCCACGCGCCACGGTCAGGGCCTTCGGGTAATGGCCGTCGCCTGAACTGCATTCCTCCACCCGCAGCTGCTATGGGCAGCTCACACCGCAACAGCACCTAGACCAACGGGGGTGCTCTAAGCGGAAGCCCGACAGGCTGATATAAAGCCGCTAATAAAATAAAAAACTAAGTACCCAAGCAACACCTATTAAAATAAATAAACATCCAAAAACAACCAATAACGTGTGGCTAGTTGCGCTCTCAGTTCTCCATCTGTGTTTGTTAGGCCACTACACTGGAGCAGATGATCTCCGTCCATCAATGAGTTCGGGTCCCTGCACAGTGTGCAGTTCGGGGATTCAAAAATATTAATCCGGTGTAGATTAGCAGCCAAACAATGGTGGCCAGTAGTCAGTCGGAAGATGTCAACAGTACTGCTTCTTGGGTAGTCTGGGATGGTATTTTTACTTCCTTGCAGAATTTTCCATTGCTTGTTGGTACGTTCTTCTTTGCATTCTTATTTCCAGAATAAGTTGATTCTATTATTTATATGTAGTTTTGATGTGTGGAATGAGGTTTTCTGCTGGCAGTTTTGTTTTATTTGTGTTCCTTTTTTTGCCAAGGAATCTGCTATCTCATTGCCTGTAATTCCACAGTGGGATGGAATCCACTGGATGTGTATTTCTTTTTTATACCTTGTAGTATTCGTAATGAACTGTAAATTTGAAGTATTCTATTGTTGTTAGGGTACAGTGAGGATAGGGTTTGAAGTCCTGATTTAGAATCGCTTAGAATCCCTGCTTTAGAGAAAGAGTTCACATGGTTGAAGAGTTGTTTCAGCGATGTGTTGATTGCTTCTAATTCTCCATCATAGCGGGTTGCTAGTGTGCCCAAACAGAGTAAAAATTGAATATTTTACTATGTATTCCTGCTCCAGCATTACCTTCTTTGTCAAATATATGTAGCCATGAGTCTTGTGGATAATAACTTTCAATTGTTTCTAGAGCTAGCATTTTAAGTGTTTCTGCACTTACATCCCTTTTTGACTATATTTTGCAGAAGGTTTACTCTTCTATTTATTTTAGGTTGTGATAGAGGGCAGATTGGAAGTGGGAGATGTTCAATTTTGTTTGTGTCTTCACGTTTGTATATTCTCTGTATGTTATTGGCTTTCTGCATAAATCCTTCTTGTGCTTTTAAGGTCCTTTCTCTGCTTTTGCAGTAATTGTATTCAATAATTGTAGCAACAGCTGCTTCAATCCGGTTTCTTAATTCAGGGAGATCAGCTGGTAGCGGAGGCACGTACATACGATCCTTGATGAAGCCCCAAAGGTAAAAATCGCATGGCGTTAGATCAGGAGAACGTGGAGGCCATTTATAGCCATCGCTCTCATTGGCGCCCTTGCAGCCCATCCAACGCTCGGGGACAGTGACGTTCAACCAACCGGGTACTTCGTTATGCACCATCTTGCTTTCAACTGAGGGAAAAGCCATTGCTCTAGTGTATCAAGGTAAGAAGTGTCAGTTACAGTAGGTTCACCAAAAAAGAAAGACCTATAAACCTTTCACCGATATACGACACAAAAGCCATTTACTTTAGGGGAATCTCGTTGCATTTGTACCATCTCGTGAGGATTTTCTGAGCCCCAGATGCGCTCATTATGAGTGTAAACATGTCCACTAAGATGAAAGGTCGATTCAATCACTAAGGACAACACGATCCATAAAATCGTCATCGTCATGAAACATGTCGTTTGCGAAGTTGGCACGTAATCCGTGGTCTGTAGGCTTTAGAGCCTGTAATAACTGAAAAAATTTTAATATATATTAGAAATGTGTCTGTGAAATTATATCGCTAATGGGAAACGCTTATTTTGCATAGTTGATAGATGAAATATGGTGTAATAATAGGGGAGATGCATCCAGTGCCACACTCCTAAGGCTTTTTCAAAATTTAAAGAAAATGCAATGGAGAACAAGTAGGGTTTTACTATTATCATGAAGCTAATAAAATACAGAAACAGCATATGTAATGAACATTCATGTACGCGACTCATGTTGACTTTTTGTAACTAAACTAGGTATTAGTGATAACTGCGCATCTCAGAAAATGATTCCCAGTACCTGACAGACGTAAAGAAATATATATTTCTAAATAAAGTAAAAGAAACTGCATAATGAATCACAGGAGAATTATTCATATCATAATTATTATATTTTTGAGATAAAAACAGAGCATGATAAAATATTTACAAAATGTTCTATAGAGATTATCATAACAAAATGAAAATGTCTTAGAACTAATGAAACATATTTTTAAACACAGTGATGAGATGTATATAAACAATGTTCTCTTGCCCTGTACATTCAATATGTGTCCAAACCTTGCCCGATATACACTGAACCCAAGCCTCGTCTGTGATTTCTAAACAAATGATACACTCTGTTAGAACACTTCAATCAACACTGGTTTAGGTTCCAACATTTAATTTTCTTTTAGTCTTCTAAGGCTCTTCACTATTTCCAGTTTCTTTTCGCACAGAGTTAGAGCTAAGTTCTCTTTTTATAGTTTTATTAATGTTAGTCTTGCGTCCCTTTGCTGTTGGTTTCTTCTTCTGTTTTTGTGCATTTTCCTGCGACATCAACTTTACAGAGTCGATGTTCAGCTCAGCAATATATATTGCTACTCCCAGGCTCAATGATCCTTCTGTCACATTCTTTATTGCTTGTTTCATATTTCCTTCTAATCATTTTACTTACTCTTTGGCCTCCATGTTGACACGAATGCCTATAAACAAATTAATCTAATGTCAGGTCAAGTTCATGGGATAAAAATGTACCTTCGCGTACGGTACTGAGCAACTCACCGTATATATATATATATATATATATATATATATATATATATATATATATATATATAGGGGGTGGGTCAAAAAGGAATGTCTGCTATTCCTCCCCTTAAATAAGTAAAATATGTGAAAACTTTGAATTTGGCGCAATTTCTCAAATCTTCTTCTCCAATCTCCTGCAGTAGTAACTTCTTAAGTCAACAGGTGGCAGCACTGCATCCTCTTGCAAAATGGCTGACATCGACATTTGTATTAGCGTTCTGTGATTGAATTTTTGACTGCGGAAGGTGAAATGCCAATTCGAATTCACGAAAGGCTAAAAAAAGTGTATGTTGATGCAACTGTGGATGTCAGCACTGTTAGACGATGGGTTCGTCGCTGTAACGAAGCTGAAGGGCAAACATCATTGACAGATGAAAAGCGAAGCGGCAGGCCGGTGACTGCAGTGACTCCATGCAACATTCAGCGAGTCGATGACATCATTCGTGGTGATCGGCGGGTAACAACAGGTGAATTGTGTCGCACTACCTCCCTCAGTAAAGGCAGCGTGATGACGATTATTCAACAACTGGGTTACTCTAAAGTTTGTTCACTTTGGGTACCAAGAATTTTAACCACCCAAAACAAAGAAACAAGGAAAACAATAGCCTCCGAACACTTGCAGTGCTTTAGTTTGGAGGGAGAGGAGTTTCTGGAAAAATTGTTACTGGAGGCGAAACGTGAGTTCATTTTTTGATCCTGAATCATAAAGGCAGTCAGTGGAGTGGCATCACACAACGTCACCGAAGAAAAGAGAAATTCAAAACTCAGCGGTCGGCAGACAAAGTTATGGCGACAGTCTTTTTGGGATGCGGAGGGTGTGCTTATGATTGATTTTTTGGAGCAGGGATGCTCAAAAAATTCTGTCCAATACGTCAGAACTCTCAAAAAGCTGAAAGCATTTCTTCGCCGAGTTCGCCCAACAGAAACTATGGCGGTTTCTCTTCTTTTGCATGGCAATGCAAGACCACACACCAGCCGTTACACCACTGCTGAAATTGAGAAATTGGGATGGCAAGTCTTACCTCACCCCGCATACAGTCCTGACCTGGCACCCTCAGACTTCCGTCTGTTCGGGTCACTAAAGGAAGCTCATCGTGGGCTTCATTTTGAAGATGAGGAGGCTGTGAAAAATTCCATGCGTCAATGGCTTAGGAAGCAAAACCTTGAGTTTTACCACATTGGAATACGTGCCATAGTTGAAAGGTGGACCAAATCTGTGGAAAAGGATGGACATTATATTGAATAGTGACGAATTAATCGTAAATGTTGTAGTTTTCAAGCTATGTAAATTGGATTCAATTTTCTTGACATTTAAAAGAGAAACAAAAATAGGAGGCATTACTTTTTGACCAACACTCGTATAACCTGATAACACTGTCCTGTTATTTTAAACCGACACTGTATTTTGTGTTTGTGTAGTCTACTTATTACCAAATAATATGAGTACTAATACTTACTAAGTTCGTCACCGGACAAGGCAGCAGCAATGTCAGCAAGTTATTAACAGCCCAGCTCCAGTTCACTACACGTCTTCTCTGAACAATAACTTCAGATTCAACGGTCAAAGAAGAGGGAAAACTTTCCGTTGGTAACATAGGTAGTTGTTTTTCTAAATACACACCATAAACATCTACTACATATCGTCAATTACGAGATACTGACATCGTCCGGTACTGGGCACTGTGCGCTAATGGGCGTGTCTCCCCTATACATATTATGAAATGTTTATTTATTGAATGGATAACTATTAAACGGAGCCAACAACTCCTATCACCAATACTGGCGCCTTTCATTGCCCTTAACTCTTCAACTGGCCAGCAGGTTATCGTCGGGCTAACACACGGATCGCCACTGAAGTTTGAGGATGTTTTTTTGGAGGATCAGCTTGTATGTGTTTCACAGGTGTGTTTACTGCACACAGCCAGTCAAACGGTTCCACTTAAGATACGTGCATGATGAAAGGGCAGTATGACAGATCAAACAGGACTAATGGCCAGCAGGTAATTGCATTTAACTGTGGCTCGTCCTAATGTACTGTCAACCTGTATATCCTCCAGGACCTTCGTCTTGTCTACATAAGCCTGCCGTCCTTCTTCATTTGTTATTGATACATATGGTGACATTTCTTAATATTAAACCTCTCTGGCACGAAAATAAGTCCTTATTTAAACAAACGTGTAGTATAGAGACGTTCTTGAAATACCTATGAATTTAAAATAATTAAAAATATGAATCTTGGTGCACATATATTTTTAAACTGCTAATTCTCGTACAGAACATTCCAACACGTACTAATATCTACTACATATTAATTGAAATGAACACATTTCTCTCTAGAATAACAAAATCCTTAAGCGACAATTAAAACCCTATTTTGAGATGAGTGCTAAGTGAGGACTTGGAAATTTCCTTTGGAAGCACACAACATAAAAATCGAGTAACGGCATCGTATTTTAAAAAAAATGTGTAAGAATTAATAATGGTTTGCAACACAAAATCATTCATTTTAAATACATGTTTGATTTAGCTAGATTTACGTTCTTTATTAAGATGATTTTGTGTCCCAATAAAAAAAGGAGACGATACGTGGAGAGTTAACTGCAAATAATCGATATGAGGTACCGGGAATGCAGCACCGAAATTGGCTAAAGGTATTGGAAAAAATAAGACCTGAAGCTTTCCTGGCGAATAATACTTCTCGGGCAGCCAGTGAGATGAAAAGATGATTAGATATCAACGTTTCAGGAGTGTACATCTCTCCCATTCATTAGGATATTTATAAAATGTTATACCACAAATGGAATACTGGATATAACACAACTATAAACAAAGAACTATCAAAATTCGCATTACTGAACAAAAGACTGTTTTCAGTAAATTAAATGCCAGGTCAGGATATGGCGTGAGTATAGAAGATTGCTAAATTAATTGGGAGTCTATTAATAACACAAAACAACACTTACTTTTAAATTTTCCCGGAACTAGTTTCAGAGGCCTTCCCTCTATCTTCAGCCGGACATCGACCTGTTCTCATTGGTGTAGCTGGCAATATTTTGTCATCGGTCTCCTCTGGTGGCGGTTCGAGGAACTTACTGAACAAATCTTTCCGGGGGATGTCGAAATTGAATACTTTGTTCCTATTATTTGAAGTAAAGATTTGTTCCCATGTGGACAGTTCTTCTTTTCCTGTTGTATGTTTTAGTAATTTTGGTTCTGGATTTATGTTGTGTTTTTTTTTTCCCCAAAATGCGTGGCAAATGCTGATTTTTCTAATTGTTTGTATTTTATGTTCCTAAAGTGTTCCTTTGCTCTTGTTTCTAAATTTCTTTTCGTTTTTCCAATATAAATTTTACTACAGTCACAGCATTCAATTTGATATATACCAGATTTTTTGTTAGATGGAATGGCATCTTTGATGTTTGAGCAAATTAGGTTTTTTAAGGAGTAATGGTTCACTGGAGCTAGTTGAATGTTTTGTTTTTTGAAGATTTTTTGAATTTATCAAAGGCCCATGGATGGTAAGTGAATTTTTGGAAGATCATTTTAGTTTCTGTAGCTGAGAGGGTTGTGGTTTCCTTTAGTTGTTTCTTCTTTTTTGCTAAGTTCACTTTTTTGTCTACTAGTGATTTGGGAAAGTCATTTTTCTGTGCTATTTCAATAATTTTGAATAATAATATTTTATAATAATTTATTTCAACTATTAAAGATTGCCTGTTTGTGGGATCTTGGATTGTAGCCATTAGCTTTTATGTAGTTGTCTGTCTGTGTTGGTTTCCTGTAAATGCCAAAGTTTATTCTATTTTTATTTCTGATTACTTTTAGATCTAAAAATGGTAAATACTCGTCTTTTTCAACTTCTACAGTGAACTTGATGCTTTTTTCTTGAATATTTGAAAGTTTTAGTGCATCACTGTGTCATTAATCGACTCCCAATTAATTTAATTTATACAACACTGTTTTCAACACTTCCATGAAAGGATTTATAGAAGATTGTGTCAAAGAAACGTAACTACTTAACTTGATTATCAAGCTGAATTGATCTTTGCTTCTTAATTCGATGGATTTCCATTTTTAAGGCCGGTTTACAAGAGGAGCTGAACTGAAATCCAGCATCACGATTAAGCGTTTTCCTTTCAGAGGAAATCGCCAAAGCCGCCTTAGTTTTCCGCTCCCAGTAACTGATGCATTTTGCCAAGATGGTCGTCTCCCGAAAATTGGCTCTATGGTCGTTATCAATACAATGCTCTGCCAGCCCAGACTTCTCAGGTTGCATTAAACGAATGCTCCGTTCGTGTTCGATTATTCTAGTAGCGATGGTCCTTTTGGTTTGTTCTATATAAGATGTCCCACATTCACAGGGAATGTGGTACACTCCCGGAACTTGGAATTCCAGTTTGTGTTTCAACAGATGTATAATCTTCGGAGGTGGCTTGTGGATGGTCCTGATGTTGTATTTGGCGAGAATTATGCTGATTCTGCCGGATAGATTGCCGGTAAACGGGATGTAGGCTGTAGCGGTAGGCTTACGCTTGCTGTATTACAAGTTGCCCTTTCTTAGCTTTGTTGATGGAGGCTTCAACGTCATATTCGGAGTAGCCGTTTTGCCGGAAAGTGAGTCTCAAGTGCTGTAATTCTTGTTTTAAGTGACTGGGATCAGATATAGACAAAGCTCTGTAGGCCAGTGTATTGAGAACTCCCATTCGTTGATATATAATCATCTTTTCGCCTGCTTGGCTGCCCGAGAAGAAAGTGAGCATGGGAACAAGTATTTTTGAGCTAAGAAAATACTTTTAACCTTATAGTATTATAATCCTACTGGATTTATAAGTTTCAGGCATTTAAATGCCCTCACAGGACAACTTAAGTGCCTGTGCACACGTGCGTGCCGGCTTTTGGACCCACAGAATTCTGCCATTTGAGTTCGATTGAATGTACTAAATTAATACATTTGAAATTAGCGCGCAAAGTTTCTGGTGGAATTTTGTGTGTTGGTATAATTGTTATTTCTTACAATATGTGGCACAATGGAAACAAAACACTGGCTCTAAACATTGAAAGCAAATAGTAATGTTCATATTTTGCATTTGTGTGAGTTTTTAATTTAGTCGTGATTTTCTTTTGTTTCTGGTTAAACTACATACTGTTTATATATAATTGATGAGTTTTAGTGTGCCATTTAACATTTTTATAGATATTTTATACATCAAAACGTGCATATAACTGTTAAATATATTGTAGGTATAACATTCTTTGAAGCAATTGACCTTTTGTTGACTGTGTATATAGTAAGGATCCTGAATAGGCTAAACGATACATGGGAAGAAACACTTAAATATGACACAACAATGGGGACATACTTGAGGCCTGATGTGGCGAGAAAAATAATGCCTGTGTACCAAAGGCAGATGAAATCCTAAGGAGATGTACAATATGTAAGACACAAAATACAAATGAAGGTTTACATAACATGATATGACATAATTGCCCAAAGAAATATTTGTAATCTAGGCTTCGCGGGTGATCAGCCGTTTAAAATTAATAAACGTCGAGCTTTCGGCCATTGCAAGCTCCAAGGCTTCTTCAGGATTCTTCAGGAAGGCCATTTCCTTCTATATCCTGAAGAAGGCCATGGAGTTTGCAATGGCCGAAACCTCGACGTTTATTAGTTTGACACGGCTGATCACCCGCGAAGCCTTGTTTAGTAATGCTCGCCGTGAAAGCTTCAAGTGTTGCATTAGAAGTATTTGTTTCAAGGAAGAGATGGTGGATGGTGGCAACAAAATTGATTTAAAACACTGCTTCACTTTTTGAGAATTTATTTTCACACTGAATTATTTCACAGCCGATGTTTTAAGACATGATTTACAAATATATTTCCTGCTTTTACAGACGTAGTGAACGCAACAGTGTGCCACTCATCATTCACGTATTTTCTCTTGCGACGCGTACTCGACGAGTCTTTTCACTGATCGTTAATCAGTAGATAAAATTGCTTCTGTAACTTGCAGGAACCTAGCAGTCCTCTTGCAACTTAATAGTGCGTCCGTGTCCGAGACGATATCTATAACACGTCTGACTACATCGAAAGAACAAGAAGGATTGAGACAGTTTACAAGTGAAGATGAAATCAAATTAAAATTTTACTGAACTCGGATTGGTTCATTCTACAATGTCCTGTTGCTAAGGGACCAAAACTTGAACTTTATTGGCTTCACGTCAAAGGTTAAATTTCTGGAAAGTTCTATAACTTGGAATGATTATAAACATAGGCAATCTGTTGCGTCACAAACAAAGCCATCTTGGTTTAACCTCTACATTAGTTTCAGAGGGCCATGTTTGCATTACATCTCCATATATGGACATTTTAACGAATTTCTTGAATTATATGAAAAATCAGCTTCAAGGTTGCTGTGACATCAGCCGTCAGTGAATGCAATTTTGGTTGTTCTGTCTCACTCAAGCAGCAGTCAGACATAATGGATACTTCAATTTCACCAACATCTCTAAAAATTAGCCAAGGGAAGGTCCAATTACGCTTACTTCATTCAGAAATTTCTGCGAAGGTAACTCCTAAAACATGCCGAAGGAAACTAAAATTGAAGAACATTGCTGCAGAAGAGAGAAGGAAGAGGCAGGAGGGTCCAAGTTATCTATCTGGAGGGGTTTAGTCTGCTTCAAGGCATGCAGCTGAGAAGGAAAATGTTTTGGATTTTAAAATTTGATTTACTCAGTTACAGACTTTTCATTTTTTTTTTTTGTCATTCAAAATGTTCCACACGATGCAGTTTTGATTCAGTCCCTATAAAATTTGCAACACATGTTCTTAGGAAGAAAGGAAGGAAGGAAGGAAGGAAGGAAGGAAGGCAGGCAGGGAGGGAGGGAGGGAGGAAGGTAGGAAGGGGTTTCTATCATATGAATTTTTAATATTAATTACATTTTTAAAGCTATTGTTATATAAAATCAAGTTTAATTTTTTTTTTTTTTTTTTTTTTTTTTTTTTTTTTTTTTTTTTTGCTCCACACCAATTTTTTTCCCTCGGGAACTAAAGGCTGTATAAGAAATTCATATTGTTCTTTTTTTCATGTTCTTCTTTTCATGTCCTTTTTTGTTCAATTTGGGTTGTTAGGACATAATGGCCTAAGTGATTGTAAAATATTTTATGAGTTAACAATTCAGAGCTTGCTTTGATTTTCCAGTGTCTTTGCATGTACAGGGCATAAAAATGTCTGAGAAAAGTACATATCAATATTTGGAAAATTTATAGTTAATAAATTTCTAGAATATGGTCATCGCCTTATAGAAATCAATTGTTTTAAACTGGATGTTATGAGTTTTTCATTTTACGGCAAACCCGCATACCATCGTTAAATTAATTGGGTTTTAATTGGAGCTTAATTGGAGGTATGAGTTCTCTTGTCCTCAGGTCAATGGTTGTAGGAAATTGATTTTTTGTGGTTGTTGTTGGCTACTCAGTCGTATTAATAATACTTGGTTTGTTTGTTGTAGAATTATTTGGTTTAATTCCATTAATTTATCTTCTCTTTTAATTAGGTATTTAACTTCGATTAATTCGCCGCCTCCTAATCGCTGCCTGATACTGCGGTTACAATTTTTAGTGCAGTAAGAAGGCATTTCGTGAAAATTCAAGATATACAGTTCTGATGTAAAAAGTATAGTGCGTTTTAATAAAAACTTGTAGATCCATTCCCAAAAAAAGTTATAATTTCTTAAGTATGTAAAGTGTAACTTAGTTTGAGTGGAATTTTTGAAAATCTTGGTTTCATATCCTTCAAAAGTGCCAACTCTTTATATTTAAGATATATGCTGTTCACACACAAAACATCCAGACAAGTATTTTAAAGAAACCTTTCTCTTTGGCTTTAGGGATTTTCAAAACATGTATTTCCGGTTAAATATCGCCTTCGGGTTATTTGAAGGACTGTAATTCTTCCTCTAGTTATTATAAATACGTGTTGAAGAAAGTTATTAGGGCATAGTTAAACTTCTGTGAGAGAGAAGTGTAGCTTTACTCAAAGCATTGCTCGTTAATACCTCCCCTTCCCCAAATATCGAAAAGGGTAAACATCTCAGTAAATAAACAACCAGAACTACACATTCAGACTGTAAGGAAGTTTTCTAACGTTGTTAAAATTACGTGAAGTTGAGCTCCGAACCCACCCCCTCCCGGAACATTTTTATTGTGTGTCAACAACAGGCAGGCTCGAGAGGCCGTTGGTTGCCATAGAGATGTGGGCGGGAGGTATAGCACTTGTTTTGAGGATGTGTTTGACATCCACTCTCACAGTAGGCGGTCATTTCCACTCCACCCTCAAGAGGGCAGCACACTTACACTTTAGAGGGAAAAATTATTGTAATCCTCACCAGGCGTCCGCCCGCCGCGTACCTTATGGCGTCTGCGGCAGGCTTTGGTCGTCCTCAAGTATGTCCTTCAGACTCTCGGCCTTCAAAAATACACAAGGTGGAGTACATGCCATTGTTGATGCTCTCCAAATGTCTAGGAAAGTACTGTACTATGTTTAACTGTTTCCGTGGTAATCAAGTTGAGAATTACTACACACTTTTGGACCTGGTTACTATATAAACAGTACATGTTGTTATATTGCTAATGTACAGGAAAGTACTGTACTATATTAACTGTTTCCATGGTAACCAAGTTGAGAATTGCTACACACTTTTGGACCTGGTTACTATAGAAACAGTGCATGTTGTTATATTGCTAATGTACAGGAAAGTACTGTACTATATTAACTGTTTCCATGGTAACCAACTTGAAAATTACTACACACTTTTGGACCTGGTTACTATAGAAACAGTACATGTTGTTATATTGCTAATGTACAGGAAAGTACTGTACTATATTAACTGTTTCCATGGTAGCCAAGTTGAGAACTACTACACACTTTTGGACCTGGTTACTATAGAAACAGTACATGTTGTTATATTGCTAATGTACAGGAAAGTACTGTACTATATTAACTGTTTCCATGGTAACCAACTTGAAAATTGCTACACACTTTTGGATCTGGTTACTATAGAAACAGTACATGTTGTAATATTGCTAATGTACAGGAAAGTACTGTACTGTATTAGCTGCTTCCATGGTCACCAAGTTGAGAATTACTACGCACCTTTAGATCTGGTTACTATGGAAATAGTACATGTTGTTTTTATATTGCAATTGTTTTATTAAGCACATTAAATGACATATGACAGCAAGAAAATTTACAAGAACGTAGCACAATGTAAGCTTTGTGTTATCTGTAAGGACATTTTAGGTGCTTTAAAAGTCAAGAAAGCACTTTAATAAGGTGTGTCAGCTCCTCTGTCTCGAATAACTGCATGCATACGATTTGACATGGTTTCGATCAGGCAATGGCATCTTGAGGAATATGCTCCTATTCTTCAAGAAGTGCTTGCCTTGATTCTGTATATTTTCTGGTCACTGAAATGTCATAACTCGCCGTTGTAGCATGTCCCACACATGTTCTAAATGGTTCAAGTTGGCACTCCACGGTTGCCTGGTAAAACATGGATTCCCACTTCATGGTGGTAATTTCTTACCATATCAGCAATTATCGCCTATAAATGGGCCAAATGGTACACCATGGGTACCCAAACATTCCTCGTGTACCTATTGTCTGTGAGATTTTCAGTTTTCCACCAAAACTCAGTACGAGCATCCATAGAAACTCCTGCCCAAAGCAACTCCAAATGTTAACTTTTCGGAAATGCAGCATTGTGCAAATAGTTCTTCCCTCCGTCTCCAGATTCTCTCACCTCTATCAGGTGAGTACAGATTGAAACAGAACTCATCTGTGAATAGAACACGGCTCCACTGTTCATTACTTCAACATTTATGATCATTTGCAAAATGCAATCTTTCAACTCGGTGCCTACTGAGCAACATCAGACCGGTTGCAGGATTACAGGATATCCGTTCACTTGCTCTCAGCCCTCCTCTAACGATTTGGCTGAAAGCGGGCGTCCATACATGTTGACAAATTGTTCAGCTACGGTTGTAGCCGGCAGTTTGCGTTTACGAAGAACTGTCAACTGTCTTCTTTTTTATTGTCAGCTCTCAGACGACCCGTACCTGCTCATCTAGAGTATTCTTGTGTCTCTTTAAACCATTATATAGCAACATGGTCTGTGCTTCTAACCACATTCATCACATATGCAATGTAATGTGCACTACGTCCACCATCGTTTAGGACTATGGCTCGAGCTAAACCTTCAGGTTGCATGCTCTTAAGATCAAGAATGACAACCCCACATTACTCACAACATGAAAAAATAATAAAATAATGATAATCAAGGATACAATTACCAACACAACTTTGCTATAACAGACATTCTACACATAGCTGCAATAATTACATATATTCGACTAGAATGGTTTGTTTATAAAAAGACAATCAGCATAGCTTATACATTTCCATGACAAAAAGGCCTACCAAATATTTAATAACAAGCTAAAGTATTGCAACACACATTGGTGTTCTGAGAAGTATCCGATCTAATAAAGATACATTTTTTCAGATTTTATCTTTCTACATAGTCTCCCTGTAACTCTACACACTTCTCCCATATGCTCTCACCTCTGTAACCCGTCCAAATAGTACCCGGCGTTTTTCAACATAGTCTCCTTGTAACTTTACACACTTCTCCCAGCGATGCTCTCATCTCTGTAACCCGTCCAAACAATACTCGACGTTTTTCAACATAGTCTCCTTGTAACTCTACACACTTCTCCCAGCGGTGCTCCCATCTCTGTAACCTGTCCAAACAATACTCGACGTTTTTCAACATAGTCTCCTTGTAACTCTACACACTTCTCCCAGCGATGTTCTCATCTCTGTAACCCGTCCAAACAATACTCGACGTTTCTCAACATAGTCTCCTTGTAACTCTACACACTTCTCCCAGCGATGCTCTCATCTCTGTAACCCGTCCAAACAATACTCGACGTTTTTCAGCATAGTCTCCTTGTAACTCTACACACTTCTCCCAGCGATGCTCCCATCTCTGTAACCCGTCCAAATAGTACTCGGTGATTTTCAACATAGTCTCCTTATAACTCTACACACTTCTCCCAGCGATGCTCCCATCTCTGTAACCCGTCCAAATAGTATTCGGCGTATTTCAAAAGTCTCCTTGTAACACTGCACACTTCCCCCAGCGATGTTCCCATCTCTGTAGTCCGTCCATATAGTACTCGACGTTTTTCTCTGCAAAGTATTTGTTCACGAATTTGATTGCCTTTTCATTTGACGAAAACCTTTGTCCTCAGAGTGCAATTTACTTATGAGGGAACACAAAGAAGATGCTTGGGGCTAGATCTTATGAATAAGGTGGATGGTCAAGCAGTCCAAACCAGAATTCCCGGATCATCGCCATTGCAACCGCTGAGGTGTAAGACGGTGCGTTGTCTTGGGGAAACAGGAATTTCTTTTTCTGCAAATTTGGTCGCTTATCCGTAAGTTCTACCTTCAACTTCTCAAATAATAATGCGTAGTATGCTCCTGTAATGGCTTTTCCGTTTTTAAAGATAATCGATTAAAACGTCTCCATGACTATCCCCATCAATTTCCTATCCGAAAAGTGTGTTTTTTTTATCCGGTTTCCCCTCCCAATATTTTGACTGCACTTTTGTTTCAAGTGTATAATTGTGTATCAAAGTTTCATCTACAGTAGTTATTCGGCGCTAAACTCTTATTTATTTCGCCTAAACTGTACCTACAGAGCGCTGGAAATGTTCATTCGGACACATTTTTTTTTTGGTCTAACGTGAGCAAACGCGGAACCTAACGCGCGGATATCCTTCTCATGTCTAAATGTTGATTTAATATGTGACAAATACGTTATTCCGCATTTCCATAAGCTCTGCTATCTCTCGGACTTTAATTGTGTGGTCGTCTAGCACCATTTGATGATTTTGGCGATGTTTACGTTGGTATTTGCAGTTGTTGGACGTCCGAACGTTCGTCTCCCAAGCTCTTACGGCCACGTTTAAATTCAGCTGCCGAAATTTCACTGTGGTAAATGATGGTGCAGAGTCCCCATACACAGAATTCAATTCATCTTTGATTTGCGTAGGCGTATTGCCTTTCAAAACTAAATATTTAATGACAGGTTGATGCTCGATTTTTTCATTTTCATGAAAACAGTCATATTAACTCACCCAAACGACTGTTACGTAACAACTGAGCGTCCGAAATGGCTGAAAATTTGGTGAGTAACTGTTAACAGATGAACAACGAAATTTACTAGCTTTTGTTTAAGCGTGGTGACATCTTCATGCTGAGTTCAGGAACTTTTCAGACTACCCTCATACCAACAAATTTAAAAGTGGCCGGTTGCTTTCGTCCCTGAGTTTATAACGGATAAAGAAGGTGGGGAGAAGTGAAAACTCTGAAATTGTGAAATCTGGGTAAAGAGGATTAGTGAATTTATTAATTAAGATTGAGCAATAAAGGCGAAGCGGATGAGACAAATTGAGAACGAGGGAAAATGAATAAAGTGGGAACATAAAATAGAAATTAAAGGACTGTAATTGGTTAGTAAACGGGTGAGAAGGAATTTGGAAATGGGCCGCGTAACGAGGCATAGAGATCTTAAGCTAAATATGTAAATACAGATGTAACCAAATGTACTCTATAAAACTCATTCATTCAATAGACTTAGCTATGCAGCAATTTTTATAAACGATCGAAGATATAGGAAGTCCTAAGAAAGAGATCAGGTTTTCATCTTTGGGCTGTGCTGTTGGCAGACATCTGGAACTTACTAGTGGTGAAATATCAATATCGTGCAACACAATGCCGTATTATTTGGTGATGTGTATTTCGTGTACACGAAGGTTGTAAGTCGCCATTCAACTGTTCCCGTCTCCATGGTAACCACAAGTAGGGGTGTGAAATAGGGCTCATTACACTCGTCTCTCACTTCAACCAGCTACTTCATAATAAAAACGCAATTATCTGCATGCAGGTTGTTAACATAAACTTTATTTCATACGTTCATTACAGAATCGAGTGTAACTTCTCTTTACATTACACAGAGAGTATTTGTGATAAGTAGGAGTTATAGTTTTGGTAAATAGCAGATTTACAGTTAATTCTATACAAACATGTAAAGTTAAACTACAGCCGTTGACTTTATGACCAGGTTCTTTGACCTAGGAATGCTTTCTGTCGCTGATGGGGGCAAGTTGAGTGGAAAGGGGAGGTGAGAGGATCATAAGTGTAGCGGGACCGAGGAGCTAAAGACTCTAATAACCAGAGATTAAAACATTCCATTGACGGCACGTTTAACCAAATCACTGCAGATCCGGAACACGAATGCTTCCCCCGATCCGGAGAATGAGGTTTCACGAGGTGCGTTCAAGCTATAGCACTCCCTATTTTTCTCAGGACTGGGACCTGATAGGAACTTCTGTTTTTTTTAAATACTCGTGGACTCTTTGTGAATGTATGACAGAGATGGCAGCACTGTAAAGTGCATAGAACTCTAGTGCCAACGACGAGAGTAAGGTCTGTATTTGATACTTAAAATAGTGACGTTTTCAATGCAGGAACAGCGTTTAATCATTCGTTTTCTCCATTTTCGTGGCGTCACACCTATTGAAATTCATCGCTAGTTGAGTGAGGCATGTGGTGATGGTACCATGCATGTGTCTAATGTGCGTTCCTGGGTGCGACAGTTCAATGAAGGCAGAAAATAGTGTGACAACAAAGCAAGACAGACACGACTTCGCACCAGCCGGTGTGAAGACATGATCCAGCGAGTGGAGAGCGTTCTTTTGGAGGATCGCCGATTGAGCTTTGGAGACATCGCTTCCAATATCCCTGTACTCAACTGATATCATTTCATTCATCGCCCGATATGCCTGAACATTGGTGGTTTCCCATATCCTGAAAGATGAATGTCAAGTAGCTTAAAGCTCTATGTACCCTGTACTCATTACAACATCATTTCATTCATCGTCTGAGATAATGTAACGTTGGAGGTTTTCCCTTATCCTGAAAGATGACTGTCTGGTAGCTTAAAGCTCTATGTACTATGTACTCATTTGAAATTTCATTCATCGTCCGATATGACTTAACGTAGGAGACTTTCCCTTATCTTGAAAGATGAATGTCTGGTAATCCTGAGCTCTCTGCCCGCCTTGGTAGCGTGAGGGTAGCGTGTCTGCTTCACGTTTAAGAAGTCCCGAGTTTGAATCTCGGTCAGGGTGAGTTACCTGGATAAGGTTTTTTCCGGAGTTATCCCTTATTCTTCGAGACGAATGTCGGATAACTCAAAGCTCGATGGATCTTGGACTCATTTGTGCATCATTTCATCCAATTCATTCACTGTCCGATATGACTTAACGTTGGAATACGTAAATTACAAAAAAAAAAAAAAAAAAAAAAAAAAAAAAAAAAAAAAAAAGGATCTGATCTCTCTGTACCCTGCATTCATTTGAACATCATGTCATTGATGGTCCGATATGACTGAACTTTGGAGGTTTTCTCTTATCCTGGAAGATGAATTTCTGGTAACTCTAAGCTCTATGTACCCTCTACTCAGTTGAGCATCACTTCATTCATCGTCCGATAGGACTCAACGTCGGAGGTTTTACCTTATCCTGAAAGATGAATGTCTGTTAACTCTAAGCTCTATGTACCCTGTACTCAATTGAACATCATTTCATTCATAGACCGATATGACTTAGCGTTGGAGGTTCTTCCTTATCCTGAAAGGTGAATGTCTGGTAAATTTGAGCTCTATGTACCCTGTACTCATCTGAACATCATTTCATTCGTCGTCCGATATGACTTAACGTTGGAGGCTTTCTCTTATCCTGAAAGATGAATGTCTGGTAACTCTAAGCTCTATGTACCCTGTACTCAGTTGAACATCATTTAATTAATCGTCCGATATGACTTAACGTTGGAGGTTTTCCCTTATCCTGAAAGATGAATGTCTGGTAATTGTAAGCTCTATGTACCCTGGACTCATTTGAACACAATTTCATTCATCGTCCGATATGACAACGTTGGAGGTTCTTCCTTATTCTGAAAGATGAATGTCTGGTAATCCTGAGCTCTCTTCCCTCCTTGGTAGCGTGGGGTAGCGTGTCTGCCTCACGTTCAAGATGTCTCGAGTTCGAATCTCGGCTAGGGTGCGTTACCTAGATAAGGTTTCTCTGGGGTTTTCCCTTATTCTTCGAGACGAATGTCGGACAACTCAAAGCTCGATGGACCTAGGACTCATTTGAACATCATTTCATCCAATTAATTCACCGTCCGATATGACTTAGCGTTGGAATACGTAAATTATAAAAAAGTCCTGAGCTCTATGTACCCTGTACTCAACTGAACATCATTTCATTCATCGTCCGATATGAGCTAACGTTGGAGGTTTTCCCTTATCCTGAAAGATGTGAGTCTGGTAATTCTAAGCTCTAGGTACCCTGTGCTCATTTGAACATAATTTCTTTCATCGTCCGATATAAGCTACCATTGGAGCACGTAAATTAATAAAAAGGTCAATGTCATATAAGGAACAGCTCCTACTCTCAGCTGTGTCTGCCACATTTTACACATTTTGATTCTAACGTAATATAATATGTATAAAACTATTTTCAGAAACGTTTATCTCGACTAATTTGAAGTAGATCGAAGAACAAGAACTTCAACAATGTTGAGCAATTATTAGATAGCAAAAATTTCGTTGTTGAACCTGCTGGAATCACAACGTTTGTCCGTTGTAGGAGTTTCTTGATAACAAAACCGAGTTTAAGGTTATGAACATATCCGGGAATCGGAGAACACATATTTACAGGTACTTTGTATATTTGATATATCACAGAACAAAAATTAATAGAGAGGATTTGGGGAGAGAGGCTGAACGCATTCGGTGAAATTAAATCAACGTTAAGCAGATGGTAGGTGGGTTATGTCTCCCCTCTCCCGACACCCAACAGCCGTCATGCAGAATTTATCGTTCTGGCCGGAATTCTGGGGCGATATTTCATTGCGTGGTGCATTTCGGGAAATCAGGGATATTACATTAACACATTGCTTTGTGTTTTATAATTTGATTGTCGCGATGCTCTGGTCACATCACTCGGCCTAGGATTTGCATTCATTATCGTCCCCACTTCATAAGAATTACCTTCAAATCTCTTGTATCTGCCCTAAATCTTCAGGTTTGATATATAGCACTTTCCTTCTTCTGCATTAGGGATATAACCTCTGTTATCTCTGTGGTTGCAGTTACAGAATTTGTCAACCTCATTTCCATTGGCGCTGCGATATGTTAGCAACATAACGTGCTCTGGTTCCATAGTAACTAGTTCAAAGCGTGTGCATGAATTCTAAACTTTGTTACTATGGGAACAGTTAATGTAGTGTAGTACTTTCCTGTATATTTGGGATATAACATGTGTTTTTTCTAGAGTAATCAAGTCCAAAAGTGTGTAATAATCTTAACTTGGTTACGTGAAACTTGTGGGTTCGTGAACTTAAAAGTCCAGGTGGAAAACAATAAAAATTGCTCTTTATTTCCGTAGAATCACACTTTGTCAACCTTTACAGTAGCAAAATTACGTCACATACACACGTTAATGCCAGAGGTTCTACTCCCATTGGTCCTGGACTCGTAGGGCCGAGGAACAGGACCTCTTCCTACCCGGGAGCGATGGATACTCCGAGGCTGTTTCCTTAGGACAATATCTGATTTCTTAAAAAGCCCCCCGCTAAGCACAACGTCAAGACGGGATGGAAGTGGATACCCCAATTTCGCGCGTCAACCCCTCAGGGAAGACTACGGAAAACCTCAATGGGGCCGCCTGGTGCTCTAGCACACCTTCTACTAGCTCTGCAGGCTAGTACCCGGAATTTATTAGGCAAACCTATACCCCCTCCGGGCGGCCGTAGCCTGGCCGGAGGTACCCAACTGCCCGTGGGTGTCGGGGACACACTGCACCCTCGAGTCCAACCCAATCCGAACAGCTCCGCGACGGGAGCGGCTCGGCAGATTGGCCCGAGGTTCCTTTAGTAACGTCAGAGGTACCACGAGTGCTAAGGGCTCGCAGCGCCTGCGCCAGGGCAGCTGAAGGGGACGGATCCCCTTCCCTAGGGGAACATACACATACAACTTGCAAGGTCATCGACCGCAAAAGAGTTCACTTTTACAGCTGTTCATGCGCACGCATCCAATTACCGACTGTCCCAGTGTCGGGTGGCAGCTTCCCTTTATAGCTACTCACTATTCCCGAAATTCGAGGAATTTTCTCAATCAGGACGGCGTTAGAGGAAATGCGGGTTCTCCAGAAATCCATCTCCTTCCCCCCAACTTTTCAGTAATCTTTTATCTCCACACTGCACTGTCCGTCTCTTTCAACGCCTTGCCTTGCCGCTTTGTCGCAACAATATATTCGCGACAGTACAGTACAACACTTTCCTGTACCTTAGCAATATAATAACATATACAGTTTCTACAGTAACCAGGTACTACGAGGATGGGACAAAAAGTAATGCCTCCTCTTAAATAGGTAAGTAATGTGAAAACTTTGAATTTGGCGCCATTCCCCAAACCTTGTTCTCCAATCCCCTGCAGTAGTAACTTCCTAAGTCAACAGGTAGCAGCACTGCATGCTCTTGCAAAATGGCTGACATCAACATTCGTATTAGACAGCGTTCTGTGATTGAATTTTTGACTCCGGAAGATGCAAAGCCAACTCTTATTCACGAAAGGCTCAAAAATGTGCATGGTGATGCAACGGTGGATGTCAGCACTGCTAGACGAAGGGTTCGTCGCTGTTACGAAGCTGAAGGGCAAACACCATTGGCAGATGAAAGGCAAAGCGTCAGGCCTGTGACTGTAGTGACACCATGCAACATTCAGCGAGTCGATGACATCATTCGTGCTGATCGCCGGGTAACAACAGTTGAATTATTTCGCATTACCTCCCTCAGTAAAGGCAGTGTGGTGACGATTATTCAACAGCTGAGTTACTCTAAAGTTTGTTCACGTTGAGTACCAAGAATGTTAACCGCCCAAAACAGAGAAACAAGGAAAATAATAGCCTCCGAACACTTGCAGCTCTTCAATTTGGAGGGAGAGGAGTTTCTGGAAGAATTGTTACTGGAGACGAAACGTGGATTCATTTTTTTTTTTGAATCTGAACCAAAGAGGCAGTCAATGGAATGGCATCACACAACGTCACCGAAGAAAATAAATTCAAAACTCTGCGGTCGGCAGAGAAAGTTGTGGCGACAGTGTTTTGGGATGCAGAGGGTGTGTTTACTATTGATTTTTGGAGCAGGGATGCACACTAAATTCTGTCCAATACGTCAGAACTCTCAAAAAGCTGAAAGCACGTCTTCGCCGAGTTCGCCCAACAAAACTATGGCGGATGTTCTTTTGCATGACAATGCAAGACCACACACCAGCCTTTACACCACTGCAGAAATTGAGAGATTTGGATGGCAAGTCTTAACTCACCCCCCATACAGCGCTGACCTTGCACCATCAGACTTCCATCTGTTCGGGCCACTAAAGGAAGATCATCGTGGGGCTCATTTTGAGAATGAGGAAGCCGTGAAAACGTGCGTGCGTCAATGGCTTAGGAAACAGGTCCGTGTTTTTTACCACACTGGAAAACATGCCCTAGTTAAAAGGTGGGCCAAAACTGTGGAAAAGGACGGAGATTATACTGAATAGTGACAAATTAATCGTAAATGTTGTAGTTTTCAAGCCATGTAGATTAGATTCAAATTTCTTGGCAATTAAAAGAGAAAAATACAGAAGGCATTAATTTTTGTCCCACTCTCGTAAATTGTATAGTAACTCTCAGCTTGTGTGCCATGGAAATAGTTATATAGTACAGTACTTTCCTGAATATTTAGGGTATAGCATGTGTATTTTCTATAGTAATCAGGTCCAAAGTTGTGTAATAATCTTAATTTTGTTTTCCATGGAACACGATTCATATAGTACTGTATTTTCCTGTACATTAGCAATATAAAAACTTGAACTGTTTCTATAGTAACCAGGTCTTAAGGTGTGTAGTAATTCTCAACTTTGTTACCATGGAAACAGTTAATATAGTACAGTACTTTCCTGTACATTAGCAATATAACAACATGTACTGTTTCTATAGTAACCAGGTCCAAAATTGTGTAATAATTCTCAACTTTGTTACCATGGAAACAGTTAATATAGTACAGTACTTTCCTGTACATTAGCAATATAACATGTACTGTTTCTATAGTAACCAGGTCCAAAATTGTGTAATAATTCTCAACTTTGTTACCATGGAAACAGTTAATATAGTACAGTACTTTCCTGGACGTTAGCAATATAACATGTACTGTTTCTATAGTAACCAGGTCCAAATGTGTGTAGTAATTCTCAACTTGGTTACCATGGAAACAGTTAATATAGTACAGTACCTTCCTGTACATTAGCAATATAACAATATGTACTGTTTCTATAGTAACCAGGTCCAAAGGTATGTAGTAATTCTCAATTTGGTTACCATGGAAACAGTTAATATAGTACAGTACTTTGCTGTACATTAGCAATATAACAATATGTACTGTTTCTATAGTAACCAGGTCCAAAGGTGTGTAGTAATTCTCAACTTTGTTACCATGGAAACAGTTAATATAGTACAGTACTTTGCTGTACATTAGCAATATAAGAATATGTACTGTTTCTATAGTAACCAGGTCCAAAAGTATGTAGTAATTCTCAATTTGGTTACCATGGAAACAGTTAATATAGAGCAGTTCTTTATTGTAGATTAGGTACATAGCAGCAAGATGAACTGTGTTGGAACTAAGCAGGTGAAAAAAATGTTGTAATTATGAACCTGGTTACCACGGAAGCAGTGAACAAAACAATCAGGGCTAATATGGCATGTAAACGAGTGGGATGAGCATTCAGTCGTTAGATGATGGTGTGAATCAGACCAAGCTAACCACAGAAGTATCTGATACCAAAGTATCGCACGGCGCACGCGCACTTGTTAGGTTTCCATGGACACATCAAAGCAATTTGTGCTAATTTACTCATTGGGCTTACAATTGTCGTAATCCGATTGTTTTTAATCCGGAGACACATCGCGTTGCTTGTGCGTTCTATTGTTTTGTTGCAGTACGGTGTAGCGATGGACCCTTTGGTTGGAGAGCAGCTGTACCATAAACACGACGGTTCATATACGGGTGTTTGATATGACAATACCTTTCAGAAATACACAAGTGTTGTCTACAGTGAGAATTAGTGAAACAAAAATAGCAGGAGTTCTAATCTCTCTGCTGATTACGCATTACAACTAGTTAGTATTGAGTTATTGAAATATATCCAGAAATAACGAGTGTTAACGTTTGACGAATTCTGTTACCAATAAATAAGTCTTCATTTGTATAGTACTTATTTTTGTATTTTGGCTAACGATTATACACTAAAATTTCAATTGAAATATTATCTTTGGGCTCACATGAATAAAGCAAACAGAAGGGATAATTTATAAAAATATATATGTAGGCGTGTTTCTGCATGTGTGTGAGCACATAACTGATGAAGGAAAAGAGAAGAGCAGTTTAAATATCAAACTTGGAGCGTATATAGAAGTACTCAAGAAGCTTAAAATATTATGCAACGAAAACTAGCATTTATATTGTGACTTTGTGGATTCGTGAAATTAAAAGTCCAATTGCGCCACTCAAAAATGTTCTTTGTTTCCACCGACATACAATTAAACACTTGCCAACTACACAGAATTACGTAATGCACATAATTACGATTCACCAGTTCGTCCGTTACCATTCTACTTTGCTCTCGCAATTACGTACAATACTCCGATGCACGTACACAGTCTTCTCGTCGTACACTAGCACTGCACTCTTACACTGCTCGCCAAGAACTCTGACTGACTGACTCCTCTTGCCCGTTGTGTTGCTTATATAGGTTCAGCCGGCCGATCTGGAAGGTTCTAGATTGGATGAAATATCCCGTAAGTTCGAGAACACAGGTGGAACAGAAAGAGACGGCGCAGTGATGTTTTTTTTCCCAGCCACCCCTTGTTAGCGCTATAAGACAAACGAGGGGGGCGTGGCTAACGCCGACCGTCTCCTGCTTGCCCACTCTATAGGGTGTTCCGACGTTCGGGTGACACTGCTCCCTCTTCAAAGCTGGTCGTCCCGAACAGCACCATCGTAGCGTGCCAGGCGATCCAGGTGTACCACCAACATCTTCCCTCGGGGAACCTTCTGGATGCGGTAGACCACGTCCTTAATCCTCTTCACCACCCAGTACGGTCCTTGCCATGACTGCTGGAGCTTCGGGCAGCGTCCCTTAGTCCGGGTAGGGCGGTACAACCAGACCAGGTCAACCTATGGAAACCTTGGCTGTTGACTTGCCTGTTATACCTGGTCTTCATGCGGTCGCTCGCCTTCTGGATGTTCTGGCGAGCCATCTCGTTCATGTCGTGGAGATGGTCCACCAAGTTCTCCACATACTCGGTCGCTGGCTGTCTCGCTTCCGGAGGGCTTCTAAAAGCCAGGTCACAAGGGAGGCGTAACTCTCGGCCGAACATTAAGCTGGCTGGCGTCATCCCAGTTGTGTCGTGTGTAGACGAGCGGTAGGCCAGCACGAACAGTGGCACCTTGACGTCCCAGTCTCGCTGATGGCTGGCCACGACCTTCCTCAGGTGTTCCTCTAAGGTCTTGATGTACCTTTCGACCATGCCACCCGATTGGGGATGTAGAGGCGTAGTGCGAGTCTTGTTCACCCCACGCCTTTGTAGTGCCTCCTTCATTAGGTTGGACTCAAAGTTGGTACCCTGGTCACTGTGTAGCTCTAACGGCACCCCAAATCGAAAGAACACTTGCTCCACGAGGCAGTCTGTGATTGTCTTTGCCTCTTGGTTTGGGATGGCATAATATGAAGAAGATTGTCTCTTATTCCTAAATTTTTCACTTAATGATCTTCATTATGTCGTCATACAATATATTTGCATTATACATTCAAAGAATGTATCTTCGAGGAAGACCGTGCAACGTAATGGCTCAGTGTTTATGAACTTGTTGTAAGTATCCCCCCAGGAACTTACTGCGATAGGTAAGGGAATTGGTGATCCCACGGTCCCGAACCAAATCTCTCGATTAGTTGCTTCTGAGTGCTGAGAGAACTAATGTCAAACAACCAAACAAGGTCCACATTCCATGTATGGCCCTTGTATGAATAAAGTAAATTAAATTAAAGTTAAGTTATAGTCAATGCAAAGCCAAAGCAAAGTTAGAACGGAGCCAGAATGGAGCCAGAGCCAAGCCAGAGCGGGACCGTCGTGGTGACCGGAGCATAGCAAGATCAAAGCCAGAGTGAAGCTAGAGGTATGCCAGAGCTAGGTTATAAAATGAACGTAGGGTGACGCCAGAGCGAAGCAAGAGCGGGATCGAAGGTGGGCCGGATCCTATTCCGAGACAAGCCAAAGCCAAGTTAGAGTGTACTTAGAGTGAAGTTCGAGTGAAGTTAGTGTGAGGCCAGAGCGGGGCCGGAACCTAGCCAGAGCCAAGCCAGGGCTAAGTTTGTTTGAATTTAGAGTGAAGTTAGAGTGAGATAGGATCAAAGCTGGAGAGAAGTCAGAGTGGAGACAGAGCGGATCCAGAGCAAAGCCAAATTAAAGCCAAAGCTGAGCTAGAGCAAGGTCAAATCAAAGCCAGAGCAAAGTCAGAGCAAAGCCAAAGCAAAGCCAAGGCAAAGCTAAAGCGCAGCCAGAGCAAAGTCAGAATTAATCCAGAGCAAAATTAAAGCAAAGCCAAAGCGGAGCAATAGCTAAGCCAAGGCTAAGTTAAAGTAAAGTTAAGGTTATATAGAAAGTAATGTTACAGAAGGTAAAGTTATAGAAAGTAAAGTAAAGTAAAAATAAAGCAGTAGAAAATTAAAGTACAGTTTTTGAAAGGGCACTGATGACAATGGAGTTGAGCGCCCTTATTTATAAGTCATCATCTTCGTCGTCGTCGTCGTCATCATCATCATCATCATCCATCATCATCTTGTTATAACTATTATGTGTTTCAATAAAATTCATAAAAAGAGGCAAGTATTTTGGGCCTATGAAAGGAGATGAGACTAAATGGGAGGAATTAAGAATTAGGCGTAAAAATCATAGGTTGGTAGCATTATTCAAAGCTAATGCTGGTGTAAAGGCATGGGTGGACGTTAGTGTAAGGTTAGATAATCCGGATTATTATGGACGAAACGATTATAGGTATAAAATTAAGGGTAGAAGATACAGAATCGACGTAGGAAAATTTTCTTTTGTTAATAGAACCATTGAAGAATGGAATGAATTGCCTGTAGCAGTCTTTCAGGGCTGTCCCCTGTCGCTGAAGAAATTTAGAAAAAATCTAGATAGTTTATAGTTTAACTTTTGAATTATAATGGTATATATGTAAATAGAGAAGTAATTAGATATGCTTTAAGTGACTAAAGTAAAATAATATCATGTTTGTATTGTTTACTGTGTTATTGTTGTAAATCTAGTAATTGTAATTTGATCTGTATTCTTCACTCTGCCACCGGGTAGTACCCAATTGCAGTGAATAAATACATACATACATACATACATACATACATACATACATACATACATACATACATACATACATACATACATACATACATACATACATACATACATACATACATACATACATACATACATACATACATACATACATACATACATACATACATACATACATACATACATACATACATACATACATACATACATACATACATACATACATACATACATACATACATACATACATACATACATACATACATACATACATACACACACACACACACACACACACACATACATACATACATACATACATACATACATACATACATACATACATACATACATACATACATACATACATACATACATACATACATACATACATACATACATACATACATACAAATGGGAAGGTGGTTGTCCTTGAGCACTACTAGGTGAGCAGCCAATCGGCGTCTTGCGCTGTTGTATTGCATTCTTCCTAAGTGATGTGTGACGAGCGTCAACCTAATTAATCTCTAATAAATACTATTCGTGTTAAGACAAATATTCAGATTTTGGAAAAACTGATTCACCAGGAAGGAGAGAGTAATGTACTTACCATAACTGTAAAACCTCCAAATTTTTAGCTCAAATAGTTTTCCTAACACAAATAAATAAATTAGATACCGTTATATTATAACAATGCATTGCGACGTAAGCACTGTAATGAATATCATTATTCGTTGGTATGTATGCGTCAACGTATATTTGAAATTACTCAGAGCTGAAACGTAAACATTTGACACGACGTGACAAAAGAAATATGTACTTCGAATAAGCCAAGGTGTTTGTTAAATTCGATGAGAGGAAACAATACACCTCTTGCTGGTCTGACAGAACGTGTCTGGTCACATTGTATCTTTGTTTATGAATGGTTTGTAATCTCTATTTACTCTAGACAGTTCAAAGCAGTATTATTCAGTTACTCTTTCATGAAAAAGTGTATGAGCTGGAACAATGAGACACGATCCACCTTCACCCCATTACAAATGCTAGAACAATCCAATAGAGTTAATGTGCGCTCAAATTATGTTGCAAACAGAAATAATATTGGAAATTAATTGTTCTTTCATACTAGCCGTGTGTAGGACGCACTATGAAAGTGCAGAGCCAGACTGAAAAATTCAATGTCCTAGCAGAAATTTGAACCACGGATCTTCCGGTTTCCGTCCAGCCGCTCTAACCATTTGAGCTACTATGGCCAACGTGCCAACAGGACATTAAATTCTCCAACTGACTCGTGTTTCTCCCGGTAAACCTCTAGGAGTTCTCATAAACACATGAGACAACTACCTTAATGGCGACTTACTATGCTGTAAGTACTTTAAGGCCCGGGCTTTATAGTTCGGACCACTATTAGCTACTATTAATGGAAATTAATTGTTCTTTCACACCAACCGTGTGTGTAGGACGCCCTATGAAAGGGTAGAGCCATACTGAAAAATTCAATGCTATAGCCGGGATTTGGAGAACTCCTGGTGGTTCACCGGGAGAAACACGAGTCAGTTGGAGAATTTAATGTCCTGTTGGCACGTTGGTCATAGTAGCTCAAATGGTTAGAGCAGCTGGACGGAGACCAGAAGATCCGTGGTTCAAATCCCGGCTATGGCATTGAATTTTTCAGTCTGGCTCTACTCTTTCAGAAATAATATTTGTGAACTGATTGACGATGAACGGCCTATTGACGAAGAAATTGATGAAAAAACACAAGACTGGGAAAATTACGTGAGACACCAGATAAATTACAAGAAGACGACTTTTGGAAAGGAAAAGCACATAATGAGATTTTGGAACCTATCACCATACATTTGCAGTACTCAGACGTTGAAGACAATGACAATGACAAATTTTCTCTTAACGTAACATTCACAGCTATACGGATGCACCGCTGGTATTTTCGATGCATTAGAAAAATAAGTAATTCATAAACTATAATTAGCTTTAAACTAAATATTTAAAACGTTTACGTAATATACGGCCATCCACGTTATAGTTGTGATTTTAACAACTACATTATTATAAAATTTGGAAATTCAGTCCGCGTTCCCTTACGTCTAGCGCCAAGAAGAGTCGCATCTGTGCTAGAGGGAGATATAAAAAGAGTGGGAATAACGAGGTGGCAACACTTAAAGCTCTAACGCATCTGATTCGCTACAGGCGAGAACTCTTCCCATTTGAAACACACAATTGTAAACCGTAAGAAATAGACAAGATATCGCCGCATAACCTAAGTAATAAATAGCGTTGAAACTTATCAATTACGTAAAGTACAATTTTGTTTTATTAACCACATCCAAGATCTTCCAGGTCAGCAGATGGCGTGTGCGTAGCAAACTAATTAGGTCAGAGAAACGGAACTGCTTAATTTGATAGTCAAGCTGCATAGAAACGTCGATTTCTAATCGTCTCTTCACTTGGCTTGTTTCCACATAATATAATCAACAT
Organism: Mantis religiosa; assembly: GCA_030765055.1. Lineage (NCBI taxonomy): Eukaryota > Metazoa > Arthropoda > Insecta > Mantodea > Mantidae > Mantis > Mantis religiosa. Next base: position 9,826,719 of record CM060955.1, on the reverse strand, counting down.
CTCCAAGGAATTTTATATCAAATCATATATCATTTTTCATATGCCGCTATTTCGCTTTACTCGTTACTCAAATACCTCATCGATTAACATCTTAGATGACGTCCTCCAAAGTTAAGTCATATCGGACAATGAATGAAATGATGTTCAAATGAGTACAGGCTACATAGAGCTTAGAGCTCGCCTTGGTAGCGTAGATGGTAGCGTCCCTGTCTCACGTTCTAGAAGCCTCGAGTTCGAAACTCGGTTACGGTGAGCTACCTGGATAAGGTTTTTTTTCCGGGGGGTCTTCCCTTATCCTTAAAAACGAATGTCGGGTAGCTCTAGGCTCCATGGACCCTGGACACATTTGAGCATCATTTCACCCATCTTATTCACCGTTCGGTATGACTTGACGTTGGAGGACGTTAAATTAAAAGGAGAAAAAATATAGAGCTTAGAGTTACCAGACATTTTCTTTCAGTAGAAGGGAAAACCTCTAACGTAAGTCATAATTGGACGATGAATAAAATGATGTCTAAATGAGTCCAGAGTACATAGAGCTATGAGACATTCATGTTTCAGGTCAAGTGAAAACCTTCAACGTTAAGTCCTATCAGACGATGAACGAATTGATGTTCAAATGAGTACAGGGTACATAGAGCTTAGAGATACCAGGCATTTATGTTTCAGGATAAGGGAAAACCTCCAAAGTTAAGTCATATCGGACGATGAATGAAATGAGGTTCAGATGAGTACAGGTTACAGAGAGCTTAGTTACCAGACATACATCTTTCAGGATAAGTGAAAACCTCAAACATTAAGTCATATCGGACGATCAATGAAATGATCAGTTCAGGGTGAGTTCAGGGTGCATAGAGCTTAGAGATACCTTTCAGTATAAGGGACAACATCCAACGTTGTCATATCGGACGATAAATGAAATGATGTTCAAATGAGTACGTAGTACATAGAGCTTAGATTTATCAGTCATTCATCTTTCAGGATAAGGGAAAACCTCGAACGTTAAGTCATATCGGACGATGAATGAAATGATACTCAAATGAGTCTAAGGTGCAACAAGCTTATAAGTATCAAACGTTCATCTATCAGAATAAGGGAAATCCTTCAACGTTATATCAGTTTTCTTGAACATCAAAGGTGACTTTTTTTTTGTAAAGACCTTGATATCGAATCGAAAAACAAATGAAAGGCATGACGAGGTACTAACTCGCCCTTTGATTGAATGAAAACGTCACTTCGACGGAATATCCGCAAAACAACTTGAAGTTGGGTCTGGTCTGTATGGTGGGTGAATCGTCAGGAACTTTGCTGAGCGCTGGGAAACAAGTCCACTATTTAAAGTAACTAACGATGTTGTTGCTTGGATATGGCGCAACTCACTTGTTTTATGAACTACATGTGGCACCATCCTACAGGAAGTGACGCTACAGAATGAGAACATTTCGTGGGACGCGGCGATGAAAAAGACAACAGCGAAAAATAAAGTGACAACGTGGTGCGTCAAATAAAACGACTTTGTGTGGCTCCGAACAGATGTCGCGTTCTGGCTGACTGAGCTCGCTATTCTTTTGTTTTACTCTCCTATATACTTCACGGAATTTCGGAAAGCTTTATTCATTGGCAGTCTATTTCTTTTCAGCATATCTGCTCTTTAGGGAGACATTTGGCGGGCCCGCCTCTGTAGGTAGGTGGTAGTGTATTTCCGTCACGTTCAAGAGGCACCGCTTTGGAATCGCAGCCAGTGTAAGTTATCTGGATAAAAATTTTCTGGGGCTTTCCTTTAACCTCTAAGATGAATGTACGGTAGCTCTAAGTTGTATTGACTTTGGAGTAATTTGAGTATTATTTCAGCCACTTTATTTGTCGTCCGATATGACAAAGAGGACGTTTATTTTAAAACGAAGTTAAAAAATAATGGATAGGAACTGTCATTCCACACTTTCCATTAAACGCACAATTTATAGAAAAATCTAGTGTAACATGACTGGAATAGAGTGTACTACGGCAGTGTTTCTGAAAGCGTGGTCCGTGGACCCCCGGTGGTTCGCGAGGCGATATCAGGATGTTCGTGAAGGGTCCCTTAAATCTAGTTTTAATGTTCATGACCGTATCATCAACGTTGTACTGCGAAATTTAACAAACAAGGCGCTGGCTTATTTATCATCAATCTTCAATGCTGCGCTACGCATTGGTTATTTTCCACCTATATGGAAACAGGCTGAAATTACCATCTTCCACAAGCCCAACAGGCCTAAAAACCTTCCCTCAAGTTATAGACCAATCAGTATATTACCTACTCTTTCTAAGCTTTTTGAAAAGATAGTTCATAAACGTCTTTCTCATTTTTTGATTCACAATCAAATAATTCCGCCTTTTCAGTTTGGATTTCACCCGAATCATACTACCACTCATTAGTTGCTTAGAATTAAGAAGTCCGTCGTACAAGGTTTCCAAAACAGGCACTGTACTGTAGCAGCAATCCTAGATATCGCCCAGGCATTCGATAAGGTGTGGCACAGTGGGCTACTGCTTAAAGCACATCGCATTGTTATCCCTTATTATCTTCTACAAATCATTGCAAGTTTTCTCACAAATAGAACTTTTGTGGTGCGCATTGCTGGTTTCACATCTACCCGACGGCCCATCTTAGCAGGTGTTCCTCAAGGTTCAGTACTAGCACCAGTCCTCTTTAATCTCTACACTTATGATCTTCCTGCTATAGCTCCAATATGCACAGCCGATGACACTGCTCTCTTTTATTCTCACTCCGATATCTCTCATGCTATTCAAGAACTACAAACTGCCCTGGATCGACTAGTTCCCTGGTCTTCTAGCTGGCGCATTTCCCTCAACACTAACAAGACAGAGGTTAAGATCTTCTCTTTACATCCTTATAGGGATCCGCCTTCACTACAGCTGCTCGGAGAACAACCAGTGTGCCAGTGAAGTATCTTGGGGTGCTGCTGGACACTCGACTAACTTGGAACTCCTACATCTGTCGGTCTGTTACACTTGCGTCTGCACAGCTCTCCAAGCTGTACCCTTTACTCAACAGGCACACCTCAGTTATGAATCCTCCCTTCTTCTTTACAAATCTTCAGTCCGTCCCATTTTTACCTATGCAGCTGCAGTCTGGGGTGGCACCAGCAAGCCTACTCTCCGCCGACTGCAGGTATTATAAAACAGGGTGCTGCGTACAGCTGCAAATGCTCCATGGTTCATCAGAAACCAACAACTTCTTCACGAGTTTGGTCTTCTACCAGTTCACCAGTACATCCGCCGGCTGGCACGACCTTTCCTTTACCATCTCCAGGAGGTCCCTGGAGCTGTTACGTACAATGTCGGCGCTCGCACTTGTCAACCAACTCGCCTCTAGCACAGACTGCTACAAGATCTTCTCCTGAGTGACCTCTCCAGTACAGATGGCCCAGACGAGTGATGGCTATCAAACTTAAAGTCCTCAATTTGTGTTATAGTGATCCTGCCATATTTAGCTAGATGAGTCGTTCACGGCTACTCAATTGTTATCTATACTGTTACTGTCTCAATAACATATATAACATATTTTCTGATCGATGTATTAAAAATAGTTTTAATGTTGAATTAAAACTACGGAAAACGTAGAATTTTATTTTCTGAGACACTTATCTGCCCGTTGCCGAATTTTATTTGTTTTACCTAACACTTTTATACAGCTATGTCGTAAGGATGTCACACAGCTGAGAGATGGAATCAAGGTAACAGTTGTGGAGGGTGTATTACAGCGTTGTAATAGCAGCGACGCAACCGTACTAGCGTGAGCGGTTTACTGCGTTGCAGGAGAAGCGTGTGAAGTCAGTCAAGCCTACGCGCACAGGTCTGAGTCAGCACTGTCACTGGCACCGGCTGCAGGTATGCACGCCCAACAGACCACTCGTTCTTGCTGCATTGAAGCCAGTGATGATAGTGTTTGATTGTCCTAAGGGTTTGTGATTGTGAATCGTGAGAGTTTATTCGCATCGTTCAACATGAATCGTTGGTTACACACTGCATCATTTAAATGTAAGCCTAAAATAACTGGCGATCAAGAGGCAAGTTGTAGTAGCAAGCCTGCTTCTTTAACTAGTTGCTGTTCTGTCGATCTTTGAAAAGTAAAACGGCAAAAATTCAGCGAAGAATATTTAAGTTTCGGATTTGTTCAAACTGGAACTGAAGATGAATAAAAATCTCAATATGTTTTGTGTTTGATTGATAGAGTCAACATGAAAAATTCAATGCCATGGGCGGGATTTGAACCACGGATCTCCTGGTTTCCGTCCAGTCGCTCTTAACCTTTGACTCTGTCTATCAAAAACCTTAGCCTACATACGCCTAGTGTGGAGAAATGATTAATTTCCATCAATTAACTGAAATGTTTTGTGTTATTTTGTACTGTCCAATGACGCAATGAAGTCTGCTAAGCTGCGAAGGTATTTAGAGACGAAACATCCGGATTGCATTGGTAACACACTTGATTATTTTTAAATAAAAAGTGAAGAGATGAAAATGAGTAAATCCAGAATAGAACAAATTTCTCCTGGAACCAGTAGTAAAAGCAACACTAGCTTCCTATGAAGTAGTGCTACTCATTGTTAAGAGTGGCAAGCCTTATAAAATTGCAGCGGAATTAATATTGCGAGCAGGTATAAAAATGTGTAGCATAGTAACTGGTGACGCAGCTGCCAAAGAGCTGAACACAGTCCCACTATCAAATGATTCAGTTAAACGTAGTATTGTTGATATGTTTCAAAATATCCTGGGACAGCTAATTATGAGCTTATAGCAACAACAATGTACACTTTACAACTTGATGGAAGTAATGATTTTACTGACAAGTATCATTTGTTAGCTTTTGTACGCTACAAATTTTTAAGCATGTAAGGCTAAAGTGAAATAAAAATCTGGTTGGGCAAACTTATATACAATTTGGTTCAAAGTGAAAAAAAAAAAAATAATAATTTTGCCGTTCTGATGATGAAGCCTGGGACTCAAGTACTTAAAATAATAAGGTGCCACAAACGGTATATCTCGGATGGGAGAGCCCTACTGGTTTAACGGGGACATATACGAGTCAAATTGAGAATTTAATGTCAGGACGGCACGTTAGCCATGGTAGCTCAATGGGTTATAACGACTGGAGGGAAACCAGAAGATCCGTGGTCCAAATCCCGGCCATCCATATTAATTTTTCAGGTTGACTCTATCAAAAACCTTAGCCTATATATGACTAGTGTGAAGAAATGATTAATTTCAATCACTTAACTAAAATGCATATTTACAATTAATTCTGGGTATCAATTGTTGGATGGCATGTAATATTTCTACCTACTACATAGGTCATAGAGGCAGTGAAAGCTTTTAATAAAGTGTCCCCTATGGTTTTAAGTGTGTAAACCTTTCCCACAGCTCTTTTCTGACTGAGTTTACGAAACAAGTAGAGCAGAATCACCCGTCGTCCTTCATATACATACGTATGTCGGTGGCGAGGTGCTCCATCTTGCACGAAGCGTGTACCGATACATCGTCTCGACAGTTAACCAGCACAAGGTGGATAGCGGAGGGATCGATTGGTGCTTTTAAAGCGATTTGCACGTTTCACCCTTGAACCTACGTTATCATTAGCATCATTGCCATCTGGCGCTGGAGTAGTAAAACACGACGAAGTTCTTCTTTACTGCAGCACTTAAAAATCAGCCTTGGGGGGGGGGGAGGTTATCTAAGGCCGAGCATTGAGATTCCCACGCCTCTGTTTATGTCTTGTTTTGGATACTGCACTTTAACGGCCATTTAAATGCGACGTGTAACAGTCACGCGATCCAGCGATTCCATGGAAATTCGCCTTGAGTTACCCTGAAGCAAAAAGAAATGCTTTTCAGAATAGTGTCCGTGTGTTTGTCTTCTCCCTCCCTCTGCATGTATTTCTCTGAATACATCTCTAAATTTGCCACCGTAACTACCCTTTTTACAGGATACTCTCGTTAATCTTTATTTTATAAAAGCAGTAGTTGCAAACATTTTGGTTAACTACCAAATATTTCATACATTTGCCTAAAAACTTAGGTTATTTGAAAATTTTCGACTACTTAGTTAAGTATGTAACTAAAAAGTATGTTTTTCTAAGCGCACATCGTTTCCTAGGCCGGTTTACAATGGTGTCACGGAAAACGTCCCTTTAACTTCATTCTACTGATTTCTCTCATAATTGAGTCCCAGTTACTAAACGTGCACTGATATCCGGGCAGTTACAGACAGGTATGTAGGAGCTAGACCTATGAAGTACTCTACTGCGCTTTTAAACTAACTGAAATGTTTAATTCCTGTATGTGAAATTAAATAGAAATGGAAATTAACTTTAGATTAGATAAGATTTTCATTGTGCATATTCCATACGTTGTTACTACCTTGACTTACATGACTCCCTGCTCTTGTGCTCTGTAAGGTAGCTCTTAATCTCCATATCACCTTGTTGCTACGTTGAATTGCATGACACCCTGGTCTTGTGCTCTGTCAGGTAGCTCTTAACCTCCATACCTCCTTGTTAGTACCTTGACTTACATGACACCCTGGTCTTCAGCTCTGTCACGTAGCTCTGAACCTCAATACCTCCTTATTACTACCTTGACTTACATGACACCCTGGTCTTCAGCTCTGTCACGTAGCTCTGAACCTCAATACCTCCTTGACTTACATGACACCCTGGTCTTCTCTTCGGTCAGGTAGTTCTTAACCTCTATATCTCCTTGTTGCTACCTTGGCTTACATGACTCCCTGGTCCTTCTGCTCTGTAAGGTAGCTCTTAACCTTCATTCCTTCTTGTTATTACCTTGACTTACATGACACCCTGGTCTTCCTCTCTGCCAGGTAGCTCTTAACCTCCATGTCTCCTTGTTAGTTCCAATCTCCTCCCCCTCCCCACCATCTTCATTTCTTATATGCTTTACATTTCTTTCCCACTTTTCTTTTACTTTTTGCAAGAACTCATCAATGCTTCTTACCTTCTTTTCCTCCTTTCCAGTTTATATTTTTATAGCCACCATCCTCTTCTCTACTTTCTCCCATTTTTCCTTCCACAGCTTTCTTCTCCACATAGCAACCTCCTCACATTCTGTGACATAGTGTTCTATGCTTTCTTTTCCCCCCACACAATTCAAAATTCCCTTTCCCCTATTTCTTATCCGTCTTAGAAATATTGTTTCTCTTCTCATCCATGCTAACCCTTCTCTCTCTTGTATATTGCAGTAATCTTCACATGCTTCTCGTCTCCAATTTCTTTTTATTTGCTTGTTAAATTGTAATGATTTCGTATTTTCTAGACTTTCCCATATTTTCTGTCTTTCTATATTTTCTATTCTGCATTTTACCAATTTACTCACATCGCATGTATTCCTTTCCTATAATCTCTATGTTTCTTTCATTCCTATTTTCTCCATAATTGCTCCTATCTATACCCACTAACAATTTGAGTTCTCTAATCCTTTTTTCTCTCTCATTTATAATTTCGTAATTTCCCCTTCTTCTTTGGCCAAACACCTGTACCAAAATTTTATTATTCTTTCCATTATTATTCCGTTTTTTCTTGTCTTTCCTAATCCACTTCCATAGGTGCTGATCTTGGTAAGCCCTTTAAAAAGCCTTCTGTAGTTTTGGGCCAGTGTTCTGTTTGCCTCTATGACCCCCCCCCCCACAGATCTTCACTGCATACAACTTTTTGGATTCAACTAGTGCTTCATACATTCTTTATAACCACTTGGTTAGCCCATTCATTGTCGCCCTTCCTTTTGATTCCATTTTTCTCCTGTGTGCTTCTGTTGTTATTCAACCTCACTCCTAAGCATTCAAATTCATTGACCACTTCTACCGTTTTGCCACGTATTACCCAATTTTTATCCTTTTTTAGTTTAACTCCCTTCTTGAAGTCTACAGCTTTAGACTTAGTTATGTTTATATTTATTCCCCACTCTTTAGACTTAGTATCGGGTACGTAAACCCTCTGCTTCTATTACTGCCCTCATTCTAAGGGGCATGGATGAGAACAAATGCTAGGGAAATTTTCACGAGAGGATACTTCGCATTTTATGCCAGCACCAATCATAACAAAAGAATGATCTCGAATGTTTACATAACCAATATTAAGGCAAATTTCTAATAACATTGCGTTCATTTAGAAAACAACTAGAAATTTATTATTTGGGTTTTATGTATTAATATTGAAATTATTATTTATCTTCTGCATGAAACAACATGAGGCATAGCTATTAAAGTAATAATATTAAAAAGAAAAACGCACATCAAGTATTCGAACTCATGTTGCCTACTTACGAGACTTATATATGCTGTTTACCGCTCAAATATCATACATTCGGCCAAGCCACAAGACAACTCCCTATATGTCAAATACCTTTGAAATGAAGTCAGAGTAGTAATAAGGCACAAATTGTGAAAGCAGCGTCATCGAATGCTTCGATGTCTTTCGCATCGACGTTTGTTTCTGGTAGCTGCTCATTTTTTGTTTAAGGCTGTGTTATCAGAGTCGGCAAGCGCAGCCGTATAATAGGAAAACGTGTGTAAGTTGGAGAAATTACAAGCAGCGCAATTTGGTACGTGGAACAGAGAGGTAAAGGAACATTACAAAAATGTCTTTACGCTGTGTTCTTGTGATGAGAGAAGTTAAATGTAAATTTTCTGATCATAAGAGATGTTTAGCTTGGACAGATGACCACTGATCTTCAATTGTAGGTTACTGTAATTTGTGATTTTAGTAATTTAGGTGCGTTTTTCTCTACAAGGCATTAAGCTAAATCGATAACATTTTTAGCGGTAATATCTCAGTCCAAGAGAGCTGCTTGTTACAGCTAAAATTGCCTCTCGCATTGGTAATTACAGTTTATTAAAAGTATTGTGACTGCGAGGTGTGACTGTACTCCGGCATCCGTCGATTCAGCACCTCGTTGCTACACCTTTTGCTGAAGAATTCTATTTCATGATAATCTACTTGCGTTTTGATGATGACTATTCTCGATGTAGATATATTTGACCACGGCTAGTCGGTAGAAGCATTAAACTCACTTAAGGTTATAGTCACGGATGAAGAAGTTTTGGGAGATGGTCAGGAGTTTTAAATAATTATGCTGGTAATATTTTAAAATCTTGTTCGAATTTAATGATTTATGAACTCCTTGTGTTAGTTGCATCAAAATACACAGATTTCACACAAACAATAATATTTTACAACATAATCATGAGGATAAACCACTGATACACATCCGTGTGCAATGGTGGATGGTAACGAAAAAAAAAAAGCTAAACTTGTTTAATTCTCCTTGGTTACTTCATGACAACCAAAGAATTTTTAATCTCGTACTCTTACTTTAAACAATTTTGCTATTCAATCTTCGTTTAAATAAGCAACATTGATTGAAAATAACTGTTTCAGAGGTTTACGTACATTCGGAAATCTGGTTTGCAGAAATTTAGAAAAACTTTTGCTGCAGTATAAAGACGTGAAATTGACAAAGTCTTCGAGGCTGAATCGGTGCTGCACGAAAACAAATGAATGAAGACACTGCAAACAAACAACTCCCACTTCTAACACCTTACCGGATTTATACCTCCCAGTCATTGTTTCTAGAATGCCGGAGACCTTCCGAGAATTTTAGTGGCCGCAACAATGGGCAGATCGTTCTGGGGCCCCTCTGTATTTTTCTCTCCTGTTATGCGCCCGGCTCTGGCCTGTAGTAGCAGAACAACAATGTAATACGGTGACAATATACAAATTTAGCAACAGGTTTGCGTTCATAACAAAACTTTTTGGTTAGAAACCACAAGATGTAAGAAGACAAGCTGGGAATTAGGAGAGCCTTCAACCCCTTACAAAGACATCTCCGTCTAACACAACAGTGGTGTCGGCGTTGGCGGATGTCCGTTAATCCGGACAAAAGCCACGCCATACTTTTCACAAAGCGCCACACCCCCGCAGACTGCCCCAACTTCAGCTACGAGGTCGAAAGATAGAGTGGACCAACTCCGTCCAGTACCTAGGTGTCAACTTGGACAGAGATCTAAGTTTTCGCCAGCACATCAGGGACCTATCGGCGAGGGTGCAGGGAGTAATCGCTTCCCTGTATCCAATGCTGGCGTCGAGCTCGATGCCAGTTGGCCTGAAGTTATACCTTTTCCGAGAGCTGGTAATCCCGGTAATGCTATATGCCTGCGAGATCTGGGGCATGGCCACAGATAGCTGGCTAGCATGGCTTCAACGTGCACAGAATAGAGGACTCAGGTCTATATATTCTGTGGGACGTTATTTTCCTACCAGGTTGCTTCACGAATCCTCGAGTCTTCCATACGTGGAGGATGAAATTAGACGCCGGGTCCCAAAATTATACGTCAATTTACCAAATCATAGAAGCGCCCTTGCCAGTTCTTTGGGGGACTATTACCCCACTAGACGCCGTTCTAGACAGCACCGGTTAACCCGCAGGGCTTGCGGGCACCCGAGATAACCAAGGAGCTAACCCGAACAGCAGCTAAAATTGAGCTCCACATTATTTTCCCAAGCAGTTTGGCGTCAAAATTTTTCCCCAAACTAAATCAAAATTATAACACCAGGGTGCAAGTCATTGCATCCTGTGCTTCAACCCCAAGGTACAAAAGTGTAACCTTACAACATTACATAAATCTAAAAACCCACATCTCACCCTACAGCATCCCAAATTCAATACCTTCCCTGCGGAAAACCCCTTAACGGGTAGGCACGCAGCAAAAAGCTTCTGGCTAAATACAGCCAGCCAGCACCACTTGGCATGGCATGGTATGGGAATTGGGAATTACTTCAAATATTAAAACGTATAAAATATATTAATATACTGTGCAGTTTTAGAGAAAGTTGCACTGAAATAGTTGCATAACAGTAATGATTTTTTGATATTTTAAATTTTGTGTATGAAAGTAATTTGTTAGTGTGCATTGTTTTACATGAAATATGTTTGTGTATTCTGTGTATTTTGGGTTGTCTGTAACGACAATGGTTGCAGGCTGACAGGTATCGGGTCACTGTTTAAGGTGTTAGGATTACATACCTGTGATAACTATCGTGATAAATGTACTTATTCCAAGAATTAAAGAGAATCAGACAAAAGCCACTCACTTTTCGTTGATTGTAAGTAGTATCAATTCATGTGGTACAATTTGTAGAAATTCACAGCTTCGATTCCTTAAATGTCTTTATATGGCACAGAATTATATATTTTGTAGCATAATCTTCTAGCAATCTCCAAATAGCTGTCAATAGATTTTCTTTCAAAAGTACACGTATTCTCAATACTACATATCTCAAATGTTTAAAGATTTGTTACTGAAACGCTAGAACTAGCACTTGCTAATCGTCAGTTAAATATTGATTACTTTTACACGTAGTGTGCCCAAATAGCCTAAAGGTTCCACAAAGTATTTTTACCAGAACAACGCGCCCGTGCAATCTGTTGCTAATTTTGGATATAAATTTTGGTTGAACGACCCTGGCTGTTTGGGGATGAAAGCAGGCTAACATTGATATGGCCACATAATAAGCCCAACTTTATTGATGTTTGCTCTGAAAACTGGAAGCTGTGTGCTCGTTTGTCATAGAGCGGTTACACCCTGTCACACACAGACAAGCCTAATGAGGGCGCAGGCCTTCAATATTTATGCAAGGTAGATGCTTTAAAACCCGAGCATTTGAAAGTAATGGAAACACAAGAAAAATGTGCAACTCGTACATAAAAGTACAACAATAACCATGGTTACAGTAATCATAGGTATGTTCTATAAAGCTGGTTACCATGGACACATGCGGAACATGAGGGACTCATTCCCAAAGAAAAACAGTTGGCAAATTTAATATATTGTCTCAACTTGGTTATCATGGAAACATATGGAATATATACCGAGATCCTTTAAGAAGTGAAGATGCCATTGTTTTGAAATTGTGTTGTGTTTGCATGAATAAAGGAGGAACAAAGGAATCAAGATTTTCATTTGAGAAAAACATAAATATAAGAAAACTCAAAGTAACGGGAACAAATCCGGCTTGTTTATATAGTTTGGAATATACAGTGGAAATTGTTAATTATTTTAAAAGTCTTTTCACTTTTCAACATAGTTTCCTTGTAACTCTACGCACTTCTACCAGCGATGCTCCCATCTCTGTACCCCGTCCAAATAGTACTCGGCGTTTTTCAACATAGTCTCCTTGTAACCCTACACACTTCTCCCAGCGATGTTCTCATCTCTGTAAATCGTCCAAATAGTACTTGGCGTTTCTCAACATAGTCTCCTTGTAACTCTACACACTTCTCCCAGCGATACTCCCATCTCTGTAACCCGTCCAAATAGTACTCGGCGTTTTTCAACATAGTCTCCTTGTAACTCTACACACTTCTCCCAGCGATACTCCCATCTCTGTAACCCGTCCAAATAGTACTCGGCGTTTTTCAACATAGTCTCCTTGTAACTCTACACACTTCTCCCAGCGATGCTCCCATCTCTGTAACCCGTCCAAATAGTACTCGGCGTTTTTCAACATATTCTCCTTGTAACTCTACACACTTCTCCCAGCGATACTCCCATCTCTGTAACCCGTCCAAATAGTACTCGGCGTTTTTCAACATAGTCCCCTTGTAGCTGTACACACTTCTCCTAGCTATGCTCCCATCTCTGTAACCCGTCCAAATAGTACTCGGCGTCTTTCATCATAGTCTCCTTGTAACTCTACACACTTCTCCCAGAGATACTCCCATCTCTGTAACCCGTCCAAATAGTACTCGGCGTTTTTCAACATAGTCCCCTTGTAGCTGTACACACTTCTCCTAGCTATGCTCCCATTTCTGTAACCCGTCCAAATAGTACTCGGCGTTTTTCAACATAGTCTCCTTGTAACTCTACACACTTCTCCCAGCGATGCTCCCATTTCTGTAACCCGTCCAAATAGTACTCGGCGTTTTTCAACAAAGTCTCCTTGTAACTCTACACACTTCTCCCAGCGATACTCCCATCTCTGTATCCCGTCCAAATAGTACTCGGCGTTTCTCAACATAGTCTCCTTGTAACTCTATGCACTTCTCCCAACGATACTCCCATCTCTGTATCCCGTCCAAATAGTACTCGGCGTTTCTCAAAATAGTCTCCTTGTAACTCTATGCACTTCTCCCAGCGATACTCCCATCTCTGTAACCCGTCCAAATAGTGCTCGGCGTTTTTCATCATAGTCTCCTTGTAACTCTACACACTTCTCCCAGAGATACTCCCATCTCTGTAACCCGTCCAAATAGTACTCGGCGTTTTTCAACATAGTCCCCTTGTAGCTGTACACACTTCTCCTAGCTATGCTCCCATTTCTGTAACCCGTCCAAATAGTACTCGGCGTTTTTCAACAAAGTCTCCTTGTAACTCTACACACTTCTCCCAGCGATGCTCTCATCTCTGTATCCCGTCCAAATAGTACTCGGCGTTTCTCAACATAGTCTCCTTGTAACTCTATGCACTTCTCCCAACGATACTCCCATCTCTGTAACCCGTCCAAATAGTACTCGGTGTTTTTCAACATAGTCTCCTTGTAACTCTACACACTTCTCCCAGCGATACTCCCATCTCTGTAACCCGTCCATATAGTACTCGGCGTTTTGCTCTGCAAAATATTTGTGAAAGCTCTTGTGCATGTGATTGCCTCTTCATTTGGCATAAATCTGTCCTCCGAGCGTAATTTTCAGATGAGGGAACAGAAAGAAGTCGCTTGGGGCTAGATCTGGTGAGCAAGGCGGATGGTCAAGCAGTTCAAACCGTAACTCCTGGACTTCCGTCATTCCAACCGTTGAGGTGTGAGAAGGTGCATTGTCTTGGTGAAAGAGGATTTCCTTTTTCTGCAAATGTGGCCGTTTTTCCGCTAGTTCTTCCTTCAGTTTGTCAAGTAATGACACGTAGTACGCTCCTGTAATGGATTTTCCTTTTGAAGATAATAGCCTAAAATATCTCCATGACTATTCCAAAAAACAGTTGCCATCACTTTCCCAGCCGAAAATACTGTTTTGTTTTTTTCTGGAGCTGATTCCCCATTTGCAGTCCACTGTTTGGATTATATTTTTGTTCGGGGCTTATAATGATGTATAAAGTTTCATATACAGTAATTATTAGGCACAAAAACAGGATTTATTACGCCCAAACTGCGCCAACAGAGCGTTGGAAATGTTCATTGACGTTTTTGGTCTAACGTGAGCAAACGCGGTACCCAAAGCGAGGACAGCTATCTCATTTTTAAATGTTGATTTAATATGTGACAAACACATTCTTTTGACATGTTCATAGCGTCTGCTATCCCTCCCACTTTAATTCGGAGGTCGTCTAGCACTATTTGGTGAACCTTGGCTGTTTTCGTCGGTAGTTGCAGTTTTGGACGTTCAGAACGTTCATCGTTTCGCAAGCTCTTACAGCCACGTTTAAATTCAGCTGCCGAAAATTTCACTGTGGTACATGATGGTGCATAGAATCCATACACAGAATCCAACTCATCTTTGAGTTGTGTAGGCGTATTGCCATTCAAAAACAAATATTTAATGACAGCTCGATACTCGATTTTGTTCATTTTCATAAAAACACTCGCATCAAGTCACTCAAACGACCGTTACATAACAACTGAGCGTCCAAAATTGCTCTTTCTTGTACAGTTTCTTTGATAATCGAACAATCTCAGAAGGTGTGTAGCCCCCAGATCCCCTGACCTAACCTCAGCGGATTCTCCTAGTGGGGTATCTAGAAAATAGAGTACGTGGATAGGCCTCGCACAATTGATGTTCTCAAGAAATCCATTCGAACCGAAATAAGTAATGTTGGCGAGGATACTCTCTGTGAAACCTGAGAGAATATGGTGAGACGAGTACAAACATGTGTAGATGCTGGTGGAGGACACCTCCAACATTTGCTCTGAGACGTTAATAGTGTAATATAATATCCCAAATGTGTATTATACTCTCCCAAAGTTGCACGTGTGTCCTGCGATTGGTTCAGAAGTTATGACCTACTGAAATGGTTCAGGTTTATATGGATCACACTTTTATCGCAGCTCTCTTTCTTGACATCTCCAGAGCCTGCGACTCTGGCACGAAGGCCTCCTACATCGCCTCATCCATTACAAAATCCCATCTTACCTTGTACACCTCATACATCATTACCTAAAAAACCGATCCTTTGTTGTCATGAAGGACGTCATCCTGTCACAGCCCTATGCCATAACTGCAGGTGTACCACAAGGTAGTGCCCTTGGTCCCCTGCATTTTCTGGCGTACATTAATACCCTTCCAACCCTAAGAGGCTGCAACCTGTACCTGTTCGCCGATGATACCGCTATAACAATTACGTCAAAATGGCATGAAATTGCTGTGCAAAGAGTACAGACCTTTGCTAACATGTTGTACGTCTGGTTTGCGACCTGGTGGTTGAAAGTTAAATGCCACAAAATCCCAAGCAATCACTTTCACCAGACGAGAGCTGCAGGATGTACCCAACCTAAGTATAGGTGGTACAGAATTACCTTGGTCAACACAGGCAAGATACTTAGGTGTGCTTCTGGACATGCGCCTCACATGGAAGGATCATATAGCAGCGGTGGCTAACAAAGTTAGCAAAACGATGGCCATGTTATGTTCACTATATAATCGCAAGTCGCCAATGGCTCTCCGCATGGATGTCGAGAAGGCCTTCTCTACAACATGGCACGCCGGGCTCCTTTAAAAACTGATCCACCTGGGGCTCCCAACACAAATGGTCAACATACTACACAGCTTCTTGCGACACCGCACATTCCAAGTCACAGTCGCGGGGAAAACATCTACACTCAGATCAGTGAGAGGCGGAGTCCCCGAAGGCTCTGTACTATCCCCCACCTTATTCAATGCCTTTATGGCAGATTTCCCACCAGAGCCACGAGGCGAAATGGCACAATACGCTGACGACGTGCTTCTGTTCTGCAAAGACAAACACATCCTCAGAGCCTTCAACCCCTTACAAAGACATCTCCGTCTCACACATCAGTGGTGTAGGCGTTGGCGGATGTCCGTTAATCCGGACAAAAGGCACGCCGTACCTTTTACAAAGCGCCGCTAGGCCGCTGACTGCCCCAATTTCAGCTACCGAGGTCGAAGGATAGATTGGACCAACTCTGTCCAGTACCTAGTTGTTAACTTGGACAGGGGTCTAACTTTTCGCCAGAACATCAGGGACCGAACGGCGAAGGTACAGGGAGCAATTGCTTCACTGTATCCAATGCTGGGGTCAACTTCGATGCCAGTTGGCATGAAGTTATACCCTTTCCGAGCGCTGGTAATCCCGGTTATGCTTTACGCCTGTGAGATCTGGGGCATGGCCGCAGACAGCTGATTAGCATGGCTCCAACGTGCACAGAATAGAGGAATTAGGTCTATATATTCTGTGGGATGTTACTTTCCTACCAGGTTGCTTCACGGGGCCTCGAGTCTTCCATACGTGGAGGATGAAATTAGGCACAGGGCATCAAAATTATACGCAAGTTTACCCAACCACAGAAGCGCCCTTGTCAGATCCTTGGGTGCTTATGACCCCACTAGACGGCACCGGTTACCCCGCATGGCTTGCGGGCATCCGAGATAGCCCAGGAGCTAATCCGAACAGTAGCTAAAGCTGATCTCCACAAAATCCTTCCAAGCTGCTTGGCATCAAAATTATTCCCCAAAGTAAAAACAAATAAAAACTCCAGGGTGCAAGGTGTTGCGTCCTGTCCTTCAACGCCCAGGTACATCTTGTAAGCTCACAAAAACACCATTC
Source organism: Mantis religiosa (assembly GCA_030765055.1). Classification (NCBI taxonomy): domain Eukaryota; kingdom Metazoa; phylum Arthropoda; class Insecta; order Mantodea; family Mantidae; genus Mantis; species Mantis religiosa. The sequence goes on along the minus strand of CM060955.1, from coordinate 9,809,874 downwards.
TAAAAACCCACATTTCACCCTACAATATCCCGAAATTTACCTTAGCTGCGGTAAAATCCTTAACGTGTGGGCACGCAGCAAAAACCTTCTGGCTATATACATCTGAGTGCAGAGGGTCTTCTCCCATTAGCCTTGAACCCGTAGGAACAATACCCGGGCCTCTTTAAACCAGGGAGTATCCGAGCTGTCCCAAAGGGCGCTCGGCATCCTCCGTGGGGCTTTTCATTTGGGCAAGACCTAGTTTCCTAACAAGCCCCCCCCCATCTGGTCCTAGGGACACAAGAAGGGACGGAAGTGGATACGCCACATACGCGCGTCAACACTCAAGGTGAAGACTACCGATATGACCTCGGTGGGGCCGCCTGGTGATCTAGCACACCTTCTACTAGCTGAGCAGGCTAGTACCCGGAAACTTAATGGCTTCCCTCAACCCCGTCCGAAGACGTACCCAATCTCCCACGGGTATCGGGAACACACTGCCCCCTCGAGACCAACCCATTCCGAACAACTCCCAAAGGAGGGGCTCGGCTGTTCGGCCCGAGGTTCCTCTAGTAACGTCAGAGGTACCACGAGTGCTAAGGGTCCGCAGCGCCCGCACTTTGGCAGCTGAAAGGGACGGATCCCTTCCCCTACGGGATCTGGCTATATACAGCCAGCCAGCGTCACCTGGCATGGCATGGCTTTCCGTAATAAGCTTCTGCTCTACAAGCAGGTCATGGCAATGGTATACGCCTGCCAAATCTGGGCTGCAGCAGCCAAAACCCACCTCTCCAAACTCTCAAGTCCTCCAAAACCGCTTCCTTCGGACTGCAATTGCAGCTGAATGGTATATTCCCAAATCATAATATCCATTTAGATCTATCCTTTCCAAAACCTTTCGATTAAATCCTACAACTGTCCCACTCTTTCTATTCAAAATTACCAACCAGTTTCAACAGCCTCATCCGAGGACTTGGAGAATACGACCTAGATCCAGGAGAGACATATAAGAGGCCAAGACTTGTTCTAGGACATCCTTAATATCAAACTACGAGGGCTATCCAGAAAGTAGATTACGTTTTCGTCTGTTTCCGCTAGGGGCGGGCTAGCGCGGCCATCTTGGGGTCAGAGCGTTGCTCAGCTCAGTCGGCATCTAGCCGTGCTAGTGAGAGGTTCGTGCTGTGCTCCGTTCAGATACTGTGACGGTTTGAAATGTCTGCGTTAATTGAAAATCCCGCGAGCTGCGAGTTGCGTGCAGTAATAAGGTTTCTGACTGCAAAAAACTGTAAACCGATAGAAATCTATCGGCAGCTTTGTGAAGTGTATGGGGACAACATTATCACTGAAGGTGGAGTGCGTCAGTGGGTCATCAGATTTAAAAATGGCCGAACCAATGTTCACGCGAAGATCGAAGTGGGAGACCCAGCATAGTGACTGCCGAACTTGTCGAAAAAGTCGATGCTAAAGTCCGTGAAAATCGAAGGTTCACAATAACGGAACTTTCTTTGAGTTTTCCACAAATTTCGCGAAGTTTGTTGCACGAAATCATCAGCGAAAAGCTTGGTTACCACAAGTTTTGTGCAAGATGGATTCCAAAAATCTTGACAGAGGACCACAAAAATCAGCGAATGGCAGCAGCGTTGAACTTTTTGGACGTTTACCATAAGGATGGTGACTCTTTACTCGATCGCATCGTTACTGGTGACGAAACATGGGTGAAACACGTGAACTATGAAACGAAATTGCAATCAATGCAGTGGGGGCACACAAGTTCTCCCCAAAAACCCAAGAAATGCATGCAAACAATGTCGGCAAGGAAGATGATGGCGACTGTTTTTTGGGACAGAAAAGGTGTGATTTTGGTGGACTTCCTGGAAAGAGGCACTACAATAAACTCTCAAAGGTATTCCCAAACTCTCCAAAAACTCAGAAGAGCCTTTCAAAACAAGCGCAGAGGAATGTTGAGCTCTAAGATCTTGTTGATTCACGACAACGCCCGGCCCCACACGGCAAATGTCACTCGTGAAGTTCTTGAATCTTTTAAGTGGGAGTTGTTTTCTCATCCGCCGTACAGTCCCGACTTGGCACTGAGCGACTTCCACCTATTCCCAGCAATGAAGAAGTGGCTGGCTATGCAGCGTTTTGATGACGACGAATAGCTGCAAGAAGAGTGGTTGAAGGCGCAGGCGGCCGAATTTTTCGACGAAGGAATTTCCAAGCTCGTACATCGCTATGATAAATGCCTTAATTTGAATGGTGACTATGTCGAAAAGTAGTATTTGAGTGTGGCTTTCATCTGTATATAATAAAATTTGTTTCCTATACTTTGTTTACTTTTTATTCCAAAACGTAATCTACTTTCTGGATAGCCCTCGTACATCTTCAGCTACTATTCCATTCCTGACTACTTAACACCCACCCTAACTTAAATAACCACCATCAACCCACCATCATTACCTAATAAACCCTCATAATGCCAGTAAGGGACCAAGTCCCGGTATGTTCTAGACGAAGGACCCTCCTTTGCGGAGTAGGATTCCCTTTAACGACACCTCTGCGCTGTGTTAGGTTTGCTATATTCTATTGTTTCAATAAATCCTAAAAATGAAGTTGTTCAAAACTTTAGAGTAGTTTAGATACATTTAATTATGTTTTCAACAAAATCAGTTCAAATATGTTTGTGACATCTCGATATTGAGGTTTGGCTATATTCCCATTTGTCGTTTGTAACAGAGACATTGACGCAGCCGGATGTGACCTAGGTAACAACACTGAGACAATTACGAGAGTTGGTTAATGTGTCTGGACATTTGCATTTTAGTGGGTTCTTTTATTCGCCCCTAATAGAAACAGTAAATTGTGACTTTATGGGGCAACACACAGGGAGACCAATAAGTCGTTAATACGAATGATGACTCTTATCATTTGTACGAAAGTTTACGAGTTAAGGAACTGCAGCGTTTTTATTTGGTTAACGAAATACAACAAAAATTTATGTCGATGTTAAAACCGTAGTTCGTTATGAGCCCCTTTTTTATATTGTAGCAGCAGGTTTTCATGTTCTTTCCCGACGTATTGTTTGCTTTTTATAGGCGATAAAATGTGTTTGTTTGGACTGTGCTAATCAGGAGATTCTCTCGCAAGTAAATTTAAAATCTGATGCAAGCTTACTGACATCGCCTTTTCTGGCCATTACCGCTTTACTGCTATTTGTGTACTACAGGTGTGACAAGAGAAAATATTTTAACACATACTTTCTGGAATTAAAGCGAATTTTTCTCTACATAGCCTTCCTAAAGTTCTGTGAGAGCTGTTCGATAAAGAATTATTACAATTTTTTTGACAACATACCTTTATTCATCCTCATAATTTTGATGGTCCTTCTCAAAATAGTCTCCCCTGAATGCGATGCACTTGTCCCAGCGTTTCTGCCAGTCTTTAAAGACATACTGGAAACTATTTTTTAAGAGATCCTTCAAAATCACCTCCGCAGCTTTCACCACTGCTTCTGATGATGTATAATGCCTCCCGCAAAGATATTTTTTCAAGTTAGGGAATAGAAAAATGTCACATGGGGCTAAATCCGGACTATAGGGAGGTTGACGGATTCACTTCACGTTGATTTTTACAAGATATTCAGCAACAACATTGGCAATATGCGGCCACGCATTATCGTTGTGCAGCACTTAGTCTGCTTCACGGAAATGTGGTCTTTTGCGCCTGATACGGACTTGCAATGTTTTCAAGACATCCCTGTAGTATTATCCAATTACTGATGTGTGTACAGGTACAACATGCTGATAAACCATTCCATGGATATCAAAGAGTCAGATGACCATAACTTTCCCAGCAGAAGCAACCACTTTTGTTTTTGGGGTGTTGGAGATAAAGAAGATTTCCACACTGAGTTTTGCTGTTTGCTCTCAGGATCAAAATGATGTAGCCAAGTTTCATCAGCAGTGATTAAGTTTGAAATAAACTCCGAATCTTCCTCTAAAATCAACTTTAACTGCATACAGACCTGCACGCGAATGTCCTTTTGTTCGGGAATCTGTTCGAGGTCTGTTCAATAAAGAATGATTAAAATTATTTTTGACATTTATTCATCCTCATAATTTTGATGGTCCTTCTCAAAACAGTCTCCCCTGAATGCGATGCACTTGTCCCAGAGTTTCTGACAGTCTTTAAAGACATGCTGGAAACTATTTTTTGAGATATCCTTCAAAATCACCTCAGCAGCTTTCACCACTGCTTCTGATGATGGATAATACCTCCCACGAAGACGTTTCTTCAAGTTAGGGAATAGAAAAATGTCACATGGGGCTAAATCCGGACTATAGGGAGGGTGAGGGATTCACTTCACGTTGATTTTTGCAAGATATTCAGCAACAACATTGGCAATATGTGGCCGCGATTTAAAGTGGTGCAGCATCCAGCCTGCTGCACGGAAATGTGGTCATTTGCGCCTGATATGGACATGCAATGTTCATTCATTTGTTTTCACTGCAGCCTGGCAGGCTGTTTGGAACAGCCCGAAGGGTGGTCAAGTCGTGTACCTGCTCTGGGAAGAGCTTTACCACGTAGTTTCAGGATGTGGACGTTGTAGGATGACGGGTGGAAATTAAGTGGGTGTAGAGAGGGCAGGTATCTTGTTGCTCCTCCAGGCATGATGAACCTGGTGCTACAGTCAGCGTGCACCGCTGGGGGATTAGTTAATGAACTTCGAAGAATATAAATAAAATTTTGAGTTTTCCATAATAAATATTGGATAGCTGTAATTTGGTTTAGGCAGGAATGGGGATCATGTGGTTAACGGTAATGACCGCAAGACATGCGGGGTAACCGGTATCGCTTTATTCGACGCTCAAGAGGTACATAGTCCCCAAGGGATCTGACTAGGGCGCTCTGATGTTGAGGAAAACTCTCGAAAAATTTTGTCGCCCGGCGCCTAATTTCATCCTTCACATAGCGGAGGGATGAAGCCTCATGAAGTAATCTCACGGGGAACCTTGTGCATACAGAATAAATAATCCGAAGACATTTATTCTGTGCACGTTGGAGCAGTACCAGGTTTGAGCCTGCGGCCATACCCCAGACTTCACACGCATAGAGCATGACGGGGAGGACCAGAGCCATAAAGAGGCGCAAGTTTATGGAAACAGGCATTGCAGACCTAAGCACAGGGTATAGTGATGCCACGGCACCACACGACCGATGAACTTGCTCACGGATGTGTTCCCGAAAAGTTAGGCCCTTGTCCAGCTTGACTCCCAAGTATTTGATTGAATTTTCCCACTTAATACCTTGCCCAAAGTAGGTAAATTTGGGGAAGTTGGCGGGAAAGTGGCGTTTGGTGTATCGCTTGGCTTTTCTCCGTGTTAATGGACAATCGCCAAAGCATGCACCAATTCTGGAGGAGGTTTAAATATCATTGAATGGGGTTGAAGGTTCTGCGTGGGTGTCTGTTTGTGCTTGCAATGTTTTCAGGACATCCTTGTAGTATTATCCAGTTACTGATGTGTGTGCAGGTACAACATGCTGATAGACCATTCCATGAATATCAAATTGGCCATAACTTTCCCAGCAGAAGCAACCACTTTTGCTTTTTGGAAGTTGGTGATAAAGAAGATTTCCACACTGAGCTTTGCTATTTGCTCTCAGGATCAAAATGATGTAGCCAAGTTTCTTCATCAGTGATTACGTTTGAAAGAAACTCCGGATCTTCCTCTAACATCAACTTTAACTGCATACAGACGTGTATCCGAATGTCCTTTTGTTCAGGAATCAACAGTCTTGGAAGCGATCGTGCACAAACACGTCTCATGAGTAATGCTTCTGTCACCAACGTGTGGGTAGCACCCAATGAAATTTTCAGTACTTCATAAGGTGATCTTAAGGTAATTCGTCGATCCTCTCTCACAATGGCAGCAGCAGTGTTGATGTTTTCTTCCGTAAGAGCAGTAACTGGAGCACCGGGTCCACCTTCCTTTGAAAGTGATTGTTTCCCCTCTTTAAATATTTTTAACCACCTTCGATTGTGCTGTCGGGAAGAAGAGTCTCCATAGGTGGCCTGTAACATGGTATAGGCCTCAACTAAAAATTTCTTGTATCGAAAGCAGAATTTCAAAGCCGCATATTGTTCCTCGCGTGTTACCTCCATTGCAGCGGTAGGCGATACTGAACATCTCTGAACTTGCCTGGTTCTCACAGGCGGAAACCAGGAGTATCAACAATGAAACTACTAAGCCGTGTTTGTTTCATGTTAATCTAACACAATATAATAAGTTTGAATTTTAGTGCGAACAATTATGACCGTAAAAATTATGATTATTCTTTATGGAACAGCCCTTGCATATTTGTCAGAATTATTTAAGTGCCGACCGCGTGTACCTACGAAGGCAATATGGAAATACACTAGACCTTATCAGACGTTAAAACATTAAATATCTGGTCGCTATGTGAGGACCTGTATATTGCATTATATTTATATTACCAAACAAAATAAACAAACAAAAACCAATAATGACTATCCACTTCAGAAGAGCACAAGTATTGGGAAATACAAATCCATAACAACAAATATACCCACCTCTGTAGCGTGATGGTAGCGTGTCTGCCTCACATTCAAGGGGTCACACGCTCGAGTCTCGGTCAGGGTAAGTTATCTGTCTATAAAGTTTCTTGCCGGGGTCCCCTCATATCCTGAAAGATGAACGTCGGGTAACTCTAACTTAACTTGGTCACGAGATGATAAAATGTGAGTGAAATGAGTGAGTGAATTGGTAATTTTAAGAATGTGATTACGCATTGCGGTGACGTGCACCGGTTGAAGGTAATGTATTTAGTTGCTATAGCAACGTAGAAAGAAGGAAGGAGTAGATTAACTGAGATAAGCGTTCTTCTGCATCAGAACGCCATAGCAGAAGGACGTGTAGTTGAATCTCTCGAAGCGTGTGCAGAAACCATTGTGTGTATGCATTGAAGTTGCACATATAGCGTCTGCGTAAGAGAGAAACAGTTCGATACATTATTCATCGTTTGTTAAAGAACAACATTTATTATATTTAAACATTGTATAAGAATGTTGAAACGTTTCGTAAGAATTAAATCTTTACCCTTGAAAAAGAAAAGAATTATCTGTTCATTCTAACAGCAGTATTACATTTTTCTCTACTCCGCGACTACGCACTGAGGTAGGATTTCTTGCTTCAGTGATGCTACCGAGGAACGTACAGGATTAAAGTACAAGATCTTAATAGAGGTTAGAAATAAATTGCCAACATTTTCAATAATGATCATTCGCAACACCATACCCAATATCCTGTTAAAGTTATCGTCTTACTTTACCCTACCCTCACAGGGCTAATGGTTCCGTTAAAGCCATAGGCACAATTTGTAGCTTTAGGTTCTTAATCCCAAAATGTATATTTTATATGAAATCTCGATAACAAATATTTGGATGGTGGGGAAGGTAAAAGGAGGTAGGTTAGGTTGGTAACCGAGTCACTATAGGGAAGTTTGACGAAGAAGGGAAGGCTATTGACAAGGATTCGCCCACCTGTTGTGCTCCCTGGGGCGTTACCTCTATATTTACACAACCTGTTTTAAAATTCTGCTCAATGGAGATGTTTACAAGTCTTGCTTTGTTATTGTCGTGAAGAACGTTACAACGGGGAGCAACAATGTGCCAGAGAAGGATTGTTATTGCATTCAGCGGTTCTCAGCTAGTGGTACGCGGGCCATGTCCGTCGCCAATACAAAGAAAACCTTAACCAACACAGTCAAATTACCCAGCACATGCAGGGCCAAGATACCAGGAAACCCTTCCCCTTGGTCCACACCGAGCGTCATGAATGGGGTGCAATAGTGGTATGTGTGACGTGGTTAGGACGTCAGTTTCTGGAATACAGTGTTAAGAACCTTAGAAATAAGGGGTGAACGCACAACTGGGGTACGTAAGCAGGAAGTATGCAGTCTAGTATGAGAGTGAGAAAGCAGCTTCAAATTAAATTAAGAATAAATTCATGAAAGGAGGAGCGATGACTGAATAATCGAGCGAAACCAGATAAAACCGCTCAGGCACCGATTTGTCCACTATGTGCGATCAACTACGAACGTACCTGGGCCGCTTTGGTGAGAGGCGGCCGATCTAACAACTCCCCGGCATTTGTCAGCAGTCGCCCAGTCTGGCGATTGTTTATTTTTGGCTTACTCATAGTAAGCTTCCTCGCTGTGGGCAATATATGCAGTCTACTTAGAATTCTGCATCTGATCCTGTTTTAAAGGTTGAAAAATAGTACTTCTTTTATCTCTGTAATATTTATTACAATGAAAAAAGATATTAACAGTATTAGGAACAAGAGAACCATGGTATTTTGCAGGTAAATCTAGGAAGACTAGGGCAGGGAAAAATAATTGAAGTGTGTAAAAATTGTTAAGGCAAGGGCGGGTATTGTACAGATCTAGGTGAATGAAATTAAGGGGAATAGACGGAATAAGGACCCTCAGATTACCCATTACTTGAGCAAATGTAAAATGATCCACATTCTACTTTAGAATGTAAAAAGACAAAATTATGGATGAAACAATGAGTGGTTGAACAGATAGGTGGTTGAAATTCCCTAGAGGAAGACTTAAAATGAAAGTTAGGTATGCTAACATTGCAGAAAGATCAGGAAATTAGTAAATTGTTACGAACCATTAAAGAAAAATACAGGAGGGGAATTTTTGGAATTAAAATGGTATATGATAGCAATGTCGATCAGGAAAATTCCTATATTTCATTACAAGGGAGTATAAAAAATACGTAGGGCGTAAGCTAGGTATATAATGATTAAGGTGATCCATATTAACCTGAACCATTTTAGTAGGCCGTAACAGGACACACGTGTAAATTTGGGAGAATGTAATACACCTTTCGCAGATTACATTACACTATTTACATCTCGGAGAAAATGTTGGAAGTGTCTTCCACCAGCATTTATACATGTTTGTACTCGTCTCACCATTTTCTCTGAAGTTTTACGGAGACTATCCTCGCCAATGTTACTTATTTCGGCTTGAATGGATTCCTTGAGAACATCAATTATCCGTGGCCTATTCCTGTACACTCTACGTTTTACATACCTTCACGTGAAAATAATTCGTTCAGGTTAGCTAAGGGGATCTGGGGACCAAAGTCTTTCTGAGATTATTCGATTATAAAAGAAACTGTACAAAAGAGAGTGTGCAGGAATAGGCCATGGACAATTGATATTCTTAAGCAATCCATTCTAACCGAAATAAGTAGCATTGGCGAGGATACTCTCCGTAAAACTTCAGAGAATATGGTGAGACGAGTAAAAACATGTATAGATGCTGGTGAAGGACACTTCCAACATTTTCTCTGAGATGTAAATAGTGTAATGTAATCTCTCAATTGTGTATTATGTTCTCCCAAAGTTGCACGTGTGTCCTGTTATTGCTTAAAAAGTGATGGCCTATTGATATGGTTCTGGGTTATATGGATCGCAGTGTAATAATAATCACACAGTTTATTTATGTTTACACCAAGTACAGCTGAAGTCTATGTAGATCGTATATTAGAAAGGAAAATATCTATATGTATTTGCAATAGTAATGAGATGTAAAAAGGTAATAGGTTGCACATAGCTTTACACGAGGGTGGGTCAAAAAGTAATACCTCCTATTTTTTTATGTTTTAATTGTCAAGAAAATTAAATCCAATTGACATAGCTTGAAAACTACAACATTGACGATTAATTTGTCACTATTCAATGTAATCTCCGTCCTTTTCCACAGTTTTGGTCCACCTTTTAACGAGGGCATGTATTCCAGTGTGGTAAAAACACGGGCTTGCTTCCTAAGCCATTGAGCTTCCTTTAGTGGCCCGAACAGATGAAACTGCGATAGTGCCAGGTCAGGGCTGTATGGGGGGTGAGGTAAGATTTGTCATCCAAATTTCTCAATTTCTGCAGTGGTGTAACACCTGGTGTGTGGTCTTGCATTGTCATGCAAAATAAGAACATCCGCAATAGTTTTTGTTGGACGAGCTCGGCGAAGATGTGCTTTCAGCTTTTTGAGATTTCTGACGCATTGGACAGAATTTATTGTGCATCTCTGCTTAAAAAATCAATCATAAGCGCACCCTTCATCCCAAAACACTGCTGCCATAACTTTCCCTGCCGACCACTGAGTTTTGAATTTCCTTTTTCTTCGGTGATGCTGTGTGATGCCATTCCATTGACTGCCTCTTTGATTCAGGTTCAGAAAAAAATGAACCCAAGTTTCGTCTCCAGAACAAATTTTCCAGAAACTCCTCTCTCTCCAAATTGAAGCGCTGCAAGTCTTCCAAAGCTGTTATTTTCCTTATTTCTTTGTTTTGGGTGGTTAACATTCTTAGTACTAAATGTGAAAAAAACTTTTGAGTAACCCAGTTGTTCAATAATCGTCATCACACTGCCTTTACTGAGGGAGGTAATGGGACACGATTCACCTGTTGTTACCCAGCGATCACACGAATGATGTCGACGACTCGCTGAATGTTGCATGGAGTCACTGTAGTCACTGGCCTGTCGCTTTCACTTTTCATCTGACAATGGTGTTTGCCCTTCAGCTTCATTACAGCGACGAACCCATCGTCTGAAGTGCTGACATCCACTGTTGCATCATCATAGATATTTTTTAGCTTTTCGTGAATGCGAATTGGTGTTTCACCTTCCGCAGTCAAACATTCAATCACAGAACTCTAATACGAATGTCGATGTCAGCTATTTTGCAAGAGGATGCAGTGCTGCCATCTGTTGACTTAGGAAGTTAGTACTGCAGGGGAATGGAGAAGAAGGTTTGAGGAATTGCGCCAAATTCAAAGTTTTCACATAACTTATTTATTTAAGGGAAAAAAATAGGAGGCATTACTTTTTTACCAATCGTCGTACATTCATCCATTGTTTCAATGATTTCTACGTCTTAAAAATTAACTGGAATACTACTAAATACAACAGCGTAATAATTGGCAAACTTATTGACTACGAGAAGCCAGAAGCAAAGGTAAAGAAATAAATGAAGTTTTGGTGTAATGCATAACCAATTTAGGATGTTGCACTTAAGCATACAGTCAGCCTAATCTAGCCTGTCTTATATTTGTAAAAAATACTGTGCCAATTATACATGGTTAATATGTACATATAGATGAGGAGTCGAGGCACCCTCTGAATCCTGAGGGAGTAGCGGCCGCTCAGGGACTCGTTCCTTGGGGCAATTCCTGGAGTCCAAATCCCCTCCCGTTATGGGCCTCAGCCCCAGAGGGCAAGACTCGAGCACCTCGGTCGAGTTAGCCCGTCGCCTTGCATGTCTCATGTCATCTACAGATGAATTCCACAGTCGCCTAGAACAATAGTAAATAACGACTACAAAACTATAAGCATTCCACGACTAACTTAAACAATAATCATATCCAAGTTAATAATCATTGCAAACGTGCGTACAAATGTGAAGCCAATCCAAAGGAAAATTTGCTTATAACATAATACAAGGGTCGTTTAATAAGTATGGTAAATTTACATAAAGGGATTGTAATTTTTTGTTGTAGCTTTGTGCGTGGTAAGCCTGATTACTCAAAATGTACTACAGAAAATTTGAATGTGATAGAATATAAAGTTCATTGCTGACAGTCATTTGAACAGGCCTGTGTGATATCTGCGATTGAAAATGGAACAGTTTCGTGCTGTTATTAAAACATTTTCACACAAGTTAAAACTGAATTGTTTGAAGTACACCTTGTAAGAGGATTCCTCCGTTGTTGTGGGTTTCGATGCCCCAAAGTTACGGCAACATACGAGGGCTGTTCAATAAAGAATGATCTCAACTTTTTTTGACAATGTACCTTTACTCATCCTCATGATTTGGATGGTTCTTCTCAAAATAGTCTCTCCTGAATGCGATACAGTTGTCCCAGCGTTCTGCCAGTCTTCAAAGACATAACGGAAACCATTTTTGAGAGATCCTTCAAAATCGCCTCCACAGCCTTCACCACTGCTTCTGATGACGAATGCCTCCCACGAAGGTGTTTCTTCAAATTAGGGAATAGAAAAAAGTCACATGGGACTAAATCCGGACTATAGGGAGGGTGAGGAATGCACTTTACGTTGATTTCTTTTGCAAGATATTCAGCAACAATATTGTCAATATGCGGCCGTGCATTATCGTGATGTAGCATCCAGCCTGCTTCATAGAAATGTAGTATTTTGCACTTCATATGGACTTGCAATGTTTTCAGGATATCCCTGTAGCATTGTCCAGTTACTGATGTGTGTGCAGGTACAACATGCTGATAAACCATTCCATGAATATCAAGGAATGAGATGACCATAACTTTCCCAGCAGAAGCAACCACTTTTACTGTCTTGGGGGTTGGTCATGAAGAAGATTTCCACACTGAGCTTTGCTGTTTCCTCTCAGGATCAAAATGATGTAGCCAAGTTTCATCAGCAGTGATTACGTTTGAAAGAAACTCCTGATCTTCCTCTAACATCAACTTTAACTGCATGTTACCTCCATTGCAGCAGTAGGTGGTACTAAAAACGTCTGAACTTTCCTGGTTCTCACAGGCGGGAACCAGGAGTACCAAAAATGAAAGTACTACGTTGTGTTTGTTTCACATTAAGCTAAGAGAATATAATAAGATTGAATTTTGGTTCAAAAGATTATGACCGTAAAAAATTATGATTATTCTTTATTGAACAGCCCTGGTATATATCAAGATTCGTGCGAGTATCTCGTTTCCCGTCGTTGGTCTTACTTCGTTGATCTTACCTTCGTTCAAAATATTATGACTTGCTGAAGAAGATGTTCCCCGAAGTTATCAGGAAAATCCTTAATTATGCCTCGGCTAGCTTTTAATATTCTTCTGTTATATTCTTACTTACGAGCAATGAAAGCTTTAAGTTACAAGAATGGTAACAAGTGAAGATATCATTAAGACTTTGAATTTTAATTTCTATAAGATATCAATCTTTTGTTTATTTCTTTTAACACCAAATCCTTCACAATTCTTGTCACAAAACTTTATACTGTGATCTGAATAAATCTAATACTTCAAATTGAACTAACACTTACATATTTTCGAGCAATTTAAAAACCGTCCGATCTCTTCGGCGTTCCAGAAATAAAGAGGAATTTTCTTTCGTTTTCTACACCAAGATTATTTAATCCTTCGTTACCATCGCTACCCATATATTACTTTTATATGATTGGCCAATTTACTACTACGTCACTACATTACGTAATACAATTATTACTACGGCCAATCACAAAATTACATACATTTTTACACAATTAGTTTGTTTTTCTTTTATAAATTTATACATTTTTCAAAACCTTTTTAAATATAAATCAAAGCAACTGTTACAATGTGGGTTCTGCATCGACATTGAAGGCCAATTATTTTTGGATCAATGCATTTAAACGTGGCCGAAGATAAGTCCCATTCTGGTCGCTTCATTGAGCTCACCACACAGGACACCATGGGAAAACATCCACGATATGGTTATGCAAAACCACCCAATCCAAATTCGTGAGATTGCAGAGGCCGGAGGCACCTCAACTGAGCGATTGCATAATATCCTGCAAAAAAAATTGGCAATGAAAAAGCTGTGTGCAAGATGGGTGCCGCGATTGCTAACAGCCGATCAAAAGCGCATCCAGAAGAACACTTCTACCAAGTGTCTGACAATCTTTAATCGCAATCCGCAAGACCTTTTGCTCCAATTTGTGACCGTGGATGAAACTTGTATCCATAATTACACACCCGATTCACAACAGAAGTCAAAACAATGGACAAAGGCTGGTGAAGGTGCACCAAAAGAAGGCGAGGGCCATGTTATCAGCTGGGAAGGTGATGCTCACTGCTATTAGCGATTCTCAAGGAATAATCCTCATAGACTCTTTGAAAAAGGTAGAACAATAACTGTAACCTATTATGCTTCATGGTTGGATCGTTTACAACATGAGTTGACTGAAAGCAGACTGACATAGAAACGCAAAACGTGCTCCTTTACTGGGATAATGCACTATCGCAAACAATAGCAATCGCAATGGCGAAAGTACATGAGTTGGGCTTTGAATTGCTTCCTCATCCACCTTAATCACCAGACTTAGCATCAAGTGACTTCTTGCTGTTCCCAAACTTGAAAATGTGGCTTGGTAGTCGGGAATTTTCATCAAATAAAGAAGTCACCTTCAAGCATTTACAAACCTTGACGGACGCAATTTTCCCTACGGGATGAAAAAGCTGTAACATCGCTGGACCAATTTTATAGCCTTCGCTGGACACTATGTCGAGAAATAATGTGAGAAGTTCACGAAAAAATTATTCTTGTGTTTAACCAGAATCATTAACAAACCAATGCACCTATACCTTGCCATAAAATAAATTATTAAATGAAGAGTGTAAATTTATAGATATAATTTCATTTATTATGATTCTCCTGAAAATGTAATTTTGATGTTGCTGTAATTAACGTCCTGATACGTTAAGTAATATCAGAAGGTTAATGAAATGATGCTCAAATGAGTACAGGGTACATGGAACTTACAGAATAAGGGGAAACCTCCAATGTTAAGTCATATCGAACAATGAATGAAATAATGTTCAAATGAGTAAAGGGTACATAGAGCTTAGAGTTACCGGATATTCATCTTTCAGAATAAGGTAAACCTCCAACATAAAGTCATACCGGACGTGAATGAAATGATGTTCAAATGAGCACAGGTTACATAGAGCTTAGATTTAGCAGACATTCATCTTACAGGCTAATGAAAACCTCCAATGTTACTTCATATCGGACGACGAATGAAAAGATATTCAAATAAGTACAATGCGCATAGGGCTTGCAGTTACCAGACATTCATCTTTCAGGATAAAGGAAAAGCTCCAACGTTAAGTCACATGAGACGATGTCTTAAATGTAGTTTAAATGAGTCCAGAGTATATAGAGCTTAGAGTTAGCAGACATTCATCTTTCAGGATCAGGGAAAACCTCCAACGTTGTCATATTGGACGATGAATGAAATGATGTTCACATAAATACAGGGTACATAGAGTTTACTTACCAGACATTCATCCTTCAGGTTAGGGGAAACCTCCAACGTTAAGTCATATCGGACGATGAATGAAATGATGTACAAATGAGTCCAGGGCACATAGAGCTTAGATTTTCCAGGCATTTATTTTCCAGGATAGGGGAAAACCTCCAACGTTAAGTCATATCCAACGATGAATGAAATGACGCTTACTTAGGTCCAAGATCCGTAGAACTTAGTTACCTGAAATTCTCCTTCCGGCATTAGGAAAATCTCCAGAGAAGTTAACCTGACCGAGGTACAAACTCGGAAGCTCTTGAACTGAGGCTGACACGCTACCATCAAGCTACAAAGATGCTCAGTGAAATTGAGTAAATTTGATAAGGTTTATGGATTTTTGATATCACTATAGTCTGTTAACTTGGCCACTAGTCCAATGGTGGGTTGATTACTTTACTTTCCGAGAGGAAATATCGGCAATGGGCGAGTGTGGTGCTATTTCAAGGGAAGCTGTTAGCTATAAGTGCGGTTAGGGGTGGAGTAGCAGTCGCATGTCCTGCTGAGGTGGGCCGGTTTCGATAAGCCTGTGCTGGGCCTCTTTGCGTTGGCGAAAAGATCTGCTAAACCTGTAAAGGCTTACAGTTGCTTGGCTGTAGGTTCGCTTCACTTCTAATTCAGTAAAATCAACATTTATATCAATGCTTGCAAAAGTATTATAAGAACGTAATAGCTCACCTGTAACAAGCCTATTGTAGCAAGCTCTGTTTATACTGGCCTTTGCTACCATGTAACAGAGTTGGGTCGTATTACCCCCTCTTTCCCACACGTTGCTAGGTAACCAACTACTTGTCAAATTGCTCGTCTTTGTAACCTACATTTGTGCCAAGCCTTTTGTGTGCATTGTGCCACATCAAATGACAATACCGTTACCTAGATACGCACTTACATGTCGCTTGTTATTTCCTTTCTTTCTTCGCCAGCTCCGAAATGAACCCATGTCGATCAAAGGGAAA
This sequence comes from Mantis religiosa, assembly GCA_030765055.1. Lineage (NCBI taxonomy): Eukaryota > Metazoa > Arthropoda > Insecta > Mantodea > Mantidae > Mantis > Mantis religiosa. The sequence continues at coordinate 9,793,801 of CM060955.1, read as the reverse complement.
ATTTAATGATCAGAAGATCTTGCCTCTGTATTTATTAATGTTTGCTCTTGCATACCATTTGCATTCTTACTCAGTTACTCTCCGAGGACTTCAACAAGTTAAATATTTACGTAGTACGTTCTACCAGTGCTGCCGTCTGGCGTCCGGATGGGATAAGAATACAGAACAAGGCAACATTGGCACTATCCGCCACAAAAATTACACGGGTTTTACAGTGGAGACATCTGGTTTTGACAAAGCAAGATTACTGCGTCATGCATATGCATCGGAGTTTGTCATCAACATTTTATTTTGATTTTTTCTACATCCCTTCCGGGCGGTCGGCGGCGTCCAGCTGGAATATTTCCAAATGGGCCGCTTTGTTTCCGAAATGAGGGGACGGACAAATACCTTTAAAGAAGCCAGGAAATATTTCCAGCAAACTAAAAATTAAATGTGCAAAACAGGGAGACGCAATGAATGTATTAATATTCTGAATGAAGGTTTTATATATGCAAATCTTTTATTTGCATTATTCTCCTTTATAAATCAACCAAAACCACGCTTTGAGCGCTGTTAGCCTTGGTATTAATTGAGAATTCGTAAGTACTTTCCTCTTGGTAAAATATTTTTCTGTACTTTTAGTTAATTGATGGAAATTAATCATTTCTTTATACTAGCCGTATAGAGGCTAAAGTTTTTGATAGTCAACATGAAAAATTCAAAGCCATGGACGGAATTTGAAACGCGGATCTCCAGGTTTCCGTCCAGTCGCTCTAACCATTTGAGCTACCATAGCAAACTTACCGTTATGTCACTAAATTCTCCATTTGACCGAATACGAGGGCTGTTCAATACAGAATGATCACAATTTTTTTTGACAACGCCCCTACCTTTACTCATGCTCAGAATTTTGATAGTCCTTCTCATAATATTCTCCACAGAATGCAATGCACTTTTCCCAGCGTTTCTGCCGACCTTCCAATAGATGCTGCAAACCATTTTAGAGAGATCCTTCAAAATCACCTCGGCAGCCTTCACCACTGCTTCTGATGAAGGATAATTCCTTCCAAGAAGGCGTTTCTTCAAGTTAAGGAATAGAAAAAGTCACATGGGGCTAAATCCGGACTATAGGGAGGGTGAGGGATGCACTTCACGTTGAGTTTTGCAAGATATTCAGCAACAACATTGGTAATATGCGGGCGCGCATTATCGTGGTGCACCATCCGGCCTACTTCACGGAAATGTGGTCTTTTGTGCAATGTTTTCAGGACATCCCTGATATATTGTGCAGTTACAGATGTGTATGCAGGTGACAACATGCTGATAAACCATTCCATGAATATCAAAGAATGAGACGACCATGACTTTCACAGTACAAGCAACCACTTTTGCTTTTTGGGGAGTTGGTAATGAAGGTGGTTTTCACACTGTGCTTTGCTGCTCGCTCTCAGGATCAAAATGATGTATCAGGATCAAAATGGAACTCCGAATCTTCCTCTAACAACAACTGTCATTGCATGCGAATGCCCTTTTGTTCGGGAATCAACAATCTTGGAACCCATCGCGTACAAACACGTCTCATCTGTAATGTTTGTCACTAACATGTGGGTGGTATCCAATGAAATATTGAGTACTTCAGAAAGTGATCTTAAGGTAATACGTCGATCCTCTCTCATAATAGCAACAGCAGTGTTGATGTTTTCTTCCGTAAGAGCAGTAAGTGGAGCATCGGGTCCACCTCCCTCTGAAATCTATTGTCTCCCCTCTTTAAACATTTTAAACCACATTCTAGCTGTGCTGTAGGGAAGAACGGACTCTCCATAGGCCCCCTGTAACGCTGTTTAGGCCTCAAGTGAAGGTTCGTTGAGGCGAAAGCAGAACTTCAAAGCCGCATATTGTTTCTCGCGTGTTACCTCCATTGCAGCGGTAGGCGTTACTGAATATATCTGAACTTGCCTGGTTCTTACAGGCAGGAACCAGGAGTACCAACAATGAAACTACTAGGGTGTGTTTGTTCAAATTAGGCTAACAGGATATAATAATGTTGAATTTCAGTGCGAAAAATTATGATCAATGTTTATTGAACAGCTCACGTAACATGTACTGTTTCCATGGTAACCAGGTCCAAAAGTGTATAGTAATTCTTGACTTTGTTTATGTGGTGTAGTTTTCTTCTGCTATTGTGCAAGCATAAATATTTGATCCCCGTATTTTCAAGTTAACCCCGATGGATTTCATTGCCCCTAATTTGTTTAAAGTTCATAAACCTGCTTGGTGAATACCCTATGCTTCTGTCGTATTACCACCACATTAGGAAATTTATAATCTAGGTAGAAACATATGACTGTCTTGATGGGTCATTTGCCTAGAAATTGATCAAATAAATGCAGCTTCTGTCTCTGGTAATACAGTTCCTTTTTGTCATATTGTTTTACGGACCTTAAATCTTGATTTTGCTCCTTTATGGCATCCAATTTATCGTCGTGTTTTATGCACTTGTGTGTGTATCTCTCAGTTTATGCTAAAGTAAAAACAAGGCCGCCTGCCATAAATATCGCCTATAAATTTGTAGTTCGGACTCTCGGCGTAGCCCTCTGTGATAAACTGCCTCAGATATAAATCCCACAGCAGCCGGATGTTATGTGCCTCCCGCTCCATTATTATTACTATTGTTATTATTTGTTGCAATTCTGAGTACAGAAGTTTACTGTCACACTATGTGTTCTAAAATTATTTAGCTTGGAGTTAATTTAAGCTTTCATTAGTTTGTTTCAGCATTCTGTTGACTGACTGCATGTAACGGAGGGTGCGAGTTCAACATCCAACGTCGCCCTGGGTTGCGATAGTTACATCTTCTGAATTTGTTTTCCCTCTATTTCACTTTATTTTATTACAACCTTATATAGAGTTTTAATTGTCGGCGGGAGTTTCAGCGTTGCGTAACGGAGAATCCCCACTGTGCCCGTGTTTATAGCGTAGGTGGTAGTGTGACTACCTCACGTTCCTGAGGTCCCGAGTTTAGGTTTAGTGATCTGCATACTTAACTTACTTTCCCTTACCCTGAAAGAAGAACGTCTGGTAACTCTAAGCACTATGGACCTCAAACTCATTTGAACTTCATTTCATTTATCGTCCGATGTGACTTAACGTTGGAGGTTATACCTTATCCTGAAAGATGAACGACTGGTAACTCTAGCTCTATATACCCTGTGCTCATTTGAGCCACGCCGTGGCTCAGTGGTTAGACCGCTTGGCTCTCACTAAGGCGTCCCGGGTTCGATCCCAGGCGACCGCAAAGTGAGATTGGTCGTGGACAACACGGCGCTGGGCGGGTTTTCTCCGGGATCTCCGGTTTCCCCCGCCATCTCATTCCACCGGTGCTCCATCTTCATCTCATGTATCATCAGTGTCATCGCCTGCGGTGCCGTATGTAATAAAAGCGGGCGTTAAACACTTCACATTTCATTTCATTCCATTCACTGTACGATATGACTTAACTTTGCAGGTTTTCCTGAAAGATGAATGTCTGCTAACTCTAAGCTCTGTGTACCCTGTACTCATTTGAACATAGTTTCATTCACCGTACTATATCACTTAACGTTGGAGATTTTCCCTTATCCTGAAAGATAAATGTCTGGTAACTCTAAGCTCTATGAACCCCAGACTCATTTGAACATCATTTCATTCATAGTCTGATATGACTTAACGTTGGAGTTTTTCCCTTATCCTAAAAGATGAATGTCAGGTAACTCTAAGCTCTATGTACCCTTGACTCATTTGAACATAATTTCATTCATCGTCCATTATGAGCTAACTTTGGAGGTGTAAATTAAAAAGCAGACACACTCTCTGTAAAATATCATACTCCAATTGCCACGAGTCAGTTGGAGAATGTAGTATTATGCTGGCAGGTTGCCATGGTAGTGGATAAGAGCAAACGGACGGAAACCGGAGATCGGTGTTTCAAATCCGGGCTATGGCATTGAATTTTTCTGTCTGTATCCATGTATCGTCCTACACAGGGCTAGTATGAAATGAAAACTTCATTTCCATTTATATTATTGTTTCCATTAAGTAATCCTTGTACATATTCATATAAGGAAAACACTGAAGTCCTTAAGGTTATAAAAACTGCCAGTTTTACGATGACTTTGAAAGTGCATTCTCATTGTATGACTAGAAAAATGAGAGGAATGACAACTTGCCAGTTGAGAACTGTATACGTAATACAGAATCACACAATGACAAGGTATATCTCTAAAGTTGTTAATGCTATAACTTACAAATATTGTATGATTTAAGAGAGAAATTTAACTGAATAAGGCCTTCTTCAATGAGGAGATTGTCACATTCTGCAAGAAACCGAAGTTGGCTTTTGAGCACTTAACGAAAGCATTTCTACAGAACCTTGTCTTTCATTGTTGGCCGGCCGGCATGTGCTTAGTTTCGCAGCAGAAAGTTCCCTGCCGTCGGAGTGGGTGCGCTGCTGCCGCTTTGTATTTTAAAATCTAGTATTTAGGTTTTCCTGCAAATTATAATTACAATAATCACATTCCTTTGTCACAGAAGGCTTTGAAAATGATGTCCCTGTGCTGGGCTCGGAATAAAATTGAAGACATGACTTTCATAAGTGTACAAGTTCAGTCAACTTAGTTTCGAGAAAATCAACAAAAGCTCCACAACTTCTAAAATTGATGTGCCAATATTATGATTTTTGTAATTCATGAACTTTGATTCATTATATTTGTTTTACTGTTCAGTAATTTTAGTTAATATTGGTACTTTGTATATTTAATGATATATATTATATGTATATGTGTATATATTATATATATTTTATACTTTTGTATATTTGTCAGAATATCGTGTGACAACAAACCAATTGACGGCCTCGCACCAGCCAGTCTGGTGACATGATCCAGCAAGTGGAGAACGCTCTTTTGGAGTATCGCTGATGGAGTATTTTTAGATCTTCATGCAGGATTGTGTTTACAGATCCCACGGAAATGCCAATTTTGGAGGCGATGTCTGCAACTGTCTTGGTTTGTTGTCACACGATGTTCTGTCTTCATTGAACTGTAACACCCAGGAACGTACATTAGACACATCCATGTTACCATCACCACATGCCTCACTTAACTGTCTTGGTTTGTTGTCACACGATGTTCTGCATTCATTGGCCTGTCACACCCAGGAACGCAAATTAGACACATCAATGGTACCATCAACACATGCCTCACTTAACTGTCTTGGTTTGTTGTCACACGATTTTCTGCCTTCATTGGATTGTCTCACCCAGGAACGTACATTAGACACATCAATGGTACCATCAACACATGCCTCACTCAACTGTCTTGGTTTGTTGTCACACGATGTTCTGCCTTCATTGAAATGTCGCACCCAGGAACGTACATTAGACACATCCATGGTACCATTACTACATGCCTCACTGAACTGTCACACCCAGGAACGTACATTAGGCACATTCATGGTACCATCACCACATGCCTCACTTAACTGTCTTGGTTTGCTGTCACACGATGCTCTGCCTTCATTTCCCTGTCACACCCAGGAACGTACATTAGATACGTCAATGGTACCATCAACACATGCCTCACTTAACTGTCTTGGTTTGTTGTCACACGATGATCTGCATTTATTGGACTGTCACACCCAGGAACGTACATTAGGCACATCAATGGTACCATCAACACATGCCCCATTCAACTCTATTGGTTTGTTGTCAGACGATGTTCTGCCCCCATTGAACTGCCACACCCAGGAACGTACATTAGACACATCAATGGTACCATCACCACATGCCTCACCTAACTTTCTTGGGTTGGTGTCACACGATGTTCTGCCTTCATTGCACTGTCACACCGAGGAACGTACATTAGACACATCTATGATACCATCACCACATGCCTCACTTAACTGTCTTAGTTTGTTGTGACACGATGTTCTGCATTCATTGAAGTGTCACACCCAGGAACGTACATTACAAACATCAATGGTACCATCAACAAATGCCTCACTTAACTGTCTTGGTTTGTTGTCACACGATGTTCTGCCTTCATTGAAGTGTCACGCTCAGGAGCACACATTAGACACATCCATGCTAACATCACCATATGCCTCACTTAACTGTCTTGGTTTATTGTCACACGATGTTCTGTCTTCATTGAACTGTCACACCCAGGAACGTACATTACACGCATCAATGTTACCATCACCACATGCCTCACCTAACTTTCTTGGGTTGGTGTCACACGATGTTCTGCCTTCATTGCACTGTCACACCCAGGAACGTACATTAGACACATCTATGATACCATCACCACATGCCTCACTTAACTGTCTTAGTTTGTTGTGACACGATGTTCTGCATTCATTGAACTGTCACACTCAGGAACGCACATTAAACACATCAATGGTACCATCAACACATGCATCACTCAACTGCCTTGGTTTGATGTCACACGATGTTCTGCCTTCATTAAACTGTCACACTCAGGAACGTACATTAGACACATCCATGGTACCTTCACCACATGCCTCACTTAACTGTCTTGGTTTGGTGTCACACGATGTTCTGTCTTCATTGGACTGTCACACCCAGGAACGTACATTAGACACATCCATGATACCATCAGCACATTCCTCACTCAATTGTCTTGGTTTGTTGTCACACGATGTTCTGTCTTCATTGGACTGTCCCACCCAGGAACGCTCTTTAAACACATCAATGTTACCATCACCACATGCCTCACTCAATTGTCTTGGTTTGGTGTCACACGATGTTCTGCCTTCATTGAATTCTCGCACCCAGGAACCTACATTAGACACATCAATGGTACCAACACCACATGCCTCACTTAACTGTCTTGGTTTGTTGTCACACGATGTTCTGTCTTCATTGAACTGTCGCACCTAGGAACGCACATTAGACAAATCCATGGTACCATTACTACATGCCTCACTTAACTGTCTTGGTTTGTTGTCACACGATATTCAGCCTTTATTGAACTGTCACACCTAGGAACGTACATTAGACAAATCCATGGTACCATCAACACATGCCTCACTTAACTGTCTTGGTTTGTTGTCACACGATGTTCAGCCATCATTGAACTGTCACACCTAGGAACGTACATTAGACAAATCCATGGTACCATCAACACATGCCTCACTTAACTGTCTTGGTTTGTTGTCACACGATATTCAGCCTTCATTAAACTGTCACACCTAGGAACGCACATTAGACAAATCCATGGTACCATCAACACATACCTCAGTTAACTGTCTTTGTTGTTACACGATGTTCTGCCTTCATTGAACTGTTAAACCCAGGAACGTACATTAGAAACGTCCATGGTACCATCACCACATGCCTCACTTAACTGTCTTGGTTTGTTGTCACACGATGTTCTGCCTTCATTGAACTGTCACACCCAGGAACACACATTAGACACATCCATGGTACCATCACCACATAGCCTCACTAAACTGTCTTGGTTTGTTGTCACACGATGTTATGCCTTCATTGAACTGTCACACCCAGGAACGTACATTAGACTCATCCATGGTACCTTCACCACAACTGGCAATGAATTTCATTAGGTGTCACACCACGAAAATGGAGAAAACGAATGAATACACGCTGTTCTTGTGATGAAAACGTCGTCATTTTTAGTATCAAAACAGTTCTTACTCTTGTCGCAGCCACTAGAGTTCTATGCATTGTCCAGTGCTTCCATCTCTGTCACGTATTCATATAGAGACCATGTGTATTTGGAAAAAAAAACCAGAAGTTCCTACCTTGTCCCAGTCCAGAAAGTAATAGGTGTTATAACTTGAACGCATGTCATACACACCTCTTGGCATTATAACAGAGATCACCATAATTGGACCACAAAGAAGATAACATGAAGCCGCACTAGCAACGGCTAAACAATCATTGACGTGGAGAAGCACTATTCTCACGCAGCCAGCTTCCGCCGACCTGCCCGATATCAGTGAAAAATAAAGCACTGTAAACCAATGTAGCCCTGACCTACTGAAGGGTCCACTTTTACACCAACTGTCTAGAAACGCTCAAATAGGTACGTGAGTCTCCTGTACTTCTATTGGGGCTTAAAGTGACAAAATAGTTAATAGTTAATTTGATCGACTTAACACTGGAAGGACCGCACCCATTATTTCGACGGATGCACTGCTTTAGAAGACTTATTTCTTGCTTATGTTTTTTTCTACACTTCCCATGTTCTACGACTTTTAACAAATACTTATAACAAACACGTCTACAAAGAGTTAAGCATTTTGGACCTTTCTAGAAACTGGTATAAACAACTCATACTAGAAGGTCCACCATCCGGAGTAGCTTTCGGATCTGTCCACATCTGTTGTTTTCCTTCCTGATTGGTTTATGGCACTCTGTAGACTCTTTGTCGATGAGTAAGAAAGCTTTATTGCCCAAGTGGCACAATTCTTACTACCACTTAGGGGAACATGGGGCAGGACGGGGTACTTAATACTTGTGCATCTATATTTCACATTTGAAAATATAGAAATTGTGTTTTGGTAATGTAAATGTGTTTATTATTGCATAACTACCAGAAAAAAGAACATAAATTAAATAGACGCTCACAACAAATGGGACTAGCTATCACGTCATAAACAAAACTAATATATTTGCTCGTTTTGCCCCATAGGTGGGGCAGTAAGGGGTATTATTTCTTTGACCAATTTATGATCAGCTTCTTTTAGCATTTAGTTCACTTCTCACAATATGCACAAATATGTACAGCATCTTCATCATCACTTTCGATACCTGCACAAGAATTATGAGCCCACTTCAGGCAGCAGGGATATCTAATCCACCCTCCTGAATAATCGTGGCAGTAAATTTTGCCACTTCTTTCCTGTTACCAGCAGACAGATGACTTTGGGAACGTTTGGATACAGGAGGATTAGGACATCTAGGCCAACCTTTCGATGAGCCCCGTTTTGTTTCGCTTTCTGGCAGAGCAAGACGCCTTTTCACAGCTCTTTTATACATTTTTTCTTGTTACGCATTCAATAGCGCTTCCTTATAAGGGGATGTTGTCAGTATTGTGCTTTCCCCCCTGTTTTTCCAAACTCTCTTGTTTTTCTGATCTACCTTTGCAATATGTGTGATATTTTCTGGGCTGGAACTCTGGAAACTACTGCAGCTAGGCATCTCAATGTTTTCTCTCCCCATAGGTGAACCAGAGACAACGGACATCTGAGAAATTGAAAGATTACCGTCATCAGAAAGTCCAAAGAAAGCTAAATCTATCGTTTTGAAAGTAGCTAATGATTGAGATGACGTAGTTTTGACAGATTCCGGTAGATTGTGCCACCTGCTAGAGAGAAAACACGTATACCCCGTTCTGCCTCACTACCCCGATACGCCCCATGTTCCGCTATGTATTTACGAGGCGTTGGAGCAAAAAACTTTACATTGAAGTTATGGTCGAATACCTGGGGACACCCATTTTTCAGGAACAAAACGAGCAGAAATAAATTCGCTGAAATTTTGTGGTTTGTGCGATTTGATGACAAGAACACACGTTCTCAAAGACTAAGTACAGCTGCGAGCACCCAAGATAACCCAGGAGCTAATCATAACAGCAGCTAAAGCTGAGCTTCACATAATCTTCTAAGTTGCATGGCAACAAAATTCTCCCCAACCCAAAACTAAATTAAAAACACCAGGGCGCAGGGAATTGCATCCTGTCCTTTCATCCCGAAGGTACAAATTGTAACCTCACAAAATTCTTCAAATCTGAAAACCTACACCATATCCATCCTACAGAATCCCGTTCAAATACCTTACCTGCGGTAAAACCCTAAACGGGTGGGCACGCAGCCAAAACCTTGTGGCTATATAGAGCCAGCTAGCACGTCATCACTAAGTACAGCCTCTTCCGAGCGCCAGTAATCCCGGTGATGCTATATGCCTGCGAGATCTGGGGCATGGCAGCAGACAGCTGGATAGCATGGCTTCAACGTGTACAGAATAGACTACGGTCTATCTATTCTGCGGGACGTTATTTTCCTACCAGGTTGCTCCACGAAGCATCGGGTCTTCCATACGTGGAGGATGAACTTACGCCGGGCTTCAAAATTATACGCAAGTCTACCATCACACAGAAGCGCCCTTGTTAGATCGTTGGGAGCTTATGACCCCACTAGACGCCGATCTAGACAGCATCGGGTCCCCCGTATGGCATGCGAGCACCCTAGATAACCCAGGAGCTAAACCTATCAGCAGCTAAAGCTGAGCTCCTCATAATTCTTCTAAGCTGTTTGGCATCTAAATTTTCTCCAACTAAAAATTAAACAAAAAAATAAAGTTTTGGTTGCAACGTACTGCATCCACCCCTTCAACTCGAAGGTACTTCGGCAACCTGTAAATTTACTCCCAACCAAAAGACCTACACCACCTTCATCCTACAAACTTCAAATATAAATCCTACCTGCGGTAAAACCCTTAATGGGTGGGCACGCAGCAAAAACCTTCTGACTGTATACAGCCAGCCAGCACGAGCGAGCGAGCAACTAAGTACAGATCGATTTGCAGCTGCTACTCCTGTCTGGAATCCTTTTATTGCCAATTCTTTGCAGTGTTACATTCCAAGTGAAAATATCACTGGATTAGCAACTGTTTCCTTCCAAGGCTAGATGCTCTTTTATTAAATATAGGAGCAATAAACCGGACAAATTTGGAATAAAGTTTTGGCATGCAAATTTAAAGTATCTGGTGAATGGTTTTCCTCACTTGGACAATGACGATCAGCGTCCCACAGGAGTTCTTCTTGCAGAGCTTGTTTTTAATGCGTCTTATACAACACTTTGTTTTTGCAGGAAGAAATATTACATGTGACAATTTTCGAACAACCAAATGCCTTGCAGAAGCGTAAAAGTAGAAGCATGGTGGGCACAGTAAAGAAATGTAGAATGGAAATCCCCTCAATCAGCAAAATGTGCTACAGTACCTTTGCACACAACTGTACTTTATAATTCAGATGACATAACTATGAAATGCTATCAAGGGAAAAAGAACAAAAATTTGCTTCTTTTAAGTTCATTGCATGACACATCCTAAAAAGCTACCAAAATCAGTGGCGTACTACAATAACAGCAAGTACGGCGTTGACGTCATCAGTCAAATTTCTCGACTGTACACAGTGAAATGTGGATGCAGAAGGTAGCTTATGCATGTTGTTTTTTCAATATGTTTGCCTTGGCAGTTATTAATACTAGGGTGCTCTACAAGGAAGTAACATAGGAAAAGTAAACAGACCTCAGTTTATATACAACTTAGCAGAAGAGCTGCCTTTAGCATATAACTCCACAAGGGTACAAATTCACTTCCTAACACAGTACCTCCGCAGAGCAACATTTGGAAGACTTGCCAAATTGGCGAATGCAGAGGGAAGAATATAAGCAACCATTTATGTAACAAATGCAGCAAGTATGTTTGTGGACCACGTTTAGGCAACGTTGAATACACGTGCGTTAGGTGCTACAGTGCTGCAGGTGGCTTTGAATGACCGAAATCTGGTTTATAAGTCATTTTTCTACTATAAGCTGTGGTATTCGAAATTTTATGCTGAAACACATGTGTTTCCTAAGGGAAGTTGTCCATTTTACATTTGCTTATCGTAAATATTTTGACTAATTTTTAAGGCTTAAAATGTTCATTTTACCATGTAATTTTTCAGACTAAATTAAAATTAAATACTGGTAAACTGTATAAATAATATTACATAAACTGGTATGCATTCAAATTTGTTTAATATTTTGAAAAGGACAAATAAAACGCACCCGTCAAAATGATGGGTTGGTCCTTCTCGGTAGATAATGTGAAATGTGTAGTGTTTAACGCCCGCTTTTACTACATACGGCACCGCAGGCGGTGACACTGATGATACATGAGATGGAGATGGAGCACCGGTGGAATGAGATGGCGGAGAAAACCGGTGGTCCTGGAGAAAATCAGCACCAGCGCCATGTTGTTCACCACAAATCTCACTTTGCGGTCGCCTGGGATCGAACTCGGGCCGCCTTGGTGAGAGCCACGCGGTCTAACCATTGAGCCACAGCGTGGCCTTCTTCTCGGTAGACCATACTCGCCGGTCCTTCCAGTGTTAAAACAAATACACAAATAAGTTTGTTAAAAATATTTTGTAGAAGAATGGGTGTAGAAAATCCCGTGAATGTTTTATATTTTTATAAAACATAAAATAAACCTAGAGTATGTTTTCTGAAATTCTTGGGTTTGTATTTTCGAAATATATCTCCTAAGCGTTGATAATTATTTTGAGGGGATATTGAAACTGGCATCTATCTTGACATTAACTCTTTGTGCCGATTTCTCTTCCTTAGTAAAGGAAGTTAAAACCATGATACAAAAAGTAGAGCGGGGTGCAAAACAAAACACCAATCGAGTTTTAAAAATCTGCCGCGTGAAACTCCCGGTAGAGGCAGCTCTTAATAAAAATAAAACACTATCATATTTACAATCTTTTCCTTGGTTGGGGGCCGAGAGCATCTTGAAATCTCCTTAACAATGTTCTAGCGCCCCCATCCCCTTCGTGGGGGGTGAGTTTGCTTCAGCACGCTACTAAATAAAGTTAGTAGATACTACAAGTTTTTCTTTAGCGGGATAAAGGAGAAGAGCTGTGGCGCCGCTCTGGCGGAAGGGTGCGCACTTAAAGCGCGTCAGCCTGTTTAAGATTTACTGTAGCATCCCTGAACCTCTTGGTAACGTTAATTACGTATTTTGATTCCTGCTGTGTTTAATTGCTATGGTAACGGCGGCATTGTGACGTACTTAAGGCTGCATCTCCACCGTGTATTTAACTTCAGCACCAGATACGGTGAGTACGGTGGATGTAAAACCTCTTTGTCCGTATTAGAGGCGAGGTAATTATGAAATAGTATCAGATTTCCCTTCAATGGCGCAACGTGTAGTAAAAGCTCTCAATAGGAGTACGTTCCTGCAATAGAGGCAGACTGACAGGCTGTTCTTCCTCTGAATGACAGAGAATGGAGAGAACACCTGACACCCCGACTCAACCCGCTACTGACCACCCTCAGAGGAAGAGTCCGCAGGGGGCTGGCAGTTCAACAGAAACGTGTGGTAGTTCTTAACTAATTCCACTTAAAACTTCACTTACATTTTTTTCTTTTCAAATCTCTATAGCATGTTTTGGTAAAAAAGCGATATAGGTATTCACGGTGCTCCCTTTTTTTATTCGGTATTTCCCGCCCTCCGATTGAGCAAGAATGATGTCACTGTTGACTGGTGAGTCTATCTTCAAATCATAGTGCCCTCTACGGAGAAGTGGTAATTTTTGGGCAAAAGTAAGCAAATAACAGCGCTCAGTGTGGTTGTGCTAGTAACTAATACAACCAGCTTCCCCTGGATATGATGCTGCCGCTAGCTCTTAACCCTCTTAGAAATATTGTTGCCGTTCTCATCCAAGCTAACCCTTCTCTACCTTGTCTGTTGCAGGAATCAGTAATTCGTCTTCATGGTTAATGCTACCTTCGTACCGACATTAAAATTGGCGCCACATATGCATAAATATAGTGTCTGTCTTTAATTGCTTATACAATTTCAAAGATTTCTTTTCTTATATACTTTCCCATGTCTTCTGTCTATGTCTTGTACTCTAGTTCTCACTTCCTTCCAAAAACCGCTATGATTTCACTCCTCTGCTCTCCATAAATCTCACATGCCTATCTTCGGTACCATTCTTTCCGATTCCGACCGCCAACTATTTGTGCTTTTAATGCTTTTCTGTTGTTTCATGCACAGATTGAATAATTCCCCTTTCTGCCCTTTAATACACGTATACCAGGATTTCGTTATTCTGTCTATTATTATTCCCCTCCTGTTTGTATTACTTAGCTCTAGTAATGCCACTTCTCTTGGTGCCAATTTTGGAAACCCTAGCAGTTCTTTGTAAAACAATTCGTACATCTGGTCTTATTGTGTACCCATCTCTGATGCGCCCATACCTCCGTTGTGTACTATACGCGCAAGATTTCTTGAGCGTTCAGGTCCCAAGTCCTCATTCGGTAGGTTTCACCTATTTCCGTAAACACAGATTACAACTTTGAAACAGGAAATGAGTACAGTGTACATAGAGTTTAGAGTTATCAGACATTCATCTTTCAGGATAAGCGAAAACCTCCAACGTTAAGTCATATCGGACGATGAGTGAAATGATATTCAAATGAGTACACGGTACTTAGAGTAACGTAATATTCATATTTCAGGATAAGGGAAAACCTCGAAATTTAAGTCATATCGGACGATGAATGAAACGATATCCAAATGACTACAGGGTACATACATTTTACCCAGGTAGAAACGTTATGTAGATAAGTCAACCTGACCGAGATTCGAACTTAGGACTTTGTAAACGCGAGGAAAACACGGTAGTTCCTATGCTACAGAGGCAGGCATAGTTGGAAGTATAGCACGTTTCTATGGTGACATGAGAATAACCGAGATGATAGAAGTATACTGCTGTACAGCACGTTTCTATGGCAACGTGAGCGACTTTACTGACCAGGACAATAGGCACAAATTGAAGTACAAGAAATAAAGCTACAGCATGTATGATACTAACGAGGACGTTCCTATGGTAACGTGAAATGTTTTTCTGTAGCCTGCAAGCTCACTCCTAACTCAATTACTACGCCAGTTCCCAATGGGTTAGCAAGTCCGGACCTCAGTAATACCCAGTAGCTTTGAAGCGGTATTAGGGAGTCAAACAGTGATCTGTTCTAATTGGGATGAGCCTGAAGGGATTATATCAATTTCCATGGGAATAATGCTTTCCAGAACTTTCCCGAACCGGATTACTCTTGTTTTAAAAACAACCCACGACCTGTTTACTTAACCCTCAAACGTTTAAATAAGTCTAGAGGTACAATAACAAACACCAAGTGTTACATTCATGTAGGTTTCTCTTATCATTTTTATGAAAATAGTCTCCTTTTCTGTTGGTCAATTTTTAATGACTGAGAAAAATTGTATCTCACATTTACACCTTTAGTAATGGTACAATTACGTAAGGTAGGGTTATTGAAAAATATATTGATATCCAATGGAGTTAAACGTCCATGCTGTTTATATAAGAACAGAAGAAGAAACTAGTATTTTGTATGTGCATAGCTAGCTCTTCTCATTTTTCAACAAAATACAGGAAATATTAAAATACCTAGACTTAATAAAAGGCATGTAGTGGCTTGAAATTTTGTTCCCCAGGGGAGATAAAGAAAAAATAGTATACTCTGTATCACGCTAGTTTAATCCTGGTGTAAAGAAGGCGAAGCTGACTCAACTCGCCACGTGTTAGCCGCTACATGCACGTGCATAAGTTTTGCAACACTAGCATTATATTTAGCAGCACTAACTTCTAGATAATAAATAAAAAATAGAGTTGGGTTACACATTAATTTATTAAATCTATGAGCTGGTTCATTTCTGAAAAAAAAAATAATCATGAATTTTAGTTAATTGATGGAAATTAATCATATCCCCACACTAGCCGTATATAGGCTAAGGTATTTGATGGATAGAGTCAACATGAAAAATTCAATGCCATGGCCGGGATTTGAATCATGGATCTCCTGGTTTAAGTCCGGTGGCTCTTAATCTTGGAGTTGCCATGGCCAACGTGCCATCCTAACATCAAATTCTCCACTTGACTCGTATATTTCCCCGGTAGACCACTAGGGGCTCTCGCATCCGAGATACACCGTTTGTGGCGACTTACTATCTTAAGTACCTGAGTCCCAGGCTTCATCATTTAACTCTTATTATTTTAGTTAATTGATGGAAATTAATCATTTCTCCACACTAGCCTTATATAGTCAACTGGAGAATTCGATGTCAGGAAGGCACGTTGGCCATGGTAGCTCAAACGTTAAGAGTGACTGGACGGAAACCAGGAGATCCATGGTTCAATTCCTGGCCATGGCATTGAATTTTTCATGTTGACTCTATCCATCAAATAATCATGAAGTTTACTGCGTATAGCACTTTTCGTAAAATCGTCGTACTTCTCCAGGCGCTGTTTGCATTTCGTGATTTTCCGCTGTTCTTAGAGTTCCGGATGTTTTTTGTAATTTACGTCCTCCAACGTTAGATCATATGGGACGGTGAATGAACTGGGTGAAATGATGCTCAAATGAGTCCAGGGTCCATGGAGCTTAGAGTTACTCGACATTCGTCTTAAAGGATAAGCGAAAACCCCGGAAAAAACCTTATCCAGGTAACTCGCCCTGACCGAGATTCGAACTCGGGACCTTTTGAACGTGAGGCAGACATGCCCCCAGGGGCCTACTTTGGTACGTACGGGTTTGGCGCACCCGGGGTCCCGAGCCAACAGTCTCCCTCGTGTGGGCTCCTCTTCGTGGTTGAGGGAGACGGTCAACAGGCTCACCTACGTGTAAGCCGTGCGTGGAGACCCGTGTCGGTGGAAAGGTGAAAAAAAGACAGGTGAAATCGGTGAACGAAATTTTTAGTAGGGTTTAAATAATTATTTTATGTACGTGTATTTTTAATAGGTTTTGTTACACTTGTATAGTTTTTAGAAAGTTTTATATCTGGCTTTTGTCATGACTAGTTTTCTAAAGAGCGCTGATGACCGCTCCCTCGCTCTCGCTCGCAGGTACTGGTAGGCTTGCGTTAGCCTGAAGATTGTTGCTGTGTGCCCACCCAAGATAGGGTTTAACCACAGATAGGATTTTATTTTCGGGATGGGTTAGGATGGCTGTTTTTGTTTGAGGATGGTGGATTGAATATGAGGTAGTTTATTGACTCCTCTAGAAGGATAGAATGCTATCTCTAGCATCCTGGCATTGAAAGATTTATTTTGAATTGAACTGAAATTTGTTTAATTTTGAGACCAACAACTCTTGGTAGATTATGGGAGCTCAGCTTTTGCTGCTGCTGGAAATGCTCCGTGGTTACCTCGGATGCCCGCAAGCCATGCGGGGGACCCGGAATAGTCGGCGACGACGTCTGGTGGGATCATAATCACCAAGAGACCGAACCAGGGCACTTCTGTGCAAAGGTATCTCTGCGTATAATTTTGTAGCCCGGCGTCTAATTTCATCTTCCACGTATGGAAGACCCGAGGCTTCATGGAGGAACCTTACTGGGAAGAGTCGGCCTACTGAATAGATGGACCTAAGTCCTCTATTCTGAGCGCGTTGAAGATATGCCAGCCAGGAATCTGCGGCCATGCCCCAGACCTCGCAGGCATATAGCATCAACGGGACTATGAGAGCTCGAAAGAGGTATAGCTTTACGCGGACGGGCATCGACCGAGAACCCAGCATAGGATACACGGATGCAATAGCTCCCTGAACCCTCGCCGAGAGTTCCCTGATGTGTCGACGGAAAGTCAGACCCTTGTCTAGCTCTACTCCCAGGTATTTGATAGAGGGTACCCATTCTATCCTTCGGCCTCTGAAATGGAAATCAGGGCAGTCTGCGGGGGTGTGGCGCTTGGTGACGCTGATGACCGCCGTAGTTGAGCGACCTTATATATATCATCACTGAGGCAGACATGCTACCATCTACGCTACCGAGGCGGGCTTCCGGATGCTTGCCGTTCCATTCTAACACTACGTGCGAAAAGACCAACAAGATTACCAATTTCTTTCTCAATGTTTTATAGACGATTCCGGGTTTCTTTCTTTAAGCACCGCAAAACAATATGCGATCATTCGTCTCTCGCCACTTCTGAAAGGTTTGCCTCGATTGTGTTATGTTATTATATATTAACTGAGATAAACTTTCCCAGAAATTTCTTTTAAAGGATAAAGGGATAGCTATAATACAATCATGCGGAATCAATTCAAATATTACACGGAAGTAATGCGATGTGGGATTAAGCAGTCATGGGTTACCTACGCGGGCAATGATGCGTGTTCTCTCTTTCCCTCCCACTCTCTCTCTCTCTCTCTCTCTCTCTCTCTCTCTCTCTCTCTCTCTCTCTCTCTCTCTCTCTCTCTCTCTCTCTAATACCCTGCTTCAAGATAAACCATACGAATTGTGCATATAAGAGGTAAGACATGGGATTAGGCTGTTATGGGCTACCTACAACAGCGCGGTAAATAGTGCCCGCTCTAATTCCCGTGTTTCAAGATATATCAGACGAACAATAAATGAAGAACCTAACAGGTAAACTATAAGGGATGTACAAAATCATACTGGACAGAAAATGTTTACTCTAACTCACGCTAGTTTAATCCTGTTGTAAACAACTAGGCGGAGCTGACTCAACTCGCCACCTGCAAGACGCTACAGGCACCCATATACGTTTTGCAGCACTTACAGTATATATATATATATATACAGGATGTTACAAAAAGGTACGGCCAAACTTTCAGGAAACATTCCTCACACACAAAGAAATATGTTATGTGGACATGTGACCGAAAACGCTAAATTACCATGCTAGAGCTCATTTTAGTATTTCTCTTAAAATGTAAATTGAAATCATTCGTGCAGACAATTGTCAAAATACCCCATTGTGGTTCATGCACGATGGAGCTCCTGGACATTTCAGTCGAAGTGTTCGTACACTTCTCAACAACAGATTCGGTGACCAATAGATTGGTAGAGGCGGACCAATTCCATGGCCTCCACGCTCTCCTGACCTCAACCCTCTTGACTTTCATTTATGGGGGCATTTGAAAGCTCTTGTCTACACAACCCAGGTACCAAATGTAGAGACTCTTCGTGCTCGTATTGTGGACGGCTGTTCTCCAGGGCTGCATCAGCGCATCAGGGATTCCATGCGACGGAGGATGGATGCATGTAACCTCGCTAACGGAAGACATTTTGAACATTTCCTGTAATAAAGTGTTTGAAGTCACGCTGGTACGTTATGTTGTCGAGTGTTTCCATTCCATGATTAATGTGATTTGAAGAGAAGTAATATAATGAGCTCTAACATGGAAATTAAGCGTTTCCGGACACATGTCCGCATAACATATTTTCTTTCTTTGTGTGTGAGGAATGTTTCCTGAAAGTTTGGCCGTACCTTTTTGTAACATCCTGTATATATATAGTAGCGCTAACTTCTAGAAAATAAATAAATAGATATGGTTTACACATTAACTAATTAAATCTATGAGTTGGTCCATTTCTGAAAAAATAATCAAACTTTACTGCGTATAGCTCTTTTCATAAAGTCGTCGGATTTCTCCACGCGCTGTTTGCATTTACGCGGTTTTCCCGATGTTCTGAGAGATCCGGATGCTTGCTGTTCTATTGTAACAATATGTACACTAATTGCAGAAAAGCCAAGAAGATGCCAGCGTGGTAGCGTCGTGGTAGCATGTCTGCCTCACGTTCAAGACGTCCCGAGTTCGAATCTCGGTCAGGGTGAGTTATCTGGATAAGGCTTTTTCCGGGGTTTTCTGTTATCCTTCAAGACGAATGTCGAGGAACTAAGCTCCATGGACCCAGGACTCATTTGAGCATCATTTCACCCAATCCATTCACCGTCCGATACGACTTAACGTTGGAGGACGTAGATTACACACGCACACACACACACACACACACACACACACACACACACAAACAAGATCACCAGTTTCTTTCTCACTGTTTTATAGACGAATTCGAGTTTCTTTCTTTAAGCACCGAAAAGCCATGCGCGATCATTCAGCTCTTGTCACTTTCTAAAGGTTTGCGTCCTTTGTGTTTTATTTCGGCTGAAGCACCGAGCTCCTCCATGATGAAAAGCTTACTGATTTTAAATTACATATAAAGAAATTTGCGAGGGCTTGTGAGGTGCGGCAGATGACAAGAAATACAGTTAGTTAAGTGCAGAGGTTCTACTCTCATTAGTCCTGGAACCGTAGGACCAAGGATCCGGGCCTCTTTTTATACCCGGGAGCCATGGATACTCCGGGGCTCCTTCCATATAGCAACATATGGGGTCTAAATTGGCTCCCCCCCCCCAGAGCACAACGTCAAGACGGGATGGAAATGGATACGCCGCTGGAAAGACTACCGAAAACCTCGGTGGGTCCGCCTGGTGCTCTAGCACACCTGCTAGTAGCTCTGCAGGCTAGTACCCGGGACTTATTATAGTCTGTGAGGTTTAACTAGTCGTGTGCCTTTTAGAAAGAGAAAGGAATACTGACCGCTCACTCTATGACGTAGCGGGCAAAGCAGACACCCCAGCCAAGCGTGCATCAGTGGCGGAGCGCCCCTTCTCCACTCCGTCCGATTGTTGCTCATCCCCCGCTACACAGTCAGAAATTTCAAACAAATCTTCGTTTTCTTCTTCCGATTCCAAGTATTTTAAATTTATAACTAATCTGTCTGTAATTTCATCTATCAGACCGTCTTTTCCCCGGTAAAACTATTCAGTGTTTTGTACATGCTCACACGTGCTTTTCCAGCTTTCTGGGGTCACTTTTCTAATCGCATTATGAAACAAGGCTCTTACATCGACACTTTTAAATGAAATGTTATGTTTGGCATCATCATTCTTCACTTGTGTCCAAATAAGTTCTATAGCATTAAAGTTGCAGTGATAAGGTGGCAATCTTACTACGGTATGACCGTGTACCTCTGCGAGACTATTTCATACACTTTGAAATTATCCTTTTCAGTTTAACTAATTCGTATAGCACTGGATTTGTCGCTTGTGGATCAAGCTCAATATTCCTATAACGAAGCCATTCCTGCATATGGGATTTGAGTGAAGATGAAGTGGGTGCTTTATTAATTTCTATGGAATGATATGGGGCATTGTCCATAATGATGACATCACTAGACGGGATGTTAGGTAGCAATGTATTAACAAACCAATCCTTGACAACATTATTATCCATTTCTTCATGGTAGTCTTTGGTTGAATTTGACTTAAAAGTTAGCAAAGCATTAGGAATAAATCCTGGTGAATATCCAGCATGTTCATATATAATTGGCTGCCCTTTGCCGATTGGTGTTTTAAGAGGGAAATCAGTTACATTTTCATCAGCAATACACTTCCACACCGTATTTCTCGTATGGTTTATATTTAACCAAGTTTCGTCAAAGTACACTATAGGCCTACCTGTTGATCTGTTCTTACATTCGTCTTAAAAATTTAAATCTTTTAGAAACAATATCCATTCGTTCCATTAAAAAGTGTATTCCCTGTGAATTTTTACCGTAACTGAAATTAAGCCTTTTAAGAATTTGTTTAAGGGTCACACGCTTCCTTTAACTAAGTTTTTAGCTCTTACAGCCTCATATATGTCCGGCAAACTAGGTATAAAGTCCCTACGATACAGCGAATAGATTGTTCGCTTAATAGCAGCAGCTGTTAGTGAATCAATTTCTGTTTTTCGCAGTCTTCTATTAGGGCGCTTCTTGCCTGGTGTTTGCCGTCTACCGCCGCTAGCTTCTGCATTTTTGTCTTCTTTTAAAATTCGTCGGACAGAACTAGAAGAAATACCTGTAGCAGCAGCAGTTCTCTCAACGATGATCGTCACTGAAATAGTCGGCTTTCCAGAATTAAAAGCTTCACATTCACCACTGAAGAAACCGTGAACTTTGACTACAATTTCCCTAGAATCTGATTTTAGAACTTTCCCTCGAGATTCAACTTGAAACAACACAAACACAACTAAAACTACAAGAAAATAATTCAACATTATATCCATATGTTGCAACAATGAAAAAATTTTGTGTGTCGTGTAAATCCACAAAACAATAAATGCACAGTTCTATCGCTCATACGCCACTGACAACCTTTAATCAACACACAGCGGAGTGGGGGTCGCCAGCGAATACTTTCCACGAATCACGACAAAGCAGTGGTTGCTGACCCGCCCACGTATGCTAGACAAGGACAGCATTCTGTGTTAGACAAGGATAGTAGAGAATACGCCAAGATAAACCTCACAGACTATAAGCACCCTCTACCCCCTCCGGGCGGCCGTAGCCTGGACGGAGGTACCCAATTCCCCGTGGGTGTCGGGAACACACTGCCCTCTCAAGTCCAACCCAGTCCGAACAACTCCCCGACGGGAGGGGCTCGGTACTTCGGCCCGAGGTTCCTCTAGCAACGTCAGAGGTACCACGAGTGTTAAGGCTCCGCAGCGCCCGCACCTCGGCAGCTGAAGAAGACGGATCCCCTCCCCTAAGGATTGGCAGTAAATACAGTGTTAAATATCAGTAGCCACTCCACACTGTAAACAATAACATCTTCAACTCGATACAGACCTCGTTGTGAGAGAGCTGCCTGGTATAGGATATAAGAGCAGTGTCCTTAGTGATTGTTAAATTAAATATAGCTTAATTTAACATAATAAGTTAATAGTGTGTATAATTTCACCTGTCTTCTGTCTAATCTGTATACAGAACACATCTATGTGGTATGTGAAGCAGAGAGATAAAATGTGAGGCTATTACGTTTATAAGAATGGAAACATTTGCATACTTTTCTCTCTCCGAAATTAGCTCGCACAGAGCAGTGATCAGAAAACTACTTACAGTACTGTACTTAAAGAAAGGGTTTATCGTACGCAGGCAAATAAAAGAACACGCTAAACCAATAACAGCTTTACCGCTTTCTGTCCCAATATTTCTGTCTCTATTTCTTTCCTACCCAGATGTTTACAGCAGGGTTAAACTAGGTTGGGACAAATTATAGAGAGTTTCATCATCATCATTATCATCATCGTTATCAACTTCAAGGAGTGAGTGAGTGAGTGTGCAGTGTTTTAGGGCCCGTCGACAACAAGGTCATTTGGGCCCGAAGTTAACTCTAAGAACTAAAAGCTACACAAACTAAGTTAAAAAGTAAGATAAAATAAGATAAAATACAACACTCAACTATTAAAAGCACATAAAAAACTCATCCTAGGACTAAAAATTTAAAATCTCTAAAATTAATAAATATAAAATACAAGTCAGACTTGTTTATTAAAACCGATTTTAGCAAAAAACCGCAGTGCCTTATCCTCGGCCACTGGGTCGTCCCCTAAAACACCGAGCAAGTTAGTCCCCAAGCCCAAAGACTGGCGAACGCGGGCGTACTGCGGGCAATCTAGCAATACGTGCCGCACACTGAGGCGTACTGCACATGGAGCACACACAACTTCAAGGATTGGGCCCTGTGAACGGTGTGACCGGTTCCGTTCTCTTCAAGAGTCAACTTGCTAAAAAATATGATGGTAATATAAATCTAAAAGTACAGAGTGACATTGTGTCAGAATTGAAAAAACATAAATTTTTGGGTATCGTGTTAGATAATTGCCCAACTTGGGCTGATCATATTGAAAACATATGCGGAAAAATTAACAAATCTTTATATCTCTTAAGATATTTTAGCAAGTACAGCAATACAAATATCCTAAAATTAATATACTATGGATGTATCTATCCATATCTAATCTATGGAATAGAAATATGGGGTTTAGTAGCCAAAACACACATGGATAAACTGCTTATTTACCAAAAAAGTGTGTTAAGGTCATGTATAATCTAAAAGCAAGGGAATCTTGCAGGAATACCTTTATAAATACAAAAATAATCACCATCTACTCTCTGTATGCTTATACAGCTATAATGTTTATTGTAGACAAGTGTAATCCAGTTAAAAACAATCAGGTACATGAACATAACACCAGAACCAATATGAATTACGAGGGCCGTTCAGAAAGTAACCTCCGGTTGATTGCAAAAAATTCACCAAGTTAACTAAAAATATTTTAATATATACATCTTACAACTACATCTTTGCACTATTTTTCTACATAGTCTCCATAACGATTGAGGCACTTATCATATCTGTTCACAAGCTTTGAAATTCCTACTCCATAAAAATCACCCGCTTGTGCCTGGAGCCAGCCTGTGACCGCATCTTTGAGCTCTTCGTCGTCATCAAACCGCTGGGACCCGAGCCATGTCTTCATATGCATGAAGAGGTGATAATCGCTTGGCGCCAGATCTGGGCTGTAAGGTGGATGGTTGACAACGTCCCACTTGAAGGACTCAAGAAGAGCTGTTGTTCTGCGAGCAGAGTGAGGACGGGCGTTATCGTGCAAAAAAAACGATACCGGAAGTCACGATGAATAGCTGCTGCAGAACATCCTTTGGCTGTAAAAAACCTTATAACAGCACGCACTCTACATTTGGCGGGGTTTTCTATTGCAGCACACATTTCAAACGGCCACAAACACTAAACTAGCGCAGATACGACGTTCACTCGACCACGGCTTGATGCCGACTGACCTGCTGAGTGCGTGAATGCACAGATGGCGTCGCTACTCCCCCCACTGCCCGCACTGTGACTGATCGGAGGTTACTTTCTGAACGGCCCTCGTACTATAGAGATAGTGTAATTAAATCTGTCTCTAAAAAGGATGTACATATACTAGGAATTAAGCTTTACACTAAACTGCCATCTGATATTAAATCAATAACTAGCATCTCAAAACAGCAACCCCCCAGGGGCCTACTTCGGTAGGTACGGGTTTGGCGCACCCGGGGTCCCGAGCCAACAGTCTCCCTTGTGTGGGCTCCTCTTCGTGGTTGAGGGAGACGGTCAACAGGCCCACCCACGTGTAGGCCATGCGTGGAGATCCGTGGAGAAGGTTTTTAGATTCTTGTCTGGTTTAGAGTTTAGGATTTAGTGAACGACATTTTTGGTAGGTTTTGATTGATGTTTTTTATGTACGTGTATTTTTAATAGGTTTTGTTACACTTGTATAGGTTTTAGAAAGTTTTATATCTGGCTTTTGACATGACTAGTATTTTAAAGGGTGCTGATGACCGCCGTAGTTGAGCTCCCTTATATATCATCATCATCACCATCATCATCATCATCATCATCATCATCATCATCATCATCATCATCATCATCATCATCATCATCATCATCATCATCATCATCATCATCAAAACAGCAGTTTAAATGGAAGTTAAAGGCTTTCCTCATAAATAAATGTTTACATAACTTAAACGAATTATGACATTGCAGCTTTAATTTTACTTGAAAGTGATAAATTCATTAAGCTGATTAAGGGATCATGTGTAAAATTAGTTTCTAATGCTGTAATTGACTATGTAAATTATTTTCTGTAGTTTTTAGTCTTATGTAACCTTTTATATTTATCTTTGTATCTTGAACTGACGTGTCCTATAACATGTGTATTATGTTCCAAAGGATAAAATAAAATACAGATACAAATACAAATACTGATCCTTCCAGCGTAGAGCTGGGCGTCCCACATCTCCCTTTCCCTTCGGCATATAATGTAAAACTCATCTTGGAAGTCGTTCCGCCTCCATTCTTAAAATATGATTTTTCCTGTCTTTCTTTTTCTTTATTATTTTACTGTTTAAATTAAAAATCACAAGCCCTTCTCTTACTTTTTCATTTCTTACGTGCTGTAATAAGCTGTTACACTTCTCAGAAATGTCATCTCTGCCAATTCTAGCTTTTTGCTTTGGTTATTTGCCAGTGTCCGTATTTCGGAACCCTGTGTTAAAGTTGGGACTGCCATTATCTTATAAAATTTCATCTGTGGGTCGTCAACATATTTTCAATCCGGCTCTTTTTATGAGAATTGTGAGTAAGTTCCTTTTTCACTAGATTGGGTTACCAGCCCAATGCTTGGAGGGCCCGATTTTATATCGGAATTTTCCTCTCCTATATGAGAAAGAGTTCCATTTGAAAAGGAATTTGAAAGCTTATGCTGATATCAAAGAACGCTTTGGAAATGGTTACCCTAATATTACAAACGAATTGATAAATCGGTTATAACGAGAATTCTATAATATATCTCAAACTCTGGCAAAGATATGTAGATGACATATTTGCCATAGTGCCAAAAAAAACACATCAGTGATGCACTAAAACGTTTAAGGGTATGTATGACTGAAATTTTCAAATTCTGAATTAATAATTCTAGCTTTTTCAAATTTACACCATAGTTGTAGTATATTGTAAACATGTTACAACCTAAATTTAAACAATTTTTCTCCAGCAGTTTAGAAATTATGATAAATTTTGTATGTTTTTTGTTACGTCACTAAAAAAGCCCCTTGCGACAAAATATTTTGAATTTTGGTCTAATATTTTAACCCTATGTTCGTAATACACATAATTTTTTAAATTGCTCTGGGTTTTTCTGTGTCTCCTTTAGTTTAGGTCACAAAAATTTTTTAATTTACAAATATTTTTCTTGTCTAAAAACTGTACGTTTTGTGGTTGAAAATTAAAAATATATGCTTATATACATTTCACAATAAAACCTAGGGCAATTTCCATTCCTCATGATATTCTGAACCTGTGTAGGAAATTTCATGAATGTAGTACAAAAACTGCATCGCAAGGAGCATTTTACAGGAAGAAAAATGCTGAAAATATGAACATTGAGAAAACAGCGATTAAAGATTTGATTGCATAACTCACATTAAATTCCACCAGGCTGATAGGTTGGACCCTCAGATTTCTTTTTCCTCTCCTCTGTTGCTGCTTTTTCCACCTTTTTCTTCTTTAGATGTTGCTTTTCTTCTGCACAACTTAGCTTCTTGCTTTGCAGGATACGAGTCTGATCTCGCTGCACTGAAGTTTTCCTTGCTGAGTCTACTACACTTTCACCTCTGATATTTTGCTGCAGCTCCAATGACTTAAGACTACCCATGTTAAACTCACTGATGCTTTTAATAACAGCAAGATCCAATTTTAGTTTTGATATGAAAACTTCCTTTGGGCACTTATTCCATATGACATGATGCAAAGATTCATTGGCATTCTGTGTTTTTCTTGTTTTGATCCTCCCTAGTAATGTTGTAGAAGCCAGCCTCTGATATATTGGCAACATTTTAGGAACTATTTTGTCTGAAAGCCTTATTTTTCTTTTCTTGAATTGAAAATTTAAGAACGGAAAACAGACAAAGAATGTGGATGTAGGCAAAAGAGGGCGTGACTCTGACAGAGTTTAAAGGCCACTGACATTTAAATAAGCATTTAAAAATGGCGTCCGGAGGCAAATTATGCATTTTTCACATTCGGGAATGTCCAAATAATTTTACAGAATTAAAATAAAAAAGTCGTTATTTTCACGATTTTCATGAAATTTCAGTCATACATACCCTTAAATATTCAAGAAAAAAGCATCAAGTTCACTGTAGAAGTTGAAAAAGACGAGTATTTACCATTTTTTATCTAAAAATAATCAGAAATAAAAATAGAATAAACTTTGGCATTTACAGAAAACCAACACAGACAGACAACTACATAAAAGCTAATGGCTACAATCCAAGATCCCACAAACAGGCAATCTTCAATAGTTTAGCACACAGACTGGTCAACATCCCTCTCACAGCAGAAGAATACAAAATAGAATACAACAAAATTATTGAAATAGCACAGAAAAATGACTTTCCCAAATCACTAGTAGACAAAAAAGTGAACTTAGCAAATAAGAAGAAACTACTAAAGGAAACCACAACCCTCTCAGCTACAGAAACTAAAATGATCTTCAAAAAATTCACTTACCATCCATGGGCCTTTGATAAATTCAAAAAAGTCTTTAAACAACAAAACATTCAACTAGCTCCAGTGAACCATTACTCCTTAAAAAACCTAATTTGCTCAAACATCAAAGATGCCAATGCATCTAACAAAAAATCTGGTATATATCAAATTGAATGCTGTGACTGTAGTCAAATTTATATTGGAAAAACCAAACGAAATTTAGAAACAAGAGCAAAGGAACACTTTAGGAACATAAAATACAAACAATTAGAAAACTCAGCAGTTGCCACGCATTTTTGGGGAAAAAACCACAACATAAATCCAGAACCAAAATTACTAAAACATACAACAGGAAAACAAGAACTGTCCTCAAGGGAACAAATCTTTATTTCAAAAAATAGGAACAAAGTATTCAATTTCAACATCCCCCAGAAAGATTTGTTCAGCAAGTTCCTCGAACCGCCACCAGACGAGATCGATGACAAAATATTGCCAGCTACACCAATGAGAACCAGTCGATGTCCGGCTGAAGCTAGAGGGAAGGCCTCAGAAACTAGTTCCGGGAAAATTTAAAAGTAAGTGTTGTTTAGTGTCATTAATTGTCTCCCAATTAATTTAATTTATACAACAACACTGTTTTAAATACTTCCATGAAAGGATTTATCTATTGTAATTCTGCTGTAAACATCTGGGTGAGAAGAGAGACAGAGACAGAGATATTGGGATGGAAACCGGTTATTCTGTTGATTGGTTTAGCGAAGTTAATGGTCGTTTTCTTTTATTTCCATGCGTACGATAAACTCCTCCTTTAAGTATAGTACTGTAAGTAGTATTCTGATCACTGCTCTATGGGAGCTAATTTCGGAGAGACAAAAGTATGCAAATGTTTTGATTGTTATAAACATAATAGCCCCACATTTTACCTTTCTGCTTCACATACTATATAATCTGTGTTTCATATAACCTTGCCTCGCTGACATGTATCACTCCACGTGCAACTACCTTCCCCCTCATCGTAATTGGCTAAAGCTTTCGTGCCATAGGCCATAGGCGGTGCCTTCCCGTCACGTTGAAACCTGCAGTAAACGTCATAATTGCCAGGAAGATAGATAAAATCATACAAATAAGAATATGAAGAAATGCAAAAATAATGAAGTTTATCATGAAACTGAGTGAATGAGCAATGAAACTGGAATAAGTTTATAATGAAAGGCCTACGGCATTTTCCACTGTGATTTTTTAAACCAGCACACATACCTTGCTAAAATGCTTGTCTTTCAGTCTTAAAAGTCGTGTCACGCCATACCTGTCGTGTGTCCTTCATTCACCCAATTCTGGGCAAGGTAGTATATCTTGCGATTTGTATCCCGGTACAGTCTGATCGTCCTTAAATAATGTCTTCGCCACACGGCAATATCGCCCCTGGACTGGTAAGTTTTCCTGTTGTCTCAATTTCATGTCGCGATGTTCCTACGCATCTAACACACCTGTAAGTTCAGAGCACAGCTGTTCGACTTCTCTCACAGACGAAGTCGGATTCTTCTCTGTGAGTGTATTAAACAGATGCACCACAATTGCTTTTTTGCCGCTTTGTCAAGGTTTTCCCTGGCGATGCTTCAGCGAAAAACTGGCGCCAGACTCTGCCATTATACATATAATAAGTACACGCGCAATAAACGACCAATTAAATAATTTAGCTCTCGCACTCGGCATAGCAACCCGTCGAATGGCGTTATGTGACTAATCCAGTTCAAAACAAGGTCAGTGATAAAAGTCATATAAACAAATATATCATCACTACCGCTAAATCACGTGCTATAGTGCCATGTGCTTGAGAGCAAAGGAACCTCCTCTTTACTTCGTTTAAGAATTAACATGCATTTCAGACAAATCAATTCTGTTGCCTAATATGTTTAATTCAAACAGTTACAAAAATATAAATTTGAGAATTCTCTTCCAACATATACAGATATATCACCATGTTAAATAACAAACTAATTTTTACCGCACAACAGTCTGTACCACAACAGCAGCCAATGAGGTGTGATAAGGTCACGTGACTGTTAAGAGATACGGGGCAAGTATTAGGTGTGTTCTATATATAGATTAGACAGAAGACATGTGAAATTATACACACTATTAACCTATTATGTTAAATTAAGCTGCATTTTATTTAACAATTACTAAAGGACACTGCTATATTATCCTATACCAGACAGCTCTCTAACAACGAGGTATGTATCGAGTTGAATCCTGATTAAGATATTATTGTTTATAGTGTGGAGTTGCTTCTGATATTTAACACTGTATTTCCTGTACATCTCTCCTATAGTCGCGCTGGTGGAACGGTTATTGTCGCGCTGTTGGAACGTTACCATGGATTTGTCTTTGTTAATAGAAACCTCTCAGATAACGCACTGATCTTCTTGTAAGAGTGAGAAGGGTACTGATGGGCCTCCCGGGCCTGTGCTAAGCAACTATGAACGCATCACTTCAAGCAATGGAATCACCAGGAATCACAAATGACAGATGTATGTTCATTCCACGTGGAGTAATAAGTGCGTTATCTGAGAGGTGTCTATCACCAAAGATAAATCCATGGCAACCGTTCGAATAGCACCACTGTACCTTATAAGCCCAGGAACACTTGCAATTTAAAATCAGTAAGCTTTTCATCTTGGAACGGGCCGGTGCTTCAGCCGAAATAAAACACAATCGAGGCAAAGCTTTAAGAAGTGGCGAGCGGCGAATGGTGGCGCATTGTTTCGCGGTGCTTAAAGAAAAGAAAACCGGAATCGCCTATAGAAAACATTGAGAAATGAACTGGTGATTTCAGTGGTGTTTCCGCAATAGCATACATAGTGTTAGAATGGAACTGCAAGCATCCGTAACTCTAAGAACACCGGGAAAATCGCGTAAATGTAAACAGCGCGTGGAGAAATACGACAATTTTACGAAAAGTGCTATACGCAGTAAAGCCCGAGATTACTTTTTCAGAAATGAACCAACTCATAGATTTAGTAAGTTAATGTGTAACCCAACTCTATTTATTTATTACCCAGAAGTTAGCGCTGTTTTATATATATATATATATATATATATATATATATATATATATATATATATATTGTGACTTTGTGGGTTCGTGAAATAAAAAGTCCAATTACACCACTCAACAATGTTCTTTATTTCCACCGACGTACAGTTTAACACTTGCCAATTACACAGAATTTCGTGCTGCACACAATTACAATTTACCAGTTCGTCCGTTACAATTTCCTTGTACTCGCGGTTACGTAAGCTCCGGTACACCTTCACAGTTACGTACAGTCTTCCGTTGCACAATCTTCTCGTACATTAACACGTCACTGACTAACTCTTACACCAAGAACTGTCTGTCTCCTCACTCACTAACTGACAAAACCAACTCTACTCTACTCTGTCTGTCTGTAACCCCCTTTATATAGGAATATCGCCGACTTCTGGTGTTTACAGGATTGTTGCAGTAACAGAAAGATCGAGAACCAGGTGTAAGGAAACAGACGGCACGAGCATGTTTTTCTCCCGACCGCCGCCTTGTCACCACAGACGAGGGGGAGGTGTGGCTCACACGGACCTCCCCCAACTCCCGCTCCCAGCTGCTTCACAGGGTGTTCCAGCGCTCGCGTTACACTGCTCCCTCCTCAAAGCTGTTCGCCCCGAACAGCCCCATCGTAGCGTGCGAGGCGGTCCAGGTGTACCACCAGCATCTGCTCGGAGTCTCAGCCAGAAGTAGCGCTGCCGTAGTTTGTGAATCATACGGTTCGCTCCCAGGTGTCCTCCTGAAGTACCGGCGTGCACTTCCTCCAAGACTTCCGGGACCTTACTCCGGGGAAGTACCAACTGTCCTCTCTGCGCCTTCCCATCGGGTGACTCCCATACCCGGAACAGCACGCCCACTCTGGTCTTCAACGAGTCCCATTGGGCCCAGTACGACTTGTAGGTGGCGCTCCTCGGTGCGATGTCCTCCCAGGTTGGCCCCTGCCTCCACTTCCCTCAAGAGTGGCCCCAAGTCTGCGTCCGCCAGCTGCTCCCTCCTCAGGCCTGCGCTATCCCAGCCTTCAGCAGGCACTGCCACAACTACTCGGGCTGCTGCGGCACGCTCCTTCTCTTCCACTCTGGTGCACTGACCGCACTCTACTGAACAGGGTCTTCGGGACATGGCGTCTGCGTTATCGTGACTCTTCCCTCTACGATGTTCCGAGGTGAAGTCGTACTCCTGCAGCCTCTGGACCCAACGTGCTGTCTGGCCTTCCAGGTTCTGCGATAGGACACCTCCAATGCAATGGTCACTAGCGTCGGTGTCCACAATGAAGGCGCCACCCGGTTGCGGGAAACCCAAAATTGGAGCACTGCACAGGGTCTCCTTCGGGTGCTGGAAAGCGTCTTCGGCGTCCTCCGTCCACACATAAGGCCGGTTTTCCTCCGTCAGGCGGGTGAGGGGTTTTGCGATGTTGTCGGCCTTTTCCTCTAAATGATTAAGGCGGTCGTCTACTTGACCCTTCCGCTTGCCCAGGTTCGTGACGTCATCCCTCACGCCGGCCAACCGTTCCTCAAACTTGGCGGCGAGAGCCTCGTTCGCCACCTTCATTTCGGTAGCCAGACCGTCATTCGCTGCTCTCATTTCCGTGGTTAACTCGGCCTTCATTTGTTCCATCTTCTCGGTGATGTTGTCCCTAGCCGTCCTGATTAGTTTCAGTTCCGCGGCCAGGTTATTTCTAGTCTCCAGCTTCTCTGTTAATTCGGCCTGCATCTCCATCATCTTCTCCAAAATTTTCTCCAATGCCGCGTCCATGGTTGTAATGCTCGGTGATGTTATCTTCCCGCTTCCTGACACCAGTGTGACTTTGTGGGTTCGTGAAATAAAAAGTCCAATTACACCACTCAACAATGTTCTTTATTTCCACCGACGTACAGTTTAACACTTGCCAATTACACAGAATTTCGTGCTGCACACAATTACAATTTACCAGTTCGTCCGTTACAATTTCCTTGTACTCGCGGTTACGTAAGCTCCGGTACACCTGCACAGTTACGTACAGTCTTCCGTTGCACAATCTTCTCGTACATTAACACGTCACTGACTAACTCTTACACCAAGAACTGACTGTCTCCTCACTCACTAACTGACAAAACCAACTCTACTCTACTCTGTCTGTCTGTAACCCCCTTTATATAGGAATATCGCCGACTTCTGGTGTTTACAGGATTGTTCCAGTAACAGAAAGATCGAGAACCAGGTGTAAGGAAACAGACGGCACGAGCATGTGTTTTCTCCCGACCGCCGCCTTGTCACCACAGACGAGGGGGAGGTGTGGCTCACACGGACCTCCCCCAACTCCCGCTCCCAGCTGCTTCACAGGGTGTTCCAGCGCTCGCGTTACAATATATATATATATTGCTATTCATTTATTTATTGTTATCTGAAATGGTTCCCAGAGCCATAGCTCATGCTAGGGAACAGTAAAAAAATTATAAAATGATGGCAAACAGCCCTTAACAATACATTGATACCGAAATTAAAAATTGCCATAAGTAAAGAATCATGATGGACTTCAAAGGTGTAACTAATATGTTGGTGGTGGCGATCACAGGTTACCACTGCTCCACGTTGTGCACCAGTTTGAAGCAAATATTATAGTGAGCAATGAGGTTTCTCTCAGGGTATGCGTGGATGGGTGTGAGAAGGAAATTTTACAACACTGGAATGCCCGTCTCCAAATTATTTATTCACTGCTTGTTTTCTAACCTCAAAATGGAAGCTGCCGACCGAGGGTTACCAATCTCGGTTTATAGTGACTGAATGCTAATTATATTTCTCGATAAATTTTGATGACCCGACAAATATTCAAGACAGAACAAGTTGACCGCTCTAATAGGCTTCACGTCTCAGACTCCTCTCTCTACCACAGCTGCGCGTGTATATATCTCCTAACTTTCCCTTTTCAAACTCTTTTAAACAAAGTCCTTTTGTCGCTGTTTTGGTCGCCATTGTAAACGATCCAAAGAATTCCCTATTCATATACGTCAAGTGACAATTCCTTTAGAAACCTTCTAAGGACTTTGCTTCTTTCATTCATGGCATTGTTACAGACTTTCCCCAACTGAACTGACCTTGGTCTTGGTCGTCACAAAGAACCAACATTCCTTCGACATCTATCATGACTGCTTCTGTCAAACCATAATTTCGGTATCAAAGGAATGTTGGTTCTTTGTTAAAAATCGTGCAGGGCCAGTTAAGTCGAATAGCGGTTCGGAGGAAAGTTGATATAACAAAAACAGTGTAAGAAATACGGTCTTTAGCAGATTTCCAAAGGGGCTCACTTGACTTGTATGAATAGGGTATTGTTTGAACCATTCATAATGGCGACAAAACAGCTACAAAGGGATCTTGATTGAAAAGAGGGTCTCCAGAAAGTGAAAGTTACATATACACCCACACGCGCAGCGTTGGACAAGTCTTCGGCGTGGAGCCGATTAGAGCAGTTCGTAGCTGGGAATCCATTAAAACAGTCTTCGGCGTGGAGCCGATTAGAACAGTCTGAGGCGTGAGGGAGATTAGGGCAGTCCTCTTGTTCTGTCTTGGATATTTGTCGATTCATATATACGTGAGGAACGAATAAAGTTTATCGAGTAATAAACATTCTGCCGTCAGTAACTCTAAACAGGGATATTGGTAACCCTTGGTCGGCAACTTAAATTTCGATGTTCTAAAAAGAAAATCAGTAAATAAATAAGTTGGAAACGGGCATTCCAGTGTCATTAAAGTATCCTTCTCACACACATCCACGCATACTCTGTGAGAAACCTCATTGTTTTACCCTGAGCCACACATATTATAATAGCTTCAAAGTAGCATCCACGTGGAATAGTGTGTCACCCATAAACAATAAAAATTTGCTTCAAATTGGCGTCCCAACGTGGAACTGTGCGCCCTCGCCATTAAAATTATTGCTTCAAATTGGCGTCCCAGCGTGGAACTTTGCGCCCTCGCCATTAAAATTATTGCTTCATATTGGCGTCCCAACATGGAACTGTGCGCCCTCGCCATTAAATTATTGCTTCATATTGGCGTCCCAACATGGAACTGTGCGCCCTCGCCATTAAAATTATAGTTACAACGTATATTACATTTTCACAGTAGGATTGCATTACCGTACAACAATAACATAGGAGATCGTAAGCTTTCACGGCCGGAGTCCATAATACAATTGGTTGTTTCCAGGTTGTTTTGCCGTTGTCTGTTGGAGTAAGAACCAAACGTTTCGTCCACAGCTACGGCAGACATCATCAGTGGCGCGGTCGAAGCTTTCTTGCAGAGAGTTTGGCTGTGCCTGAGTCGCGCTATTTGTACTAGTAGTTGGGGGGCGGAGCCTGGGTAGTCCGGCAATGGTGTCCTTGAAGTCGTGTGTGGTAATGTTCTGTGGTAGAAAGGATGCTGGTGTCCTGGAACTGTATCACATGCTCGCCTTCAGCCTCAATCGCATGTTCGGCGACTGCGGACTTATCTGTGTGGCCCAACGGCAGTTGCTCCTTTCTTCCTTGATTCTGGTGTTGACACAAACAGCCCGGAAACAACCAATTGAATTATAACAATAACATATATGAAACATAAAAAGATACATTCACTATAACTCAAGAAAATAATAGCAACAGAGAACATTACAGTAAAAATGTTACATATTATATGGGACATTAATTCATATTAATTTTTAACCAGTTCAGCTATCAAACCAGCTATAAATGTGTAACACTTTATCAGCTATTAATATATGCCTTCAGTAAATTTTCAGCAACTTTCCTTTTTAAAACCTTTTATGTT
This sequence comes from Mantis religiosa, assembly GCA_030765055.1. Classification (NCBI taxonomy): domain Eukaryota; kingdom Metazoa; phylum Arthropoda; class Insecta; order Mantodea; family Mantidae; genus Mantis; species Mantis religiosa. The sequence continues at coordinate 9,758,395 of CM060955.1, read as the reverse complement.
CCTGCAGCCTTTCAGTTCCAGTGGCAGCGCATTATATAAGTTTATAACGTGTGAGGTTAAGCTGTTCAGGCCATAAGTAGAATTGTTCACTGTTGGTTTTGTTAAGTTTCCTTTATTTCTTGTATTATATATATATATATATATATATATATATATATATATATATATATATATATTTGAGGAGCTTTCAAATGCTAGATTATACTTTAGAAGGTTATTTTTTATTTTGTGCAGATATATTAGCAAGGACAACTCTATGTTTACTTGTAATGGTAAAATCTTAGTTACATGGTAGAGTGTTTTTGTGTTTGTTCTAAAGTGCAGTTTGTAGATTATTTTCAAGGAACGATTTTGAAGTACTTCGAGGTCATGAATTAAATATTTAGCAGAGTTACCCCATAAGATGTTTAAGTAATCCAAATGAGATTGAATTAAAACATGGTAGATATTTCGTAAATGACTTACACTGAATCCTTTGAATTTCAGCCTGTGAATTACAGCTAAGACAGCAAGAATCTTAGTTTTTACATGCATAATATGCTAGTGTTGCAAAACTTATGTGCGTGCATGTAGCATTTATCACGTGGTGAGTTGAGTCAGCTACGCCTTGTTGTTTACAGCAGGATTAAACTAGCGTGAGATAGAGTATACATTTTCTGTGTAGTAAGATGTTGTACATCTCTTATAGTTTACCTGTTGTGTTCTTCATTTACAGTTCGTCTGTTTATCTTGAAACACGGGAATTAGAGCGCGCACTATTGGCCGCGCTGTTGTAGGTAGCCCATAATTGCCTAGTCCCATGTTATCTCTCTTATATGCACAATTCGTATGGTTTATCTTGAAACAGGGAATTAGAGAGAGAAGGCGGTGGGAGGGAAAGAGAGAACACGCATTATTGCCCGCTTAGGCAACCCTTAGACCGCTTGGCTCTTAACAAGGCGGCCCGGGTTCGATCCCAGGTGACCGCAAAGTGAGATTTGTTTAGGAAAACACGGCGCTGGGGCGGCTTTTCTCCGGGACCTCCAGTTTCCGCCGCCATCTCATTCCTTCGGTGCTTCATCTTCATCCCACATATCATCAGTGTCACCGCCTGCGGTGCCGTATGTAGTAAAGCGGACGTTAAACACTACACACATGACTGCTAAATCCCATATCGCATTACCTCCGTGTAATATTCGCATTGATTCCGCGTGATTATATTATAGATATTCCTTTATCTTTTAAAATATATTTCTGGGAACGTTTATCTCAGTTAATATAATGTGCCCGCCTCGGTAGCGTAGAGGGTAGCATCATCAGGATATTTATATACCGTTATAGCCACTAATGAAACGCTGGATGTAACACAACTATAAACGAAGACAAATACTATCAAAATTCGCATTCCTGAAAAAGAAACTGTTTTCATTAAATTAAATGCCAGGTCAGAAGATGGCGTGAGTACAGAAAATCATGTTAAAGAAACGCAACTACTTAACTTGATTATCAAGCTGCATAGATCTTTGCTTCTTAAGTCGACTGATTTCCATTTTAAGGCCGGTTTTCAAGAGAAGTTGAACTGAAACCCAGCACCACGATTAATCGTCATCCTTTCAGAGGAAATCGCCAAAGCCTCCTCAATTCTCCGCTCCCAGTAACTGTTGTATTTTGCCAAGATGGTCATCTCCCGAAAATTGGCTTTATGGTCGTTACGGAAACAATGCTCTGCCAGTACAGACTTCTCAGGTTGCATTAAATGAAAGCTCCGCTCATGTTCGATTATTCTAGTAGCGATGGTCCTTCCGGTTTGTGCTATATACGGTGTCCCACATTCACAGGGAATGCGGCACACTCGGAACTTGAAGTCCAGTTTATCTTTCACTGTTCTCAGCAGATGTTTAATCTTAGGAGATGGCTTGTGGATGGTCCTGATGAATTTGGCGAGAATTCTGGTGATTCTGTCGGATAAATTGCCGGTAAACGGGATGTATGCTGTAGTGGTAGACTTATGCTGACGCTTGCTGCATTACAGGTTTCCCTTTCCTAGCTTTAGTGATCGAGGCTGCTGATTCTGCCGGATAGATTACCGGTAAACTGGATGTAGGCTGTAGCGGTAGGCTTATGAGACGCTTGCTGTATTACAGGTTTCCCTTTCCTAGCTTTAGTGATCGAGGCTACTGATTCTGTCGGATAGATTGCCGGTAAACTGGATGTAGGCTGTAGCGGTAGGCTTATGAGACGCTTGTTGTATTACAGGTTTCCCTTTCCTAGCTCTGGTGATCGAGGCTTCAACGTCATATTCGGAGTAGCCGTTTTGACGGAAAGTGAGTCTCAGGTGCTGTAATTCCTGTTTTAAGCGGCTGGGATCAGAGATAGGCAAAGATCTGTGGGCCAGTGTATTCAGAACTCCAAGTCGTTGAGACTTATGATGAAAACTATGAGTGTTCAGATAGATATTTTATAAAGATCCTGATGATGGGAGAGATGCACACTCCCGAAACATTTATATCTAGTCATCTCTTCACATGGCTGGCTGCCCGAGGAGAAAGTGAGCATATTCCTCGTCAGGAAAACTTCAGGTCTTATTTTAAGTCACCGTTGTTTTGTATACAGCCAAGGTTTATCCTCCTACAAATAAACACCACTGTTGCTATTTTGCCAGATGCAGCTGTTTGTGATCACCCTGTAGGACCGTGAAACAAAGGCAGAGACAACAAAGGCAATGTGGAAGTGAACTCTCATAACACACGGAGTTAGTGCTACAATAACATGATTCTTATTCTCTCGTAAAACAATAGAACGTGGCGCGTGTTGTTGTCATTTGTCATTTCTTTTAACTGCAAACTGCAGTCAATGTTTCATAGAATGCACTTTCTAGCTGCACAAGTGAAACCAATGGACTCGCCACTGTAGCACGGTGGTAGCATGTTTGCTTCACGTTCAAAAGGTACCAACCTCTGGATGAGTTAACTGGTTGTTATTTCCGGGGTTGCCCCGTATTTTGAAAGACGAATTTCTGGTAACTCTAAGCTTTATGTAGCCCTAACACAGTAGAACAGCCTTTCATTCATCTTCCGATATGACAACGTTGAAGGTTCTCCCTTATCCTGAAAGATGAATGTCTGGTAACTCTAAGCTCTATGTACCCTGTACTCATTTGAACATCATTCCATTCATCGTCTGATATGTCTTAAAGTTGGATGCTTTCCTTTATCTTAAAATATGAATGTCTGGTAACTCTAAGCTCTGTGTACCCTGTACTCGTTTCAGCATCGTTCCATTCATCGCCTGATGTGTCTTAAAGTTGGATGCTTTCCTTTATCTTAAAAGATGAATGTCTGGTAACTCTAAGCTCTGTGTACCCTGTACTCGTTTCAGCATCGTTCCATTCATCGTCTGATATGTCTTAAAGTTGGATGCTTTCCTTTATCTTAAAAGATGAATGTCTGGTAACTCTAAGCTCTGTGTACCCTGTACTCGTTTCAGCATCGTTCCATTCATCGTCTGATATGTCTTAAAGTTGGATGCTTTCCTTTATCTTAAAAGATGAATGTCTGGTAATTTTAAGCTCTGTGTACCCTGTACTCGTTTCAGCATCGTTCCATTCATCGCCTGATGTGTCTTAACGTTGGATGTTTTCCCTTATCCTGAAGGATAAATGTCTGATATCTCTAAGCTTTATGTACCCTGTACTCATTTCATCATTTCATTATATGACCTAAGGGGCGCCGGGGTAGCGCGGTGGTTTCGTTCACGGCTCCCGTTCTAAGGGTCCCGAGTTCGATTCCCGGCTCTGGGGTTGGCGATTTTAAGTCGGCCCTATCCACGCCTTCACCTCTGTCTAGCACACGTGAAGTATGCCCAACGTGGTTCGGAGTCCACGGTAAAAACTGTAGGTCCTCTCACCTCACCGCCATCTTCACTATCACCCTATCATCGGAGGTAATGGACACCGCCCTCTGGGTGCCTCCACCTGAGAAATGGGTCCGGTCATCGCTTGGTGGGGTGAGGTTACCCCGAAGGCCAAGGTTGCCATGTGGGGAGTGTTAGTAACTAACTAACTAACTTATATGACCTAATGTTGTAGGTTTTCCCTTATCCTGAAAGATGAATGACAGGAAGCTTATGTGCGGACATATCTTTTAGGTGTAGAGACCGCCAATTAATATAGGGTTTTGTACGGTTATGTCCACGCGGTGCATGGACTAATCACATTATTCTGGTATGTTTACGCCGTTGTGTTTACACATGATTTTCAAGCTCACCTTGTTATTTTACTATGCACGCAATAATAAAACAGAATATCGGTTTTTACCTTCTAGTTGCACTTGGGTTTGAATTTCGCCTCATAGGTTTGAACGGATCTGTTAGGTAAGTACATATCTCTTTAAAACTGCCAACCTAGGAAAATATGACGTTATTCTAAACTTCAAAGTAAGGGTTATTAGATTATGATTCAACTTTCAAGAGGCTTTTTATTTCAGAACGGTAGCAATTTCTGATTTTTATGCAAAGATTACGTTGATTCCCGTTATAACAGTTTCGGCTTATCAAAAATCGTCCTACGTAGGATATAACTCATGGATCTAAGACATAATCACGGCTGTATGTTAGATGCGGTAGAATTTAAATTCCTTCGAATTCCCCAATTTTGTCCATTTTTTAATTTACATACTGCAAAGTAAAATAATTGTAGACGATGAACTCAATTACCATCCATCTTTCAGTATATAGGAAAGCCTCCAATGTTAAGTCATATCGGACGATGAATGAAATGATGTTCTAATGAGTACAGGGTACATAGAGCTTAGTGTTACCGGACATTCATCTTTCAGGATAAGGAAAAACCTCCAACGTTAAGTCATATCGGACGATGAATGAAATGAAGTTCAAATGAGTACAGGGTACATAGAGCTTAGTGTTACCGGACATTCATCTTTCAGGATAAGGGAAAACCTCCAACGTTAAGTCATATCGGACGATGAATGAAATGATGTTCAAATAAGCCCGGGTTTTATTGAGTTTAGTTACTAGATATTTATTCCTCAGGATAAAGGAAATCCTCCAACGTTAAGTCAGCCCGCCTCGGTGGCGTAGATGGTAGCATGTCTGCCTCACGTTCATGAGGTCCCGAGTTCGAGTCTCGGTAAGGGTGAGTTCCCTGGATAAGGTTTTTTCAGGGGTTTACCCTTGACCTGGAAGACGACTGTTGGGTAACTCTAAGCTCCATGGACCCCGGGCTCATATGAGCATCATTTCACCCATTCCATTCATCGTCCGATATGACTTAACGTTGGAGGACAAAATTACAAAAAAAAAAAAAAAAAAAAAAAAAAAAAAAAATTAAGTCATATCGGATAACGAATGAAATGATGTTCAAATGAGCTTAGTTACCAAATACTCTTCTTTCAGGATAAGGGAAAACCTCTAGTTTTAATTTATATGGACCATGAATGAAATGTTGTGCAAATGAGTTCAGAGTACTTGGAGCTTAGAGTTACCAGACATTCATCTTGCAGGATAAGGGAAAACCTCCAACGTTAAGTCATATCGCAGGATGAATGAAATGATGCCGAAACGAGTCAAAAGTCTTAGAACTTAGGGAAAGCAGATATTCATCTTTCAGGGTAAGAGAAAGCCTCCATCATTAACCATATTGGACGATGATTGAAATGAAGTTTAAATGAGCCCCAGACACATAGAGCTTAATTATAAGGAATGCATCTCTCTGTATGGGAGAATGCGGCGGAGAAAGCGTCAACCGCAAATTTCAGGAGAGTGAGCAATTGATTGTAACCTAGCATTGGATTATATAAGTGCCAAAGAAGTTAACATGAACCTCCTCTTGTCGAATTTTTTACAAAATGACACGGAGTCTTTCTGACAAATCCCGAGTACCCTTTTATGGATTGTCTTTCAAAACACTGTACATATTTTCAGTATTTCACAACTTGGGTCTTCTAGAGCGGTGTATGTTTTGAAATAATCTCTATCATGAAACCGCTGAAAACGCCGTTTGGCTGTTTACTCATTTACGACACACTCATCCAGGATTTCACGTATTCTTCAAGCTGTGGCAACAACTTTATATTCGTGATTCCAGTACTGCTTCAGAAGAACTCGCATGCTAGACGTTCTTTCCTCCGTTTTCTAGTGTTTTATTACGAACCGTAGGCCACCAATATGCTAGAAATAGGGAATGTGTACTATAGCGCTCAAATAATAAGAAAAATTGCATTAAATTCAGACACATTTAACCACTATACAAAAATTGGCAGTCTTTACCGGACAATCTGATATATAACAAATGTTGTCTGTGTCTTCGAAGTACTTAACTATGTGAATAATTTCATCACTCGCCTGCCCCTCGATTATCCTTAGATATCTAGCGTGATCCATATAACCCTGAACCATTTCAATTAGAACTTTAATACAATATACGAGGTGTGACCGTAAAATAAAGTCTCCAATTTTATTTATTATAGAACACATGTTTATTGTGAATGCAGGGGCGGTTCCTCCATAAGGTTGCCAGGTTTGCGCTACACCCACTGATTCTGAATATACAACAGGTTCATTTTGCACATTAAAGCTGTACTTGTTTGCATTGTTTTATATACAAACATGTTTCAATTACGCTTATCGTCTGTAGCTGCCCATGAGCACAGAAGTAGAAATAAACAGTGATTAGCTGTAGGAGCCGCAGGTTTGCAGTGAAGAGTTAACCTAAGATTTCCCCCAAATGTAGGCTCTCTGAGGGGATTGCGGGAAGGTGAAGAGAGGGGAGTGGCTTCTTATACATTGCTTAAATGGAGGTTTATAAACCTAGCTCCTCCTACTCTTAGCAACGGCTACAGCGTGACCTTCAGGCTTAGCTTCGGTGTGCTCTGCTTTTCGAACACAGGGAGAATTTAATTAAATGCATGGAGGTTATTCAGAAGAGAGCTCTGTTAAACAACAACGCCACACTTGTTCAGGCTTCTGGGTTTATGGTCACTTTGAAAGATTATAATTTTGTATTCTGGCTGTCTTTCTTCTACAAGATCATTCCACATGTTGACATTTTGTACAATCAGCTGCAGAAACGAGACTGCAATGCAACATTTGCCATCGCCCAGCTAAACGCATTTAAAAGGGAAGTGCAAAAGGTAAGAAATAGCGTGGATATCGAGGAACACGAAGAAACTGCAATAAAGAGGAGAAGAACAGACGATCATGATGTGAAAAGAAGAGAACCTCTTGAAGTATGTGACATTCTTAGAGAAGCAAAGGACAGATTTAGCTTCACGGGGCATCTGATAGCCTCGAATTTGTTTCATGAAGAAAATTTCTAAGACATTTCCAGAGGATTCCCCTAGAGAAACAATAAGGTTCTATCCTTTTATCATTGTAACAACAATTCGTAGAGAACTGACTGTAATTTACATTCGAGAGGAATTTCGTGGAATGTCCGGCGCTTTGTGCTTGATGGACTTCAATAAGGAAAACAATTTATGTACTACATTCAGCGAATATGTCAAACTCCTACGAGTACTGTTAACTATGCCAATGTGTACCGCTGAAGCAGAATGCTGTTTCTCAACTTTAAAAAGAATAAAAACTTTCCTTAGGAACACAATGTCACAGGATCGATTGACAGAATTAGCAATGCTTTCAATTGAGAGAGATTTTGTTATGAATATCAGCGACTTCAACGCAAAAGTTATCGATAGATTCGCCAGGTCTAAGGAGAGTAGAGCAGAGAATCTGTATAAATAGGTGAGTCATTACTACTGTGTATTTTATTTTTCATTTGTGCACCACCAATAATTTAACCCACCAGCCGCCACTGTGTGAATGTTACATTGATAGAAAGGCGGAACTTACAGCTATTTTTCAACGTAATCACCATTGCGACCGATGCTCTTTTGCATGCGCTGGGGCAGTTTTTGTATACTCTTGTCATAGCACTCTCCCACCAAGTTGCGTAGGTAGCGCTCAACCTCGGTCTGGAAATATGTTCCTTCCAAGTGTGACTTCAGCTCAGGAAACAGATGTTAATCACTAGGTGCTAAGTCTGGAGTGTAGGAAGGATGGGTGAGGATGTCCCATCCCAACTTGGCCAGGAGATCAGCCATTGCATGTGCAGTATGGGGACCCATCTCTCATACACCTTGCGATAATACAAGTGTTCGGTCAAAATCTTGTCAGTCGTAGCCTTACTGACTTCAGGGATAAGTTCACACAGATCACAAACTGTCACCGTACCCTACACTACTTATCAAAAATAGGCAAAATAGGACTCTCAGCACCGATCCTCAACCAACTGTACAAGACAATAGTAAGACCATACTTCACCTACGCCGCTATCGACACCTTCCCAATAACAACAACATATACCAAAACCAGGCTTCTACAGATGGAGAGGAAGTGCTTAAGAATAGCCAATAAACTCGTAACCTGGCACAAAAACGAAGAAAAGTATGACAGCTGTAAGGCAACAGCACTTGAACAACACGTACAAGACAGAATGTACAAGTACATCGCGAACGCGTCCGCGAGACCGTACAGGAGGCAGCTGATTGCAGCAGCAGAAAACTACAAGAAGACGGATACCACGGCCCCACCAATCGTCACCCTGAAACAACACCACGCCAGGATAAAGGAAGCCGAGGAAGACGAGATCCAAGAACATCTCCGAATACTTCTAGCTTGAAAAATGACGATTGTGTACATACCGTAAGTGTACACATACCACAAAAATTGTTAAATAAAACAATAAAAGAAACTACTACTAAAAACAAAACCAAACTATATATATGAAAAAAAACAAATAAAAAATAAAAAATAAATAAAATAATATATATAATAAAATAAAGAAAAGGGTATCTTTAAGAAAAACATTATATGTGATATTAAATAAAATATAAGTATGACAAATACCAACAGTATTGCAATTAGCCAATAACGACAAGTGACAAATTGTTAACACATGCATACATAGCCTAATAAAGAAAAAAAAAAAAAAAAAAAAAAAGCCGTCCCCCCTCAACTCCAAATAAAGTCAAGGCTGAAGAGGTTACACCCTTGAAGCAGTCATAGGGCGAAATAAGCCAGGGTGAAATAAACCCACGGGCGAAATAAGCCCTAAAATACCCCTGTAGTTGTAGTAGTAACTGTCACACGCCGATCTTCAAACATTTCTTGCTCCACCTTTGCAATTGTTTCGGCTGAAACCGAAGGCCGACCAGAACGCTGTTCGTCATGGATGTCTGTACGTCTTTGAACTCTCTAACCCACGTTCGCACGTTTTTGACGTCCATACACTGTGTCCCATAGACTTCGTATAACTGACGATGAATATCCGTGGAGGTAGTGCCTCTTGCTCTCAAAAAAGGATCACTACATGGAACTCACAGTTGGCGGCGGAAGTGATAGGAAGCTCCACCGCAAACGGCTGCCCAGCCAAGACTTATGGTTGCAACGGGTTCCCGAATGGGTGAAAACAAGTTACACGTCAGTGCTGCCGGATCTCACGTAATAGCGTTCCTCATGGCTCCAGCGCCTTGGATACCTTATTTTACGGGATTGCCTCGTAATACACAACTGGGAGATTACATTATACTATTTACATCTCAGAGAAATGTTGGATTTGTCCTCCAGCAGCATCTATACATGTTTGCACAGGTCTCACCATCTTCTGTGAAGTTTTTGGGAGATGATATCGAATTGCGGAAGGTTACTTCCAGCAAGATGGAGCAGCGTGGCATACATTTAATGACACTATGGAACTTGTAACCAGTTTCCTTGATAATCGAATAATCTCAAAAGGTTTGTAGCTCTCCAGATCCCCTGACTGACCTTATCTGTATTTTTATTATAGGTGTATCTAAAAATGGTGTACAAGAATAGGCCACGGACATTTGATGTTCAAGGAATCAATTCAAAGCAAAATAAGTAACATTGTCGAGGATACTCTCCATAAAGCTTGAGAGAATATGGCGAGACGAGTACAAACATGTATAGATGCTAGTGGAGGACACTTCCATAATTTTCTCGGAGATGTAAATAGTGTAATGTGATCTCCCTATTTTATATTATATTCTCCCAAAGATGCACCTGTGTCCCATTATTGGCTCAAAAGTTATGGCTTATTGAAATGGTTCAGGTTTATATGGATCACACTACAGCTGGGAACACCATTATAAAATTTAGCTTTTAATTTTAGTTAAAAGATCGCGAGCTTCAATGAAGTTAACCCGAAGATTAACATTTATAATCCAAATAAAGCAGAAACTATGCCTGAAACATGGTATATCACCTTTAATGACGCCCTTCAACTTCAAAGAACTAAAGATTTCTCAGTTCTCTGTAGCTATATGACCTGCAGTGGAACAAATATTGCTATAAATGCAAAAATGATCACGTTAGAGCTCTAAAACAGCACTGTAGTGTGGAAGTTCGTACTAAATGAGATGTTAGCCATGTCGATTAGGTACTAGGTTCACATCCCGCTCGTTCCAATACCGATTTTATTGACAATCCCATGAGCAGTAGTCGATAAGAAATAACAATTGTGTTGCTGGGACGATGGTGGCCGAGGCGTGCCGATTGGCAACTGTCCCGTGTCTGTGAACAGCTCGTCGATACCAGAGAATCTGCGTTAAGTTGGCAACCCTCCCGTGGCGCCGCCCAGCCTTACGTCACGCATCTTATAGGCCAGATCAAAATGTTTACATTATCATCTGCTCTTGACACTAAGTACAACAGGCAAGGCCTTGTTTTTTTATTAGTAAATATGTCACTTACAGCACACAGTTAATTATCGCTCTAAAGCAAAACACTACTTCTCCATCGATAACATTATCTCTCGAACACCGGGCTTGAAACAATACATCTTGTTACATTCCTAATGCATAGATAGGAATTGCACTATATTAACTGTTCCATGATAACAAAGTTGAGAATTACTACACACTTTTGGACCTGGTTACTATAGAAACAGTACATGTTGTTATATTGCTAAAGTACAGGAAAATACTGCACTATATTAACTGTTTCCATGGTAACCAAGTTGAGAATTACTACACACTTTTGGACCTGGTTACTATAGAAACAGTACATGTTGTTATATTGCTAATGTACAGGAAAATACTGTACTATATTAACTGTTTCCATGATAACAAAGTTGAGAATTACTACACACTTTTGGACCTGGTTACTATAGAAACAGTACATGTTGTTATATTGCTAATGTACAGGAAAATGCTGTACTATATTAACTGTTTCCATGATAACCAAGTTGAGAATTACTACACACTTTTGGACCTGGTTACTATAGAAACAGTACATGTTATATTGCTAATGTACAGGAAAATACTGTACTATATTAACTGTTTCCATGATAACCAAGTTGAGAATTACTACACACTTTTGGACCTGGTTACTATAGAAACAGTACATGTTGTTATATTGCTAATGTACAGGAAAGTACTGTACTATATTAACTGTTTCCATGTTAACCAAGTTGAGAGTTACTACATACTTTTGGACCTGGTCACTATAGAAACAGTACATGTTGTTATATTGCTAATGTACAGGAAAATACTGTACTATATTAACTGTTTCCATGATAACAAAGTTGAGAATTACTACACACTTTTGGACCTGGTTACTATAGAAACAGTACATGTTGTTATATTGCTAATGTACAGGAAAATACTGTACTATATTAACTGTTTCCATGGTAACCAAGTTGAGAATTACTACACACTTTTGGACCTGGTTACTATAGAAACAGTACATGTTATATTGCTAATGTACAGGAAAGTACTGTACTATATTAACTGTTTCCATGGTAACCAATTTGAGAATTACTACATACTTTTCGACCTGATTACTGTAGCAACCGTAGATGTGGTCATAGCCCTAATATAGAGGAAATGACTACACTGAGTATAAACTGTTCTCATGGTAAGCAAGCTGAGAATTGGTGCACACTTTTCGACCTGGTTTCTGAGGTAACAGTACACGTTATGGTGCAGGAGATACTTCATTATATTAACCGTAGCCATAATGTCGCCACAAGCTGTCTGTTGACATGGAAACTGGGGCTATAAGCAGGTGAATACCACTGTGCGAGAGTTAGTTACCATGGAAATGGGCCCATATACGCGGTATTGCTGGTGGTAAAGTAAGCCAGGAGTTGGGAATCCCCCAAACAATAACATTTTCTGATGTCGTAACCGTTCACGTCAAGAGGACCCAAGGTGTGGAGGTTAGATATGTGTTTATGGCTGCTATAGGATTGGAAAGCCGTACCTACAGTTTTACAGTGCTGCCAACATGGGCATCACGGGAAACATTTGAATGTTTACATGCTGGGGGAAGAGCATTCCTTTGTTTTCCTGAAGACGGTTTTCTTCAGGAATGCATTACTTCTTTTTCTGCTCAAATGTTTTGGATCTGTTTGTACAGCTCATCTACGTAGTGTTTTGGAGGAATGGTATTTCTAGAGGTACAGAGGCGACGTAAGTATTCGAACGTAAATATATTTATTACTTATATGACTTTCAAGTTACGCAGAGTAAGCATACGTAAATACAACTGGTACAAAATAAACTTGAGTCTTTCATTAAACATATAAACTCTTAAATAGCAACTGAAACTAATTTGCACTACAAGAAGAAATAAAACGGTTACTTTAGATCTGGACATAAGTATTCGAACTGATAACAGCTAGTATTTAGTTATCATTCCCTTCCTTTGAATTACTGCTGATTATCATTTGTGCATTGTCTGTGTGTGTTGTTTAGTGACTGCATAGTCCATATTTCTCTACGCTCTTTGAAGTAGTTCTTTCAGATGTTCCTTGCTTTTGATGTGAAGCTTCCTTACACGCCCCTCGAGTTCCTTCCAGATGTTCTCTATAGAATTTAAATCTACAGATTGCGGAGGTGTTTTCAAAGTGTGAGTGGTGTTGTACACGATCCAAAGTCTTACAATTTCAGGAGTGTGCTTCGGATCACTGTCCTACTGGATGTAATAATCATGCCATAATCCCAGCTTCTCTGCATTCTTTTAAAGATTATTTTCAAAAATCCTCTGTACTCAAATTTTGTCCATGATCCAATCTATCAACACCAGTTCCCCAAAGGCCGCGCCGTGGCTCAGTGGTTAGACCGCTTGGCTCTCACCAAGGAAGTCCGGGTTCGATCCCAGGTGACCGCAAAGTAGGATTGGTGGTGGACAACACGGCGCTGGGGCGGATTTTCTCCGGGAACTCCGGTTTCCCCCGCCATTTCATTCCACCGGTGCTCCATCTTCATCTCATGTATCATCAGTGTCACCGCCTGCAGTGCCGTATGTAGTAAAAGCGGGCGTAAAACACTACACACACAGTTCCCCAAAGCCAGATGAAGCTGTCCAGCCTCATACCATCACACTTCTGTCACTGTGTTTGACTATAGCTACCATGTTGTTAGGTTACCATTCTGTATTTGGAAGTCTCCACACTTCAAGACGTCAATCACTATTGTATAAACAGAGTTTGCACTCATCCGACCAAAGAACCTTGTTCCAGAATGTTGTTGGTTTCACCACATACTATAGCAAATTCTATACGCCTTTTCTTATTCACCTTATTAACATATGGTTTGTTCCTAAGAATATGGGCAATGTACCCAGTACTATTTAAAACCCGTTCAACTGTGCTGGTGTGAACCCCAGTGCTAGAATATTGCTTAAGGCAACCTCTAATCGCAGATGCAGTGACTCTCGGATTCTGCTTCACCATTTTTATTATTTGCCTCTTGTCTCTGGTGGTAATTTTAGAAGGAGCGCCATATCTAGGTTTATTTACAACAGAATTTGTGTGTTTGAAGCGTTGAATTATGCAGAACACTGTAGTTTTGCTTCTGTTAATAGTTTTGGCAATTTCAGATAGAGATTTGTTTTGTTTTTACATATTTATCACGATATTCCTCTCTGTCACTGTTGTCTCCTTACCTTTACGTCCCATATTACCTGTGAGTTCACAATCAGCTGAATAACTTTGAGCAAACTGTCTCGAGGCATAGCACAAACACAACTGCTATGTGATAGGGGTGTCAAACCACCTTTCTCTCTGTTCGACTGGGTATGTTTGAATATTTAAGTCCTCCAATAAGAGGGACAATAGAATAAATACAGTACAGAAATATATTCAAAATGTTATTTTAATGCCCAATTTCACTATCAGATGTTAAAATCTACGTTAACAAATGTACCGTAACAATTGTCAAAGCGCTAAAACTAATGTTAAATTTCTTGCATTTCACCGACCTATTTTCTTAAAATGTTAACAAACTTGTGTTAAAGCCAAGAAACTTGTAAATATCGCAGTTATAGAAGTCTATGGATGATTTTCTGAACGTACTCCGATGCGCTTTTGTTTTATTTTCGTCTGCACAAATGGCGGATGAACAAAATCATAAATAAAGCCGTGAGACAAATTTCTCATCGCCGGAGAAAGAATTGTTAATTGAAATAGTGACGAAGTGTAAGGATAACGTGGAAAATAAGAGGACGGATGCAGTGAATGTAAAAGAGAAAGATGTCGCGAGGAAAATATTGGAAACGAATTTAATTCAAATGCATGTGTCACTACTGCAAGCACCAAACAACTTGTCAGTATTACGTGAATTTAAAACGAGGTGCGAAGGACAAGTGACGAGCGACTTGAACGTTTCAAGACGGGAGGTAGACAGTGTATTATCCACATAATTCAGTGAATTATAAAATCGCAAAGTTATTAATACTTGAAGCAAAGGCGAGATCGGCATATTCCTTTCGATGTATATTCTAACTCATTATTACGTAAATTTAAAACGAGGTGCGAAGGACAAGTGACTTGAACGTTTTAAGACGGGAGGTGAACAATGTATTATCCACATAATTCAGTGAATTATAAAATCGCAAAGTTATTAATACTAGAAGCAAACGCGAGATCGATATATTCCTTTCGATGCATGTTCTAGCCTTTCTTGTACTTCTGCAGTAAACTTCACAGCAACTTGTTTCGACAGTCTATATCTCCGTAAAACAATTTTCCTCAGATAGCTCCTCAAAATCATTTCTCCTCATAGGCCGTACTCTATTACGAGTGCCATTTAGACGGTCTTAAATATAGCAGATCAACATCAACAGCTGAGTTCATGCCCGCCATCTTGACTATTTACAATTGTTAGGAACTTAACATTATAAATCCGGCTTGTTAGTTTAACATAAGATTTAACACGAGTGTTACGCTAACACTTGTTGGTGAAATGTAATTTTTGTTTTAACTATTGCTAAACTCGTGTTAAGTCTTAACATTTGTTGGTGAAATCGGGCATAAATATTGCATTCGAGACACAACAGTTAATGTTTATATGTTTAACAATTCAATGTTGCCAAATAAATATTACAGTATTTATGGTACGTGCAATGTTACATGTTTTACTATTCAAATACTTCTGAGGGCCTCTGTACTTATGCAGACTTTTAAATAAAATACTTAATCTCCCTATAAGGGATATCAAAACATGTACTGCCGTTATAAAGTCTCTCGGTGTATTAGTATCAGGGAAAAGCTCGAGCTAAATTAGTTTATTTGCAGAAACATCAGATTTGGTATATAAATTAATTTCTCCTGAAAATGAGACAGAATATTTCTTACAGAATTTCTCAGCCCCACCTACTCTCTACAGAGAGAGAGAGAGAGAGGGTTACTTGTTTTAATTAGAGCAAAACTGTTATTTGTTTCTCTATGGTATATATGAAGTATGCATGTCAAAAACAAATATTAGAGAAATAAGGAATTTGAATTTAGACTCAGCGGCTTCATATACAGGGTGTCTCGAAACAGTACCGATCGAATATATAGTGTTCAGCCTCAACAGAGCCGCATAAAAATGTTCCAGAACGAGTGCGGATTAGGTAGTTACAGGAACAACACCGTGTTCGTCAGTCTATCGAAGTTCGCAGATAGCTGACACATCGTGCTGCCCGCTGTAGCTGTTTGTAAACATGTTGACATTCTCTATGGTAGCTTGCCACTACGAAGAATTTTTTTGGCTTATGAAATCTCAATGAAGAAGCTATTCTTCAGTTGTTCTCGGGAAGTAAGTCAAGTGAAAAGGCAATTAGAAATCGACGGTTCGGGAGCGTACATCTCTCCCATCATCAGGATATTCCTTAAATGTTATAATCACAAACGAATCAATAGATATAATACAAATATAAACAAAGACAAAACACTATCACTACTTGCATTACTGAACAAATGGTTGTTTTCATAATTTAATGCCAGGTCAGGAGATGGCGTGAGTATAGAAAATTAATTTGGTTAAACAAACGTGACTACTTAACTTGATTATCAAGCTGTATTGACCTGTGCTTCTTAAGTCGACGGATTTCCATTTTAAGGCCAGTTTCCAAGAGGAGCTGAACTAAAATCTAGCATCACGATTAGGCGTACTCCTCTTGGATCAAATTGCCAAAGCCTCCATAACTGCAACAGTTACTGGGAGCGGAGAGTTAAGGAGGCGTTATCCATTTCCTCCGAGAGGAACACGCTTAATCGTAACGCTGGATTTCAGTTGAACTCCTCTTGGAAACAGCACAGATCTATACAGATTGATCATGAAGTTAAGTAGTTACGTTTCTTTGACTCAATTAATTTTCTATACTCACGCCATCTCCTGACCTGGCATTTAATTTATGAAAACAGTATTTTGTTCAGTAATGCGAATTTTGATAGTGTTTTGCCTTTTTATGTTTATGTTATATCCAGTGATTCATTTGTGGTTATAAAATTGAATAGATATGCTGATGATGGGAGAGGTATTCGCTCCCGAAACGTCCATTTCTAATCGTCTTTTCACCTGGCCTGCTTCCCGAGAACAACTTGAGCATATTCGTCATCAGGAAAGCTTCAGGTCTTATTTTTATTTTTCAGTTATTCTTTATGGATCTCTAACGTGTTCCAACATTCCGTTATAACAGTCGATGATGGCAAATAACCTGGTGGACATACAACTTCAACCTTTTAAAGGGAAGTTAATGTTAGTAAGATTGAGGTTGGAAGTATTAAATGATAAACAGAACAGAGTGTCACAACATAGGGTGGTGACTGGGTAACATAACTCAGATGATGAAGGGAAGAGGAGTAAAGACAACTCTTAACTCACCATCCTAACTATTTATTTAGGACTGGCCCATAGTCAAAACATTACAAAGCCCTTCAACGTCTTGAAGAGACGTTGGGCTGCAAGTGAATTATCTAGCAATACTCCAAAATAAGCTTACCCCATACGGGGCTTACCTTCGGAGTTGTGTGTCGTGATGGTCTCGAGAAGGTGCTTCCGGCCCGGCTGACGGGCAGCATGACAACCTCTTCTGATGATCGCAAACACACTCCCCTTGGTCCAGAGGTCCAGAGGTAGTCCTGGTCGGGCGGGGCAATTTTTCTTTTTCCCCGTCCGGGTGTCTTCTGCCGCAGTACCTAGCCGCTTTGCGGCTTAACCTGCGAAGTGAGTCAAGTGTGATTGCATTTTGTTCTGCTGGCGGTAGGTTTTTGTTTGTTTGAAATTAGGTGTTAACTGGTTGCCCTTGAGTTGTCCTCTGAAGGTGGGTTTGTTACTTTCTCCCGTTGGGGGAGGATCTGTTTTAGAGCTTTTGCCCCGTTTTGAGTACGGGTGTCCTGACGCTTGAGCCATCAGGCGTTATGTAGATTGAGTATTTTGGGGTTTCTCTTGGGTTAACCAAGGGGCCCCAAGACGTCTCTGGGGAGTTTGTATGATGGCAAGCGTCTTTGCTCCCTCTGGTCATACCTGCCCAGTGAGTTCACCAAAGGGTTGCCATGGGTTTGAATTTTGTCGTACATTGAACGAGCCCTCTCTCGAATGACGTCGACAATGTACGGAATGTTCGAATGTTCATGAAGGATATGGGCGGGAAATCTCCAGCCTGTATCGTAGATGACCCGTAGCGCCCTGTTCTGCAGCGTCTGGAGTCTGACGAAAGTGGTATTCGCCACTGTTCCCCAGATCTCACAGCCGTACAGGATCATGGGCGGGATGATCGCACGATACAGCTGGAGTTTGAGTCGGAGTGGCATGGTTGAGCGGAATATGGGATATAGGTTCCTGAGCGCGACGTGCCCAAGCTGGACCTTGCCTTTAACGTGCGGAGCGTAAGTTAATTTGCGGTCCAGCGTCACTCGGAGATACTTCGCCGTTTGAACCCATGGGATTCCACGACGCCGTAAAACGAAGTTCTGCTGCAACCGATTGGATCTGGTTTTTGCCAGGAGAATCGCACTCCCCTTGGTGAGCATCCCAGGACTATTATATAGGCAGTTGGAGCCTTACTAACAAGGCGTCGCTAACACCAAATATGGTGGGCCAACGCCCAGAGCTTAGGCTACATTAGCCAATCAGAACTGAGTATTCAAATTGTTTTAGAATATCCGGACTGACGCACTTGGCTCAGGTTGCAGCTCAACATCGTGCGTCATCACGTAGAGAACAGAAAACTTCTGCCATCGGGAATCCTGGGGGTTTGTGACAGGAAGTGCTAACCCTCAGTATTCCCGTTACATGTTGAGCCTCTCCCAAGCCTCCATCAAGAAAGAGAATTTAACTAATGTAAAATGTATAAGAGAGTCAAATCCCAAAGAAATAATCATCCAAAATAAAGTTCTGAATTTTGATATGTTGCTCAGCCTTCCTCAACCATGCATGTGACAAGAAAACAATATCAAAAAAAAATTGTAGATATATTTAACCAAAGCTAAATGTCTTATAAAAAGGGACGAGCATTTTTTTCACTTTGTTTAATAACACTAAATAAATCATTTGTAACTTAAAAGGAAGCTGTTGATTTTACAGTAGCTGTTTGAAATTACTGTACAAATAAGTTCATAGCAAAATGGGCAACCTCGGAACTGCCCAAATCATTATTGAACTAACAGCCCTTTGTCGCATTACCTGAAAGCTAGGCCGCGGTCACTGATAAAGAACAAGCAGTAATGCTTTTGTTTTCGTGACCGGTGCGTCCCAGTAACAACTTCTAAAGTTCGCACACCAGTGGTTTCTGCACTTCCCAATCACAAAAAATGTAATATTTAATGCTGCATGAAATTATACCTCTATAATTATAGAGGAATCAACCTTTAGAAGTCAGGTTACAAGATCTATGCAAGAATCATAGCACCAAAGAATTGCTCCAATCTCAGAAACTAAATTGCATGATTCACAAAATGAATTTAGTAAAGGGCGTTCCTGCAATGATTGTATTTTCACAATAACACAGATTATGGAGAATCGACGAGAATATAATCTACCAACTCTAATAGCCTTTATAGACTATGCAAGATTTTGATAAAGTAAAAAAAAAAAAAAAAAAAAAATCTGCTATTGGAAATAATGATTAAAAATGGATTTCCTCAACATTTAGTAGGAACAGTACAAAGCATGTATATAAATACAAAATTTAAATTGGAGTTATCCATAGAAAAAGATAACATAGTAGAGATTAATTTAGGACTAACTAGGGGTGTCCATTGTCACCTACCCTATTTAATATATATTAATGACGCAGTTGTACGATGGCAAACTATGCTCGGAACACATTTTAAAATAAAGTGGGGAAATGTTGACACATTGCTGTTTGCTGATGACGATATTTTAATTGCGAAGACGGAAGATAACTTACAAAGAGCCATACATAAATTAAATAATATTACAAGAGGATATAATCTTCAAATTTCATATGAAAAACAAAAATAATGGCTTTTATAGGAACGAACCTGTTTGCGCCATTATCGTCATTTGTTCCGGCGGGCGCATGAATATTTCGTTTGTCGCCGGTTATGCGGCCAGCTGATCATGTGACTCGCCATCGCGCAAGAAAAGAGGCTTCTTCTTCCTTTATAGTTACAGATATGTGGAGACATGTGATGTGCTTCGTTGTGTGACTGCGTGCAGCTGTTGTTGCAATGAAAGAACCGTTTTAGTTTATCTCATATATTAAATGTATTGTTTTCTTTTACATGATTATTCACATAAGAAATGTAGCGTGTGCAATAAATTTATCTAGTGATATGAATACAGCTCTATCAAGTACAGTCCACAAAATCAGTTTCCTTGGTCACAGCTAAAATCAAGGTGGTCCTCCGCATTAAATTAAGCACGACACGAACAGAAGCATTTGAAAACAAAAATTTGCATAAATGATAAGCCCATCCAACAACAATGTTATTTTAATCATCTTGGCTATATTGTGTCATATACCAGTAATAGAGATATACAAAAAAAAAAAAAAAAAAAAAAAAAAAAAAAATTCCAAACAATATGTGGCCCAATAAAAAGAACTTCTAAAAATTGTAATTGTCAAACTTTGTTAAAACTGTATAAAATAATGGCGATCCCAACCCTGCTTTATGGGTGTGAACACTGGGTCTTGACTATATCACTACAGAAGAAAGTGGAGGCTGCTGTGATCAAATTTCTGAGACAGGTGGCAGGTTATAGACTCATAGACAAGCAAAGAAACGAGGATATTAGAAGAGAATTGGAAATTAAGAGTCTAAATGAAACAATCATTGCATACCGGCAAAAATGGCAAGATAAATTGCAGAGAATGATCGAAGACCGTACACCAGAAATAGTATACAAGTATAAACCTGTAGGTAGAAGAAATGTTGGCAGGCCACGAATGAGATGGTCCGATTAATTTCCTTGAAGTCGGAACGGGCCACATACCGTGATGATGATGATGATGATGATGATGATGATGATGATGATGATGATGATGATGATCATGATCATGAAATTTTACCTAAGGGAATTTCGAAGCTGACACACCAAAATTCGGAACAGTTCAGTTATAAACCACGAAACGGCTATATTCGTTCCATGTTGTATATACGAGGTGTGTTGAAGTTATAGCACCTTAATTTTTTCAGGACTGAGTTCAGAGAGGAAGTTCTGGTTCTTTTAAAAATAAACGTGGACTCTTTGTGAATGCGTGACAGGAATGGCAACATTCTAGAGTGCCTAGAACTCGAGAGCGAGCGACGACAGTAAGGAGTACTTTTATACTTAAAATGGCGACGTCTTCATTTCAAGAACAACGCGTTATCATTCGTTTTCTCCATTTTCATGGTGTGACACCTGTTGAAATTCGTCAACAGTTGAGTGAGGCATGTGGTGATAGTACATTGGATGTGTCTAATGTGCGTTCCTGGGTGCGAAAGTTCAAAAACATGCCCGGAGAAACGGATTAACCCAGATGTTTTTAAAAATGGAGAACACAAGTGTTTTGTGAATGAGGCTGAAAGAAATTGTTAACATTATTTTATTTCATTTATGAATATATGAGTCTCAAGAATAAAGTATATATTATCAGGGTTATCGTTAATAGAACCCAAAACATGACTGATCTAATAACAATAAAAATAAAATAATGAAAATAAAGTGAAAACCTTTGTCAGCTTTTACTTAAGTTTTATTCTATATACGTTTTACCATTTTAGGTGAAGCTAATAGGTGTATCTTTTAGCATATTTATACATGGTACACTTTGGATTATTCCACTTTTCAATAAGAATATCATTTTGGAAACTAGGTACAAGCTTTTTAGCTGTAGTCAGGCTGATATAAAAATACTTCATCAGTAATATTCTCAGAAGCTGAGGTCTCAGATTTAAGAGTTTTATAGTACTCATGATTGATTGGGGGTATATAATTCATCAGATCCTGTAAGTCCTTTAATTTTTCAGGATTTATAGGTCTTGGACCATTGTATTTTGGAGGAAATGGCACATAAGTAAGGGATGGTTTGCCAGATATTATTTTCCTTCGAATGTTCAAAGTGACTTATACCACCGTAAGTGTATTTAAAATATAACTTAAAGGGGTGGTCTTTAAATACTTTCATGCATGTCACCTTGCTCAAGAGTACCTTTTGCCCGGATTCTAAAGCTGTTCTTTTCTGTACTTCGTCAAAAAGAGGCTTTGCAGAGACGAACATGTTAATTGTCATTTTGAAAGCATGAAAAGGATTCTTTACAATGGTTTTCCTCACTAGCTCCATCCACTGATCTGGAACATAGATGTAAGCTGCTTGTCTCTTCTTTTTCTCTATAAGGACGAAGTCACGATCACAAGGCAAAAATGTATGATCGGGTAATAGTTCCGCCATTGTTTATTTACTCCACAGTAGAGTTTACAAACATAACGCACTGTTGAAGCACTACGGTTTGTGGTAGTTATTACTTATGAAGTGGGCTAAATATTTGTCTATTTTAAATGTTTCGCTTTATTCTTATAACTAAAACTATGCTGGTTTCATAAAATATAATGATAGTTAAACTGAAAGAATAAAATCATTTAAAACGTTTGTAGCCTGTTTATATGTTAGTTACCATAAGTACCACTAGATGACAGGCACAGAGCATGAACAGGTTACCGTTTTTGAGATTATATGAAAAGGATATCACGAAACGCAAGAACTTCACCTCTCTCTATTTAGCGTTATATGATCGCTGGAGATAGACCAATACAAGAAAAGGTAGCTCTCTGTTGCAGCAACAGAGGGCAGCACTTCTCGCAATTTTTTTTTATTTTGAGGGTTAGCTCGTTTTTCCGGGCATGTCTTTTAGGCAGCACATCGTGTGACAACAAACCAAGACAGTCACGGCCTTTCACCAGCCGGTCTGACGACATGAATCAGCAAGTGAAGAACGTTATTTTGGAGGATCGCCGATTGAGCGTTGCACACATCGCCTCCAAAATTGCCATTTCGGTAGGATCTGTATACACAATCCTGCATGAACATCTGAAAATGCGAAACGTGTCTTCCAGGTGGATGCCACGAATGTTGACGGATGAGCACAAGGCTGTGCATGTGGTAAATTGTCAGGCGATGTTCACGAGTGATGACGGCATGAATGGAACTTTATTTTAATTGACGGTGACAATGGATGAGAGTCAACCCTGAAACGAAGCGCCAGTCAGATCAATGGAAGCTCACAGACTCGCCGCCACCAAAAGTAGTCGGGTGAGCGCCATTGCTAATAAAATGATGGTGGCCATCTTTTGGGACAGTAGTGATGTAATCCTTACCCATTGCATTCCAAAGGGGACTGCGGTGACAGCTGCACCCTACGAAAATGTTTTTAAGAAAAAAACTCCACCCAGCATTTCGTGAAAAATGAGTGGAAAGGGTCGGACGTGTGCTGTTTCATCAAGAGAACATGATTGCTCATGCTGCTGGGTCCTAGCGGCTTTTGGCTGCTTCCCACGATTAAAGGCACTCTCCGTGGATGTAGATTCATTACTCGTGCCGCTATTGCATCAGCGATTTTCCAGTGGCCAAAGCACACTCCTAAAGAAGCGTTCGCAGCGGCCATGGAATCATGGCCTCGACGTTGTCAAAAAAGTGTACGGGTAGAGGGACATTACGTTGAGAGGTCACACCAGTTTCATATATTTCTTGTGACTACTTTGCGCTGCGAACACTTCTTTTGCAGTGTGTTTTGTTCACTGGGGAATCTCTGAGGTAATAGCGGCACGAACAATGAATCTGCGATCACGGGAAGTGTCTTTCCTCGTGGGAAACAGCTAAAAGTCGCTAGGAGCCAGGTCAGGTGAGTAGGGAGCATGAGCAGTCATTTCAAAGTTGTCACGAAGAAACTCCTGCGTCCACCTGGAAGACACTTTTCACATTTTCAGATCTTCATGCAGGATTATGTGCACAGATCCCACGGAAATGCCAATTTTGGAGGTGTCGTCTGCAAAGCTCAATCGGCGATCCTCCAAAACAACGTTCTCCACTCGCTGGATCACGTCGTCAGACCGGCTGATGCAAGGCCACGACTGTCTTGGTTTGTTGTCACACGATGTTCTGCCTTCATTGAACTGTCGTACCTAGAAAAATACATCCAGACACATCCAAGGTACCATCATCACATGCCTCACTCAACTAGCGATGAATTTCAATAGTTGCAACACCACGAAAATGGAGAGAAATGATTACACAGTGTTCTTGCAATGAAAACGTCACCATTTTAAGAATCGGAAACAGTTCTAACTCTCCTCGCTTGCTCTCCAGTTCTGTGCACTGTACAGAGCTGCCATCTCTGTCACGCATTCACGAAGAGTCAATATGTATTTAAGAAAAGACAGAAGTTCTTATCTGGTCCCAGTTATCCTCAAAAACAAGAAATAGGTGGCATTATAACCTGAACGCACCACGAACTTCGCTGAAAAGGAAGTCGCTATTATACAAAGTGAGCGAATTTTAAAGTCATCACATAGCAACCACCCGTGAAATATTTGGCAATGCCTTAAGCGGCTGTATCTAATGTGCCTATTTGAAACCATTTGGTAAAACAACCTCTTCAATCTATCACCTCGATTATCGTAGAGTAGATTGAATAAGAGTGCATAAGGGTAGTTGGTACATGAGTGTGTAGAGGAAACTATGTAACATAACATTAGTGGGCCGCGCCGTGGCTGAGAGGTTAGATCTCTCGACTCTCACCAAGGTGACCCGGGTGTGTTCCCAGAGGACCACAAATTAAGAATTGTGGTAGACAACATGACGTTAGGATGGATTTTCTGCGGTTTTCCCCGCCATCTCATTCCACCGGTGCTCCATCTTCATCTCATATCATCGGCGCCGCGTGTAATTAAAGCGGGCGTTAAACACTACACATTTCAATAATGCAACATATCAGCTATTTAACTTTACTGGTCTCGTAATAAAGTCTCCGCATTTCGAATATTGCATAAGAGGTACAGGAATAGAAAGAGATCTGTTTCCATAGCAACGAAATCTTTGGCAGGAGACAAATGAAGTTACCCATTCAACTGAATAAAATAAACCGTCTATCCGAGAAAAAAGAAATATTAAATTTAATTTTTCTTTTGTTCTCTTTACGTACCGCCCTTATAATATAGTCTATCAGCAATGATTTTAACTCACGTATAGTGGTTTTTCGTTGGAGTTTGTTGTTTAGAGACATACATTAGCACATTTGGTCTCTAGGGAAAATAGGATGTAATCTGGATAGACAATACTTTGCGCCCCTCAGTGGGATTCGCAGTGGGACCTGTACTGCAGCATTTCATATATTTCTACTTGAAAGTTGTGGCGATGACGTAACACACTGAAGGCTGGAAATTTAAACTATCTGGTTTCTCTTATTCCACGAGGGTGGGTCAAAACGTAATACCTCCTACTTTTTTTTCTCTCATTTAATTACCAAGAAAATTGAATCCAAATTACATAGCTTGAAAACCACAAAATTGGAGATTAATTTGTCAGTATTCAATATATTATCCGTCCTTTTCCACAGTTTTGGTCCACCTTTTAAATAGGGCATGTATTCCAGTCTGGTAAACCACACGGTCTTGCTTCCTAAGCCATTGACGCCACATCCTCCTCATCTTCAAAATGAATCCCACGATGATCTTCCTTTTGTGGTCCGAACAGATGGAAGTCTGATGGTGCCAGGTCAGGGCTCTATAGGGGCTGAGGTAAGACTTGTCATCTCAATTACTCAATTTCTACAGTGGTGTAACGGCTGTTGTGTGGTCTTGCATTGTCCTGCAAAAGAAGAACATCCGCTATTTTTTTGTTGGGCGAACTCACCGAAGAAATGCTTTCAGCGTTTTGAGAGTTCTGACGTATTGAACAGAATTTATTGTGCATCCCTGCTCTAAAAAATCAATCATATGCATACCCTCTGCATCCCAAAACACTGTCGCCATAACTTTCCCTGCCGACCGCTGAGTTTTGAATTTTTTTTCTTCGGTGACGTTGTGTGATGCAATTCCATTGACTGCCTCTTTGATTCAGGCTCATGAAAATGAACCCACGTTTCGTCTCCAATAGCAATTTCTTCCAGAAAGTCTTCTCCCTCCAAATTGAAGCGCTGCAAGTGTTCGTAGGCTATTGTTTTCCTTGTTTCTTTGTTTTGGGCGGTTAACGTTCTTGGTACCCAACGTGAACAAACTTTTGAGTACCCCAGTTGATGAAAAATCGTCATCACACTTACCTGAGTGAGGTAATGCGACACAATTCACCTGTTGTTACCCGGCGATCACCACGAATGATGTCATCGACTCGCTGAATGTTGCATAGAGTCACTGCAGTCACCGGCCTGCCGCTTTGCTTTTTGTCTGCCAATGGTGTTTGCCCTTCAGCTTCGTTACAGCGACGAACCCATCGTCTAACAGTACTGACATCCACCGTTGCATCACCATATATATTTTAGCCTTTTGTGAATGTGAATTGGCGTTTCACCTTCCGCAGTCAAAAATACAATCGCAGAACGCTGTCTAATACAAATGTCGATGTCAGCCATTTTGCAAGAGGATGCAGTGCTGCCACCTTAGGAAGTTACTACTGCAGGGGATTACAGAAGAAGGTTTGAGGAATTGCGCCAAATTCAAAGTTTTCACATAAATTACTTATTTAAGGAAACAAAAAGTGGGAAATATTACTTTTTGAACCACTCTCGTAAATTAACACTTGAACAAGAGTTTTGAGACACTTATTTTCAGGTCTTTTAACGAACAATGACTTCACTTTCCGTTTGCACGGTCAAGAGGCAAAAACTGAAAAGTGTCTTCCTGTTTCACTAAATTATAAGTATTCATAGTGTAAGATTCCCTTAACCTGAGGCAGACAGGCTACCACCTACGCAATTTCGGTGTGCGCTTTGTATTCAACAATTATGTAGTAACCTTTCAACGTTACTTCAACCTGTGGCCATATGACGCTGCTCTGTATTGTCATTAGGTGAAAAAAATGAACGAATAACGACTTAAAATTTTAGAAAAGAATGGGTATTTGAACACATAAAAGGATAATAATGTCGAAAATGGCTAAATGTAAAATAAATGTGTTTGGCATAAAGGTTGTACCTAAAAAGTTCAAAAGATACTTTTTATATATTATGAAAATATAATAAAATTATGGTATTTTAATTAAAATCTGCAGTCATCCTTAAGTAAATTAAACTGTTCGAATACTTACACACATCAAGAGTAGTTCAAGGTTAAGAGGTTTACTTGAAAACTTTAGGGTTAAAAACCTTGGAGACGCGTATATTAAATGCCAAATTTAGTTAAAAAGATGGCTAGTTTTTGAGTTAGAGTATTGGCAGACAGACTTAGGTACATGCATAAGTGTACACATATACCATTCCAAAAACATTTTTGTCACTTTTTTCGGAGGTTCCCTGGTCGACATGATAAAACTATATATACCTAGAATAATTTGTTGCGTCATTTCAACTTGTTATTTTACTTCACCTTTCATCCTTGTTACCTGCTTCAAGGTTCCAAGTATTTGCTGGACTTTAAAATACTGTAAGTCCTCATCCGCGGGATTGGGGGAGGTGTCCGGTTTACGGGCTTCACAAAGGGTGCGAGCTGATAGGGATTCTGCCCTCTGTCACCTATACCCTGCTCCGGCAACACTTACAAAGGAAATGTTTGACATGGAACGCTCGGTATCGCACGAAAACACCATTATATTAGCAATATATCAAAGAGGAAGCATTGCTTTGTGTTATTTCCATGCAAAACTTTACATTCCACCTCAAGTGAAATTTTAATACAGTGAAGAAAAGTAACAAGATATTAATACCATAGGAGGGAAATTCGTAATTTAATGACGTCAATATACCATTACATTTTCATTACATTTTCAATAAACAGCGCCATATATTCTTTTACTTACAAAAATTTTAAAGTACGGGGGTGGTCTAAAATGTTTCCGAACTCAAAATGAAGATGGCAGCACTCGTAAAAAAGCAAGTGAATTTCGTAGTTCATTTGTTGACAGTTACTCACCCAAGTTTCAGCCATTTTGAACTCTCAGTTGTTATGTGACAGTCATTTGAGGGAGCTGATATGACTATTTTATGAAAATAGACGAAATCGAGTATCGATCTGTCATTAAACATTTGCTTTTGAAAGACCATACGCCTATGCAAATCAAAGATGAGATGGATTCTGTGAATGGGGACTCTGCACCATCATTTACAAAAGTGAAATTTTGGGCAGATGAATTTAAAGGTGGCCGTTAGAGCTTGGGAGGCGATGAAAGTTCGGGACGTCCAGAAACTGCAACTACCGACGAAAACATTGCCAAGGTTCACCAAATGGTGCTAGATGACCGCCGAATTAAAGTGAGAGAGATATCAAAGGCCATGAACATGTCAGAAAAGACGTTTGTCACATATTAAATCAACATTTCGACATGGGAAAGCTGACTGCCCCTTGGGTTCCGTGTGTTTTCACGTTAGATTAAAAACGTGTTTGAATGAACATTTCCAATGCACTTTTGGCGCAGTTTAGGCGTAATAAATCCGAGTTTTGGCATCGATTAATGAAACTTAAATATATCATTAGGCGTCTGCAAAAAATACGGTTCAAACAGTGCACTACAATGGGGGATCCGGCTCCAAAAAGGCGAAAACTGTAATTTCGGCTGGGAAAGTAATGGTGAAGGATTTTTGGGATAGTCATGGAGTTATTTTAATCGATTATCTTCAAAAAGGGAAGCCCATTACTGCAGCTTACTACGTATTATTACTTGGCAAGCTGATGGCATAAGTTGCGGGAAAATGGCCGCATATGTAGAAAAAGAAACTCCTGTTTCATCGAGACAATGCACCGTCTCACACCTCAGTGATTATAATGGTAAAATCCACGAAATAGAGTTCCAACTGCTTGAAATCACCAGATCTATCCCCAAGCGACTTCTTTTTGATCCCTCATCTGACAATTGCGCTTAGAGGAGAGAGATTTTCGTCAAATGAAGAGGAAGCCACTTTGGTGAACAATTAAAAAAAAAAAAAAAAAACGCCAAGTACTACTTGGACGGGTTACAGCGATGGGAGCATTGCTGGGAGAAGTGGGTTTCTTCTCTTCTCTTTTTTTTTTTTGGTAATTTACGTCCTCCAACTTTAAGTCATATCAGACGGTAAATTAAATGGTTTAAATGATGCTCAAATGTTTCCAGGGTCCATGGAGCTTAGAGCTACCCGACATTCGTCTGTAAGCATAAGGGAAACCTCAGAAAAAACCTTATCCAGGTATCTCACCCTGACCGGGATGCGAACTCGGGACCTCTTGAACGAGAGGCACACATGCTACTGTCTACAATATCGAGGTGGACTCCTAATTGTGTATTATATTCTCCCGAAGTTGTACGTGTGTCCTATTATTGGATCCAAAATTATGGCCAGTTGAAATGGTTCATATTTAGATGGATCGCACTGTATCTTCTAATGTACTGTGCTTGGAATTTTTGGGTGAAGTAGTTACTTTGACTTGACTGTTCTGGAGATGGACGCCATCTACTGCTTGAAGAGCCACCTTTAGGATCAGATTCCTCCTGTCCGACATCAGTATATAGGCATGCACTTTTGTGTCGTTCTCATTATGATTCTGAATTACTATTACGTAATATAACATATCCATCCACTCCATATCCTTGATCCGGATGTCATTGCCATATATCAGAGCGTTGTCCTTAATATTTGGACGACTATAAACAGTTTGTACATCAAGCCGCATGCAAACACTCCAAGAGACACATACGCTATACCGTTCACGCACGCAACTCGAGCAGTGGTTAAAGCAAATACAACATGCCATCCTCTGATGCTGCTAACAGACGAAAGACAGGTTTTGCTTGGAAATGACACTTCACTATTGCTTTAAGCGTCGAATGTTATCCTAAGCATGTTTTCTTGCGGTCCCGAGCGTTTGATCTCAACGGCGTCCTTCTTCATTTTTGCCTCTTATACGGAGTGATTTATACAATACTTTTTCTTTTATTATTCCGTTTGAAATTCATTAATGACTCAATTTTAGCGCAAAATTACGCAGCATTCTCTGAAGTTTCGATTTCTTGTCACTGGATGCTCAGATGTTTTATTCCTAATTACTATTGCTCTCAGCTGTTTTCGACATTTTGTTTCAGTCAATATGAAAATGTAGTATACATAAAATCAATGAATCTGACTTGTGAAGCAATACTGGATTACGTATTCAATTACAGTCAGTCAAAGGAAATACCAGAGAGAATTTGGTGTTCACAATCCTTCTAAAAGAAACACAATATTAGGACTGATAAATGAATAAGAAGCAACTGGATCTCTAGAGTGAAAAAGGCAAGAATCGTTCATCTAGGCTTCCCACAGCTGTCGCTGACGTAAGAGCACGACTGGAGCACTCAGGCAAAAAATCATTAAGACGTTTGTCGCAGGAGACAGGATACACCTACTCAATGTATCAAATGTAGTGTTTTAACTCCCGATTTTACTACATAAGGCACCGCAGGTGGAGACACTGATGATATATGAGATGAAGATGGATCATCGGTGGAATGAGATGGCGGGGGAAACCGGAGATCCCGGAGAAAGGCCGCCCCAGTGCCGTGTTGTCCACCACAAATCTCACTTTGTGGTCACCTGGGATCGAACCCGGGCCGCCTTGGAGAGAGCCAAGCGGTTTAACCACTGAGCCACGGCGCGGCCTTCAAAGGAATGTGGGATATTTGTTACAACACGTGCAGTGCCAGTTGGTTGAGTTGTGTAACAAATGACACGGGAGAAAGAGGTTTTCCTAGCAAGAATCCTAAATGAATGACACTTGACTCCGTTTGAATAGGTATTCTTCGCACTCTTAATAATGGCCTGCCCGAGACTAAGAATAACAATGGACACAATAGTCAAAAAGGGAATCTTCGTGTGAAAAGAGGGCTTCTAGAAGTTAAAGTTACACACACCCACGCGCAGCTGTGCCAAGTAAGGACACACAACCCTTTACATACGGTCTCCATGGCAGCAGTTCTATTTAAACAGCGGAGCTCCATGCAATATACCGAGCCATTTTATATGTTCGCCGCAGAAGGTTGGGTAACAGCCTTATCCTTAGCGACTCCCTGAGCGCCCTTCAGAGCCTTCGTGAGCTGGACCACCACCATCCCCTGGTATACAGCGTATCCAGGATGCCCTCCACGTTTTGCACGCCTCTGGCGTCAGCGTGGTGTTCGCATGGGTTCCTGGTCACGCTGGCCTGGAAGAGAACGAAATGGCAGATTTGGCGGCTAAGCTGGCAGCGATAACAGCAAGAATTACCCTCCCTTTGGTTACTAGGAAGAATTTCGGCTTGTTGTGCGTAGGGAGGCGCTCTCGTGCTGGCGCGATGAGTGGTCTGCTCTGCGTGACAAGCTGAGATCGGTGAAGGACCTTCCGACTCCTTGGGTGACCTCCTGTCGTTTATCCCGTTGGGAGGAAATAACACTGGCTTGGTTGCGCATTGGACACTGTTATTTTACTCATAACCTTTTATTAAACCGGACACCAGCTCCAGTTTGCTCGCTGTGCGGTGCCAAACTCTCTGTGCGACATATAATTTTAGAGTGTTTTAGACTAGCACGTCTCCGTAGGTCTCTCCAGCTGCCGGGCAGCATGGCTGAGATCCTCGGGAATGACGAGACCGCGGTGCGTAAAGTTTTAGCATGTTTTATCTATAGGTTTTAGAATTTAGACCCAATCTATTTGGGTATTTTAACCATTTTATCCTTTTTGTCATTTAAGGTTTCTTTTAGCTTTTAGCGATAACGCTGTGTGGCGTTTTTTATCCCGCTTTTATGTCATTGACAGTATTTTAGTCGTTTCGCCTTTCTATAAAATATTTTAACCCACATCGCTTTTTAAGGGCGCTGATGACCTCGAAGTTTAGCGCCCTTAAATTCAATCATCATCATCATCATCATCATCATCATCATCATCATCATCATCATCATCATCATCATCATCATCATCATCATCATCATCAAGGACACACAGTCCGCGGCGTGAGGCCGGTTCAGGCTGTTATCGTTTCTGTCTTGGTCAAAGGCAGATCCGAACCGGAGGGAAGATCTGTCGCTTCATGCGTAACGAATTAAGTATTATCGAGCAATAAGCATTCCACCTACAGCGACTCTAAACAGTAATATATTGGTAACCCTTGGTCGGCAACTTCGAGTTTGATGTGGTGATATAAAGAAACAGCCATTAAATCAGTTTGAAACGGGTGTCATTATAACCATCCCTACTCAGACATACTGACGCATACCCTGAAAGTAACCCCATTGCTTTACACTGCCCGACCAAATTTATTTGTATCAAACTGTGGCACCAAAGTGAAACTCTTTGCTGACCAATATTTTACCGCTACAGAGCTGCAAAAAGTGCAGGCCTAAAGACATATAGGGTTACAGGAACCAGATAAGTATAAAAGATTGAATTATTGTCGTTGGTTTCAGACTTTCGGTGTGCAAAATCCTGTCATATTGTCTATCACAAGAGGCCACGCCGTGGCTCAGTGGTTAGACCGCTTGGCTCTCACCAAGGCGGCCTGGGTTCGATCCCAGGCGACCGCAAAGTGATATTTGTGGTGGACAACACGGCGCTGGGGCGGGTTTTATCCGGGACCTCCGGTTTCCCCCGCCATCTCATTCCACCGGTGCTCCATCTTCATTTCATGTACCATCAGTGTCACCGACTGCGCTGTCGTATGTAGTAAAAGCGGGCGTTAAACACTACACATTTGTCTATCATCATCTTCTTCTTTCTTTAACTCCTTAGTGCGTGGAGTACAAGCCTCTTCTGCCCATTTCCTCCACTTTTCTCGGTCCATCATCTTTCTCTTCATTTCTGTCATGGTTTTCCCTCTATCCTTCCCCAACGTCTGAATGTATTCCTGATACAACATGGGTGGCCTTCCCCTAATTCTTTTACCTTCTGGTCTTGCTTCTAAATATTTTTTGGGTTTTTTTTCTTCTGACATGCAGAGTACATGTCCATACCATTTAAGTTGTCTTTTTTCCAATATTTCTTTAACGGAGTGTGTACCCAACTCTTCCTTATTGTTACATTTCTAATCATATCTCTTCTTGTCTTCCCCACAGCTCGTCTTAAATATCTCATTTCCATAGCTGTTATCTTGCTTTCTTGTTTCTGTAGGAGAGTCCAGCTCTCTGCTCCATATAATAGAATTGGTAGTATTATTGTTTTAAATACTGTAATTTTTGTATCTTTTGTTATTTCTTTTTTTCCAACTAAAGTATTATTTATCTGATAGTAGACAGAATTGGCCTTTCTTATTCTGTTTAAAATTTCCTGCTCTATTTTCCATCCCTATTTATAGTTGTATCCAGGTATTCATAACTGTCTACCTGTTCTAAGATTTCATCATTACATTTAATTTTAACTTCTTCTTTCCTTCCTATATACATGGTTTTACTTTTGGGTATGTTTAATTCTAAATCTTTTCTAGTTAATACTTGTTTCCATTCATTTAGCGCTAATTGTAAATTATTATTGCTATTTGCTGTTAGTATGATGTCATCAGCATATATCAACGATGGTGCCCAAAATGGTCTTCTATTTCTATATCCTATCATAGTTCTTGCTGGTCATATGTCTATCATATGGTCCACAAATGAAGAAGCATGGTTCTATTTATCCAGTTATGTTTACTCACAGAACTAACGTAATCGAAAATCTACATGTCATCCATGAAGCACCTATACACCCGGTTAACATCGAAGCAGGTGATGACACTGATGATACATGAGATGAAGATGGAGCACCGGTGGAATGACAGGTGAGAGGCGGAGTCCCCGAAGGCTCTGTACTATCTCCCCCCTTATTCAACGTCTTTATGGCAGTTCTCCCCACAGAACCACGAGTCGTAATGGCACAATACGCTGACGACGTGCCTCTGTTCTGCAAAAACAGACACATACTCAGAGCCTTCAACCCCATACAGAGACACCTCCGTCTCACACAGCAGTGGTGTCGGCGTTGGCGGATGTCCGTAACTCCGGACAAAAGCCACGCTATACTTTTCACAAAGCGCCACACCCCCGCAGATTGCCCCAACTTCACATTCCGAGGTCGAAGGATGGAGTGGACTAATTCTGTCCGATACCTTGGAGTAACATTGGATAGAGGCCTAACCTTTCGCCAACACATCAGAGACCTAGCGGCAAGGGTACGGGGAGCTGTCGCTTCCCTGTATCCAATGCTGGGGTCGAGCTCTATGCCGCTTGGCCTGAGGTTATACCTCTTCCGAGCGCTGGTGATCCCCGTGATGCTACATGCCTGCGAGATCTGGGTCATGGCCGCAGATAGCTGGTTGGCATGGCTTCAACGTGCACAGAATAGAGGGCTACAGTCTATCTATTCTGTGGGTCGCTATTTTCCTACCAGGTTGCTTCACGAATCCTCGGGACTTCCATACGTGGAGGACGAAGTTAGGCGCCAGGCATCAAAATTCTACGCAACTTTACCAACTCATAGAAGCGCCTTTGTTAGATCATTGGGACATTTTGACCCCACTAGACGCCGTTATAGGCAACAGCGGTTCCCCCTTATGGCATGCGGGCACCCAAGATAACCCAGGAGCTAATCCTAACAGCAACTAAGCTGAGCTCCACATAATCTCCTAAGTTGTTTGGCAACAAAATTTCTCCCCAATCCCAAACTAAATTAAAATCACCAGGGTGCAGGGAATTGCATCCTGCCCTTTCATCCCGAAGGTACAAATTGTAACCTCACAAAATTCTTCAAATCTCAAAACCTATACCATATCTATCCTACAAAATCCCGTTCAAATACGTTACCTGCGGTAAAACCCTTAACGAGTGGGCATGCAGCAAAAACCTTCTGGCTATATACAGCCAGCCAACACGTCATGGTCATGGTCGGTTGAATGACATGGCTGGGGAAACAGGAGATCCCGGAGAAAACCCGCCCCGTGAGGCCAGTTTCTTTTTATTTCTTTTTTCTAATCAGACTGTAAACACTGCAGGGTAGTGACTGATTTTTGTGGAGTTTGTTGAGAAACTGGACGATGAAGAGCTGAGTCATTAATATTTTCAGCAAGATGGCGCGACATGCCATACATCCAGTGCTTCCATAGAACTAAGTGCAAGTTTCTTTGAGGACCAGGTAATTTCGAGGAACCTGTGGCCACCAAGATATCCAGATTTGATATCGCCTGACTTCTTTCTATGGGGTTACTTAAAGGACAGGGTTTACGCCTCACGTCCCTAGACATTGCACGATCTGAAGTACATCATCACAGAGGAGATTCAAGCTATTGACAACAGAGTCCTTCAACGAGTGGCTGGTAGCATGGAAATACGTGTTGAGTTGTGCTTTATGTAGGATAGAGAACATTTGCTATAGAGGTAAATAATCTCCCAGAATTCCTCTATATTTCAGTATAATAAATTTTTGCTAGCATAATTCATTTTAAAACAATAATTTATGAAAAATTGTATCAGTTTGAGGCGGGAATCGGTTCAGGAAAAAGGCGTGCAGGGATGTAATCAGGAACAAGCAGGTTGTGCTCCGACTAGCGAGTTGTTCTCTGTTTTCAGTACGGGTGAGCATAAGTGTACTCTGTCCCAGGGTCCGGCGTTTAAGTGGAAATACACAAAACTTCCTTGCCTTCTCTCACCAGTTTATTGATAGAACCTTTAGATCATGAACTCGCTCCCCAACACACTTGCTCGTCACGACGTCGGTATCACTCTTTTATTCAAGTTGCCTACGTTTCACTTTCCCGCATAATTGTAATTTTTACTCTGCATTGACTCGTCACTTTACGCCTTGATCCCACGAAACGCCCCAAGATGAAGTGTGGCGCCTTTCCTGGTCTGTTCGAGTCCTTTCCGACCGCGGACTATCTATCCACGACCCTTTCCTATTTCATGACTATTCCGCCCGTACATGTGATGCATAGCAATTTTGATTGGAGGTTTGTTTTCCTCATATTTAATCTTATTGGTCCTTCACCACGTCCTATATCTAGGCAAGTTCAGTTTTTTGTCCAACCGGTGGTTCACCCTTGAGGTCATGGGAAGAAATGTTCTGATTTTTTTTCTTTTACGGTTTTAGCTTATGTGACACATTCTTTTGTTAATGTAGTTTTATCTTCCCTCACTTGCTTATAACATCGGAAACATCAGGTTTCCGTCTCAAGTTCTGCATCGTCCGTCTCGGTATAGTGACCGCGCTCAAACCATCCCCAACCGGCTCTCTTTGTAGGGAAAAACTATTCTTCCCCCTAACCACAATGTCATAAACATCTTAGGACACACCAACCGGGGTCAGAGGTGAAGAAAGTTAGACACGTGTTTACAGCTGAGAACACCCAGGGTTGCCGTTGTTTAAAATAATGTCTAGAGGCAAAATATAAATAAATAAGGAAAGGGAGGGAGGAAGGGAGGAACGGAGGAAGGGAGTAAGGGAGGAAGGGAGGAAGGGAGGAAGGGAGTAAGGGAGTAAGGGAGTAAGGGAGAAAGGGAGAAAGGGAGAAAGGGAGAAAGGGAGAAAGGGAGTAAGGGAGTAAGGGAGTAAGGGAGTAAGGGAGTAAGGGAGTAAGGGAGTAAGGGAGTAAGGGAGTAAGGGAGTAAGGGAGTAAGGGAGTAAGGGAGTAAGGGAGTAAGGGAGTAAGGGAGTAAGGGAGTAAGGGAGTAAGGGAGTAAGGGAGGAAGGGAGGAAGGGAGGAAGGGAGGAAGGGAGGAAGGGAGGAAGGGAGGAAGGGAGGAAGGGAGGAAGGGAGGAAGGGAGGGGGGAGGGAGGGAGGGAGGGAGGGAGGGAGGGAGGGAGGGAGGGAGGAAGGGGGGAGGGAGGAAGCGAGGGAGGGACCATTGATCTTTTCAAATAAATTTTAAAGGATTAATGTTTCCTGTAATAATACAAAATGTTACAACTCTTTATAACATAAATGAAAAGAGATATGTTACCTGTGCTGTTATGGTATTAGTACTTCTATTACGTACAATAACTAAATGCGTATTATTATCATAATATCCAAGGAAAGTTTAGTGAAATATGATTACAATTTTCAAGGGGTTAAATTGCATCAGTGTGCATGAATTTGTGAGGGATATTTACTTGCGAATTAAAGAAGCACTTTGGATATTCGGGTAGTTAATAATAATATTAATTTATAAGCAAATATTACACGTTAGAACTTTGTTTATTGCAAACGTGAGCCGATTTATCCTAAAACATTTTCCTATATTTTATGGTAGATACAGGTGGTGAATTTCTGTTGATTTAATAAAGCAATTAAAAAAACCAACCAAGGAATTAAAGAAAAACTACTAAGGAAGCTCTATAACTCTTTTTAAATGTTCGAAGCTTTTTACAAGGACGTCTGCTAATTTGACAAGTTTGAATAAAGTTAAGTAGTGTATTTTTTGTGGGGGGCTCTTCTGCTAAACACAATTTAAATAAATAATCACGTACATTCTGCATAATATTTAAATATGTCATATAACTCGAAAAAGTTTAGAAATACTGTTAGATATACACTCCTGGAAATTGAAATAAGAACACCATGAAGTCATTGTCCCAGGAAGGGGGAACTTTATTGACACATTCCTGGGGTCAGATACATCACATGATCACACTGACAGAACCATAGGCACATAGACACAGGCAACAGAGCATGCATTATGTTGGCACTAGTACCGTGTATATCCACTTTCCGCAGCAATGGAGACGATCGTAGAGATGCTGGATGTAGTCCTGTGGAACGGCTTGCCATGCCATTTACAGCTGGCGCCTCAGTTGGACCAGCGTTCGTACTGGACGTGCAGACCGCGTGAGATGACGTTTCATCCAGTCCCAAACATGCTCAATGGGGGACAGATCCGGAGATCTTGCTGGCCAGGGTAGTTGAGTTACACCTTCTAGAGCACGTTGGGTGGCACGGGATACATGCGGACGTGCATTGTCCTGTTGGAACAGCAAGTTCCCTTGCCGGTCTAGGAATGGTAGAACGATGGGTTCGGATGTACCGTGCACTATTCAGTGTCCCCTCGACGATCACCAGAAGTGTACGGCCAGTGTAGGAGATCGCTCCCCACACCATGATGCCGGATGTTGGTCCTGTGTGCCTCGGTCGTATGCAGTCCTGATTGTGGCGCTCACCTGCACGGCGCCAAACACGCATACGACCATCATTGGCACCAAGGCAGACGCGACTCTCATCGCTGAAGACGACACGTCTCCATTCGTCCCTGCATTCACGCCTGTCGCGACACCACTGGAGGCGGGCTGCACGATGATGGGGCGTGAGCGGAAGACGGCCTAACGGTGCGCGGGACCGTAGCCCAGCTTTATGGAGACGGTTGCAAATGGTCCTCTCCGATACCCCAGGAGCAACAGTGTTGCTAATTTGCTGGGAAGTGGCGGTGCAGTCCCCTACGGCAGTGCGTAGGAGCCGACGGTCTTGGCGTGCATCCGTGCGTCGCTGCGGTCCGGTCCCAGGTCGACGGGCACGTGCACCTTCCGCCGACCACTGGCGACAACATCGATGTACTGTGGAGACCTCACGCCACACGTGTTGAGAAATTCGGCGGTACGTCCACCTGACCTCCCGCATGCCCACTATACGCCCTCGCTCAAAGTCCGTCAGCTGCACATACGGTTCACGTCCACCCTGTCGCGGCATCCTACCAGTGTTAAAGACTGCGATGGAGCTCCGTATGCCACGGCAAACTGGCTGACACTGACGGCGGCGGTGCCCAAACGCTGCGCAGCTAGCGCCATTCGACGGCCAACACCGCGGTTCCTGGTGTGTCCGCTGTGCCGTGCGTTTTATCATTGCTTGTACAGCCCTCTCGCAGTGTCCGGAGAAAGTATGGTGGGTCTGACACACTGGCGTCAATGTGTTCTTATTTCCATTTCCAGGAGTGTATATTACAAGTATGAACGGAAATCCATGTTAGCATATCCACGTTAGCTTCGATACCCACGGTCTCCACATCTTAATTAAATTACGCAAGTGCTAAGTGCTAATTACTATTAAACACTAATAAATATATAAAACCATACTATGTAAAACACTATGTAAGTTCTATAAATATAACTTTAGTTAACACACATAGGAAGCACGTTTGCACAGTCTGAGATAATTTCTAAGGATACAAGAAAAATATTGCAACAGCGCTCTAACTTGGTGAACGTATTAAGAAGGACCACCCATATGTTTAAGGGTGGAAAACCCTTATAATTGCTTACGTGTAAGGAGGCGTGGTCAGAAGGGAAAGCTTTGATGGCGGCTGGGATGCAATGGACGAGGCTACTTTAGCGTGGTATAGCATGTCAACCTCACGTTCAAGAGGTCCCGAGTTCGAAGCTCGGTCAGGGTGAGTTACCTGGATAAGGTTTCTTCCGGGGTTTTCGCTCATCCTGAAAAACACATGTCGGGTAACTCTAAGCTCTATGGACCCCGGGCTCATTTGTGCATCATTTCACCCATTCCATTCATCGTCCGATATGACTTTAACGTTGGAGGACGTAAATTACAAAAAAAAAAAAAAAAAAAAAAAAAAAAAAAAAAAAAAAAAGAGTACTGCATAAACCACTATGTTGTCATACTCTAGTATATATGGAAAAGATAAAATATTTTAATGGAATTTGAAGGAAGTGAATATAAAGGTTAGAGTAATCACTTGACTAAGTGTAATTTCAGATCCGTGTTGATATTCTCCCAGGCTTAGGATAACTGAATCAGCGCTATATCCCGTGTGAACAATTACATCACTCGCCTGCCGTAAAGATCGTCGTCAATTCAATTTCTCACGTCAGTAATATCCTTATTTACTCTGCTAAGCTGCAATTTCTCTCGCAGTCCATTATTTTTGCTTTAGTTACTGTTAAGTTTGTTAAGTTGGCGCTCCTACAGCCTCGCTCGTCTCTAATTTATACGGCTTGCCCCTTCACAAGTACTTGAATATGGGTCTTCTTTTGGATATTCTGAACATAGTACAGAATTAAGATATAAAAAGTTAGATATTGACTTTTCTCCAGAAATGTTTTCACGATATTGAACTAAGAATATATTCCAGAAAGCTGATGATCGTTCACATGACTTTTTTTTTACTCGATACTTTCTGAAACAATTTTTTGTTCCTTGTACATCCCGCCTTTAACTCAATGGTCATTTTGGCGGCCGTTCTTCCTGTTTGTTTCTTCTTTGTTTCTACCTTTGTTCATCGAAGATGTTAACTCGTATTTGTTGAGTTGTATCATTAGATCACAATCATTAGATATCATTAGATCCGACATTCGCACTCTCATCCATACTGGCAGACTCTGGGGAAGATGGGGAATCATCTTGGTTGGAGAAAAATTTCCTCCCTCAGCAGGAAATAAGGCCGCGCCATGGCACAGTGGTTAGACTGCTTGGCTCTCACCAAGGTGGCCCGGGTTCGATCCCAGGTGACCGCAAAGTGAGATTTTTGGTGGACAACACGGCGCTGGGGCGGGTTTTCTCCGGGGTCTCCGGTTTCCTCTGCCATCTCATTCCACCGTTGCTCCATATTCATCTCATGTTTCATCAGTGTCCTTGCCTGCGGTGCCGTATGTAGTAAAAGCGGGCGTTAAAACACTACACACACTTCAGCACGGAATCGAACCCGGGATCCCTAGTACGGCAGGCAGGTACTCTTCAGTCTGGGTAAATGAATCCAAATTAAGTCGGATCTTAAAGGTGGCTAGCACTGTGCTGGCCTTATGATGTGCCGGAATTCCATCCCACAGAAGTACATAGATAATGGACTGAATATTCTGACCATCCGATACCTATGTGACTACACGGGACATACATTTGAACTTCCTATTTATTTAATCTACAATATTTAGTATATATATTTTAGGTTTATATTTGTTACCTTGGTTCCAGCGCTGTGACGTAGTGCGTTAGAGCACTGTGCTATGGATTCTCCCAGGGGATGCTCTTGGGGTTGATCCCAGCCCTGCGGATTTTAAGTCCCGTGTATAGCAGCAATGCCCACTTAGCTACGTGAGGAAAGAGAGAGGGTATTCGTCGTCCATGGATCACAACGCCGCGACAAGAGCCATATTCGACCATAACAACACAACATCTGAAGTAAACAACTGGCTTCCATGCTTGCAGCCACCTCAGACTTTCGAATTTCGAGGCAAAATGTGTACTCGATCTCTATGCCAGACGTCCAACAATGTATTGTATACCCTATTCAATCGCGTACGTTTACGGTTCCATTTACATGAGGTCAACAATGACAACATTTCACCTGGAATGAATGAAGGAACGGGCTGTTTACAGAGGAGTCCAGATTACGTTTGAAAATAATTCTCATCTGTAGAGAACTTGGAACCCGTTTTCATCCCACCAGCATCGTGAAAATTCTCACATTTTGTGATGGTGGCGAACTCGTTTCGCCATGGAGATATAGATCTGCACATCTTAGACGGTGTTACTCTGAAGTCCACAGTTAAGCATTTAACTAATCTTTGAAATAGAGTCCATTAGATACTACGGTACTGATCTCCTGTTTTTCAACCGAAGTTACTGTGACACCCAGTTGCACTGCTTCAAAGTTGTCAAAACTTCTTCCACGTACAAAACGGACCATGGAAAGAAAAAGGTGAACATCTGACGCTGCGAGATCAGGTCGGTGTGCCGGGTGTGTAGCAGTTTCCATGGTTGGTTGTGCAGTATGGGGTGTTGCATTGTTCTGTTAACTAATGCTGGGTATCTTTTTCTCAAAATTTCGTAAACTTGTTACAGTAGCTGAATGTAAATATTTACATCAATCGTCCGCCCGTTTGGAGCAAACTCCCAGTGAATCACAACTTCGGCATTCCACAAGACACACAACATTACTTTGGGACTGAGCTTATACTTTTAATGATGAACTTGGCAGGTTTTCGAGGAACAGATACTTTTTCTAGGATCAGGATTTCGGAAATACTCCATTCTTCATTGCAGATGACAATTCCCCTGACAAATCTACTATCCATGAGATTACGGATAAGGTGAGGATGGATATTGTAACTTTGTGTGTTCGTAACACTAAAATTTTAGTTTGCAGAATTTCAAGTTGCTCTTTATTTCCGTTTAAAGACACGTTTGTCCAGCCCTGAGCAGCAGGATGACGTAACATACACCAGCATAGTTTATTGTAGCTTCAACACACGAAAACAAAAGAATTCACCTTCAATTCACTAAACGATTACACTAGGCAACAATGTAAACGTTTCGGGCTTAAAGATAATGAATTTACATGTATTTCCATCTGCTGAATTCCAAAAGCACAATTAAAATGATAGATTATCTCTTTTTTTGAAGATAAAGTGGCATTTCATCTTAAGAGTGAAGATTTTATATCTGGGGTAATTTTGGGGGGATTTGGCACACTTGTAAAATGGAAAAACACAATCAGAGGGAAATTTTGGAAATTAAGTGATGCAAAAGTTAAGTAAGGCATTTTTTCGGGCTACAAATAAGAGAATTTGTAAAGGACCCTGCATTTGACCAAATTTTGGAGGGGAAAGAAGAGGATGCTTGGAGAGCCTTCAAGGTTGTTGTTCATGGACATTTAGCAAAAAAAGAGATGACAACTACAAGCATTTGGTGACAATAATCCTGCAAAAATACCGTAACCTTGGATACAACATGTCCCATTTTTGTGTAATTTACGTCTTCCAACGTTAAGTCATATCGGGCGATGAATGGAATGGATGAAACGAGGCTCAAATGAGCCCAGGGTCCATAGAGCTTAGAGTTACCCGTCATTCATCTTTCAGGATAAGGGAAACCCCTGGAAAAACCTTATTCAGGTAGCTCACCCTGACCGAGATTCGAACTCGGGACCTCTTGAACATGAGGCAGACTCGCTACCATCTACGCTACCGAGGTGGGCAACATGTCCCTTGAGATCCATTTTCTCCACTCGCACCTAGACATTTTCCCTCATAGTTGTGGAGCTGTTAGTGATGAACATGGGGAGAGATTCCATCAGGACATTTCTGTTATGGAAAAAAGATATCAGGGACGTTGGAATGAAGTAATGCTTGCGCATTACTGCTGGCCTTTGTATGGGGATTCTGCGGAACTCCTTCACAAGAGGCAAGCTAAAAGACGACGAAGTCAATAGGGCACCACATGATTCTCTTCAGACATGACTATCTGCGAAGTATTTTTCCAACAATTTAGAACTCTTAGCATGTAATTACCAGTTTAAAAAATCAAATGCACTTTCATTGTTGTTAGCGTGTATGTAAATAAAATGTTTCCTTTTCTCTTAATCCGTTAATATGTAATACTTCCACCTTGTGTACATCATAGAAACTGGAGCTAATATAAATTTGTCATTGTCTTATTTTCTTTTCTCAACCCAAAATTAATAGAAAGTGCCTCATGAAGTGCTCGAAACATTCACAATTTTTTTTTTTTTTTTGTCGCCCAGTGTTATCAGTTCTAGACTCGACTCGGTACATTCCAAATTTCCACACACAGCTCACTGAATCGCAACTTCCACTCCTAGCAGCTCCCTGCCGTCTACTGCCATTGCCGCATTCCTAGCCGCTTTCCCTCGAAGGCTGCCGAAGTTTCTCGAAAGCTGCCGAAGCTTCACCGCCTTGCACGGTGCAGCGAGAACGTTCAGACTATCTCCGACTCTTCTCTCTATTTCTCTCTCTCGGCAAATGCCCAGCTCTCATCGGTTCGTGGGCGTGACTTCGACGCTATCTGTCTCTTTTACTCCCGGCTTCTATTTATCCCGGTGTGCGTCTACGCAGCAGCAAAACATTGCCTCACGATCGTATCAATTCTACGTTGAACCTGATGAAGTGACAGTTCATGAGCTACAGGTCTACAGCTTCTGTATGATTTTCCAAGTGTCTTAATGTAGCGAAGTTTTATGAACCAAATTATTCTGAAAGCCTACGGATACTTCTTTTTGGAATTCGCGTGTATGCTCAATATTCCATACTTTTGATCTCCAGAACGTAGTAAATCTTTAGTGTTTTCGTCTCCATTGTAGAAGGTTGGAATCATCGCTGTGCCACACGCTCATTTACGACACTTTGTCCTTCCACCACATATTTTTCGAGCTGCGACAGCGACTTTATAATCTCCTTTTCCAGTAGTGATGTAGAAGTACTCTAAGTTCAGACTCTGTTATCTCAATTCTGGATTGTTTATTAACAACTGAAGACTGATACAGACTCCCAATGTACGCAACATTAGCCATGACGTCCTGTAAATAGCATTTGCAAACCACGGACACACAGTAAAATTTCCAAAACAGCAAAATCAAGAAACCGACATTACGTACGAGAAAACTTAATAATAAAGGGACGTCCAGAAGGTAAGTTCTGTTTCAATCTATCTCCGATGCAGCTCTGCGATCGCAGTTTCGCACATGGGCTGTAGACGCTCTGTATCAGGAGAAGAAACGTGCGCCAATGGGAGATCGTGGTCACACACGTACGCTTTGTTCTGCTTGTTTACAATGTCGGTGCTGATTGAAGATCCCGCAGCCTGTGAAATCAGATCTGTG
This sequence comes from Mantis religiosa, assembly GCA_030765055.1. NCBI lineage: Eukaryota > Metazoa > Arthropoda > Insecta > Mantodea > Mantidae > Mantis > Mantis religiosa. The sequence continues at coordinate 9,713,974 of CM060955.1, read as the reverse complement.
ATTCGTTTTATATATGCTAGTAAAGTGAAACCAATAGACATTTATCAGCAGGTTTACGATGACAAAAGGTGTTGTGTTTCTTCACGTCAACGCACGACCACACACTGCAAACGCGAAGAAAAACATCCTACAGGGATTTGGCTGGGACGTGTTTGACCAACCCTGTACAGCCCTGACCTCGCTCTTAGCGACTTTCATCTGTTTTGGCATCTCAAATCTTTCCTTGTCGGTCAACACTTTAACAATGACGAAGAGCTGAAAGAAGATGTTTCCAACTGGTTGAAGACACAGGCGACAAACTTCTATGAAGAAGGTATACAAACACTTGTACATCACCATGACAAATGCCTGCAACAATTCGGCAGTTATGTGGAAATGTAGTATAAGAGTTGTAGAATTTTGTGCAATAAATAATTTTTATGTATCTGTGCATAATTTAATTACCAAACAGAGCTTATTACTTTGTGGATGTACCTCGTTTACCAAATTACACATAAAATAAAAGTTATGATCATAAATAAAAATTCAAAGAGAGCGCACAAATAAACTATAATGAATTATCATTGTAATTATAACTTTGTGTGTGAACATTACTGAAAAAAAAAGCAGCAGCTCCCTCCGTAACTGACACTCAACTACCCTCAATTCTCTAGTTATAAGTTAATTTTCACTGGCGACCAGCAAACTAGGTAGTGGTATCCAGCATTGATTTAATTTAAATCAACTTCACATTTTAATAAGCTTATTTATAGTAACTCGGAATGCAACTATTTATTAATTTCTGTTATTTTAAGTTAAATTAAATATCTATTAATAAATTTTTAAACGCTTGATATGCACTAATTATATATTGTCGTGAATAATTTAATGTACACAATACATAATGAGCTGTAGCTTGTTTGGTTAGGGGGAAATTCGTTGTTTTAATTCAGGTATATTATCATTAGAGGTGAAAGGCTGTTACAATGCAGTCCTACACGTTGTAACGTATGAATAGGTAATTTACTAGTTAAAACCTTCTCTCACACACACACACACACACACGCACGCACGCACGCACACACACACACACACACAAAGAACCCACCTCTGCAGCATGGTGTTAGAGCGTCTGCCTCCGACACAAGAGGTTCCGAGTTGGAATCCCGGTCACGATGAGTTATCTAGATACTTATTTTTCAGGGTGTTTTCCAAATCCCGAAAGATGAATATCACTTCACTCTAAGCTTTATGGACCCTGCACTCACTTGCACATCATTTAATTCATCGTCCGATGTAACTTAATGCTGGAGGCCTCCTCTTATCCTCAAAGATGAATGACCAGTAACACCAAGCTCTATGTACCCTGCACTCACTTGCACATCATTTAATTCATCGTCCGATGTAACTTAATGCTGGAGGCCTCCTCTTATCCTCAAAGATGAATGACTGGTAACACCAAGCTCTATGTACCCTGCACTCATTTTAACACTATTTCATTCATCGTCCAATACGACTTAACGCTGTTGGTTTTCTCTTATCCAGACACCTGAATGTCTAGTAACTCTAAGCTCTATGCACTCTGTACTCATTTGAACATCATTCCATTTGGCATCAGATGTGATGTAACACTGGCAATTTTGTCTTATCCAGAAAGATGAATGTCTGGTAACTCTAAGTTCTATGTACCCTGTTCTCTTTAAACATCATTTCATTCATCGTCCGATACGACCTAACGTTGATGGTCTTGCCTTATCTTGAAAGTTCAATGTCTGGTAAATCTAGGCTGTATATAATCTGTACCCATTTGTACATCATTTCATTCATCATCCGATATTACAGCGTTGGAGGTTTTCTCTTATCCTCAAACATGTATGTATGCTAACTATAAGCTCCATCACCGTGTACTTATTTAAACATTTCATTCATCATCCGATATGACTTTAAGTTGGAGGTTTTCCCTTATCCTGAAAGATGAATGTCTGATAACTATAAGCTCAACGCACCCTGTACTCATTTGAACATTATTCCAATTGGCATCCGATGTGATTTAACACTGGCAATTTTGCCTTATATACATAAGGCATGATGAATGTCTATTAACTCTTATGTTCTATGCAGCCTGTACTCATTTGAACATCATTTCATTCATCGTCCGATATGACCTAACGTTGGTGATCTTGCCTTATGATGAAAGTTCAATATCTGGTAAATCTATGCAGTATATACCCTGTACCTAGTTGTACATCATTTCATTCTTCATATTACACATTGGAGGTTTTCCCTTACCCTGAAAGATGAATATCTGGTAGCTCTAACCTCTATGTACCCTGTACTCATTTGAAAATTTCATTCATCATCCGATATTACAGCGTTGGAGGTTTTCCCTTATCCTGAAAGTGAATGGTATCTATAAGCTCTATGTACCCTGTACTCATTTGAAAATTTCATTCATCATCCGGTATTACAGCGTTGGAGGTTTTCCCTTATCCTGAAAGTGAATGTCTGGTAACTATAAGCTCTATGTACCCTGTAATCCTTTGAACATTTCATTCATCATCCGATATTACAGCGTTGGTAGCTTTCCCTTATCCTGAAAGTGAATGTCTGGTAACTATAAGCTCTATGTTCCCTGTACTCATTTGAACATTTCATTCATCATCCGATATTACAGCGTTTTAGGTTTTCCCTAATCCTGAAAGTGAATGGTAACTATAAGCTCTATGTACCCTGTACTCATTTGAACATTTCATTCATCATCCGGTATTACAGCGTTGGAGGTTTTCCGTTGTCCTGAAAGTGAATGTCTGGTGACTATAAGCTGTATATACACGGCTCTCATTTGGATATAATTTCATTCGTGGTCCGATATGACTTAATTTTTGAGGTTTCCCTTTGTCCTGAATGATGAATGTCTGGTAACTCATAGCTCTATATACCCTGCTCTCATTTGGACATAATTGCATTCGTCGTCCGATATTGCTTAACGTTGGTGGTTTTCCTTTGTCCTGAAAGATGAATGTCTGGTAACTCTCAGCTCTATATACCCTGCACTCATTTGTACATAATTTCACTGTCGTCCAATGTGGCTTAACGTAGGTGGTTTTCCTTTGTCCTGAAAGATGAATGTCTGGTAACTCTAAGCTTTAGATAAACCTGTACTCATTTTAACATCATTTTATTCATCGTTCGATAAGACTTAACATTGGAGTTTTTGCCTAATCCTGAAATTTGAAGGAATTGCTAGTAACTATAATCTCTATATACCGTGCACTAATTTGAATATTATTCCATTCATCGTCCGATATATCTTAACGTTGTAGGACGTTAAATAAGTAAACATGAAAGTAAAAGCATTTAGAAATTGATATTTGTGAGAAGAAATTTCTCTAAAATTTGACATCTATTCTGTTATGGTATGAACACATTTTATGCATTAAGATCTATAAGGTTGCAGTCACAGTATAGCAGTTCGGAATGAGGACGATTTAGGAGGGTTATCTTAGAACATTCAGGATATAGGTTTTATTCGTCATGCACATATCTTAAACATTTATGTATTCTAATGCTCTATACACTTACAAACATATCAATTCGTCTTCTAGCGTCCCAATATAAGTAACTGTCCACTTGGTTTATTCCTGTAATTGTTGATTGCAGTGCATATACCAAGGTGCTCCCAGTCCATAACCACATTTTCACTACACAGCATACAGTTCGATGTAGGGAAAACCTTCATTCGATGGAGATGCTCTGCCAGGCAAAGATGTTGCGTCATCCTGTGGAATAATATATTAATATATTAATCATAATAGGAGAAATTACAACCATTTTTGAAAAATGTGTTACCTAACCAATTGATGATTTCTAAACGTTCTTTGTAGTTCACATAATCTGTAAACCTTTATTTACGTGTGATCGTGGTGTTGAATTTTTTATTTGAACATAATTGTTGTTCTATTTGTTAGGTGTGGGTGATAGAGAAACCTCAGATGTGTTCTCAAACTTTAGCAGGGAATTCAGTTTATAAGAATGTACAAAAATATATGATAGTGTTATTTTTGGCACTTTTGGTATTTTATTTCATTGTAGGATTTGTCAAACTACGATATGAAAGTTCTTGAATTAATTTTGTAAAATTTTCCGACGCCGCAGTCCGCTTGAATGAGGAGCGATTCAGTGGCCCGTGGTGCCCCCTGGGGAGGGTTGATGGAAATCAGTACACGCTCGATGAGTAATTGGTACACCAAACACTTCATTAACAAATCACACGGCGTCGTGACCTGATCTCTGTGCCTCAAGTGGGTGTCACTTATGACCTGGTCGCTCTCCCCCTCCAAATTGTAGGAAATTTGTAATTTGCAGCAGCCATGCGAGTTTTTGACACCCATCTGCTCTCCCTCTTTCCCTCTTTGACCTTCCCGGTCACCATATCTCCCGCGGGTTTATCTCCTACTGTTCATCTCTCGCCGCACTTATTTTGCTGATGTTTTCTATATTTTCTCTCCTGTCTTGTTCTTGCTCTATGTTTACTGCATTTATAATCATATTAAAATAGGAGGCATGTTTTTTAAGCCAGTACCATTTTGGAATTTAAAAAAGACGTGCATAGATATCGCAATAATTTTATTTTTACATGAAAGCCTGTACCTTAATCTACTTTTCTACATAATGTCCGTGAATATTGAGGCACTTGTCATAACGTGGCACCAGTTTTTGAATACCCTCCTCATAAAGTTGCGCCGCCTGACGTGTTAACCACTGTATCACAACTGTTTTGACTTCGTTATCGTCTTGAAGACGCTGACCGCCCAGATGTTTCTTCAAGTGCAGGAACAAATGGTAGTCGCTGGGCGCCGGAGCTTTATGGAGGATGATCTATAGTTTCCCATTGAACAGATTTGATGAGATCTTTGGTCCGATTAGCCACATGTGGACGGGCATTGTCATTCAGCAAAACTATACCCTTACTTAACTTGCCACGTCTTTTGTTCTGGATTGCACGCTGCAGATTGTTCAATGTCTCACAATAAGACGCTGCATTGATTGTCTCATTATGATGCAGAAACTCCACTAGCAATACTCCTTTTATGTCCAAAAAAACTGTGCACATGATTTTCCGGGCAGAAATTGTTTGCTTAAACTTCACTTCTGTGGGTGATGATGAATGTCGCCATTCCATGGATTGTTGTTTGGATTCTTGTGTGACGTAGGCCACCCATGTTTCGTCACCAGTAACAATTTGGTCTAAAAAATCTTCACCTTCATTGTGGTGCCGCTCAAGGAAAGTCAATGCACTGCCTAAACGTTGGGTTTTGTGCAAATCCGTCAGCATTTTCGGAACAACGGGAACACAATTTCCGTTACTTCAAGTTCTCAATCACAATGCGATACAAAACACTACGGGAATTTTTAGGAAAATTGTCGCACAAGGATGACATTGTAAAGCGTCTGTTTTCTCTCACCTTTTCGTCCACTTTCTGCACCAAATCTTCAGTAACGACCGAAGGACGCCCTCCTTACCATCCCATCACTCATAATGTTTTGTCCGTAAACTTAACCAATCTCACGATGAATATCGATCGGTTTTACGCCTTTAGCACTAAGAAATCGTATAACAAGCCCGTACTTCACAATCGGCGGACTCACGATTGTCGGAGACAGCTTAAACACTCAGTAACCAACGTATACAATGAAGAATCAGATTGTAATGGCGTCAGTGTGTAGACAAGAGATATAGGTAACCAGTGCGCATGCGCGAAACGCCGACCATAGCGCTGCGGCGGCGGAATCGCAAAACGGTACTGACTTAAAAAACATGCCTCGTATAATCTGTACTTTGCTCAGTTGTAGGAGTTTTGCTCAATTGTTGGAGAAGTTAAGTTCTTATAATTTGTTTTTGTTATACATAATTATTTCAGATACATTCGGAAATTTTGTAGATGTTGTTAAACCGTATGATTTATGTCAAATAATGGTTTTGTTTATAGTTTCATTTCCGAGATATTCCTTGTTATTGGTTTGAATTCAAAAATATAAGTCTTTTATAAACGAAACATGTTGTTTACATTATTATTTATTATTAATTTATTTAGATTTATTTATTACTTAGATACCAGGTCTGTTCTACCAGTCAGTACCTACCGCTTCATTCTAACGCGTTTTGTTACATATGCACTAGTCCATCTTCAACTAATCCAATTTGGGTTGCTCTATTTTATATTTTATGTTTGCTGTGCATATTTAAATTGTTTAAGACATTTTTTATGTTTATTGATCGATCAGCAGTACAATGCTTTACGGATCAGAGTGAAAAGAAGGTTAGAGAACATTTAATTAAAGAACAATAACACTCAGGGGTAGGCCAACAGACAGCCCACTACTTCATTATGTTAGAACTCAATAATACAGTATGAGGAATTAAGTCAGTATTGTAGATGTAAGACAGACATTAAGCACCTGAAACTCTAGACTCCGATGTATCACTCTGAAGCAGGTCCTGTGTAGTCTCCTCTTTAAGTGTGAGGGTTGGCGCGTGCGGACGCCGATGCTATTATGCATAGCTCCTGCAACTTCCTGCAGCGTGGAAAAGAAACGACGGGCTATCCTGCGAATGTAGTCGTGAAGAGGTAACAGGCCTAGTTCATGGTGGAGCTGCTGATTACGAATGAACCATGGAGCGTTGGTACCGATGCGCCTGAAGCGATTCTGTATAACTTGAAAACGACCTGTGTGTGCGGTCCCACACATTTGGCAGGCATATGTAATAAGCGGAGGAACGAGTGATTTGTAGAGTAACAACGAAGAAGACAGTTTCTGATCCCACCGATGTGAAATTTCTGCTTTGGTTCACCTTTTAAACGCGAGGAATGTGAAACCAGCCGAAATTTATCACCAAGCTAAAGATGTTTAAGGTGAAGAGGCGATGTGTGATGGAATTGTGAGAAAGTTTAATGAATGACGCACGATGAGGCACGTATTAGTGACTTTCTGCTGTGAACGATGATTTGGTAAGGAACGTTGATGGAAAAAATGCAGAACAGATGTTTCTAAACGACAACATTTTCAGACGAATTACCGAAAATTTCACTAATTGCTTTTACGAAAATGTTAGGTTATCACATGTTGTGCTCACTTTGGGTTCCAAAAATGATCAGCGATGTTCATAAAACCAAGAGACTTGACAATGCTTTGACGTTTCTCTCACGGTATAGTAACAGGGAGTGGAATTTTGTAACAGATGATGAAATTTGGGTTGTCATGTTACACTAGAATCCAAACAACAATCACTTGAATGGAGACGCACTCATTCTCCGAAAAAAGGTTCAAAACGACAATATAACATGCATTGTGTTTTGGGATAGGAAGGATGTTCTGCTTTCTGAGGTGAAACCATTAATATACCACCATATTGTGAGATTTAAGAGAACACGGCGTGCTATTCAAAGCAAACGGGGAGGAACGCTTAGTAAAGAAATTGTTTTGCTCCATGAGAATGTTGGTCCTTTAACACTTGGTGACACATTGATTCAGTAGTTTTTCGATCACCCACCATACAGCCTGGATTGACTACCACTTGTTCACATGAAGCGCGAGCTACACAGCAAGCTCTTTAGATCTGGCAATATAGTGAAAACGCTTTGGAGCTGTGGCTATCACCACTGCTGGAATTTTCTATGCAGAATGAGCACAAAAGTTTAATATTACCAGAAATGATGCAGACAAGTAGTTCAAGGTTTAATACGAGGGCTGTTCAATAAATAATGAGCATAATTCTTTTACGGTCATAATTTTTCGCACTAAAATTCAATCTTATTATATTCTGTTAGCTTAATGTCAAACAAACTCGCCCTAGTAG